>CM076578.1:121410837-122158665 GCA_034641835.2 Pinus albicaulis
GTGCAAAGGTGTTCCATATTCTTAAAAAATAAAAAAAATCCAAAAAATTTAAAAAATGCAAAGAGGGTATACCCTAAAAGAAAAATCAAAGGGTTAAAAAATAAAATTGGCCAAAAAAGTGAAAGAAAATGAACCCCACCAAAAGAAAGGCCAAAGGAGAAGGGCAAATCTAAATGCTACTACTATTTTATTTTTGTAAATAAATAATTGTGTCATGACTTGTTAAAACTTGCCACAATTTGAAGAAGATCATTGTATAAACAGCTCATTCATTTCCAGGCCTAAAATTTTGTGGAATAGAGAATAAATATACGACCATGGAGTTTAATCTTGGAAGATAAGTATATAGGTAGAGTTAATAAAAGGTGCTCAATAGTTTAATCGAGCCCTTGGATGTAATAAGTGTAGACTTAGATAGGCTTGCCATGTAAAAGAAAAAGAAGATTGATAAAAGTTTTTCAGAGTATAAGTGCACCTAATAAAGAGAAAATGGTAAGTAAAGTAGATGGGTAGGTAGATGGTGTTGCAAAGTTCATGTGATGAATGATGGTGCTAAATGTGTCTAATATTTTACTTTCATCACAAATTGCAAAGGAAGATGCCACGACTGGAGCAAATTCCACGAAACGAAGTCAAAATCATTAACTTCCCATCTCACTTTCTCCTAAAAGTTTTACTAATTTCCCCAAAGTGCTAAGGTATTTGAAGATTAAAAGGGGCTCAAGGCATTTTAATAACTTTTTTTGGAGGGACTGGACCCTCGGCCTAATAATCAAAAAGACCTAAGTACTTGAAGTTATTTATCATTATACTCATTCACTTTTAATTTTTTTTCCTAAGTAAAATTCTATTTTACTTAGGAAAATCATGCCATATTTCATAAAATCCCTTCAAAATTACTTACTATTCTAAATATAAGTGTTGAAGTTGATATAATGAAATTACTTTTATAAATCTTCACTTTCTTAGATATAGTTAAGTATTTTGAGTTTACCTTGTCCTTTGTCATATTAACTTTAATTTATTTTATTAAAACCTTAGTGAAAATACCTTATCCTATTATATTTAACTCCCTTTTATAATAATATCCCCAAAACCCTTTTACTACAAGTTTTTAGCCAAAGTATTTAGTACGTGATTAAATAAAAATCCTTTATAAACCCTTTGGCCTAAAAAATATCTGCTGAAGAAATTTCGTGGAAGTCCAGAGCGAGCGGTCGTCGCTATTCGAGCCATAGTCGTCGCAAGGAAGCGGCAGGTTAGGGCGGACAAACGTGGTTTGTCATGCCGTCGCCGTTCCGGCAGCACGTAAAGTGTCGCTGTGGCCTTCTTCCGTCGTTCGAACAAACGTCACTCTTAGGCATCTCTGGCAAATCAGCCTCAGGCATTTAATTTATGCCGCCGATGAAATGTGGTTTGGCGTTTGCTGCGTGCACTCTTCCGGCGCTTATAAACACGTCATAATTCGACAGCGTGGTCAGCGTTTTGGGCGTCAGCTCTTAAACTGTAAACGGCTGATTCAGAACAGCGTGGTTAAGCGTTTTAAGCGTCGCTCTTCGGCAACAGCAAATATATGACCGAATAGCGGTAATTAGGCGTTTTCCAGACGTCCCACTCTTCCGGCGTCACGGAAGATGTCGTAATTCAACGATATGGCGTAGTCGACGTTTTTTGAGCATTGTCTTAACGATTTTCATCTGTCTCTTGACGTTTACGGCAGTTCAAGGCGTCTGGCCCGTCGGTGAAATTTTGTGGAGGGTTCAATTTAAAAAAAAAAAAAATTTAAAAAAAGACAAAAGCGTTGTTTGAATATATTATATGAAGTAAAGCGGTCCATGAAAGTGAAATAGCGATTATGTAGAATAGTAAAGCAGATAAATCTTAGGCGTCCATTGATTTCAGCCTAAAATTAAAATTACCAAAACCCTACAGGTGATAGCGATTATGAAAGTGAAATAAGCGATTATGTAGAATAGTAAAGCATGAGATAGAGTACCGGCGTCCATTGTTCCAAATACAAATTAAGTACCCAAAACCCTACAATAGTGAAGTAAACAGTCCATGAAAGTGAAATAACGTTATGTAGAATAGTAAATATGATAAGTACTGCGATCATTGTTCCAAATACAAATTAAAGTACCCAAACCACACTTATGAGAGAAAACGCTAATCATAATCATGTGAGGAGTGTGATATGTCCAAATATAAAAAATAATGAGACCATATCAATAAACCGGCTAATAAGCTAGTTTTGAAGGCGATGATAAACGTATAATGTTTTTTTCTGAGAAACGTTGTTTTGAATATATTATATGATAAAAGCAGTCCATGAAATCATTATTTCCACATCTGAAGATTGGAACCCAAATATACATCAGAAAAGTGAAGTCTGAGACAATGATAGAAAAATACCCCACATGTCACATACGAGGACTTGATATAAAACCCGGTAATGGTCCAAATGGAGATTATCGACTGATACGAGAAAGCATCAATATGCCCAAGGCATCTATAGAAAGTAAATAGCGAGTATCATAGAATAAGCAAAACATATGGAAATCACAGCGTCCATTGTTCCAAATACAAATTAAAGTACCCAAAATCTACACTTACTTGAGAGAAAGCATTGCTAATCCTTGAGGAGTGTTATATGTCCAAAATGCAAAAAGACCATCGGACATATATCCTTGACATAGACCGACATCGCTAATTTTGACAGAGTGATAATAATAATCATTTTTTGTTTCTGAAACGATGTTTTGGATATATTGTATGAAGTAAAAACGATCATGAAGTCATTACATTTCACATCTTAAGATTGGAACCCAAATATCCATCGAGAAAAGTGGAAGTCCACCGAGACAATGATAAGCTTATCTCACATACGGCGACTTGATATAAAACCCGGTAACGGTCCTGGAGATTATCGACAATACGAGAAAGCATCCAAATATACCCAGAGAGCATCTATAAAGAAAGTAGGAAATAATAGAGTATGTAGAATAGTAAAAGCAAACGAGATGAAGTCGTCTACAAGCGTCCATTGTTCCAAATACAAATTAAAATGCCCAAAATCAACGAACGAGAAACGCTAATCTATGTAAGGAGTGTGATATGTCCAAAATATAAAAGACCATCGGACCATATCAATAAACCCGGCAACATAGACCGTATCGCGCTAGTTTGAAGCGAGAATGATAAGCCATTAATATTTTTTTTTTTCGAGAGAAAAAATGCTATTTTGAATATATTATATGAAGTAAAACGGTCCATGAAGTCATTACATTTTCACATCGAAGATTGGAACCCAAATATCCATCCGGAAAAGTGGAAGTCCCACCCCGAGACAATGATAGAAAAATACCCCATGTCACATACGGGGACATGATATAAAATCGATAACGGTCCACATGGAGATTATCGACAATCGAGAAAAGCATTCAAATATGCCCGAGGCATCTATAAGAAAGTGAAATAGTAGTATGTAGAACAGTAAAGCAACAGATAGAGTACCGACGTCCATTGTTCCAAATACAAATTAAAGTACCCAAAATCCTTGAACAGATCAAGAAAAACGCTAATCATGTGAGAATTCAAAGTAAAGTTAATCTATTAACATTGCGAATAAAATTACACCGAAGTCAAAAACATTGCCTGGCCATACTCATGGCAAATTTGTCATCAAAAAATCAAAAAATTAAGAAAACTGCCCTCATACGGGGAAACCAGTCTTGAACGTTTAATTTACAGAATTCAAAAATATTACTTAAAGGTCCAGCACAGTAAAATAAACTAAAAGCAGCCCAATTAACTGGGCCTGCTAAGTAAGAAAAACAAATTAACCAAACTAATCCTCCGCTGGTTCCTCCACGATTTGGCACCATCCTTCGGAAGGTCCGGGATCGCTAGGTGCTACCTCCACATGCATGCCACGGCTCCCCTCCTGAAGGCCCGAATGCTGGCCGGCTTTTTCCGAGCTCAGACCCGCCGGATGGGTGCATTCTTCCTCCGTTTGGGCCTCCTCGCGGAAGACCACAGTGACTACAGCTGTGATTCGCGGGCGGTTGAGAGTGCAATCAAAGGAAAATTGTGCAGTGCACGTCGTGGGAGAAGGTGAACTAGCGGTGGGGAAGCCAGGAGTAGGGGAATCCATACGGTGGCCAGATGCTACAAGCCGACCCCGCCCACTCCTAGTATTTGGATATCGGCCTAAGTAATAATCACTGGACTGGCTGGAAGTCATCTCTGTTGAGGTGCTGGAGGGAGCGCGTCGGGATTGACCTCTAGTGCTCCCCCTGCGGCAACACATCCTATGACGCACGCGAGGCATGGGTGAAATCTCAGGCGCAGTGGGCACAAGAGACGAAGAAGCAGAATTCCAATTAACAGAGGAAGACAGACAAAGACAGAACTGAGAGAAATGGAAATATGCAGCAAAGTCTAGGCAGAAGTTCTGCTGGCCACTTCTCCTTATCGTCACAGTTACCAGGCAGTGTAATCCAGCAACCGGCTTGTCTGAAAAACCATGGCTAAACGCCATTTTGTATGTCGACCCGTCTGCAATGCAATCAAAGGACGCCCGTTATAATGAATCTATGATCATTAATAATGAGAGCCGAAGGCCGGATCAAATTGGAGCGTGCGGAATCGCTCAGAGGAGTGGAGGTCCGATCTTGAACAGTGTTAAAAATTAATTAATGTAGATTTGATGTGAAAACTTAATTGAACAGCGTTAAATGTTAATGCAATTGATATGAAATCGCCATATCCATGTCCCATCACCTTAAACGCCATCGAATGCACCCGCAGCCGGGAGCAGGGCAAGTTTTTATTGAGGACACGTGGTAGAAATTGATTGGAGCAGATCTTTGTTTGGGCCGCTCGCGCAGTGGAAATCCAGACCCGTAAAATATTAGGGCGAATTTGATAAGAAATTCGCGTTACAAAATTGGCCGACGTCAGCAGGCTATTTTGGAACGCGAATTTGGTTTGAATTATGGTTTATCGCCGTTTGAAGTCCGGCGGGCTCGACTTAAGAACAATTTTATTATAAAATTTGTGTTGGTTTTCTTTGATAATACACATATTAAAATCCCGCTTAATAAAGAGACAAAAATGTTGTGCTTTCGGAACCTGACCTGAGGATTGGACATGAGTTAACAAACAAAAGGATAGCGGAACCAGACATGCACCCGTGGTCAAGCCCTCTACCAAAACCACGAGTGGAATCACAAAAGCGGGTTGCCCATATCGCACCGCTTTTGCGGAGTAGGTGGTATTTCCTATTCGCGAGCGATTCCATAGGGAATGTGACACGTGGTGAAGTGACCTCGGAAAACAACCGTTTAAACCATGCCATCGCACGTTAAAGCCCGACGTTGGAAGCCGAGCGAAATTGCCAAGAGTCGTTGATTTGGAGAAGGGCCATCGGACGGTGGTCGCACGTTGAACTTGCCCGGAGGTTAACTAAGGTGTGCGGAGGATAGCCAGGTACAATACGAGTGTTTGATTGGTTATTGATATATATAGGTGGGGCCGGAGTATAATGAAATTTTTTAATTAAATGATTGGCGGATAATTAGCATAAGTCTGGAGCGTGATTGTTGTAAGGCTGGGTGGTGAAATATAGAGCCGAAATTTCATTACAAGTTATTTATTTAAAAAGAAACGTGGAGTATAAATACAAAGTGTTGAAAGTTAAACATTGGTTATAAGTATTGGAGATAATATAAAGTCGGGAATATAAATTAAAGTCCAACCATTGTGGATAGTATTTATTTATCAAATTCTACGAATTTGATAAATAAACCCGAAGAAAGAAGAAGTCAATTAAGACTCAGGCTGGAGGAAAAGAACGGGGTACACCGAGGGAAAATGCTGACAGAGCGATTGTAGACACACCAGCTCTCCTTGGGGGTCCAATTTCAGTTTTGTTGCGTCACACGATGATCTCTCTTCTCTGGCATTTACTTGTATTGAAGATCACTATTCTAGGAATAAAGAGTTATTTTCTCCAAAAATAACCCTAGCCAAACATTGACAATGCATCAAGGATATCTTTCTATGCTTCATAAGCACATTTTTTCTACTTCTAAATCATGTCTTGGAAGTGGTTTTTGTGCTGGAAATTATTCACCAGTTGGTTTCATACCAAAGTCTTTTTCACATTTTTAGCATCCAATACATGAAAAAGATAATGGTTTAAAACAACATAAATATTTGAAATTTTGCAAGAATTGTCTGGCACACTTTGAATATGAATTTTGAAGTCAAGTGCATGATGTTGTATAGGATAAAGTGTCATTTTGAATACCAAATGTTTCACAAGAAACTTCTCAACATGCTACCCTGCAGTAAGGATTAAATGACAATATTGCATCAACTATTTCCATAATAAAAGTGCACCTCGGCCATAAGACTAAACAACTACAAATGTTGTAGATCTAACAAGACCACACAATCAAATGTATTCCACAAGGCCAATACGTATGAAAAATTAAAAGGAGTTTGCAACCAAAAATACCTTAGGCAACTAATTCAATTAGATACACCAAACCATCAGCAAAAAGGAAAACCAGCCTACTCGAAAGGCAAGCGTTTACCTCCTTTGACAAAATTTTGAGTTCCGAAACAAGGGCCTTTATTGTCTTGTCAATGCCCCTAGTAATTTGAATGGGGTTTGCACCTGCTGCAACAACCTAAAAAAAAAGGTTTCATTTCAAATTATTTTCCACAAATTTAAGATACAACCATTGTCGGTTTTGTATTTCCTAACAAGCTCATAAATTTTGACAAAAGAACCAAATTTTTTTAATACCTGATAGCAATTTTTTCACTCAAAAACTATCTTAGACTCAATAAACCCAACCCAAAACTAAAAAACCAAACACCATAAGACCCTACAAAAATGAATAGATGATCTTAATCCGGTACCATCGACAAAAAGTTACCTTTACACCCTCACTTATTAAACCCTGTGCTGTTGAATTTTAACTTCAACTGCTGCAGCAGAAGGACGGATGCAGCAACAACATTTTTTTTTGGAGGTTGCTTACATGCCATCCAGAAATTTAATTCAGCATTTAAAATTCCTGCAAGTTTTTTTTGTAGACGGCCACAGCCATATTTCTGTACAGGATTGTATTTAAACACAACGGCCAGCATTAACGCAATTCACCAACCAGAAATTAAACAAACAGAAATTTACCCGACAGTTTTGTAAATTCAAAAGGAGGACACGTGGAGCATTAATATTGGATCGCATGAAATTGAAGGGAATCTGAAAACCTAAAAACCGGACCCGAATTTTTTATAGGGCACATTGGATTGAGAATTCGAGTTAAAATTAGGTAGACGTCAGCATCCCATTTTGGAACGCGAATTTGGTTTGAAATTCAATCTATTCAGACTTTTGAAGTCCGACGGAAAGGGTTCTTTAATGTTTGATATTTTAATATATACATATGTTTTAAACATATGTTATATATATATCATATGCGAAATGAAAGGTGGGCCATAGAATTTAGTTTTAATTTTATTTTTAAAAAAAGAGGGTTTATTATAATATGTTTTATATGTTACGGCATATAAAAATAAAAAGGACGAAAAAGCTTGGTAGTTTTTTTTATAGACAGTACGTAAATTTTTTATTACACAGCAGTGTGTAAAAAGTGAAAGACTGAGTGTAAATTTTTAAGTGTGTATGCACAGCAGTGCGAAAGTGAAAAACATAGCAGAGTGTTTTAGAGACAGAGTATGTTTGTTTTGAACAGACAGTGAGTTGGTTTTATGCACTGCGTTTTGTAGCGGTCATAATTTTGTAATCCCTCTCAGTGAGGAAGAAGTGTAATAGTTTTTTTTTGAGTTATTGAAGGGAATAGAAGTTTGTTTTCAAAGTATTGAAACTCTGTCTCCTGTCAAAGAAATTTTTATTTTCTCTTTGTTAGAGGAAGGGAGATTTATGGGTGGTTCTTATGAATCAACCAACCATTCAGAACATGCTCATCAATCCAAACCATAAGTATTATGTGACAATATTCAAGGAGGCACTGAATCGGATTTCTGAAGCTATGTTCGAGAAACCCTAAACTCTCACTGAAAATAGGTGAAATGTGGCACCACTCAAAGATTGACATGTGCCAATTGGTACAAGTGGTAGACAATTGGCATGCTCAAACAACGAGGTGATGCAGGAATGACATGAGGGAGAAAATATCAGAAAAGCCCCAAATATGGAGAACTAAAGCTCATCACCAACTTGAGATTGACAACTTTACATGATGTAACCTATGAAATCGTAAATGGAGAAATCATAGTAACAATAAAGTAACATATGTAACAATAAAGTCGGATTCATCCTGGGAGTGGTAATGGGAGAAATCATAGTGAACAACAGGAAACATGCATAGTTGCTTACAATCAAATAGATGATAAAACACATACAAAAAACCTAGATAATAATCGTGAACAAGCTTAATATTGAATTATGAACTGTAAAGGAACTTACAAAATGTGACATTACGAACCTGGTCAAGCGCACAAGCAAAAATATCATGGACATGACCCTGGTTGACAAGTTGTATTGCTCATGATGCAAGAGGATTTGTACCTGCACTACCAAGTCAATCAAAATCCATCATTATCTATATAATAAATACAAGTAATTGATGTAGTATTTTTTACTCTAAGATGCATTCTTATGATAATGTTAGAACATATGTTGAAAATGTCAAAACATACCTGAATAAGCTCCTCTTCATTTCAAGAACAATTTATTGGAGTCACATGAACTTGGAACAAGCCTCCCACGATCTGAAAGAGTAGCAACTAAGTCAACGGTGACTTTTTTGTTGCTACGCTGGATCGAGGGAGGTTTGCTCCAAGATTAAATCGCTCCAATAAATTATTCTCTACTAAACAGGGCCAACCACGTGAAGGTGGAAGCTCTTATGGCCCCTCCCCCCCTCACATCACTCTCAATTCCCCAATACCCAATCTATATTTCATTTTTTACTTTCATGAGCATAAAAAAAATATTCAATAACTAATAAAAAACAATTCAACAAAAAGTACGCAAGGAAACATTGCAATTAATGCTTGACATAAAAATAGTATGATAAATGAGTTTTTTATATAACGCAAAAAAACGTTCCAAGTATGGTAACGTTTGTCTTATAATAATAAAATATTTTACATTGTCAAATTTTCTTTTTCTTCTTCCTATTTTTAAAGCTCCTAATTACATCATCAATATCATCGTGCTCTACTCCTGTTTCGTGCCTTTCAACCCGCACTGCTGACCTAGTTGCGTATTCACGATGTCTGGGCTCATCCAGTGACGGGGCATCACCTACAAAAACAGATAATATTAAATTTAATTGTCAGTTTTTAAATATCATTGAACTAGTTCGGTAATATTAATAAAAAAAATTGCAATGAGATTATTTACCTGGTGCACCAGTTGTCGCCGCTGACCTAGTTGCATTGTCACGATGTCTGGTCTCATCCAGTGACGGAGCATCGCCTCCAAAAACAGATAATATTAAATTTTAATTATCAGTTTTTAAATATCATTGAACTAGTTCGGTAATATTAATAAAAAAATTTGCAATGAGATTATTTACCTGGTGCACCAGTTGCCGTCGTTGGGACTGTTGCCCTGTCTTCCTCTCTGGTGGTAAGATCCTCAAGGGAAACATTCTCTGTCATTTAAACAAAAAACGTTATAAGGACAACCATCAAGGTATAATTAGAAAAATTATAAGTGGAAATTAATTACCGTCACGGCCCTCACTGATAGCAGCATTGTCGGCCTGGTCCCCACTACAATGATCAGGTTGCACGAGAGGATCATCTACATCTGGCTCTAAAGCTGGGTTATTTACCTCGTCGGTAGTGTTGCTCCCCTGATTTAAACAAAGTTGTTAGACATTAAATTTATGGACGAAAACAAAAATATTGAAAGGTTAATGTTTTACCTTATGAGGCATTGTAGATCTTGGGACCTGCCCCAAGCTTCTGCGACGTTCAACTACAACTTGATAGCCAAAACGGAAAGCGATATTTTTATCTTCCTCTGTAGTTTCTGTTCCGAAGTCATCACCCTACATTACATATGATTGTGTATTTTTAATCATATATGATAGGATTACAAAAACGTTGGAAGGCGATACAATTAATTATAAGATGTTTAGCTACTTAATTACAATTCTTGCAGCTAATTTCAAGTAGCCACCCTGGCCTAGCTTGTGATGGCCCTTTTCCTCAATCCTAGCTTTGGTTGCCTTTGAGGTGTCAGGAAACCTAGCATCAAAATATTGAAGTCAGATATGACGTAGCACACTTTTATTTTAGACATAAAGAAAATTAAAGCTATCGAATTAAAGTTGTAATTTACCTTGCGGGTCCAGTTGGCATTTTTCCTTCTTTCTTTGCCCTTTTCTCTTTTCCATCATGGATGAGTGCTCTCCACTCACTCTCTGAAACTATGAGAAGACGCTCATATCTAGGGTTAAATTGAAATTGCGTCCTATAGGTGTCCCTGGTATATTTCAAATATTTGCCGGCTACCTGAGCCACCGCTTTTCTGTCAAATGTGCCGACCCCAAAAAGGGCTTCTAGATAATCTAGAAGTTCTTTTTTGAGGTTGGAATTCTGGGAATTCCACCCTGTACGTATGGTTGGGCCAAAAATTACCAACGCATGGCTCTCCAGAATCCTGTAGAACTCATTGTTTCCTACACAGAATAAAACAAAAAAAAAAGAAAGATATTATCATTAATTTAAAAATAAAAATCATGATAAATATGTTTTAGATAAAGTACATGAAATAGTTAAAATATTAAAATTTGCCTGGGAGTTGTACATGCTTTATAGGGACACCCTCATCGTTCACCAACAACGTGCCATTAATGGTCCCTGTGGAGCTGACACGTGTAGCTCCAGGAAACGCAATAATGTAGTTGGCCATATCGGCCTCATCATTGCCAACACGTTCAGCGGTTGGCTGGGTGTCTGCTTGGGCAGGGTGTGTTTCTTGGCTAGCACCTAAAGGAGTAGAAGGTGTACGAGAGGGTTGTTGGGCAATCTCTTGCCCTTGTGTCCCACTACCACCAACACCGGGTTCAGCAAATGCCAGAAAATGCTACATACAAAAGAACTTTTTGTTAGATTAGTCAATGTAAAAATTAAAAATCAAACTATCACAATTCATCTCATGCAGAACAAAAAAAATATCCTTTTGACTTTTTATTATTACCTGATATCTATTTAGTTGCCTCATAAGATGTTGTATCCTCTCTTCTGTTTCAGGTGTTTGAGGCGCGTCTATCAAAGCATTAAATTCTGACCTTGCATCTCATGCCTTTTTTTGCAACAACAACACTGGAGATAGGGATGAAGAAAGCTCTTCCTCAAAGAGGGAATCATCAGGCGTACCATGGCTAGGTGTCTGCATATTTGAACAAAATTAATATTATTTCAATTATGTAAGTAACTAAAATACCTAAAGATAGAGCAATGCTGGCACTTTACATGTTCTTCCGCTGGCCTCTTTCCGCGATCATCCTGTCTCGGGGTTGTTCCTGCACTGCTTTGATCAGTCTACCACATTGCAATAAAATTATAAATGTAAAAAATTGAAAACAATATCTAACTTGAAAACACAAAATGAAAACTGAAATAATTTCTAATAAGACACCGGAAGACAGAGTTAGGGTTTCAAATATGCCTTGCATTGAATTCAGTCCTGGAAACATGTCATTGCACATTAAGGCACCCAAACATTCAATCCACAAATGATATATTTAAGTAGGCTTCTCCTATTCTGGGAAAAAACCATACCTATAATGCATTCACTTGCATGTATAAAGGGAAAGGAAAATATGTTTTCATACAACGGTGACAAAGGCATCTTGGGGAAAGGTATCTTCACTTTTTATTTATGTTGTTCACCCACACCACTCTCGTGTTTTCACTAATCCTGTTTTGTCATTTTTGGATTCAAATTAAGTTAAGGCCTTAAGTATTTTTTGACCTTTCGGTGTAGTTTTTATAAGTGGCATGTATGGATTTTCCATTAATTATGCACTTTTTCTCTTCATGTGCATGTTTCCCTGGAAATCAAATGCATGATTTAGTCCCATACATTTAACAAGTTGTTGGATCAACTCCATAGGAAATATCATGTTTCCTATTCAATCAAAATTTATCTCGGTTAGGGTAGGTAGGAAGGTTTTCCCTTTGTATTAATAGGGCACTTCTAGCTTGCATTTTTATTATATCTTTCAAATTTAGTGTCGTTTCAATTAGGGCATGATTTTTTGCAACTTTCAAGGTGAGAATGAACAAAGACAATTTTTTGTGATGGATGATTGTATATGACTCCATGGCCAGAGGAAAAGGCACTAATCTACTTCTTCAAATATCTATAGTTCTCATTCACCTCATACGAAGATGGTCCCTGATTTTGAGCCAAATGTTGCAGCAAAAAGTTCCCCCTCTCCATAATTTGATATTCAATGGAAATTTATTAAATTGATGATGGGGCAAGATTATGGAACATTGGCACATACATATGTAATGGAATTCCAAGATCATGATATATGTTTGCATATGTTTATGGCAATGTTCCACCAAGTCCCCTGGAGGTGGGAGCGAGGGGACGAGGGAGCGGCCTATGCAAAAGCTCCCTACCAATTTTCAGGAAACGTGGGGGGACGTCGGGGTCATAAAAATAATAAAATTTAATATTTAAAATGTAACTATATTTTTGCAAGGAATGTATATACAGTCATCATACACTTGCATCATGAAAGATAAATCATAAATGATAAAATTACAAATCGATGAATGATGAATCATATAATTGAAACAAATTTAAAAGTTAAAACATACATCATACAATCATGCATGTAAGTTTGTAAGTTTGTAACTCTATAATCATTAATGTAACTACTAATAATGTACAATGAAAATAAATTTTAAGATATCATATGACATATAATATCAAGATTCAAAATAGAGTTTAAACTGAAGTTTACAACTCAAGTCTGAAACATAAAACTTAAACGCAAATAAGTTATGTATGAAACATAAAACATAAAACATAACATATGAATATCAAATGATATCATCATACTGATAAATGAGCATAAATGCTCAAGTTAATGCCCCACTAGTCTCTGCATCCAACTTCTGCACGAATATATCAAGATCGACCATGTCACCATCTGAATCAGAATCACTTGGATTCTCAAATATGCTAAGTGGCACATCAACTTTTAACACGAAACCATAAACTAAAAGGGGCGGTGAGGGGACGTGAGGGGGCGTGAAGGAAACATCCCCTAGAAGTCCCCAAGACCCCGGAGCGCGAGGGGGCGAGGAATCTAGACCCCTAGGTGGGGGGGCGAGACCCCGTGTAACACTGGTTTATGGAGGTGGTGGAGCAAAAAAGAGCTCAAATAGAGCTGAAATTTTTCACATAAAAAGGATTGTGGGCTTGACTAATGGTTCCATTTAAAAAATTATATCTAGACAGAGAATAAGTGTAGCATGCAAACATGCATTGAAAATCCATCTGAGTTTGCATTGTATTACTTATGATGGATTCAAATTTGGGTTTCAAAATGCCGGGTTATGGCATGATTTTGTCGAGAAACCCTTAGTTGGATTCTCATGTTGGTTTAATTTATATTTTAAGTTTGTTTTGCAGTCTTTGGGTGATAGTAACTCATGAACTAGGTTACCAATGTGTAACAATCATATTGCAAGAATAAAGTTGTGATTTTTTATATTATTATTATTATCTATTAGCTACGAGTATTGACACCTAATGCCTGGAATTTTGACATCTTGATAGCATGGATAATTTTGAAAATGTTTCTAGTAATGTTAACATAATAACTATCATTACGTGTCTTCACTTTTGTCACCATAATAGACCTGTGATATGGACTCATCACACAACTTCATATGCTATGTCCCAACAATTTCAAACTGGTTGAACCTACCTCATAGTGTGGTTATTAAGGACAAGTTGCTTGGTATATAACTCGATAGCATAGACCACGTTGCGGTTCTAAAAAGAATCCTCAAGTGTCAAAAAAACTTCACAATATGTTCTACTATAAAGCCTTTTGGGATACCTGAAATAATATATGTATCATTGATGACTTTTAAAGTATGACAAGATCCGGAGGGAAAGGAAATCAATGGAAGAGTGATCCACCAATGAGAACCTAGAATTTAGCATCAAATGAGTTAGAGTCTAGGAAATTGAAACCCTATAATTTTAATTAGTGATGAAGGACATCACATAGGTAATTATATTTTCATGTAGAATAACTTGTTAATTCAAATTTAAACTACATAATATGAAAGGCATACCATAAATTTTTCCACGTAAGTCCAAACAACCTATAAAAAGGGAAAACCTTCTTTTTCATGGGAAATAATTTACCTTTCCTTTTTCAAGATAATCTAAATCACAAAAAATATGAACTATACTGCACACATTCTTGGATAATGTGAAAGTGGAAAAGGAATACCCTACACAAGTGATGCACACATGTACATTTAAACACTAATAGATTTTTGTAGTTGCAATGCAATGCTTGTTTTCATTTAAATGTAGGATTTTTAAAGCAGGGAGAAATAATGGCTGCCAAATTAATAAGCGTTTCTTTGGGAAAAATTTAAATCTTGTATTGGGTGATGAAGATAATAGAGGGTATTGAATCTTGATTCTTGACATCTAGAGAGAACCCTATAGCCTAACACAATCCAATGGAATTGACCAAAAAAATCCAAATAAAGTCAACCCTACTATAGGAGGAAGGGCCTGCAGTAAGAACTTACCATTTTGCAAGAGGCCACATAAGTCCAAACAACCTATAAAAATGGAAAACCTTCTTTTTCCATGGGAAATAATTTACCTTTCCTTTTTCAAGGCAATCTAAATCACAAAAAATATGAACTATACTGCACACATTCTTGGATAATGTGAAAGTGGAAAAGGAATACCCTACACAAGTGATGCACACATGTACATTTGAACACTAATAGATTTTTTGTAGTTGAAATGCAATGCTTGTTTTCATTTAAATGTAGGGTTTTTAAAGCAGGGAGAAATAATGGCTGCCAAATTAATAAGCGTTTCTTTGGGAAAAATTTAAATCTTGTATTTGGTGATGAAGATAATAGAGGGTATTGAATCTTGATTCTTGAAATCTAGAGAGAACCCTACAGCCTAACACAATCCAATGGAATTGACCAAAAAAACCCAAATAGAGTCAACCCTACTATAGGAGGAAGGGCCTGCAGTAAGAACTTACCATTTTGCAAGAGCTGAGGGCGAATGATGTTCTGCAAGAGCTAAGGGCGAATGCAGGGCGAATGTTGTTCTGTAAGAGTTGAGGGCGAATGCAGGGCGAATGTTGTTCTGCAAGAGCTTAGGGCGAATGCTGTTCTACAAGAGCTCAGGGCAAATGCTGAGGGCGAATGCTGTTCTGCAAGAGCTGAGGGCGAATGCTGAGGGCGAATTCTATTCTACAAGAGCGGAGGGCGAATGCGAGCGTGATATTAGATTTTAATGTAGCACACATGTACATTTGAACACTAATAGATTTTTTTAGTTGAAATGCAATGCTTGTTTTCATTTAAATGTAGGGTTTTTAAAGTAGAGAGAAATAATGGCTACCAAATTAATAAGCGTTTCTTTGGGAAAAATTTAAATCTTGTATTAGGTGATGAAGATAATAGAGGGTATTGAATCTTGATTCTTGACATCTAGAGAGAACCCTACAGCCTAACACAATCCAATGGAATTGACCAAAAAACCCAAATAGAGTCAACCCTACTATAGGAGGAAGGGCCTGCAGTAAGAACTTACCATTTTGCAAGAGCTGAGGGCGAATGCTGTTCTGCAAGAGCTGAGGGCGAACGCTGAGGGCGAATGCTGAGGGAAAATGCTGTTCTGCAAGAGCTGAGCGTGAATGCTGAGGGCAAATGCTGTTCTGCAAGAGCAGAGGGCGAATGCGCGCATGATATCAAACGTTAATGTAGCTATTGCGACAAATACGAAACAATAAAATCATTTTTATGTAGCGCGCATATAAGTTTCGAATTTTTATGTAGCGCGCATATAAGTTTGGTACTTTTATGTAGCGCGAAAATAACTGTCGTTATACCGACGGCGGAATAGGCGTCGCTATTACGACGGGTACCTCCAAACGTCGCAATGGTGACACCTAGACATTGTGTCGCAGTTGCGACGTTTAGAGTCGTCCCAATAGCGACGCTTTGGGCCATGGTGTCGCAATTGCGACGTCTTCCTCTAAACGTCGCAATTGCGACACGTTTTAAAGTGTCGGTATTGCGAAACTTTTCTATAGACGTCGGTATAGCGACGGTTTCGAGCGGGATGGAAAAAATTTGGGAAAATTTCCGACATTTGGTCAAAAGCGTCGGAAACAGGTGTCGGAATTTCCACCAAATGTAGTAGTGTCTATATAAACTATCCCCGTCCCTATGGTAAATGAATTTCATTGATTTATTACCATATAATAAAAAATATTTGAAAAAAGGTTTAAACATGTGTTTGATATGTTTTAAACGAAAAAATAAATAAAAAACCCGAAGAATTTAAACCATCCGTAACCCCAACCCTTTATAAACCAACGAAGAGATTAATTAATTGTCAGGATTAATTAATAATCTTAATCCAGCCAATCAAACGCTCCCCGAAATGGTTAATTACCATTAATTATTTTTGGCCCCGCCTTTTAACTCCCCCGCCAACTTCACGTCGTGTCAACCGTTGGATCGCTCCATCAGAGATCCACGGCCCATATTCATTCCGCTGCCCAACCATTGTCCGATAAATAACTCGCGAAATCAAAGCAGTTTTCAAATAGTGTCCCGACCATGTGTCATTCAATTTGTGGAATCGCTGCCGATTCACATAAAACCACCCTCCTCCAAAGGTGGTGCGGAATATACCGCTTACTGCCCATTCCCGTGACTCGCCTCCTGTACGCTGACGTCATCTCATTAAATAATAAAATATTCCCCACCCGTTTCACTTTGTAGATAAAACAAAAACTCGCGCATTTTTTCATTATTCTGTGTGCTGAAAGCGACTTTGTCCTCCATGCGAACAAATTCAAAAAATCAACTGTCAACTGCTATTCACCTGAATTCTACTGAAAGCTGCTACCAGACCATTGTTCCAGTATTCACTCGCCACCAGCTGATATCTGTTAATCACATTTTTTCCTCTAAAAACAGGTATTTACTCCATTTCGCCCTGAACTCTGAAAGAAACTCAACTTTCCTTGTTTTTTCACTAAAACAGAGTTAAAATCGATTTCTGGTTCATTCCTTGATCCTAAAGACTGTAAATTATATTCCTGAACTTGCAATTATACCCGTTTCCCTGTCAAAACCTGTAATTCTTCCAAATATTCATAAAAACCCCCGAATTTCCATCTTTGAATACACAAGAACCAAGAATGGAAGTTCATGTAGCCTTAAATGTTGCTCCATTGAACGCCCCTCATAGAGAATTGGAATATTTTCCATTAGTGGATAAAGATTTTCAGATCAAAGACTTAGTTTTCAGTGAAAGCCCCCTTCGAATTCATTGTCGCTGCAGAGATGATTATTTGAAAGGCTTGGATGTCATTGGGTTATGGGAATCTCATTTCCCGAGATACCTTTTACCCTCAGTCCATATCTTCCCTGAAATTATCCATTATTGCCATGCTAATTATGATCTAATTCAGAGAGTAGTTGTATCCCCAAATCAGAATGTCCTTTTCCCATATCTGCTCAGTCTATTAATGAAATTCTTCAATTTCAACTTGGTCAAGCCTTGACTCCCCTATCCATGGGAGATATGCTTGAGAAATCTGCCAATTTATCTCATGAAGAGTTAAACCTTCACAGACTGATCTCATTCCACAGGTCTTTCAAAAAGCCTACAATCACCTCCCTGCAGACCTAGATTTCATTAACAAATTTTTTGATTTTAGCAGGTTACTATCAGAATATGGATTTGGACTAACAATTTCAATACTAGTTGACAAAATTGTTTGCTCCAAATTCTCAGATTTTAATTCAATATCTTCATTCAAAAAACAATTTGTATACAAAGTCAGAGAGAGATTAGAATGATGAAATGTGCACAATTAATGGTAAAAGTGAAATGAGAATTTACAGGGATAATAAAGAACAGTTAAAGAGTATGAGTGGTTAAAGTGTATCAGGTAAAAGTCAGAATGAAAGTTAAAATGAAGTTACAGAGCAGTCAAAGGTAAACAGTAAAAGTAATTACAGAGGCAGTAAAATGGTAAAAAATAGGAAATGAAAATACTTTCACCAACATTGAATTTTGTCTAAAGTGAAAGTAAAACAGTCAAAAGAACAAAAAAGTGAAAAGATGAAAAACACAACAAGAAGTAATATTTTTGCAGAAATTGCATGTTTTAGTCATTGTTTTGCAGAAACTATTGTGATCAATCCAAGATGAATTTTTTGAAACTGAAGGAGGTTTATGTTCTTAAGAGTACCATATACAAAAACCTCTCTCACTTTTCTAACAACTATTATGGTTTTGGAAATATTAAACAATGTTGGAAAGCGCTTTTTGCAGAAAATACCAGTTAAGTCATCATTTTACAGAGAAAATTGTGATAAATAAAAAATACATCATACAAAAATGAAGGAGGTTTTTGTTCCTAATAGAACCATCTACGAAAACCTATCTCACTTTTTTCACAGTGATTTCATAATGAGAGATACATGCACATCTTTACAAGATATTTTTCACACTCTGTAAAACTCTGTTTTACACATATTGTTGCAGAGCCTATGGTGCATAGCTGGAGGTGAATTTTAGGAAAATGAAAGAGGTTTATCTCACCAACATATTTATCTACAATAACCTCTTTCACTATTTACATATATATTACTTATTGAGAAATAAAAATATATCATTGGACCCCAAGTTTGCAGAATTGTTGGAGCAGAATTCACAAAAAAAGGAAGCAGTTAGTGACTTGGATGCCTCATCATCAACTAAGAGTTGGATAAAATTCGAATTCTCCTCCTTTTCATCACCTATCCATACAAAATAGTGCCAAGTAGATGAATTAGTTTGAGTGTCCTTTACTTAAGTTCTATTTATGTAAAATAGTTGGAGAGATTTGTGAACCAATTTTGATATTTTTTTCAAGATATTTTAGTTTATAATTTGTATAAATACTCCATCATATTGGAGTATTGAGGGTGGATTCTACTACTTTGCTGTAACATTGATTTTTTTGGAATAAAAGTGCTTTGGAGAACTTTCTTTGTGGCTTGCTGGATGATGATTTGAAGCTCAAGAATTTTTGCAGGATTCATGTGTTCGACTACAGTTCAATAAGTCCTTTCTATCCTATGTTTTAAGTTTTATATTTGTTTATAATATCACCGTGTTTCATTTCTGAATAATTAACATAAAAGAATAAATCAGAACTTACTTAAACGTACTCTGATTTCAATTGCAATTATTCCAAAATGTTTTCCTCTAAACTGGTTATAAGCAACGAATTCTTAATTTCTCTTGTTTCGTCGGTTTAAACATCTTGATTACTATAGTAAAGAATTATTAGCTGCTCTTTATTTGTAATCATTCACTTTCTTTCTTTTGAACATGTTGAAAGATTCTTGATTGCCTTTCATCCCTTCAAAATCCATTCCATTCATTTTAAGATCCAAAATTATTCTCTGTTTGGCTATCTTGCCCTGCAAAGCCATCTTGTGTGTAGAAGAGTAATCCAGTAAAGCTTCCCTTTCGACTCCATAGCCCAATGGACTAAAAATCTTCAACCTTGCCCTCAGTTGGTGGATTCCACCATTCAAAAAAAATCAAAACTCTTGGACTTATAACTAGCCTAAAACTTCCTAAGAACAAAGCTAAATTTTAAAGAGAGAGCCCTCTCTGGATACAGATTGGCTAGATTCTGTATCTGAAGGTTGGTTTGTGGTTACCTCGGGTTTACTTTCCTTTTCCACAACTTCAAGGAAAACCTGAGTGATAACAGTAGGCTGGTTAAATTGGGTAAATGTGGGAGGAGGGTGTTATAGAGTGGTATCATAGCATGGTTCAACCCTTGGACTGGATGGGCATAATGTGTTTGTCAGTGTCTATATGTTTGTGATGCATGCATTGTTATGGTCATTTTTTTCGTGCATGAAGTCATGGTATGCAGTTGGTATGGTCATGCATGGTAATTGGATAATAATTGAGATGATGTTATTATATTGTTATGATTATGATTATACATGTATCGTGTTAATCTGGACTAATTTTGCAGACGAGATAACCTCCCTTGAAATTCACTGAGGTATGTTGATTATGTTTATATTTTGGTTTAACTGACATTGTATACTTTCAATAAGTATAAGGATAAAATATGACAAGCAAGATGTGATGTTCCTTTTTCTGGTGTTCCTCATGGCATGGTTAGTTTGGACTTTCAATATTGGAGGCAGGTAGCTCACAGGTGCAGGTTTACGTCATAAGTAGGCCCAAGGGCTGTTGGAAATGTTTTATGGAGTCTGAAGGAGTTCACTTGCCATCTTCCATCATTAGGATTGATTCAACACAACTCGCTTCTCGTTGCATTGCATTCTAATAATTCCCATAAAACGAGGTTATTATTGTACCTAACTCACTTAATTACACTTAAGGTGGCATTCCGAGAGGAATACTTGATATAACACCTTAGTGTAATAGCTCATTGGAACCAGAATTGGAAGATCTACAAGATGACACGGTTAGTCGAATTTTTTAGTGGCATGAGGAAGCATGGTGGCCAATTTACCATTTTCCACATTAAAAAGATTTTTTAATTAAGGGAAATGTGCTCAATGATTAAAATAATAATAAAATAGGAGCTTCTAGAGGGGTCCATCAGATATATAAAAAAAGTAAGGGGGAGGCCATTAGGGAACATATTGGATTTGATATTTCTTCTTACATGAGAGGTTTGAGAACTCAGTTCTCTACTTCATTGTAGCCCCATGACGAAAACCCTTGGGTGATTTAGTGAGATTGGGTGAGTACCCATCTCCCCTTGGTGAATTCATCTAGAATTCACACGAGAGTTTAGCAGTAGCAGTTCAGTTTAGTTTTGGTGGAGGGCCAGTGTGACATTGGAGCATATTCTTGAGGCTAATTATATCACATATATAACATTTGTTTTAGCATGTAAAACCCCCTAGTTTATTTTGTTGTTCTATGTTGTTGAATTTTACATGGCAATGTTCTGTTAATGAATGGGATTTTTTTATGGAGCATTTTTGGAGTTAAATTTCGTTAAGTTGCAAAAATTTGAGTTTGGGATATTACAATAGTATCAGAGTTTGTTTTCCTATCAGCCTAAGGAGTCTAGCACTGGAAGATTTATCTTCTATTCCTGGAATGAAAAATTTTAAGCTTAAAACCATAACATGATTTCATTATTAATCAAATAGAGTTCTTGTGGAGTCCCATGGACGATTTGATTCTAAAATCATTGGGAGTTAGAGATATCATCGTGAAGTTGTGATAACATTTCCAAGTTTCATATTATTGAGGACGAAGTTATTCCAATTTTTTGTTATGGTTGAAGGCTGGAGGTTACCATTGAAAAAGGAGAGGAAATATTAGCTTGGATCAAGTGTGGGTATCAAGCGTGGGTGTGCTCATGTGCAAAGAGGATATCGACATGTTGCTACGACTGCCAAAGGATATACATAGGTTGCATTCACTAAAAATGAAACCACAACTCTTGTTTGTGGCTACGGGAACCGACATACATAATTAATCATTCTTCAGTCTATTGCACTTGCTCCAAAACAAATTGAAAAAATAGGAATTTAGGGTCAATGTCATTGATAAATGGGGCCAATTGAAAGGGATCGGGTTGCATTCTCATGGTATAGGTTTTGCATGAGTGGTAGGAGATTCAAGTGAATGATGATTGCAAACAAATTTCCAAGGTAGACGGGACAATTCTTTGAAGTTGATGTTAGTATTAGTTTCCAGTTGGTCACATTAGCATTCATTACTGGGGTTGAGTTAGTCATGGTATATTTAGCTGGTTTTTGCTGCGTAAAATTCCATTGTGAAAGCTAATTACATTCCGGTTAAGCATGTAATTGCAGATCATGCGCATAAGGCAGAGTCGAAGAGGTGAGCGGCTAACAGAAAATCGGTGTTTCCAAGAAGAATTAGCCATCAAACGTGACGTCAATTGAGGAATATCAGTGCTCACTATTGTCACAAGCCACTAGGTGTGATTGGCATGAAGAATTGAAGGGAAAGGTAGTAATTCAAGTCGAGTTCCCTTAATCAAGGCACAACGGCCAGTAGAAGGGTCAGATTGATGCGGCGGTTCTCGTTCCTATTTTTTTTTTATGCTCATGATTTTCCATAATAACACTCATCGAGTGAAGTCAAGGGTTGTGGAAAACTAACTGAATTAGTAGAGATAATATGAGCCACCATAAGTCATGTCATCCACATCATTTTTTCTGAACGATACCCTTTGTTTACTGAGACGTATTTCCTGGGATCGCATTTGTGTGGGACAACATTATTGAACTTGTCAGTTGTGAGGGAGTAAATTTAGCATTCGGGTATGAATGATTGGGATTATGGAATGATTATTCAACAATGTGTGTGTAAGCCCGTGAAAATCATGTTAGAGCAACTGCAGCTTGGGGTTGAGTAGGTGTGATTGGATGGTGCATGGATGTTGGAATTTCTGAGTATTCCAAAACACACATAGTAATAAAAATAATTCCTCCTCTCAACACAGAGATTAAAAAAAACTTGTTGGACAGAGATGGCACACAAGAAACTATTTCATTAAACTTAAAATCTATTACAGAGGATGCCATAGAACTGTTGTTCTGGCATTTACAAAAAAAACAAGTTTCTGTTGACTGCTGCAAAAACACAGTGCAAAAGTCTGCTCTATGTCTCTTACAAAATGTACACCCACTGCTCTTCTATTCTCTCTGTTCTTTCGTACAGAGTCACACACTCTGTTCTTTTACACACACTCTGTCACTTACAAAAATGCACATACACACAATGCAATCTGTCTTCTGGCTTTTACAAGATGCACTATAGTGCTCATACTCTGCATACAAATACTCTCTCTTTTTTTTTCAATGCACAACCCACTCACTGCTTTTTCAACACTCTGTCATATTTAAAAAAAAATACACAGCAAAATTTGTTTTTGGCCTTCGGGCCTTTTAAACATTACATAATACAACTATAAAAAAAAAAACAAACTAACATATTATATATATATTAGCCATATATATATATATATATATATATATATATATATATATATATATCTAAAAAGTCACACTGACTTTCAACTTAAAAGATACGTTGCGACATTTTTTTTTAAATAAAAGATTATATAAGGTTTTAAACCTTAATTCGACTACCGCATGAAAAATAGATTTTAAACCAAAGTATTAAGCCTTTGTTGCGGACTTGAGGCTGGAGATTAAACTCCAATGCAATGAATTATCGCATACCAATTCCTCCTGCTGATGTCAGGGCCCAAACCCGCACGATCGTGATCTGATTGGTCGGCGGTGGGACCCCGGGACTTCAAAACAAAAGCTGAGCTCAATTTCATAAAATTATCGTGTAACAAATGGGCTCCGTGACGTAAGCCTAAAATTTGCACGATAAGATTTGATTGGTTGCTGCCATTGACTTGGCCCGTTCCAAAAAAAAATTCAAGGCTAGCGCGAAAGAGTTATGGTGGTTGGTGTAGGTATTAAGAGGCGACATGGAGCAGGTTTAAAAGTTGCAGGTTTTCGTGGTAAATCCACGGCTTCACCATACCATATAGGCTATGACCATTTAAACCATAAATCTAATTTTCAGAGTTTAGTTAAACCAAAATTTAATTCTCAGTGGCGTGCAAGAAACAAAGTAAAATTTACTGCTGTAGCGTTTGTCTTTCGGCTCTCCTGCATAGTGCAGTTGCACTGTTGCAGTTGAATTTAAAAAATTCAACACTCCCCCTTAAATTCAACTGTTGGGTTTTCTTGCACACCCAAACATTTCCTCAAATAATTGAAACTTTTCTGCCCCAGTGGTTTCATCAAAATGTCAGCAAACTGCTCCTCTGCTCTGCAATGTTTCAAAATAATTTCATCATTGTTCACTAGATCTCTGATGTAGTGATACTTGGCATCAATGTGTTTCGTTATTTTTTGAAACACTGAATTCTTTGAAAATGCTATTGTTGAGATATTATCACAATAAATTGTTGTGCCTTTTACCTATTCATGACACAAACTCCTCAACATTCTTCTCATCCAAACTGCTTGACATGCTGCTACTGTAGCTGCCACATGCTCTGCCTCTGCTGTAGATAAAGCCACAATTGGCTGTTTCTTAGAAGACCATGAAATGGCTTTTGAACCCATATGAAAAACATAACCAGAGGTGCTTTTCCGTTCATCTATACTTCAAGCCCAATCACGGTCAGTATATCCAATTAATTCATAATTTTCTAAAGTGGTGTATAAAATTCCATACCTTTTTGTTCCTTTCACATACCTCAGAATTTTTTTTGCTGCTTGCCAATGTGCCTCCTTTGGCCTTTCCATAAATATGGAAATTAAAATCACAACATGCATAATATCCGGCCTAGTTGCAATCAAATACATGAGGCTGCCAACTATGCTCTTGTACAAACTTGGATCAAAATCCTTGCTGCTGTCCTCTTTGCTTAACTTCAATCCCATAACTGTAGGAGTAATTGCTGCCTTGCAATCCTGCATATTAAATCTTTCCAAAAATTTGTTTTCATATTTAGCTTGAGAGATAAAAAATATTTTTATTTTGCTCTACTTCTATTCCTAAGAAGTATTTCAGCAATCCCATATCAGTCATCTCAAATTCATCCTTCATGACTGATTTAAAATTCTCAATGAGGTAATCATCATTACCTGTAAAGATCACATCATCAACATATAAAACAATAATCAACATCTTACCATCTTTCTCCTTGATGTATAATGTGGGTTCTCCTTCACATTTTTCAAACCCATTTTCCAGTAGATAGGCATCTATCCTACTGTACCATGCTCTTGGTGCTTGTTTCAGCCCATAAAGAGCTTTCTTCAATATGCAAACTTTGTGCTCTTGGCATTCCTTCTCATAGCCCAGAGGTTGTTCAACATAAACCTATTCCATCAATACTCCATTTAGGAATGCTGATTTCACACCCATTTGTAAACTTTCCACTTGTGTTGTGCTGCTATGGACAACACTGCTCTTATTGTTTCCGTTCTTGCAATTGGTGCAAAATTTTCCTCATAATCTCTTCCTTGTTGCTGCTTTTAGCCTTTGACAACAAGTCTGGCCTTGTGCCTTTCAATCTTACCTTCAGCATTGCTTTTGGTCTTGTAGACCCATTTTACTCTAATGACTTCCTTTCCTTTTGGGAGATCAACCAATTCCCATGTTTTATTTCTCTCTATTGCATTCATTTCTTCATCCATAGCATCTATCCATTTTTTATCTTTTATAGATTCTTCAAAATGAATAGGATCATCTACATGACAATATAATGCAAATAAAGAGTTCATACCTTCATTTGTTGCCTCTTGCTCATAAATTTCATTCAAATTTCTGAATCTTTTTCCTCTTTCACTTGGTGTACTTGTGCTTGTAGAAGCACTCAAATCCGCTCCTTGTGGTGTGCTTGGAGAAGCATTGTTATCACTTCTCAAGGGTGTTCTCATACCTGCTTGTGGTGTCCCTTGCTGTCCTTGTGTTGGTGGAGGTGGTACTGCTAATTAGGGATGTATTTCAACCATTTCTTCCTCATTATCATCATGAGACAAACAACTCTTCACATTCACTGTTTTCTCAATGCTTCCATCCCAAGCTTCTTCCTCAATAAACTGCACATCTCTGCTTATAACAAACTTCTTGGTGGATGGGTTATACAATCTGTATGCCTTGGATTCTTCATTGTATCCAATAAATATGCACTTCTCCCCCTTACCGTACAACTTCTTCCTTAGCTGATTTGGAATGTGTGCATAAGCCACACAACCAAAAACTCTCATGTGGGTGCAACTTGTTTTATGCCACTCCATGCTTCTTCCGGAACTCTGTTCATTACAACTTTGGTTGGGCATCTATTCAAGATATATGTTGCATAATGTACAACTTCAGCCCAATATTCATTTGGAAAATGTTTTGCCTTCAACATACTTCTTACCATGTCCATGTTGGTCCTATTTTTCCTTTCAGCAACTCCATTTTTCTACGGTGTATACCTTGCTGTAAATTGCTTGTGTATGCCATTTTATCTACAAAAACGCAGAAATTATTTTGAGATATATTCACCTCCTCTATCAGTTCTTAAAACTTTAATATGCTGCCCACTTTTTTTCTCTACAAGAGCCTTAAAGTGGCAGA
Organism: Pinus albicaulis; assembly: GCA_034641835.2. Lineage (NCBI taxonomy): Eukaryota > Viridiplantae > Streptophyta > Pinopsida > Pinales > Pinaceae > Pinus > Pinus albicaulis. The sequence goes on from CM076578.1 coordinate 121,437,347, forward strand.
ATTTCTCAAACACTTCACTCTTATATTTCAAGAAATACACCCAAGTTTCTCTTATGTAATCATAAATAAAAGTCAGCATATAGTGGCTACTTGCTAGTGATGGTGTTCGCATTGGTCCACACAAATATGAGTGGAAAATTTCTAAGGGTGCCTTTGCCCTTATGCTTTTTCCTGATGGAAAACTTTCTCTGTATTGTTTGCCCAAGATGCAGCCTTCACATAGGCTGTCCGGTCTCTCAATCAATGGTAATCCCTTTACCATTCCTTTCCTATGCAAAAAATTCAGACCCCCAAAGTTGAGATGTCCAAATCTCAAATGCCATAACCAATTTTCATCCTTTGCTTCTCTTTGGAATGTCTCTGTGTCACTGCTACCATTTCAACTCCTTTCTTCAAATCTGATCTCATCCTGAGAGGGAACATTATGTTCCTTGTCATCTTCACTTGTGCAATGCATTGCTTGCTTGGTGGTTTATCCATGATGGTGCATACATAATCTTCAAAGAAAACATTGTACCCCTTTTGAATGAGCTGTCCAATGCTCAAGAGGTTACACTTCATACCAGGCACATAATATACATCTGATATCGATCTTCCTTCTCCTTTCTTTGTCAAAACATTCACTCTACCTTTTCCCATGACAGAGACCTTACTATCTGTCCCCAATGTTACTTGAGACTTTACATTTTCATCTAACATGGAAAACATGAAAATGTTTCCAGTCATATGGTTGCTACATCCTGAATCTAGAAACCATATATCTTCATTCTTTTCTTCAGCCATATTACATGCTAAAAACAACTCCTCTTGACTGATATTTTCCTTAGTAAAATTAGCACTGGGTCTATTACGTATGTCACTCTGTTTCTTCCTACATTCATTGGCATAATGGCCATACTTCTTACAGTAATGAAATTGGACTTGGGATTTATCATACCTTTGTCCATGTGCTTGATTTTGTCCACCTTGCTGGCTACTGCCTTGGCCTTGGTTCTGATTTTTATTACTGCCCCTTCCATGAGTATTTGCAGGGCTGTTTCTTCCTCCTCTGTTTTGGCTTCTGCCTCTTCCTTTTCCTCTGTAGTTTCCTCTACCTTGACCTATTCCTCTTCTAAAGGAAATTTGGGTCTTGAAGACATGCTCTAAATATGAGTTTGCTGTTCTTCCCAATATTTCTTCATGAGTCATCAATGATGCATGAAGCTCATCAACAATAAACTTTGGGAGATCCTTTGTCTCTTCAATGGTTGTGACTATCACATCAAACCTTGAGGGTAAGCTCCTCAACACTTTCTCCACTATCTTTCTTTCTTCAAGTGTCTCTCCATGAGACCTTATCTGGGTAACCAACCTAATCACATGTGTGAAAAATGAGTCTATGTTATCAGACTCTTTCATACAGAGAGTTTCAAAGTCTCTCCTCAGCAATTGTAGCTTTGTTGTCTTCACCTTCTCCATACCTTGATAGGCAGTCTGGAGGGTATCCCATGTATCCATGGACCTCTTAGCTACTGCTATCCTTGGAAACACACTTTCATGCACTGCTTGATAGAGATAGAAGAAGGCTTTTGAGTCCTTCTTCCTATTTCTCTTCAGAAAATCCTTCTTTTCCTGTGTTAAGGCATTAAAAGCTTGTTCATCTGCTAGTTCTTCAAAACCATCTTCAACAAGCTCCCATAAGTCTTGAGAGGCAAACATGGCTCTCATGGTGATTTCCAAATAGTCATAGTTCTTCCCATTAAACTATGGGAGTTGAGTATTTCCAATACTCGTGCTTGTGCTAGCTCCTGCCATGGCTAACACACTTAACTATGCTTTTAAACTTGAATGTGTTTTTAAACAAACTGTCTCTCTGCTTAAGAGACAAACTCTGTCTTCAAAAAGACTTCTCTGGACTGCACTTTTTAAACACAAAACAAAAAACTCTGTTTTGTAAATACCTGGTCTTTGCTGTGCCTTCACACTGCTGGAGAACTGCTTCAACAACACCTTCTTCCTTTAGCTTCTTTGACAAACTTCAAAGAGCCTGGACTAGCTCCGATACCATGTTGGAATTTCTGAGTATTCCAAAACACACAGAGGAATAAAAATAATTCCTCCTCTCAACACATATATTAAAAAAAACTTGCTGGACAGAGATGGCACACAAGAAACTATTTCATTAAACTTAAAATCTATTACAAAGGATGCCATAGAACTGTTGTTCTGGCATTTACAAAAAAAACAAGTTTCTGTTGATTACTGCAAAAACACAGTGCAAAATTTTTCTCTTTGTCTCTTACAAAATGCACAACCACTACTCTTATATTCTCTTTATTCTTTCATACAGAGTCACACACTCTGTTCTTTTACATACACTCTGTCACTTACAAAAATTCACATACACACAGTGCAATCTGCCTTCTCACTTTTACAAAATGCACTATAGTGCTCACACTTTGCATACAAATACTTTGTCTCTTTTTTTTTCAATGCACAACCCACTCAATTCTTTTTCAACACTCTGTCATATTTTTAAAAAAATACAGAACACAGTTTGTTTTTGGCCTTCAGGCCTTTTAAACATTACATAATACAACTATTTAGAAAAAAAAAACTAACATATTATATATATATTAACCATATATATATATCTAAAAGTCAAATTGACTTTCAACTTAAAAGATACGTTGTGGCATTTTTTTTTAAATAAAACATTATATAAGGTTTTAAACCTTAATCTGACTACTGCATGAAAAATATATTTTAAACCAAAGTATTAAGCCTTTGTCGCGGACTTGAGGCTGGAGATTAAACTCCAATGCAATGAATTATCAGTACCAATTCCTCTTGCTGACGTCAGGGCCCAAACCCGCGTGATCGTGATCTGATTGGTCGACGGTGGGACCCTCGGACTTCAGAACAAAATCTGAGCTCAATTTCATAAAATTATCACGTAACAAATGGGCTTCGTGACATAAGCCTAAAATCTGCGTGATAAGCTCTGATTGGTTGCTGCCGTTGACTTGGCCCGTTAAAAAAACAAATTCAAGGCTGGCACGAAAGAGTTATGGTGGTTGGTGTAGGTATTAAGAGGCGGCATGGAGCAGGTTTAAAAGTTGCAGGTTTTCGTGGTCAATCCACGGCTTCACCATACCATACAGGCTACGGCCATTTAAACCATAAATCTAATTTGCAGAGTTCAGTAAAACCAGAATTTAATTCTCAGTGGCGTGCAAGAAACAAAGTAAAATTTACTGCTGTAGTGTTTGTCCTTCGGCTCTCCTGCATGGTGCAGTTGCACTGTTGCAGTTGAATTTATAAAATTCAATAATGGATAAATATCAGTCAAGAATCAAAGTAGCTAATCGATCAATAATGTGATCAGTGGCACACAATTCACATGACTGAGTTTTTAATAAGCTTTGAAAAGACACGTCTAATAAATTCATGAGGAAGTTAGGGCCATCAATTCACAAATCCTATGTAGAAGTAGTCATATCTGACGGCTATCGATCTCGTAAAAGAGACGAAGCAAAAATATCTTGTCCAAGCACAGTGCATGTAGACAATTCAAACATTGACAAAATACGTTGTTGCATTGACCTGTAGCATAAGCATTGCGAAAAGAGAAGGGTTCAGACATGGAATGTATGAAGTTTGGTGTGCACATTGACCATAATCGAATTGTTGTGTTGTGGTGTGATCATGTTGGAGCCTGAGTCTATTTATGTAATTGAACCTAAGCATCATCATTAAATTCTCTCTCTCCCATTGGAGCTGGACTGTCATTTTCAAGAGTTTGGTATTTATTCTTCCAGGGAATTGAGCTTCCTTCTCTCCATAGAGGCTGAGTTTAGTTTGTGGGATAAATTTACCTCTAGAAGAAGGACACATTCTTGCTTTTCACAAAATCACATTTATGCCAAGAGGTGGTCCATACTTCATCATTCTCATAAGAGGAGGTGAAGTTATTACACTAGGAAGTTGAGCCAAAGGAGGGACGTATATTCTTAGAATGAGATGATAACCTAGGATCCTTTATTGCATTACTATTCAGATTGGTTACATACTTGTATGTTGTTAAGAGCATATTCTGTTATTTGAGGACTATGTTGGGCCACATATATATTGGTGCTTAAACAATTTGTTGGTTGAGTTATCATATATGAATTCCATAAATTTTGTTGTTAGGGTATATATTTCATTATGTCACTAAGGAGAAAAATATTGTTGTGCATTGTAAGGCGTTGAGTCAAAGCACTATTATGTTATTTGGGAATAAAATTCAGAGAGTCACTCTCGACACTCATATATGCACAACAGATCTTATGTCATAAAGATTATTAGAACTGTCTGCATATATTGTCATTAAAGTTTCATGAATAATGTTGAGTCTTCAGTTTTGATTATTGTTGTGTTTTAGTGAGTTAATTGGTCATTAGTGTACACTCTTCTCATGCATAAATCAACTTGATGTACTTGAATTCATTGGGCTCAAACATTGATGAAACATTCATAAAATACCTTAATAAAATAGCAAAAACCATCAACAAATCCTTTTCAAAGGGGTTACTCACTTTGCTACAACAAGATAAACCACAAAAAGAGAATGAGTTGGGACACAAGATATTTAAACTTTGGACATATTTGAAACACATGAGGGTCACTGTAAAAGCTCTATTCAAACTTGAAGAAATGGATGCACTCCTTTACAAATTACATCAGTTAGAGGGGAAGAAACTAATTTAGGCCCTAGAACCAACTATGTTTTCCCTCATACAACACAAGTTCTTGGAGTACCCTTGTGAAGGGGTCACACTTCCATTTTTCTCCTGTCTCAACAATATCATGATGTCGACTACACCTATACCTCCTTATAGTGATGAAATAATGAGGAGAATCTTCAGACTGATAGTAGAGACCTTTCAGGATTTGGATAACAGTGAGGGTCGTATATTTGGGAAGAAGCTTGAGATTCTAGAAAACATTGCCCTGGTTAGATATTATGACATCATGTTTGATTTGGAGTTTGATGACTTGATTCTCCAAATGTTCCAATGCTTCTTCAAAATTAGGAAACATCATCCTGACGCGGTCATAACACATATACAACACATTTTGTCATTATGCATGGGAGGTTATGATGCCATTTGCAGGGAGTTGTAGACTAGGTTGTTGACCATTTGAAGGAGAGAAAAGTTGGTCTCACCTGCTTCTTTTGAACTAGCCGAATGGTTGGTTGAATAAAAAATTGTGTTGTTCAGAAGACAACTAACCAGGGAGGAATTTCTCAGATCCGGTGGATCATGCAACAAGAATGAGCTGAGGAGGAAGGGTCTTTTCTTAACCTGCAAAGAACCTTAGGTACCTGACCACTTGTGCATGAGTGACATCGAGGAGATGATAGGGGTATATCAGGAGGAGATTCCTTCTAACTTTCAATATGAGGATTCTTCTTTTGTAGTTGAGTCCTTGGACACCTCTAAGGAGCATGAGAAGTTAGAGGAAGTTCTTAAGAGTAGCTCAGAGATGAAGCCATGTTTGGTGGAGGAGATTGATGAGAAACAACTTGTACTCATTCAACATGAGCAACACATAGTGGATCGCAGTGCACATGATGGGCCATTTTTGGAGAGTCAGCTGGTGGCTCATGTTGAGCCCATGATGGAAGAGGATGAGCAGACATCCTTGGGTATAGCCATTGATGGGGAGCAGACAGACGTACATGAAGCCACCAGGGAAGTAGTAATTCCAGACATGGATCATTAGGAGGTGTTGGGACATGACAGGACAATTTTACAAGTGATGAGTGGACCAATGGAGCATGGATTTTTTTATCAGATGAGGAAGGATTTTTTGGAGATAGTGGTGCATCTATGTTTAGTTCTACCCATTGAAGAGGTCCAGGTAGATGCAGTGGAAGCTAGCGAAGTTGCATTATTTCCAGGCTGTAGCCCTCTCCAGGAGCACATTGATAGGGCGTGTAGCATGGGTTTCCCAGTTATGGGGGGAGAGGCAGGGATTCCTAGACATATCTAGTTGATTGGTTGGGTAGAGATGTATAAGTTGAGCATGGTGAAACTTAGTGGACTCATACCATATATAGGTGCACGTGCATATGATCCTTCCCACAGGATGGATTGGTGGGAGATCATGAGTATCCTGTTGGTAGCATGATATTTTCAGTATGGAGCATTGATGTCTGTTCTTGGTTGCATTAGAATTCAGGAGGATTTGTTGATGACAATGAGAGCTTGGTCTAGGATTCAGGCATTGAGGGGTTTGTTCATGATGGGTTGACACAGAGGCACATCATCACCCAATGGTTTGTATGGGATCTGTTAGGTCTCTGTAGTTTGCAAGATTTGCAAGAAAAAACGCTGCAGAGCCAACATCAAAACCACTTTGGAATCCTAGGATCTAGCCCTCCTGGATTTAGAGAGGGATCTCTCTTTATAAGTGTTTTCAAAGATATTATCTTTAAGGCTTATGATATGATATTAGGCTAGTTATAAGGCACAAGGGTTTTTGTTTGTTTTGGTTGGGATGAATATCATTAAAATAAAGGAAGTATTTTGAAGGGTAAAGTTGTGAGTAGGTTGAAAATGGTTCAGCTGATAGGATGAGTAAGAAACAGTGTCAATCCATTGGGATATGGAGTCATAAAGGATTTAATTGCACAACAAGTTTCAAGAGTGGTCTATGGGGCAACTCATCTATGTCAACAGATTTCTTTCAGTTGATTTATGGTATGAAACATTAAGAAGTGGTGAAAGAAGAAAACATATAAGAAAACAAAGAATAGCTTAAGATCAAGTAAGGAATTTTAACCTAGCTTGCTTTCAGCATACTCAAAGGAAAACAAAGAATAGCTTAAGATCAAATAAAGACTTTCAACCTAGTTTGCTTTCAGCATATTCTCATAAGAAGACATTTAAGAAAACAAAGAATAGCTTAAGATCAAGTAAGGACTTTTAACCTAGCCTGCTTTCAGCATATTCAAAGGAAAACATTCAAGATAAGCATAAAAAGTAGTCTAAGATCAAGTAAGGAATTTTAACCTAGCCTGCTTTTGACATACTTTCAAGGGATATTTTCAAAGCAACTGTTGAATAAGAAACTAGAGGACAGGGCTAACCATAAACTTCTCTAATTCAACTTTAGTTAGCAAACTTTGTAAGAACATTCAAGGAAATAATCTCAAGTTTTAATCAGCAAGACAAGGGCTCACCAACATTCCTTGACTGATCACACTCTATTGAATTATCCTCAAATACACAATTAGTAGAAAACAAAAAGATAAATATTTATCAGTGAGATTTGGGGTACTTGACAGTAAATCCTAATCTATATTTTCTGTTCTTTATCAGAGAAAATGGACAGTATGGAAAACATGAGAAAAATAACAATTTACAATAAGAAAAACATCACCATTGACATAGACCAGGATCCCATAAATCAAATTGTATTTGATGTTCAAACCAGTTACAATCTTCAAGTCCAGTGGGTCTTTATAGCTTCAAACTTCTCATCTCAGCCTATGTTTCTTCTATTACAAAACAAAGCTTCAGCAGCCTCAATTGCTATTTACATTCAATGAGTATTCAAAGACCAACCCTTATACTGTCTTCTAGAGAAGTATTTATAGAAGAATGAGGAGGTGGAGTGAAAGAAAGGTCTATCTGTTCAATTAATATAGAGTAAATTCTTCTTGGCCTTTGAAGGACCAAATGGAGAAGTTATCTGATGTTTTAGCTTTGTTTAATCAATTTTGTTAGGTCTCCGTAGTTTGCAAGATTGACAAATATAAACGTTGCAGAGACTACATCAAAAACCACTTTGGGATTCTAGGATCTAGCCCTCCTGAATCCAGATAGGGATCTCTCTATAAGTGCTAATATTGATTTATCTTTAAGGCTTTTAGTATGATATTACGCTAGTTATTAAGAACAAGGGTTTTTGTTTGTTTGGTTGATCGGGTATGATCTTTAATTGAGGGGAAAGTCCTGAAAATGAAAGAGTTTCAGACTGGTGAAGATGTGAATAATCCAAACAAGGTTCAACTGATAGGATAGGTATGAAAAAACACCTAATCCATTGGGCTATGGAGTCACAAAAGGTTTTAATTGTACAACAGTTTTCAAGAGTGGTCTATGGGGCAAGTCATCTATAAAAAAGGATTCTTTAGATTAAATGATGGGATGGAACATTAAAGTGTTGAGAACAAAGTAAAGCTAACAACTCAATCAAGAATTAATTAACTCTGCTGAACAAGAAAAATCCTTTAAGTAATTATTTAAAACCAACCAAAGGACAGGGCTAACCATAGACTTCTTTGAACAAGCTTGTATTAAAGCCAACTTATCAGACGAACAATCTAGTAATCCACATGACTACTTTCAGAAGGGATGAAAACATATAAGAAAACATAGAGTAGCTTAAGATAAAGTAAGATATCATTAAAATCCAGGCCTGCTTTCAACATACTCTTAGGGAAACTTTCAAAAAACCTTTGGAGAAAGAACTAGAAGACAGGGCAAACCATAAACTTTCCTAGTTCAACTCTACTTAGCATGTAATGAAAAAATCATTCAAGAACAATGTTTTAAAGTTTAGACAGTAAGACATGGGCTCACCAACCTTAACTGTTTGGACTGTATTAAATCATTCTTAAATACACAATTGGAGGAAAACATAAAGATAAAGCTTATCAGTGAGAGTAGGGTACTTCTAAGTGTAAATCCTAGCTCTATATTTGTTGTTCTTTATCAGAGAAAAATGGACAAATTTGTGGAAAACATAAGAAGGAAAACAAGTACAATGAGAGGTACATCACCAATGGTATAGACCAGGATCCCATGAATCAACTTGTATATTGATGTCAATCTAATTACATACTTCAAGTCCAATGTTTCAGTACAACAACAACTTCTCTTCTCAGCCTAACTTCTTTGATTACAAATAGAGCTTCAACAACTTCTAAAAACTATTTACATGCAGAGAGTTTCGAGCAAAAAATATTACATCAACAGTCCAACAACCAACAACATGTCATCTTCTTCAGAATTATTTATAGAAGAAAGAGGAGGTGAGATGAAAGAAAAGATCTCTAGGTCCAATTAATACAAGTTAATGCTTCTCTGTTTTTGAAAAAATCAATAGAGAAGATTCCTGATATTTCCATGTATTAATTAGTTTTCATTTAATTTTAAGCTACTTGGAAGATTTTTTTGAATTTAAACTCTTTAGGTAGGCTGGCAATAACTCTGGCCGTCTTTAAACAAAATATCACTGACTAGGCAATAAATATGCCTTCTGTTGATTTATGAAAGCTGCAGGTGGTGCTTTGGTAGCTGTAGAGGACAAGTGACCTCTGATGTGGCAGTGGAGGCCCCTTTTACTAATATTTTTCTTTGTTTTTCCTTAAAACACTTTTAATCTGCTTTTGGTCTGTGTTTAGGCCTAATTAAGCCATAATCTTTGCTTCAGATCTTCATTCTCTGATATTGTATTTGTTTCTTTAAACCCAAGGATTAAAACTCTGATCTTCAGGCTTAGGCATTAATCACTTTATTTTTAATCTCTTCACTCTAATACACTTTGTTGTTCGTTTATATAGGTGGCTTTCTGCTATTGGAGGGTCTCTGTTACACCCTGGATCATGATCCAGTTGATTTAAACTTGGATTTCAGACCTTGTAGATCCTTTCTTCTTTGATTTTAAGCCACAAAATCGTCATTCTGGACCGAAAATGTCACCTGACTGTGACTGTGGAAATACACAGAGAAACCACCATTAAATCCTGCAAAAAACACAACAAATTGTTAAGAAAACCTGTGGATGATGGTTTAAATGCGTTTAGAAGTTTGGTGGAGGAGGTTTGGAGCTGTGCAAAATGGGAAAATGCAGCGATAGGAGGAAAAAACACTAGCAGAACATAGGAGGAAAAAGCACTGGCAGAACATAGGAGGAAAAAACACTGGCATAATAGCTAACCAGGTGCAGATGGAGTTTGGGCGTGACGGCAAACAGGAGCTGTTGGATTATAACAATCAACGGTTGAGATCGTCCGATGAAGTCGCTGGGGAAAATGGATGAAGGCAAATGAATTGGGGTCACGATATAATGAGAGCCGTTCGATCTCAGAGATCGACAGCTAAGATAAAAAACGAAAATATTCGGGAGTAAGTTAGGTGAAAAATAAAATGGGGGTGAGATTAAATCAAAACCATTCGATTTTCGGAGATCGACGGCTAAGATCGAGTCAGGAGCAACATTTCGATGAGCGGCGGTTTGGCGGAAAACCAGCAGTGTTTTTCACAAAATAAAATGGGGGGTAAGCGGTATTGCCCAAAACAATGCGATTCCATACATCGCTTGACACCTGTCCCTCCCAATACCGACCTTTTCGTAAAATATTTTAGCGTTAACGTTTAGGTGAAATTTTTTTGCGAAATGTAATGTAAGCCATCGGATCGGAGGCGCCAGATCTGATGGTGCGGAAAGTGTGCGACAAGGGATAAGATGTGTAGACGAGGGATGGTGGGACCGTCGATTTTGTCGTGTAGTGGATGGGTTTATTGGGTTATCGGGTTTTAGTCCCGATCGTCTGATCTGACAAATGAATGGTCAAGAATTGAAGGGGAGATGAATTATTTTTAACGGGGGGAAAATTAAGGCAAGGGATCGGGTGGAAGGATGGGGCCTGATGGCTGTTGATCTGCAGAGATCAACGGTCCAGAACTGTTTCAAAAATTATATGTCGGAAATGAAAAAAAAAGGAAAGTTGGGTTTCAGAAAGGATTTTTAAGCCCTTAAATGCCTAATTGCGGGGCTTCGGCCACATGAAGGTAAGGTGCTGAAGGAAATAAGCCCTTGGGGGCTTAAGAACCTTATAGTGCAAAAAGGGATTTTAGGCCAAAAAACAGTGATTTTTAAGCCAAAATAAGAGTTCCGATAGATGAAAGGAGGGAATTTAAAACTGAATAAAGGGGAGATATAAGGTTTTAAGAAAGGGTTGTAGGATGATTTTGGAGGTTAAATGAAGGTTAATGGAGGGATTTTATGAAGGGAATAAGGATGAAAATGGGGTTATTGGTGAGTGAAAAAGGAGGGGTGGAATGATGGAAAATGGAGCCTCTTTGAACATTTTTTTCCCTCAGTAAACAATAGGTACTTTAGGACTAACAGTGAAAAAGTAATGAAGATTAACTCAAAGGGTAATTATCATCATAAGACTTCAAGAACTCACAATTTTGAAATGAATTGTTTCTTGAAGGCTAAAAAATATTTAGCCACCATTTGGTATGACAAATTTTTATAGGTGGCTAACAGTGGCTCCACATTGGGATGGCATCTTTTTGAAGGTGTCAAGAACTGTAGACAATTTTCTCTGGAAGCTGACTAGTGCCTTGTACTTTGATAATTTTTTACTTGAAAACAACTGCTAACAAAAATGATTAGAACTTTGTTATATCAGCAGAAATTTTTTTCCCAAACAGCTACCTACCCATCCTACTGTCCTAACATTTTTTCTTCAAGGCGCACTTAGACTTGCAGACCTTCCTCATCATTATTTCTTATTGAAAGCAAAACTAAACTATTTCTACTCTTAATTCTCCATGAATTCAGATTAAGCAGTTGAACTCATAAGTTTCTCTACCTAACTATTATCTGTCAGGATTAGGCTGTCTGACAGGATTTTATTCTCTAAATTCTAAAACAGGAAATTTAAAAGCAGCCAAGCCAGGATTAAGCAGTCTGACTTGTTGTAGATCTATGGCATAAAAACAAGCTACACATAGACTAAAATCGGCAGAAAATTAAAACAAAATTTGAAGGCTTAAGATCTGAAAATAAAAAACATCCTTCATCATTTCTTCAGCTCTGGTTTTGATTTTGTTTGAGCTATCTTATTTTTCTTTTCCGGTTCAAGTTTTGAGCATATTGGAACTAGTTTATTTTCTCTCTTTGGCTCAATTTTTAATCTAATTAGAGACATTCTTCTTTTGAGATTCATAGGTTCAGATTTTGAATTTGTTTGAACCTTTTTTTCCTCTATCCAAATCTACCTTACTGATAAGCCAAGATTGTGTTGTTTGGCTGATCAAATTCACTAACCTATCAGCAGCAAATTGAAAAGCTATATAGTCATGATTAGGCTGTATGACTAACTAGAAGTGTGATTTTTAGGAGTGGCATTTGAGCTTGCACACTTTCAGATTTTGTTTCTCTCTTTTTTGGTATGGGGCTATACCTTTCTTGTTTTCATTTCTGACCTCTTTTCTTTTCTATTGTTTTTGTATTTTTATTTTTCTAACTTTGAATGCAATGTCAGACAATGATAATTTAAAATGGAAAGTAAAAAGCTTTGAAACTCATGCCTCTTGACAGAAATAATGCTTGAGCATCCTGCCATTTATAGGACCTCCAAGAAGTTCAGTTCCATTCACTTCCTACAAGAAATAAGCATTGTTAATAGCAGTAGAATGAATGAGACAAGGGCCTAGCCATAAGTTATCAAATTTTCCATGTTTTCCCTTATCTTCTCTCTTGGAATCCCATTTCAAAACTTTGTCACCAATGTTGAAATCACTGGCCTTTGTCCTTTTATCAAACAACTTCTTGATGTTTTCTTGCTTGTGTAGTGCTCTGTTGTAGACTTCCTCTCTAGTTTGTTGAAGATGTATAGTCTGATTGATTCTTCTTGTCATGTCATTATCCTCAGACTGTACTTCTTGGATCAGCTTGATGACTGGCACTCCGAGACTGGTTGAAAAAATTTCATTTGCTCCATAAACTAGTTGGTAGGGAGACATTCCAATTGATTTCTTAAGTGTTAATTTGTCAGCCCATAGTGCATGTACTAGCTTTGTGTGCCATGATTTCTTATTGTTTTCCAGCAAATTTTTGATTATATTCACCAAACTCTTGTTTGAGGATTCTGATAACCCATTACCTTGAGGGTAATAAGCAGTAGAATGGTCCAACGTAATCTGATATTTATGATAGAATTCAACCATATTTTTGGATCAAAATGCAGCAGCATTGTCAGTGATAATCTTTCTAGGACAACCAAATCTAGATAAGATATGATTTTCTAGGAATTTTATGATAACATAGTCATTAGCTTGCCTAGAAGGGATGGCTTCTATCCATTTGGTAAATAGTCTGTTGCAGTGAGGATCCATCTATGTTGGGCAGATGAGGCTAGATGAATTTTCCCAATGAAGTCTAGACCCCACTATTGAAAAGGAGCTTCAACAGTGATTGGTTGCAAAGGTAAGGGAAGAAATTTTATTTTGCCTTCAAAAAGTTGGAATTTATGACAGGTAATAATCATTTTATGGACATCTTGAAAGAGGGTGGACCAATAGTAACCAGCTCTAAGGATTTTATTGGTAGTTGTCTTCCAATAGAGGTGGCCTCCACACTCTCCTTTGTGTAATTCATGCTTGATCTTATCTGCATCATTCTCAGGAAAACATTTAAGCAATAGTCCACTAGCATTTTTCCAATATAGACATTTATCCAAAATGCAGTAATTAACAACTTTCAACTTTAAAAATCTTACCTTCATTTTAGACAAACCAGGAGGTGTATTTAAATTGAGCAAAACGTATAAAATATCAGCATACCATGATGAAAACAGAAAATGATATTCAATAATGGGAGTTGACAACTCCTTCTATTCATCTAATGCATCTAACATGTTTATATCAAGAGCTTCAAAATTAGACTCAGCCATTAATCTTGCTAGTCCTTGGCATTTTATGAGCTTAGTGGGCTTGATTTCTAAATCATATTCAAGTATCACAACAATCCACTTTCCTCTTTTTCCATCTGGATCTTGTGTTAAAATGTCTTTTACAACTGAATTTGGCACAAATGCAACTATGTGGGAATGTAAAATGTAAACTTTGAGGTCTTTTAAGGCTTTGACTAAGGAAAAGCCTTGTTTTTCCATGACATTGTACTTCAGAGGTGCATCTCTCAATGCCTTACTAAAGAATGCAATTGGCTGCTCTTGTCCCTTCAATTTTTTCTGTAATAGGACAACAGCCACTGTGTGTTTTAATGCAAATGAAAAAATGAAGAAATCCTTTGTAAAATCAGGACTAATAAGAATTGGTGTTTTGGTTAATGCTTGTTTCACTAGTTCAAATGATTTCTTTGCTTCTAAGGTCCATTTAACTCCTTCTTCCTTTTTGAGCATATTTGTTATGTTTCTTAGGAGTTCAGCCAAATTGGGTATGAACCTTCTCAAGAAATTAATCTTCCTAATGAAAGATTGAAGTTTCTTGATGTTTCTAGGATGGTTGATTTGCAATATACCATCAATCCTCTTTGGGTCTATATTTATCCCCTCTTCTGATATGATGTGTCCAACTTAGTTTTCCTTCTTGGAGACTAAACATTGTTTTCTTTGGATTTAAAGATAACCCATATTTTCTGCATTTCTCAAAGACTTTTCTCAAGTGTTCTAGGTGTTCTTCATTTGTTTTGGAAAAAACAGTGATGTCATCAAGGTAAATAAAGATGAAGAGGCCTAATTCTTCTGAAAATGAAATATCCATGGCTCTCTGAAATGTAGCACCAACATTCATTAAACCAAAGGGCATTTTCACATACATGAAAGTACCCCAAGGTGTGGTAAAGGCTATTTTAAGTTGATCATTAGGATGTACTAATATTTGATTGTACCCTGAGAAGCCATATCGTAAAGAAATTCTTCTAGAGCCAACTACCTTTTGTAAAATGTGATCCATCTTGGGTAAAGGATAGTTGTCCTTTAATGAGGCTTTGTTTAAGTTTCTAAAATCAATACAAAGCCTTATTTCTCCTATTTCCTTCCTAATTGACACAAGATTAGACACCCACTCTGAGTATCTAACAGGGAAAATAATTCCAGCCTCATACATTTTCTTGATTTCTTTCTCAACCAGGGGTAATTGAACAGGGTTTATTCTGCACAATTTTTGTCTATAAGGCTTCTGGTTTTCTTTGAGAGGTATCTTGTGTTGAATTATTTCTGTGTCATATGACTTAAGATCTTCATAATTCCATGAAAATACATCAAAAAATTCTCTAAACAGCTCAATATATTTCAGTTTGATGTGAGATGGCAATGTTTTAGATAGTTTGATCATTTTTTGCTTTAGTTCACTGCCTATGTTACACTCTTCTACTTCAGTTTCAACAGGTTCCAATTTCGGTTTTTTGGCAACATCATTGAAATCAAACAATTCTTCTAATGGAACCAGTTCTTTTGGCAAGATTTGAGTGTTAGATTGCAGTGTTTCTAAGTCTTCTTTTTCCAAATCTGCACTAATTTATGTGGTATGTTCAAGTTTATTAGATAACATATTTATCTCAGTAATCTCTGGAGACTTTAATTCTTCATCAAGTAAATTTTATTCTATAGGATAGTCTGGTTCATAATCTGAATCTGAACTTGGTAACTCAAATTCATTTCTAGACTGTAAGATGTCTTCTATTTGTTTATCTCCCTCAAATACTTGCCAGTATTTTTCATTGTCTGGGACAGCTGGTCTAAATTTGACTTGGGTGGTACATTGCTGGGTTTCATAAGGTGTTAAACAAGTTCTAGCAGCAAAGGCTAAACCATTGGCAATGAAATTTTGGTTTCTTGGGACAAAGATAAGTTGGAATTCATCAAATGTTTTTAATAAGTCCATGACATCATTTCTATAGGCTCTAAGTCTGGGGTGTTTGGCACTATATTCCCCATTTACTTGCCTAATAATCAACTCTGAATCTCCATGAAATTTTATCCTTTTGGCCCCTAATTTATTCAATAAGTGTAGGACTAAAAGGAGAGCTTCGTATTCAGCTATGTTATTTGTGCATTGAAAATTTAACCTGTAGGAATGCCCTTCAGCATGATTGTTTTCCGTGTTGTGTACCCATATGCCTGCTCCAACATTGTTCTTAGTGCAAGACCTATCAAAATTCATTTTCCAGAGAGGACTAGTTTCAGATTTACTAGTTTGACTACTATCCTCTTTATCTATTGTGCTTTTAGATTGTTCTTGTAAGTCAACACTATATTGAATTTGGCTTGGTTCCTCATGTTCTTCATTATGTTGAGGACTCTTCTCTTGAATCTCAAAGTTGACAACCAATGGATGGCTATTTTGTAGCCCTAGACCTGTGATTAGTTTGCTATAATTTTCGGTTTTGGAAAACTGTTTTGATACTTTTGTCTTGTTTTCCTCCTTTTCTATGTTTGCCACTATGTTACAGTGAGGGGTGGTCACTAGATCAGTTAAGGTTTCTTTCTCATTAAATGTGTCCTGATTGAAAAAAATAAATGAGTCAAGGCTTGTATGTACAGAATAAAGAGGAGAGTTTTCCGATCTCTCTTGGCTACTGACCATGTATTGCATGTGAAATTCCCTATAAAGTCTTCTAGTTTGATTAAAAACAGGGATGATAGCATATGTCATATTCATTTGCATTGTTCCTTGTAACTTAGCTCCCCATGATCTTGATAACAGCATACCATACTTAGGGGGTACATCAGCCACTACAATATCCATTACTAAATACTTGGCTGAAATTTGTGCTAAGTTCACACAGAGGTCTTTGATCAAACCTAAACATTTCACTCTACTGGAGTCAAAGGAGTATAGATCTTTGTATGGTCTGGTGATTTCAAGGCCTAGACTCTCCATTACTACTTTGGGTATTAAGATATGAGAGGCCCCTGAGTCATGCATAGCATTGTGTAAAATTTTGTCATGAATTTTCAAACTAACATAAAATGGAGGAACTGGCCCTTCTTGGTATCTTCCCTCAATCTTAGGACCAAATAAGAGCTCTGGTTGGTCATCATTGAGGTTTACAGTGTCATTATTTTCTGCTATGTTGAAAGCTTTCAAAATTTGTGATCTATAGACATATTGGGTGACTAATTCAGTGAGGGGAACAGAGATTTTAATCTTGGCAATTTCTTGTTCCAAACTAAAAGGCTGCTGATTTTTTACAATGTGTGTTTCAACCTTGTTAATCACCACTTTATCAGCAAAATCAGCTTGCTGATTTCCTCTATTTACATTGGTCAAAATTGTTTTAATAGGAGCACTAGCTGAGGTGCTAACGTTGCTAAAGTCTGCACTCTGTTTTTCATTAAGTTGAGTGCCTTTTCTCTTTGTTTTGATCAGAATTTATAGCCACAGTTTTATCTTTTTGTTTTGTAACTTTGGGTTTGTTCATAGGGCTGTTTTTTGTAGAATTTTCAGAGGTTTTAGTCTTGGGAGTCTCCTTATTCTTTTTACTCCTAATTATTTTGGAGTCTCTATGATGACATTTTCCAGCTCTTGATAGTAATTTTCATCTTCTGTTCTTCCATCATCATAGGGTGTGTATAGACCTTGTTTCCTATTGTGAGGAACATCAAAATTATCATTGTCTACTCCCAACATGTTTATGTCATCTTCCTCTGTTTGTTCAATTTTTTCTTCAACCTCACTTACATAGTTTTCTTGGAAAGGAGGTCTGATCTGTTGATCATCCTCTCTTTGTCTGTTCTGAGGTTGATTTCTTCTAAAGTTCTGATTTTGATTTTGAGATTGATTTCTGTTTTGGGGAGCTGATTGGTTTTCTCTAGATTGTGCTCTCTCAAGTATGCTCATCTTTTTAATCATTTCTTCCACCATCCTTTCCATTTTTGAGCTAGATGTGGAGGGTGCAGATTCCTCCCTAAATGATACTTTCTTTTCATTCCTCATCCTCGCTCTTTTCTCAATCAGATTTACTTCCACAGCTAAGGCTCCCTTTTGCATGTCCTCTAAAGTCAAGGGGTCTCTTTCTCTTAGCTGATAGGCCATTTTAGGATCAAATCCTTCAAGAAATTTGGCCAAAGCTGAGCCTTGTGGAGGTTTCATGTCTGGGGGCAGTGCATTATAAACACTATTGAACGTAGTGCAATAATTTTGAACACTTTCCCCAGTGTTTCTTTTGAGGTTGTTATAATCTGAAATTATTTGGAGGGGGTTTTTTCTAACTTCCCACTTGTTTATGAATGACTGATGGAGGGCTTGGAGGTCATTAATACTATTAGGGGTTAAGCCTTTGAACCATTTTCTTGCTTCTCCCCCTAGAATTTGAGCAAACAATCCGAGTTTGATAGTTTCATCATCAATCTCATTTCTGTCAAAATAGTCATTCATCTTATCCACATGTTGTGAAGCAGTAGTAGCACCACTGGCATCATACAACGGTATCTTGGACTGATAGTCCTGTGGCAGATTGACTAAAGGTAAAGGAAGGACTAGAGGGGCATACCATGTTGCCATGATAGGAGGTCATGGATAAAATAGGGGGTTTACAAGTGGAGGATGTAAAATGAGAGGGGGTTGATGGAATGGGGTGGTTTGAATAGTGGGTGTATGGATAACAGAAGTGGATGGATCAGCAAGAGATTTTTGAGCAGATCTAGGATGAGAGAAACCAAAATTATGGAGGAAATGTAAATCAGGTGGAGTAGTTTCTCTGCTACCAGGATGTTCACCTCTATCTTGGGATGAAGGTGGAGACTCAAAATATTTTTGATCTATATCATCAAGTGACCTAGTTCTAAATGGGTTTTTTAAGTCAACTTGTGAATCTTGTAGAGCTGTAAGGTTTTCAGGGATAGAATTAGCTATTTGGACTGGTCTGCCAACAGTTGAAGTTTGAGCCTTAGGAGACTTCCTAAGTGTGCTTTCTGGATTATAAACTATCTCAGGAGGGTTTGGGTCAAGGTGGGCTCTAGTATGGATTCTTCTAGAAGCCACTATGCTATGTTCTTAGACCTAACAACAAGAAAAGTTTAACCAAATATGACAATCTTTAGTAGGCTAACTGATATTTAGCAAGAAAAGTTTAATCCTCAAAGTTTTCTTAACTGAGTTTGGATGATGTTATGATAGTAATGGGTTTCCCAGTGGAGTCTTTAGGTCTATTTAGGATTGTGGAGTCACCAGGTGGAATTTTTTAGCTTTTTGAAGGTAAAATGTTTTATGGTCCACCACCATTTAAAAGTTTTAAATACCAATCTGAAATATTTTTTGGGTTTTCTGAGTTTTTTCAGACCTATAGGTTATGAGAGTGTCCTAAATATGTTTCAAAACTTAGCTAAGGTGATGAGACAAACTGAGTTTACTCTTATGGCTTAGATAGCTGATTCCTTCAAGGTTTGATAAGTCTCTATCAGAATCTTAAGAGTTACTTAGTTTGTCACTGATTCAAATATGTCCTATCATGATCACTATTTGCTTTGGTAGTGCTTGAAGAGAGCTACTTATACTACACTGAATGATGAGTGTTTTGTTTTAAGGATTTTACTCATAATGTCCTCAGTGGAGTCGCCAGAAATTTTAGGTCTCCGTAGTTTGCAAGATTGGAAAATACAAACACTGCAGAGACTACATAAAAAACCACTTTGGGATTCTAGGATCTAGCCCTCCTGAATCCAGACAGGGATCTCTCTATAAGTGCTAAGATTGATTTATCTTTAAGGCTTTTAGTATGATATTAGGCTAGTTATTAAGAACAAGGGTTTTTGTTTATTTGGTTGGTCGGGTATGATCTTTACTTGAGGGGAAAGTCCTGAAAATGAAAGAGTTTCAGAGTTTTGAAGATGTGAATAATCCAAACAAGGTTCAACTGATAGGATAGGTATGAAACAACACCTAATCCATTGGGCTACGGAGTCACAAAAGGTTTTAATTGCACAACAATTTTCAAGAGTGGTCCATGGGGCAAGTCATCTATAACAAAGGATTATTTAGATTAAATGATGGGATGGAACATTAAAGTGTTGAGAACAAAGTAAAGCTAACAACTCAATCAAGAATTAATTAACTCTGTTGAACAAGAAAAAGCCTTTAAGTAACTATTTAAAACCAACCAAAGGACAGGGCTAACTGTTAGGGTCCCGTGATTTGGCTAATTGGCAAGCCAAGTGACAGGGTAACATCAAACCAACTTTGGAGCCCAAGGACCTAGCCTTCCTGGACTTAGAGAGGGCTCTCTCTATTTGTGTAAGGGATGTATAGTTGTTTGCTTCTTGTGTTTTTTATTTTAGGCTAGTTATGAAGTAGGTTTTTGGATTTTTTTTTAGGTTTTTGAGGGAGGAACTGATCAAAGACTAAATAGATAAAAATATTGTTAGATCAACTGGGCTATGGGGTCGAAAAGGTCGAGAAAGCCTCAGATGGTGATACAAGGTATATTGAAGGGTCGATTTTATCTAGGTAAAATGGATCTTTAGGTGGAATGAAGTGGGATGGACACTAAGTTTTGTGAAGGACAAAGGCTTTTAAACATAAATAGTTCAATAGCAGACATTTATATGGTAGGGCTAACCATTAATCATGATAAATGTAACTTCAAACTGATAGATGCGTAAAATAAACATTTAAGCGATACATAGAGATATATGAATCTATAACTTTAGGAAAATTGCTATCAGACTTTGGGGAAAACAATTAAGACAAACAAATAACTCAAGCTACTAAGAGGGAACTCCTAGACATAGTATTTTGAGCTATCAGGCACTTTGAGCTAAGATTGCAGATTTTTAGGCAAAGGGCAAGATCGATACAAGACCTCTTTGGTTCAACTAGGACAATCAAACATTCAAAGAAATGTTTCAAGGATGGAGCTTTGACTAGCCATGAGTAAGCAGGGCATACCATGAATCATACTTAGCATACATAACAACCATAAATGAAACAAGAAAACAAGTTCTTCAGTAATCAAAGAGCAGTTAAGAATTCTTTGATATGACTAAGAAGGAAGAAAACATAGAAGTTGTAATGAATCAGGAAATCTGAGGTGCCTCCATGGGAATGTCTCAAATCTATTCTCTACTGTCTTACAGCAAGAAATAACATGAAATATGTATGAAAACTAAGGAAACATAACAGAGAGGAACACTATACCATTTTACCAAGTCAAGGAATCCAACAACAGTCCTCTTTCATCATCCAAGACATTCAAGAAACTATCCAATGCATGAGACAAATTATTTCTTCCAAGCTTGTATAACCATATATTGCTATATATCATCAATTTCAGCCTTGTTTACAATGAAATATCTTGGAATATATATAGGCCAAGATGAAGGAGAACCTCCTAGTGCAACTAGCAAGCTCATTGGCCCATCAAAATATCTGATTTTCTCCTTGAGGCTTTGCAAAGCCCAAGGCACAAAATATCTATAAAAATATCCTAAAAATTCTAAAAAAGGAAATTAAGTTGACTTTTCCTAACTGACAATGGCCAAAAAATTCTAAACGCACATTTGGAAAAGCGAATTCAGAAAACTGCATTTTTCACAAAAATACTTCTGAAATATAGCAGCAGAAAATCCCCTGTCTTGTGGGAAATTTTTGGAGGACTTCCCGATGTTGAAACGAGGCCCATAATAGCTTGTTGGAAATCCGTGAATGTCTAGTTTCTGAAAATACTTTTTTTCCCCAAACTGATCACTGGAAGCCTGTGAAAATCTGACCTGTGTGGAAAAACCCAGAATTTAGCCTTTGCTGATATGCGAGGCAGAGTGTTGAAAAAGTGATCGTTTTTCGCCACTTTGGGGAACCAAAACATCTTCAATTGATATGAAATTTTCTGATTAGATGCCCCTAAAATTAATGCATCCAATGATACCACTTTCAAACTTTGAGGATGCTTCAAAATAAAATGGTGATGCCCACGAGTTTCTGCAAAAAGCCCAAAAATGCCAAAAAACAAAAACTTGTCGAATTATGCCCAATTTTGGCGAGCATGACCCTCATGGATTTTCAGAAGCATGCTGAGAAGCGGAGGCCAAAATTTCAAGCCTTGATATGCCTTTCTTTATTTTTTGTACTAGGCGCCTCTTTCAGGCCACCTTGAGCTTTTCTTGTGTAACCTTCAATTTCCTTCGGGAAAATAGATTTAGCTTCTTATAGTGCCTGGTCATTTTCCTTTGAAGGCTTAAGTCTCTATTAGCTCTTTCCAACTTATTCTCCAAGTGTTTATTCACCCTTTCAAGCCATCTTTCTCTATTGTCTTCTATCTCTTGGGTACATAAAGTAGTAAGAGGAAAAGATCGGAAAAGGGCAGCCTCTTCCTCTTTCTGTTTCTCCAAAGCTCTTTTGAGTTCCATAGTCTTTGGCCTCTTCCTCCGTGGCTTATATTCTTCTTCAATGTCATTGAATTCACCCATAAGTTCTTCCAACTTAATTTGCACTTTGGAGGCTTCCTTTTGGTACTTGATAGCCCGTATCTCATAAAATTCCATGTGGGCATTCATTTGCTTGTTTTGTGTTTGCAGAAAATGAATGAGGTATTTAGACCTCTCTAGATCTGTTCTTAGGTCATGAATTTGTTCTTCTCTATTTAGCAATAGGGACTCAAGGATTCTAGCCTCATTGTCACTATCATCACTGTTTATCTGAATTATATCAAAGTCCCTTTCTTTCTCATGGCTACTTTCCTCCTTATCTTTTCCCTTGTCTTGGGTGGCCTTCTTGGTTCTTCTCTTCTTTGGTAATTCAACAATGGATTGCTTGGGCAACTTGCCTTTGCTTCGGAGTGCTCTAGTAACATTGGGAGTTACAACTTGAGCCACTTTCTTTCTTTCTTTTCGGGGCTTTGTTACCTTTGGAGAAGAAAGCATGGCCCCTTTCCTAGGAGAAGAAGCTAGCACATGCTCTATTTTATCTTTGCCTTTACTGCTTCCCTCATCATCTTTGTCACTGTTTTCCTCCTTTTGAAGGCTGCCTTCTTTAGGATGCTCACCGCTGTGTGGGCTGCCAATAGTTTCCTCTTTGTGACTGCTGTGTTTTTCATCAACTTATTCCATATTTTCATCATTTCCTTTTTCATGTTCACTGCTGTGCTTGGATTCTTCATTTTTTCCCTCCTCATCACTTGTTTGCCTCCTTTCACTTTGCTCCTCCTCACTGTTTTTCTCTTTCTCACTTTACTCCTCTTCACTGTTTTCTCTTTCTCACTTTTCTCCTCTTCTTGATCAATCATAGGAGATTTTTGCTTCTTAGGAGTTGGTTTACTAGAAGAAGGAGGAACATGATGAGTGGATGGTGAGGGAGGCGCATGGGATGAAGAAGCAGTGGCGAAATCATGATGTGAAATGAAAGAGTCCCAAGAAACTCCATTTTTCTCAAGTTGATGGAGGATGACGATCTTGATAAGGGAATGATGAAAAAGACAAGCTTGTTGCTGAGAGGAAAGCTTCTTTTGAACAATAGAATCCATCTTTTCAATTCTTCTATAGAGGAAAAAGGGTAGGTTTAGCAATTGGGTTCTTATGAAGTGCATGAGTAGCCTGATATGGTAAGCATAAACCCGGGAAAAACTCCCTTCGCATGTGAAATACTTCATGATTATTTTCATGAGAGGAGCATAGCTTGTCAACAAATATGAAAAAGGAAAAATAGATGGGCATGCATCCCGATGTTCTGGTTTCAAGAAGGGTTTGTATTGATCTGAATCTAGGTAGGTCTGCTTAAACCATTTTTCTACGACATATGGAATTTTAGTAGCTCTAGAGATAGATCTAGGAGAGAGCTTGAAGTCTAAACCTGCTAGATGAACATGCTTCCCTTGCAACCTTAAAGCAAATAGATGTGTCAAAGGAAGATGAATTTTCACTTCTTGAACCTTCTGACAAAATTCTAAACATTCTACTTCATGAAAGTTAAAGAGCACTGAAGGAGAGACATTCACTTCCTCAGTTGAAAAAGGTTCATACCTTTTGTGAGGAACACTTCTGTTATCTGGCTTAGGAGGAATTTTGCTTCTGAGATCCTTGGCTGATTCACCAAGGCAAATTGTCTCAAATGTTCACTGAGATAAATCTTCAATCAATACTCTTTGCTCTTTGAGAAAAACTAAGTCTGTCCTTAGTTAGCCAATAAAATTGTTCAAATGAAAACAACTCTTTCTGACCCTGACAATATGAATTCCTCTCCTTTAATTCACTATTACTGTGGTTGTTTGAAGCAAGAAAGAGGTCCCTTTGAAAAACAATGTCTCCTCTGGTATAACTGTTTCAAGGCACTGATTTAAAACACAGACTGTATCCTTTAGCAAACACTATGTTTTTCTTTGAAATAAAACTGCCCTCCTGTGATGATTAATGTCTCTCCACAACAAAGACAACCCCTTGTCACTGAGTAATGAACCTTCTAACATACTTTCTCTCTCCTTAAATGATCACTATTTTTCTTTTCTGTTTGGAAAACAAGTGTTATCTGAATGAAGACAAATTCACTTCTTCAATACTGTGTGAGAGAAATGAGGTTTTGACAAGGTTTGTTAGTGGATTTTGGAGGCAAATGTTTCTTGGTTTTGGCACACAATTTCTTTACTTTCAATCTATGTTTTTGAATGAGTTAACACAACCTCTTTCAGACTGGTAACAAGATCTCCTACAAACTATGTTTTGTGTTTGTGGATATGCACACATTTCTTGCTACTTTAAAGCACAAAAGACCTCTTGTATTGACATATTCAACCCCCTCTTTAACCACTGTTTTTCTTTGAACTCACAGCAAGAAAAACCCTTCTAAACTGACACATAAGCTTCACTATTTCACAGCATGAGAAAAACCTCTTTTTCTTTGATAATTATGACTTAAAACCATCCTTTGAACTTTGAATCTGACCAAGAAGCGAGGAATACCTTAGAAAATGAGTTTGTGGATCTCCTTGATCGTTGGTGCAGCGTGCAAGGAAATCGTTCAAAGCATAGGGATGAGTGGGAGTTTAGCGCTGAACGCGCTGCGCAGACAAGGTGTCGGGTCGGCCTCGGGTGCCAAGTGACTACCGGCACAGGCGTGCTGCACGAAGCTACAGGCGCACCATGCCTCCGTTCAAAATCTGTGGTCGGGCACCTACAGGCGCGTCGCGCAAATCTTGAAGCCCGATTTCTTCAGAATTGCCGGAAAATTTCTTCTTTTCTTCTGGTGAGGAGGCTGATGAATGTTTGTTTCAAGTTTTTAAACTTGATGAGGGCCTTTTTAATGGCCTTCTCCTCCCTTTTTTTATTTATTATTTATTTTTTATTTTTAAATTCGAAAACCCCCTTTCTTCACTTGTCCACTTTGAACATTTTCAAACAATGGTGGGCCCTATGCTCATTTTTGGAGGAGGCCTTTTTGACACCGTGATGTTTTTGGCTAGTTTTGAAAAGAGGTGAGTGTAGCACTTTGATTGGTATAGAATGACTATAAAAACTGTGTTATTCTCATATTAGTCCTCAATGGAAAATTTTTCATGAAATCACTATTGCAGTCCTTACAAATGGCCTTTCAGATTTATGTGGGGCCTTTCTCCTTGTCTTCCGATGTAGGTATTCTTTGACATTTTGATGAGGCTGTCCTTAGCCCAAGTTTCACCCTTATTACAGTTTGAAGGAGGCCTTTATAAACAGAGGTGATAGATACTTTATAACATCAGAAAGCCATATTTTTGTTTGATGTGAAATAGGTTTTCAACCTGTGAACCCTTATTGTTTTATCACTTTTTTTCAAACCTGTCTTTCAAAAGTAAAATTGCTCAATCACCATATGAAAAACTGTTGATGCATCCTTTGTTTATCTTTTGGAAGGAGGTGACTCACAATTTTTGAAATTACTTTTGACAACTTAACC
The DNA here is from genome assembly GCA_034641835.2 of Pinus albicaulis. NCBI lineage: Eukaryota > Viridiplantae > Streptophyta > Pinopsida > Pinales > Pinaceae > Pinus > Pinus albicaulis. Next base: position 121,462,999 of record CM076578.1, read on the forward strand.
CTCTGCTTATGAAGGAGGTTCTCACTGTGCCTTAACCATCTGCTTTTTATGAAGGAGGTTATTTATGTGCTTTTAAACATCTACTTTTAATGAAGGAGGTTAGCACTGTAGATATGACATTTCATCTATTTCAAAACTGTGTCATATTTATGCAAATCACATGTCTGCTTGGTATCATATCAAATGGGCAAGAAGGTGAAATTTGACAATTTGCTTTATGAGACATGGTCTGAGATATATATCCTTTGTAAAACATCCCTGTGAACCCTTAGACTAGAAACCATGTGATTTGAATATGGAGAGTATTTGCTTGCTAGACATCTTTGACTAACCTCCTTTGACTCTGTTTGCAGAGGCATGTTGAAATTCTTTTGGAGGAGGTGCTGAGAACACTGCTGATCAGCATAACACCAGTCTTTGCACTCATATGACTTGGATGTTGCTCTTTGTTTTTAGGCAACTTTGGCTTTCAGAATACACCAGTTAGCAGCCCTTCACTTACTGTATTTCATTTGTTTTACTGATGGCGAACTAACTCATCATGAAGGAACCTTTTGACCTTGTTCTTCTGCTCTTTTACACATTGATCATCGTTGCAATCACACCCCTGCTGAGATGTAACAAACATATGACTTTGAACTTTGAAGAGCTTCCTTGAGGTCTTATGGAGATTTTTCCTGCCTAAGCATGTACTTTAGATAGTGAACATACTTATCTTCTTCTGTTTTGGATTTTTGTTGAACTTCTTTTGGATTGAGATAGAATGACCTTTAAGTGGCGCGACCTATGGATGGATGAAGATTTGTTTTTGCAGATTAGGCGCTAATTCAGGGCTGGCTAGTACTGAACATAGGCTTTTGGCTCAGGGTTTTTTTTCCAAGGAAATGATTTCCTAAAGCACCACTACCTAACTTAGGGGCAATCTTGACAGATTCTGAGTGTTTTTCTTTGGTATGATTAGATCTTTAAATAACCAGGGATAGGGTTGCAGACAGTTTGTCAACAGTTGGATAATGAATAGCTTGAGGAATAAGGGTGAAATACAACAGATAATCTTCATCTATGGAAACTATGGACAGAGTTATTTTTCTGAAACCAGATAGGACTTGATAAATGGGTTTTTTCTCATCATAGGCTGACCGGAAGGGGTAGGAGGAAAAAAATTGTTTTGGGGTGTTTTCTAGATGACAGATTTGACAGTTTGGAGATCAGTTTCTAGAAAAATTAACTTAAGAAACTAGTCATCATCAACAGGTGAAAAATATTGATGACTAACACTAACCATAGACTTCTTTGGACAAGCTTGTATTAAAGACAACTTATCAGACGAACAATCTAGTAATCCACATGACTACTTTCAGAAGGGATGAAAACATATAAGAAAACATAGAGTAGCTTAAGATCAAGTAAGATATCATTAAAATCCAGGCCTGCCTTCAGCATACTCTTAGGGAAAATTTCAAACAACCTTTAGAGAAAGAACTAGAAGACAGGGCAAACCATAAACTTTCCTAGTTCAACTCTACTTAGCATGTAATGAAAAAATCATTCAAGAACAATGTTTTAAAGTTTAGACAGTAAGACATGGGCTCACCAACATTCCTTAACTGTTTGGACTGTATTAAATCATTCTTAAGTACACAATTGGAGGAAAACATAAAAATAAAGCTTATCAGTGAGAGTAGGGTACTTCTAAGAGTAAATCCTAACTCTATATTTGCTGTTCTTTATAAGAGAAAAATGGACAAATTTGTGGAAAACATAAGAAGGAAAACAAGTACAATGAGAGGTACATCACCAATGGTATAGACCAGGATCCCATGAATCAGCTTGTATATTGATGTCAATCCAATTACATACTTCAAGTCCAATGTTTCAGTACAACAACAACTTCTCTTCTCAGCCTAACTTCTTTGATTACAAACAGAGCTTCAACAGCTTCTGAAAACTATTTACATGTAGAGAGTTTCGAGCAACAAATATTACATCAACAGTCCAACAACCAACAACATGCCATCTTCTTCAGAAGTATTTACAGAAGAAAGAGGAGGTGAGATGAAAGAAAAGATCTCTAGGTCCAATTAATACAAGTTAATGCTTCTCTATTTTTGAAAAACTCAATAGAGAAGATTCCTGATATTTCCATGTATTAATTGGTTTTCATTTAATTTTAAGCTACTTGGCAGATTTTGTTGAATTTAAAATATTTAGGCAGGCTGGCAATAACTCTGGCCGTCTTTAAACAAAATATCACTGACTAGGCAATAAATATGCCTTCTGTTGATTTATGAAAGCTACAGGTGGCACTTTGGTAGCTGTAGAGGATAAGTGACCTCTGATGTGGCAGTGGAGGCCCCTTTTACTGATATTTTTCTTTGTTTTTCCTTAAAACACTTTTAATATGCTTTTGGTCTATGTTTAGGATTAATTAAGCCATAATATTTGCTTTGGATCTTCATTCTCTGATATTGTCTTTATTTCTTTAAACCCGAGGATTAAAACTCTGATCTTCAGGCTTAGGAATTAATCATTTTACTGTTAATCTCTTCACTCTGATACACTTTGTTGTTCGTTTATACAGGTGCCTTTCTGCTATTGGAGGGTCTCTGTTACACCCTAGATCGTGATCCAGTTGATTTAAACTTGGATTTCAGACCTTGTAGATCCTTTCTTCTTTGATTTTAAGCTACAAAATCATCATTCTGGACAGAAAATGTCACCTGACTCTGACTGTGGAAATACACAGAGCAACCACCATTAAATCCTGCAAAAAACACAACAAATTGTTAAGAAACCTGCAGATGATGGTTTAATTGCGTTCAGAGGTTTGGTGGAGGAGGTTTGGAGCTGTGCGAAATGGGAAAATGCAGCGATTGGAGGAAAAAACACTGGCAGAACAGCTAACCAGGTGTAGAGGGAGTTTGGGCGCGACGGTGAACAGGAGCCGTTGGATTAGAACAATCAACGGTTGAGATCGTCCAATGAAGTCGCTGGGGAAAATGGATGAAGGAAAACGAATTGGGGTCGTTATATAATGAGAGCCGTTCGATCTCAAAGATCGATGGCTGAGATAAAAAATGAAAATATTCGGGAGTAAGTTAGGTGAAAAATAAAATGGGGGTGAGATTAAATAAGAACCGTTCGATCTTCGGAGATTGACGGCTAAGATCGAGTCGGGAGCAACATTTCGATGAGCAATGGTTTGGTGGAAAACTGGCAGTGATTTTCGCAAAATAAAATGGGGGGTAAGCGGTATTGCCCAAAACAATGTGATTCCATACATCGCTTGACACCTGTCCCTCCCAATACCGCCCTTTCACAAAATATTTTAGCATTAATGTTTAGGCGCAAAAATTCTGCGAAATGCAACGTAAGCCGTCGGATCAGAGGCGCCAAATCTGAAGGTGCGAAAAGCACGCGACAAGGGATAAGATGTGTAGACGAGGGATGGTGGGACTGTCGAGTTTGTCGCGTAGTGGATGGGTTTATTGGGTTATCGGGTTTTAGTCCCGATCGTCCGATATGAAAAATGAATGGTCAAGAATTGAAGGGGAGATGGATTATTTTAAACGGGGGGGAAATTAAGGCAAGGGATCGGGCGGAAGGATGGGGCCTGATCCAGAACTGTTTCAAAAGTTATATTTCGGAAATGAAAAAACAAAGGAAATTTTGGTTTCGGAAAGGATTTTTAAGCCCTTAAGCGCCCGATTGTGGGGCTTTGGCCACATGAAGGTAAGGTGCTGAAGGAAATAAGCCCTTGGGGGCTTAAGAACCTTATAGTGCAAAAAGGGATTTTAGGCCAAAAATCAATGATTTTTAAGCCAAAATAAGAGTTCCGATAGATGAAAGGAGGGAATTTAAAACTGAATAAAGGGGAGATATAAGGTTTTAAGAAAGGGTTGTAGGATGATTTTGGAGGTTAAATGAAGGTCAATGGAGGGATTTTATGAAGGGAATAAGAATGAAAATGGGGTTATTGGTGAGTGAAAAAGGAGGGGTGGAATGATGGAAAATGGAGCCTCTTTGAGCAATTTTTTCCCTCAGTAAACAGTAGGTACTTTAGGACTAACAGTGAAACAATAGTGAATATTAACTCAAAGGGTAATTATAATCATAATACTTCAAGAACTCACAATTTGGAAATAAATTGTTTCTTGAAGGCTAAAAAATATTTAGCCACCATTTGGTATGACAAATTTTTATAGGTGGCTAACAAATTTTACATTAATTTTTATCTACTTCAGTCACTTTTGTTGACTTTAAGGGCTTTTTCGTAGGCTGGCAATTAATTCTGAGTTGTCTTTAGAAATATCTCTGACTGTATAATTAATTTGTATTTTTTTGAGGAAATAAGTATGTAGGTGGTATTTCTGGCTTTAATTGCCTTACTGATGTGGCATTTGGAGGCTTTCTTTGTTGATTTGTGTTGATATGGCACTTTGAACTTCAATTAAACCTTTGATATTGCTTTTGTGCCTTACAATCATCCTCGGAGCCTTTAAACTTTTCCTGCTGGCTATATTCATTTAAATATCCCTTTTTCTTTGGCTTTCGGCCTTTCTGTCTTTAATTCATTGTATCAACCTTTTAATCCCTGTGCTTTATTTAATATTTTCTTGCTTTAAGCCTTGGAACCTTTATCTTTATGCTTAAACCATCTTTGGCCTTTCGCTGTTGTGAACAGGTATATTTAGAGCGCCGAGGGTTTCATTATATAATCAGTGCTAATAAAGCACGTTCAAACCATGGAATTAACCCTGGTAACTCCTTTTTATAATTTCGCCGTTTGTTTGGGCCATGAACATAGTCACCTTCAGCCCCGTTTTATTATGTTTGATGAGAAAGCTTTTAGGCCTTTAGAACTGCCATCGAACCCTGTAAAAAACCAAAAAAAGGTTAATAAAACCCTACGATATTTGGAAAAATGCTTGCAAAGGCTAGCGGAAGCGGAGGAGCAGCAAAGAGGAGATTAAATGCAGGCGAAGGGGGTTCTGTGGAGAAAAAACCCACGAAAACCGGTTTAAAAACTGTATTTGGCGCGAAAATGGGCAAAGTGGTTTTACGAAAACTGTCGGCGGTTTTCGCGCAGCAAATGGGTGGTAAGCGGTTTATGTTCGATCGAACACGATCCGATTAATGTGCAACACCTATCCCTTACGAAACCAACGGTCTCGCATAAATTTTGTTGTTTAAACCCTGACGGAAAAAGTTATGCGATATTGATCGTAGACTGTTGGATCTGGGGGGGAAGATCCAATGGCTATGGGGGAGTGCGATGGAGAGAAGTGCTCGGGCAGAGGGTGGATGCTGGAGGACAGCTGGCGGGAGGAGATTGGAGGGGCAGCAGGGTAGTGGGAGGTGGGGCCAGAATGATGACGTGGGCATACCTTGTTGTGTAATGGAAGGTTTGACTGGTTGGGAAAACCTTAGTTTCCAATGTAAAATGAAATAAACCGGTTTATGGATAAATACAAAGGGAAGAAGCCTTTTTACAAGGGGCGCATGGGGTAAAATAAATAAGGGAAGGAGCTTAATGGACGGGGAAAGAAAGGGTCCGGTGGAGGAGTATGGGACCGGAGGCGGGGTAAAGAGGGCTAAGCGCATCGGGGATCAATATAAAACAAGGTAAGGGGGAAGGAGAAAAGGGAACTCCGATGGTGCAATGACGATGGGGCTAAGGGCTGGGGCATGGTCACGTGGAGGAGTATGTGACCAGGGGCCAAGGAAGAAGGGGCTTATCGCATCAGGAGTGTTAATCATGTCAGCATTCTGTTAAATTCCGTTAAATTCTGACAAACAATCCCCTTTAAAACCCCTCTGTTTGCTCGTTTGATCATATCTCAACCGTCCGGTCAACCTGCAAAATCAACGGCTTACAGTACTCCCGCCCTAGTGGTCCCCACTTAGCGCACTGTATAAAACCAGTGGTTTATATCGCACCGCCTTTCCGAGGTTGGCGGTATTTCTCAAATCAGAGCGATTCTATACATCATGCGCCGCGTGTCTCAGCGTATGGTTCAAAAACTGCTCTCCATTGCACGTTATTGTTCGGCAAAAGATACGGAGTGATATGCATTATAGCCGTCCGATCTGGGGGTCTCCATCCAAAGTTCATCGCACTACGGAGATGCACGAGTGTTAATCCAAGTGTAAAGTGCCCCTCACCCACACTCTATTGCTCTCCGACGCAGTTTCAGCCGTTGATCTCGTCCTGAGATTGAACGGTCCAGATCATTTGCATTCTCCGCCATTGACTCGGTTTTCCTCCACGTCACTCATTCCACGTGTGTGTCACATGTTTCCTCCTCTCATTATATATTCCAGCCATAAGTCAAATTTTCATTGTTTTACGTTAAAAACCTTCGCCCAGTCCGTCCGCCATTGTTCCACTACATTTTTCATCACCACCCTACATACTTCCACCATTTCATCATGCCGTGTTGCTACACAGTCATCCCCACTGCATCGTCGTCCCCATGCATTTGTTTTCTTGACGAGTTTGTGGGGTTTGCAGGTTTACAGCGGCGGAAAACTATCATGATTCACAGTCTCTATTACTGTGATAGAGAGCACATAAAAGGATGATTTTTTAGAGACTGTAATCATGGAGAAAGGCCTAAGAAGGTAGATCGACAAGAATTCCATTAAAGAAGCAGGGTTCAAATCTGTCAAACCCTGCCGAGCCATTCAAAGCACAGATTGAGTAGATGAAAAAATTAATGGAGCAGCAGAGAAATATCAGCAAACGATCGAGGAATTCAACGTTCAGCATTGAAGATCTTAAACCGTAATTCAGGGTTTAGAAGGCAGAAGGTACCCCTCACAGATAAAATACCTTAAGGCTTTCTTTTCAGCACTATTTTCTTTCAGGAAAGGATGGAATGTTTATGTGATTTTACTGCTTTGCCGTGTTCCAGGAGAGATTTCTACCCAGTGCATTTATTTCAGTTAGCAGGTCACAGAGTACAAACAACATTACAAAGTCATCAAGCAGTATGGGCGTGCACGTTTCCGCCATTTTTTTTTAATTAGGCAAATTAAATGTTCATCACGAACTCCCTTTTGGGGCTTTCTTGTTCTCCTATAAAGCTCCAAAATAACAGATGATTTAGGGTTCCAGATTTTATCAGAAAATTATGCAGTGAAAGGATTTTTGTATACATTTTGTAGAAATCTAGTATGAAGGCTCAGAGCCCATAGGGTCTCAGTGATGAGGAGTTCCATCTGTTAAAGAGGATTCTGGTCTTAAGTATTTCATAGTGTGTAAATTTCTCTCTTATGTGTTATTTTAATATATCATTTCATTTCATCCATCTTTTCTGTATCATGTTTTGGAATGCGAGTGGCTCACTGATTTTTTGGTATGGATTTATCCTATTTGATACCCATGCTCGAATTAGTCAAGCACTTTAAATATGGCTCATGCATGATATTCTGTTCCACTATTCATCTAAACCATTTTTCTGCTATATTAGTTTCTTTGGGAGGGTGTTTTTAAAACGCTATTTTCATGTATGGATTCTTAGATTGGTAAGCCTATGCATGGTGGTATTGTGTATCTGGATATCAGCTCAATGTTAACTAATATCTGCTCAATATTTCATTCACCACATACATCTTCTGATAACTTATTTCTGTGAAGTATTTCTGAATCAGCCCTCTTTACAGTAAGTTGTCTCTGAATTGTCTGTTGCTTTTATATTGGAGTTTTTCATGTTGCCTCTGCAATATCCCTTCCTCTGTGTCAATTTCTGAAGGTATTGGTCCCATTTAGATCAATTTTCCTTGTTTTACAAGAGATAGCATGAGAGCTTGTTATTGATAACTCCCTCTGTTATACCATATGCTCCTTGCTATATAATATGTCTTAAGCACTGGTCCATCACAACTCTAGGCTGTCTCTAGGAATGAAAACATCTTTCTGGCGCCGTTGCCAGGGATCGAAGTTGAGAAAATTAAAATCCCTGGGCCTCGACAAAACCGAATTCACTCTTCAAGTAGGTGAGTATGGAGAGTTGAGAGTTGTAGATCCCTCACCTTGGCGACTCCACATTTGTTTATTTGATAAATCTATTTGTAGTCCTGGCTCCTCATAAACCACACCTGAGGTCAGATACGTCTAAGCCAAAGACGCCTTCAACGTATGACCCTGAAAAGATCATACATAGAAGAAATTGGAGGGAAAGAAAATTAGTTCACTCTGAAATCCCTGAATTATCTCTAGAAGACTTTCCATCCTCTTCTTCTCAAGAAGCTCAAGTGCCAGATCCCGACTCCACTGTGGGAGATACCGATTATTACTATTCAAATAGCCCTCCCTGAGGAGGTATCAGAAATAAAGATAGTTTTCACCCTACCCCCGAGGTTGAAGAGGTTAAAGAAGTCACTGAAGAATCTGCTGTTAACAAACCATTATTCCCCTCAACACCTCAGCTTGATGTTCATTACATTCCTATTATTATTCATACTCCACTTCCACCTCCTCCTCCTCCTCTTACTCATCAGATTATTGCACTACCTCCACCCCCTCCAATGGAAAATGTTCCAGGCTTCTTGCTAAATAAATATGCCCCTCTGGCATTACCCCAAGTGTTGAATGATTTTCCACAGGATTATTTGAATATCTTACCCCGATTCAATGGGGAAAATGAGATTGATGCTCAAAAACATCTTGAGGTATTCTGTGCTTTTGCAGAGAATTTTAATGTGGAACATTTAGATGTGGTCTTAAGGCTTTTTGTCCAATCTCTGGATGGTGAAGCTCGAAAATGGTTTAAGACACTAGCAGGTCGCTCTATTACCACTTGGGAAATAATGGAAGATACTTTTCTCAGAAAATGGGGAGAGAAGAAAGACCATGGACATTGTCTTACTGAGTTCAATACACTCAAGAAGAGACATAATGAAGGGGTATCAGAATTTATCAAAAGATTTAATAAATTGTATTTGAATCTTCCTGTTGAGATGAAACCTCATCAAACTGCGGCTAAATTTGTTTTTGTAGCAGCTTTTGATTCAGAATTTGGTTTCTCTCTCAGAGAAAGAAGGCTTGCTACTCTGGATGATGCTTAGTCATATGCACTAGAGTTGGAAGCAAACTTTGCCTCCATCGGTAAATCAAAAGGAAGATCTGAACAAGATACTAGAAGAAGGGGCAAAGAGGAGGTATCTACCTCCTACCAAGACAGAGACTCGGCTAATGACAGAATTGAAGAAATGAGAAAAATGATTAAGAACCTTTCTGGTAAACTGGTCAAGCTTGAATTGGAGACCAACAATTCAACCCCCAATAATTTCCACAATGCTCAAAATAGAGGCTACAATCCTCAGTACAAGAAACCACCCCTGCAAATATTGCTAAGGGAAGCAAAGGAGCAACATGATCAGGTACCACACCCATTGTACCTAGAAGGTCCAGTAGATGATTCTACTGAAGACACTGCCTATGGACTGGAGGATGCAAATCATGCCTTTCCAAATAGTGATGGAGAAAAATGCCCTTTGCAAGGAAATGATGGAGCTAAGTGCTCGTTGCAAGAAGAAGAAAAGACCAGAGACACAGAAGAAGCGGAAATTGATCATTATTGTAAACAATTTGCTGATTTTATGCAAGCACAATTCAATAGAAGATACGATCTCAAATCTTCTAGGAATAGGACTCGTACTCAAGATAAAGAAGAGGAGTTACCCCAGAAGGAAGCACCTGCTCAGAAGGAGTCTACAATGCAGAAAGTCACAGAAAAAGGTAAGGGCCCTCTAAACAAACCTTTGCAGTCTAATGATAAAATTCATTCCTCTCCAAAAGTAGTCATTCCTCCTAATACCAAGTCTATGTCAAAAGAAGTCAAATCCTCAGCTGGAAATAAAGAGTCAAAAGAGGTTGTAATAGAAAAATCTTCCCCTGTTTTTAGTCTCCAAAAGGAACTTGAAAAAGTCAAAATCCCAGTTCCCTTGACTGAACTATTAAAGCAACCTGCATATCAATCCCAAGTCACCTCTTTTATGATCCCTCCGGAAGCTATACTGTTAGGTCCCTATATCACTAGTATAGCCCCTTATTATTGTTAGTGTAAACCCCTTATTGTTATTAGTGTACCGTTGTAACCCCCATTTTGTTATTATTGTGCCCTTAAATTATTATTGTTAGGTCGGCTAGGATTACATTGTGGCCCACTAGGATTATATTATGGCCCCATGGACTCCTATATATAGAAAGGAGGTTTTGTGAATTGTATCATCCAAGAATTTATCATTCATGTAATGTATTGGAGGTTTCCCCCTCGAAGTGGCTTATTTATAAGGCGTTGATATCTCATTTCTTCTATTTTTTGGAGTTGGTTACATAACATTTGGTATCAGAGCTTTGGATTCTAGGGTTTCGCTGCTCCAAACAGGTCATCGTGGCATTTTCGCTATAACTTTTTTTCTACGAAGTTTCAGAAGCTTAAATTTTTAGGGTGCGAAGCCAAAATCCTGAGGAAGCTTGTCTAAAAATTTCAGACCTTGGTTCGCAATATTTGCGGAGATATCATCTGTGGAAGTCAGGTCTTTTTTCAAGCTCCTAAACAGGTCATCGTGGCATTTTCGCTATAAATATGTTTCTACGAAGGTTCAGAATCTGAAATTCATATGGTACGAAGCTGAAATCCTGAGGAAATTCGTCAAAAAATTTCAGAGCTTGGTTCGCAATATTTTTGGAGATATGATCTGTAGAATGTAGTGCTTTTTCAGGCTCCTGAATTTCATCTCAAAGAGGTGATCGTGGGAAAAGTTCAATAACTCTCTCTCTGAAGATTGGATTGGAGTGCCGTCAAAAGTGGTCACAAGTACACGGCCTTTAGTTTCTTCGCTATCAATTTCAGAGACAAAGGACAAAACAGTGACATGTGGCAAGTCGTACAAGTTCGCTCTACTGAACCAGTCCAGAATTAGGTCATTGTGGGAGATTGGACACAACTTTGTCTTGGAGAATCAAAATCAGGTCAGACCTGTGGCATTTGAAAGAAGCTTCAGAGGGCTACTACAGGGTTGAATTTCAGATATCGAAGATTTTCAATTACAGAGATAATTCAATTTCAATATCGATCTCCTAAAAGATAGTAAAAGGTGTGTATTTTTTTTTCCGAATTGCATAAGTCTTGTTTGAAGAATCAAGTTGAATTGATTCCAAGGGAATCTTTTAGAATAGATATCAATATTAGATTCTAAAATGGCCCCTAAAAAGAATTCAACACCCATTAAGCCTTCAGAAGGCTCTACTATGACTCATGAAGATGAAGAATGGCAACATGACATATCAAAATTACAAGAGCAAATTTCGCTTTCGCAAAGAACAACAAAAAATGAAATGGAAGTTTTGAAGAAAGGCGTGGAAACTAAGATGGATGGTTTGAAGAAAGGCGTGGAAGCTAAGATGATTGGTTTGGAAGCTAAGATGGATGGCATGGAAGTGGGCATGGAAGCTAAGATGGATGACATAAAAGACAACATGGAAAACATGAAGAGTGATATAAAAGCATACATGGAAGGCTTGATGACAAGCTTAAAACCAGAAATGATTCCTAATGGTGGAAATATAGGAGAAGAACCTCATGATGAGAACAAAATAAATGTTAATCGTGATTTCATAAACTCGAATGTTGGCGGGAAGAACCACCATATTCCAAAAATGGATATGAGGAAGTTTGATGGAAAGGATCCTGCAACATGGATACTACAGATGGAGCAATATTTTGATCTCCATAATGTGCAAAACACACAAAAGGTACGCATTGCAACTTTACATTTAGAACAAAATACATTTATATGGTATCGATGGCTTTGCTCCCGTAAAAAAATTGTCACTTGGTCAATTTTTATGGAGGAAATGATAGCACATTATGAGGATACAAAGAGCAACACCTTCTTTAGCCAATTGATAAATCTCAAACAAAAGGGTTTAGTGGGCCAGCACATTGAGGACTTCCAAAAATTGAATATAAGGGTAACTAATATTCCAGAGGAACACAAGATTGATCTCTTCTTAGGTACTCTAAAGGATAACATCCAACATGAAGTTCATGTTTTGGAACCTGATTCATTGGAGAAGGCATTCAGGTTGGCAAGAAAAGTTGAATGTAAAATTATGGCGACAAGGAAGCCTACCATTCAATTCTATAAAGAAGGAAGTGTTTCTACGCCTAGATTTCCACAACCTACAAGGTTGACACCACAAAAATTGGAAGAAAAAAGAGCAAAAGGGCTTTGCTACAGTTGTGATAGCAAATACACTAAAGGTCATAAGTGTGCTGAGAAGAAATTATTTTATATAGATTGTGAAGAAGAAGAAGAAAATGAACAAGAAGAGGATCTACACCAGGAACCACCCCTAGAAGAAGAAGAAATGAATCCGACCATATCGTGTAATGCGCTGGCAGGAATTACCACTCCTCAAACTCTCAAGATAGAAGGACATATAAAGAAGAAAAGGGTAATAGTGTTGATTGATTCAGGTAGCACCCATAATTTTATTCATTATAAGGTAGCCAATGAATTAAATTGTTTCCTATACCCAGCACCAGAATGTCAAGTGATGGTTGCAAATGGAGGAACTATAAATTGCTCTGGAAAATGCCATAATATCAAGCTAACCATGGGGGAATATGTATTTATTAGTCCAATGCTTGCCATTCCTATGGGAGGTGTTGATGTTGTACTAGGAGTACAATGGTTACAATCTTTGGGGACGGTAGCTTTTAATTTTCAAGAACTTTTCTTGAAATTTTTTTCAGAAGGAAAGGAAGTCGAATTACGGGGTATCGCAGGGAAGCCGTGAAGGATAATAAGCTCTAATGTCATGACAAAGCTTCTAAAGAAAGAACAACGAGGCGTAATTGCACAATTATGCTCACTAGAAGTTCCGACATCAAAATCATCTATTTCTGCAGATCTCCAACAAGTCTTCGACAATCATTCCAAGGTGTTTGAAACTCCCAAAGGACTCCCACCTATTCGTGATCATGATCATGCTATTCATTTGATTCCAGGAAGTGTTCCTCCAAACATCAGGCCTTATAGATATCCTTACTTCAAAAAGAGCGAAATTGAACGTATGATTGCAGAAATGTTAGAGGCGGGTATAATTCAACCTAGTCAAAGTTCTTTCTCTGCTCCCGTAGTATTGGTACACAAGAAGGATGGATCATGGCGAATGTGTCCGGATTATAGGGAGCTCAATAAGCTCACCATTAAAGATAAATTTCCCATTCCTGTGATCGATGAATTATTGGATGAATTACATGGAGCAATTTATTTTACCAAGTTGGATCTTCATTCAGGATATCATCAAATTAGAATGAAGACCGAAGATATTCCAAAAACAGCATTTCGAACTCATGAAGGTCATTATGAATTTTTGGTCATGCCTTTTGGCCTTACCAATGCACCTTCTACATTTCAAGGGTTGATGAATTCCATTTTCAACCCTTCCTTAGAAAATTTGTGCTAGTATTTTTTGATGATATAGTAATCTATAGCAGGTCTTGGAAGGATCATGTTGAACATGTTGACAGGGTGCTCAAACTATTGCAGGAGAAACAATTATATGCAAAAACATCCAAATGTTTCTTTGGAGTACAAGAGGTGGAATATCCGGGTCATATTGTATCTCACGAGGGTGTTAAGGTAGACCCTAACAAAATTAAAGCCATTAAGGAATGGAAAGTCCCCACAACCATAAAGAAATTGCGAGGATTTCTCGGGTTAACAGGGTATTATCGCAAGTTTGTTAAGAATTATGGGAGAATAGCAGCACCTCTAACAACATTATTGAAGAAAGATGCATTTTCATGGACTCCTGAAGCAACTAAGGCCTTTAAACGTCTTAAAGAGGCAATGTGCCTAGCACCGGTCTTAGCTACACCAGACTTTACAAAAACCTTTATTGTGGAATGTGATGCCTCAGGAAATGGAATTGGTGCAGTTTTAATGCAGGAAGGAAGACCCATTGCTTTTGAAAGTCGTCCAATCAAAGGAAAGCATTTACAGAAACCTATTTATGAGAAGGAAATGTTAGCAATACTACATGCACTAAAGAAATGGCGAACTTACCTAATGGGAAGACACTTCAAGGTAAAAACTGATCAAGATAGTCTTAAACACTTTTTGGAACAAAGACTATCGTCAGAAGAACAACAAAAATGGGTCACAAAGATGTTGGGTTACGACTTTGAAATAATCTACAAAAAAGGAAAGCTGAATGTTGTTGCAGATGTACTCTCAAGAAAGAATGAAGAGGTGGAAGCATTGCTTTGTGCCATTTCTATTATCCAACCAGATTGGATAACTGAAGCAAGAGATGAATGGAAGAAGGAAAAAGATGTATGGATACTCATTCAAAAGTTGCAGCAAGATCCTAGTACATCCGATACATTTAGTTGGAAAAATGATTCCTTATGGTACAAAGATCGCTTATATCTTTGTAAGAATTCCCAACTAAAACAAAAGATTCTTCTGGAATTGCACACTTCTCCTTTAGGAGGACACTCAGGATTTTTAAAAACTTACCACAGGGTGAAGAAAGAATTTTTTTGGGATGGCCTTAAATCTGATATTGGAAAGTTTGTGGCGGAATGTTTGGTTTGCCAGCAGAATAAAGTGGAAACAATTAAGACCCCAGGACTTCTACAACCTTTATCCATTCCAAGTCAACGTTGGGAGGAGATTTCAATGGATTTTATCACAGGTTACCTAAGTCCGAAGGAAAGAGTGTCATCATGGTGGTAGTTGATAGACTTACCAAGTATGCACACTTTTGTGCATTATCTCATCCATTTAAAGCAAGTACAGTTGCTACTACATTTATGGACAGAATTCAAAAGCTACATGGAAGCCCAAGGGTTATTGTGAGCTACAGAGATCCCATTTTTACTGGAAATTTTTGGACGAAGTTATTTTCTTGTTTCGGTAATCAATTAGCTCATAGCTCATCTTATCATCGTCAATTTGATGGTCAAACTGAGATAGTAAATAAATGTTTGGAAGGATATCTTCGTTGTTTTGTATCCGATAAACAAACACAATGGGTCAAGTGGTTACCTCTCGCTGAATGGTGGTATAACACTTCCTTCCATACTGCAGCAAAAATGACCCCATTTATGGCACTTTATGGATATCATCCACCATCGATCACATCATCTTTAAGGGAAAATTCGAAGGTTCAAGCAGTGGAAGATCACATCGAGTATCAGCAAGAAGTTCTCCAACTCTTAAAGGATAACCTGAATTTGGCACAAAATCGAATGAAACAACAGGCAGATCAACATCGTAGCGAGAGAAGTTTTGATGTAGGAGATTGGGTATTTTTACTGCTACAACCATACAAACAAATGTCCCTCAAGCAAGCAAAGAAGGATAATAAATTATCGCCAAAGTACTATGGTCCTTACAAGGTGTTGCAAAAGATTGGTACTGTGGCATACAAATTGGAGCTTCCTGCTTCTTCGCGAGTACATCCAGTTTTCCATGTTTCATGCTTAAAGAAGGTTATAGGTGAAAATCTTCCAGTTCAAACAATATTGCCAGAACTTGATGAGGAAGGAAAAATCATATTGGAACCCGAAGCGGTCATGGAAACAAGAACTCGACAGCTACAGAATCGATCAATTTCAGAGTATCTCATCAAGTGGAAGAACTTACCCACTGAAGATTCTACATGGGAGGATGAGAATTTTATACAGAAGCACCCGGAGCTACTCAAGCGTTGAGGACAACACTTTTTTGAAGGAGAGGGGCATGTTAGGTCCCTATATCACTAGTATAGTCCTTTATTATTGTTAGTGTAACCCCCTTATTGTTATTATTGTACCCTTGTAACCCCCATTTTGTTATTATTGTGCCCTTAAATTATTATTGTTAGGTCAGCTAGGATTACATTGTGGCCCACTAGGATTACATTATGGCCCCATGGACTCTTATATATAGAAAGGAGGTTTTGTAAATTGTATCATCCAAGAATTGATCATTCATGTAATGTATTGGAGGTTTCCCCCTCGAAGTGGCTTATTTCTAAGGCGTTGATATCTCATTTCTTCTATTTTTGGAGTTGGTTACATAACATTCATTCCTCTCCAAAAGTAGTCATTCCTCCTAATACCAAGTCTATGTCAAAAGAAGTCAAATCCTCAGCTGGAAATAAAGAGTCAAAAGAGGTTGTAATAGAAAAATCTTCCCCTGTTTTTAGTCTCCAAAAGGAACTTGAAAAATTCAAAATCCCAGTTCCCTTGACTGAACTATTAAAGCAACCTGCATATCAATCCCAAGTCACCTCTTTTATGATCCCTCCGGAAGCTATACTCACTCCAGATAGTCTCAACCTTCAATAGGAAAGACCCATGGTTGTCTTTGGTCCACATTTTGAGGAATTAGATGCTTCTACTCCTCCCTTCTATGTAACTCTAGTGATTCATGACTTTCTATTACATAACTGTATGTTATATTTTGGAGCTTCCCATAATCTACTACCTTTTTCAATCATGGAACAACTAGGACTACAAATTACCCGTCCATACAAAGACCTCTATTCATTTTATTCCAAAAGAGTTAAATTCTTGGGGATGGTCAAGGATTTGGTAGTCAATTTGGCCCAAATCCCAGCAAAAAGTGTGGTAATGGACATAGTGGTGGCTGACATCCCAACTCGTTTTGGCATGTTACTGTCAAGGTCCTAGGGAACAAAAATTGGTGGGTCAATTAAGTTGGATTTAACATATGCCACCATCCTAGTTTTTGGTGGCCAGGAGAGGAGGTTGTACAGGGAGACTAGATTTGTCAAGATGGTGACTAAGGCTGACAACTCTGTTAATTCACCTGTCTATAGTAAAGAAGGAGATTTTTCATGCTTGATGCTAGAAGAAGATCAAGATTGTGCTCATGAACCATCCTTATGTCAGATCAAGACTGAGCAACCCTCAGAGAGCCATGAAACAGGAATCTGGACACTTCATTTTGATGGAGAAAATTCAAGAGAAGGTAATGGAGTTGGAATATTATTGATTTCTCCTACAGGGAAATGGGTCCCATTTTCCTTCAAACTAGAATATGAAGCTACTAATAATGTGGCTGAATATGAAGCGCTTCTGTTAGGACTGCAGACAGCCAGGAACATGAACATACAAAATTTAAAAGTTCTGGGAGATTCAGAAATGGTGGTAAAACAAGTCAGGAATCAGTGTCAGACCAAACACCCTCGACTGAGGGCTTATAGGAATGAAGTTTGGGACATGGTGGAAAATTTCTTCTTGGCATTCAATATCCAGTTCATGCCCCGAGAATAGAATCGGATGGCTGATTCCCTCGCTGTGGCTGCTAGTACATTTCGACCACCGCAGAACCCTATTTTAAGATATGAAGTTGAGGTACGTTATCGACCATCAATCCCAGATAATATCAAACACTGGCATGTATTTGAGGATGAAGAACAGATGAAGAGATTCTTGGAAACAGTAGGAGAATTCTCCAATATGGAGATCGATGCTGATGAAGAAGGAGAGACTGAAGACACTTCAGAAAGAAATTGGGAGAAAAAAGTGGCAGGTAATAAAGTGTTGCAGTTAAAGGGAAACATTATACCTAGAGGGCTGGTGCCGCTAGAAAGATTATTTGACAAGAATGATATCCCATTGCAGCCAGGCAAAGTGGTAGAAGAAAATCAGGTAGAAGACCTGAATCTTGGTACTGAGGCTGACCCCAAAATTGTAAAATTGTCCAAGAAGATCCCAGAAGAATATAAAAAGATATATCAGAAGTTATTTTAGTCTTACAAAGATGTGTTTGCATGGTCCTATCAGGACTTGAAAAATTTTGATATCAGTATTATGCAGCACAAAATTCCACTGAAGGGAGATGCAAAGCCCCATAAGCAGAAGCTTAGACAGATAAATCCCCTGCTGCTTCCCTCAATTGAGAAGGAAATTAAGAAGCTGTTAAAGACCAAAATAATTGTTCCATTGAGGTACTCTGAATGGGTGGCAAACCTAGTCCCTGTCCGGAAGAAGAATGGAGAAATAAGGCTGTGTGTGGATTTCAGAAATTTAAACAGGGCATCCTTAAAGGATAATTATCCACTGCCTAAAATGGATCACATCTTGCAGAAGGTGGTTGGAGCTTCTAGGATGTCAATGATGGATGGATTTTCTGGTTATAACCAGGTGGCTGTACTTCCAGAAGATCAAAAGAAGACCGCTTTCACCACACCATGGGGTACATTTATGTATGCCAGGATGACTTTTGGGTTGATCAATGCAGGGGCCAATTTTCAGAGGGCCATGGACATTGCTTTTGTTGGGGAGCAAGATAAATCTCTGGTAGTCTACCTTGATGATATCACTGTATTTTCAAAGAGTGATACTGAGCATATTGAACACCTGCGTAGAACCTTTGAGAAATGCAGAAGGTATGGTGTCTCTCTAAATCCTCAAAAGTCTTTATTTGCATTAGAAGAGGGAAAACTTTTGGGATGCATTGTAACAAAAGATGGGGTGAAGATAGATCCTAAGAGGGTAGAGGCTATAAATGGTATTTCTTTTCCCAGAAATAAGAAAGAGGTACAAGTATTCCTAGGGCGCATCAATTTCCTGAGAAGATTTATCCATAACTATGCTGAAATAGTTAGGCATATAAACGACATGCTGAAGAAAGATACTGAAGTTAAATGGTCCCAGGAATCACGAGAGGCCTTTACCAGAATAAAAAATTCTTTTGCAGAAGCCCCTGTACTAGCTGGACCAAATTATGCTAAACCTCTCATGATATTTTATTTTGCATCACCTCATACAATAGCAGGAGTTTTATTGCAGAAAAATGAGGAAGGGTACGAGCAGCCCATTGCCTTCTTCAGTCAGGTGCTCCGTGATGTAGAATTAAAGTATAACATATTGGAAAAGCAAGCATATGCCCTAGTAAAATCCCTCAAAGAATTCCGCATGTATATCTTACAGTCCCATATCACTGCATTTGTGCCTACAGCTGCTGTAAAATATATTCTTATTCAGGGGGATAGTGAAGGAAAAAGGGGGAAGTGGGTTGCTAAGATACAGGAGTATGAATTAGACATCCATCCTACTAAGCTGATTAAAGGACAAGGGCTTGATAAAATGTTATTTGAATCAAACTATCAAGCTCTGGGCATAAATTTGTCCATTATGGAAGGTGAGGAATCTGAACAGAAAGAAGAGCGACAGGGAATTGGGGTAGCTACTCCAGAAACACATATAAAGTACCTCACCAGTCAGTGGTACAAAGAGATAGTAGAATATCTCCTCACACTTAGTTTCCCTCCAAGCTGTGATAAAGCTAAATATAGAACACTAAGATTGAAATCACAGAAGTACATAGTCGCCAATGGCCGACTATACTGGCGAGATCCCTCATGTATCTTACTCCTGTGTCTCACAGAGGACGAGGTAGAGAGTATAATAGCTGAATTTCATGAAGGAATCTGTGGGGGTCACTACAGCTGGAGGGCCATTGCTCACAAGATCCTGAAGGCTGGTTTTTACTGGCCCAAGATTTTTGAATATGTTTTTGCCTAGGTTAGAACATGTGAGAAATTTCAAAAATTTGCTGAAAGGCAGAAGTTAGCACCTCTGCCCATGATTGCTGTGCACGTGGATGAACCATTCAGACAATGGGGAATCGATTTTATAGGTGAAATACATCCTCCATCGAGTGGTCAGCATAAGTGGATTTTAACTACCACTGATTATTTCACAAAATGGGTGGAAGCCATACCTGCGAGGAACGCCACAGATAATGTGATAATAAAGTTCATGGAAGAAAACATCATATCTAGGTTTGGCTGCTGTTACACAGTAATTTTTCACCGTCCCTGCAATCCCCGTATCGTACATTGGAGGGCTCATTTTGTGACATGTGAGCAGTGACATAACTTGAAAATACTTTCATGGCATTCCCCTGAACATGTACGTTCATCCCCCTGAAGACATCTCCTTGTGAAAAACCCTAAAAATGGCCCTTTTTGCATTGGCACGGGTAGCCAGTTCAGTACCCGCGCCAATGGGAAAAATCCTTCAAAGAGGTCACGCCAATTGGTGCTCTGTCCCAAAGTCGCACTCACGCCAGCGAATTTAAGGAGTGTTTTTTAAAAATAAATGTCGGAAGTTTCGTCTTAACAAATTCCTGGACTGCTATCTATCTTGAGTTGGGAAGTTTGGTTACGGATTTCCATAGAGAGGAAGTGGTTTGCCACCTCTCATGGAAGCTTCCTTGATGATAGGGCCAATCCCATGATTATAGGGATCCCAACTCCCCTTCCTCCATCTATAAAAGCTTGTTCATCTCCATTGCAAGCTAGTCTTCAAGTTCCCAAATTCCCAAGAGCCTTATGCTGCAAGAGCCTCCATAACTCCCTTAAGGCCAAATCCAAGCAAGGAGACTATTGTCAAGATCCGAAGAGAGAGGTTTGTCCCATCCTTGACAGGCTTTTCGAGACGTGTTCTGCTGGCGACCCTCCAAAGGAGAATTCAACGTCAGAACTATGGTTGTATTCTTACTTTGATTGATTAATAATAAGCGACTATTGGTTATGGTTCCACTCTTGTTATGGTTTATGATGATGAGTTATGTCCTTTTTGACTGACATATAGTTGCATCTACTGGATTTTATTCTTGTGTTTTTTTTGTTTCTCTCTTGTGCAGGTGTCCTATCACGGAGATCATGGGGATCGTGATCTGCCAGGGCTAAGGAACGGGAGCGCTACCTCTTCTACAAGCAACAACGTTGGATCCCAGGTAGGCCTTCATCATTAGTTGGTTTATTTGCAATTAGGAACCTGCGCTATAGCGTGAATGATTTTTGCTAGACCCGGTCTGGGCTAGTAGGGATCGCCTCTGTCCGCAGAGGGGATTTACCTCCACAACAAATTGGAAACTCCACTGGGGATCGTTAGATTGTTGTCGTTCGTTTTATGAGCTATAGACAGAGCCTGAAGTTGGCCAGATAGCCTTCGAAACGCTTTTGCTCTGCAATTGCAAAGTAGATCAAATATGCTTCAGTCAATCTTCGGTTTAGTTTGTAAACTGAACACTTGGAGCACTGTCTTGTCTCTTCGGTTGATTCTTGATTCTGCTTGCTTGATCGGCTCTTTTGGGCTGGTTCTTTCTGTGAATTTGGGTTTTTGAAAACTCCAAACATCACTGGTCTGATCTTGGATTTCTTATTTTTTATTTTGGCATAGAAAACTTGACTGGCGCATTTTTTAGCATGACAGTTGTGCCAATTGGCGCTAGTTGTCAATGTATTACCCGCACCAATTCTGATATGGCGCTAGTTTCAGCCTAACAGTCGTGCCAGTGTTGGGGACTACTAGGGTTTGCTTGATTTTGAGCTTTCTAAGCCTGATCTCTGATTTTGGTTTCATTTTTTTGACTGCTTGAGTGTTTTGGAGCCTTGATTGACTGACTGTTACCTTTGTCCTTTGGTTGTTTGCCCATTTCCATTGATTTTGCATTCTAGCCCTAGGTCATCTAGGTGCTATTGTGTGTCGATCCTCCCTTGGGAGTTTTTGGTTTTTATCAGTTTAGTCAACCTTATGATTGCTTCTTTGCATTCGTTTGGTGGTTTTCTATTGTCTCATTGCATTGTTTGAGTGATTATTTCCTTCTTCATTCGAATTCCGCCTTGTCTCGTTTGGGCCTAGATTACACGGCTCATTTGGAGTCTTTGGGATTCTTTTCGTTTTGAGGGACTTTTGGTCGATTTGAGGTCTGATTGTGATTGCTATTGAGTGAAATTTGTTTTTTTTTGCTCTCTTATCATCATTTCTCGAATCTCTTTTGCATTGGTTTTCATTTTTTAGCACACTTTTCTCTGAAATATTGAAAGTATAAAAAAACAAAAAATCTCTTTTGCTTTCCATTAGTTAATGTGAATTAGATCTTTTCGGTGTTATTAATGATTGGTAACCTTGAATGAAAAGCTTTTTAGTTTTCATTAGCTGCATTAGAGACATCATTGGTTGTTTTCTGTTCATTTCGTTATTGTGTGAAAAGCTCTCAACTCTCTCATAAATAGCTTTCATCGAATGAAATGATATACTGTGGCATATAGAGTGCATTTAGGATATTTTGAGACATTACATTCGCTAGGGCCTGAAAACTGAAACGTAATTGAAGATAAACTTTAAAATTTACTCAATTTACACTAAGGCAGCATTGAAATCTAACGAAACACATTTAGAGGTCTAGGCTAGAGACGTGTTCCGGCGTCTTAAAACCTAGTAGCTATCGTTCGCCTCTTGGCTTTAGACAGCACTAGTACGGACTTGTGCTCCCCGTACCGTCGCGTATATAAAGGGAGACCCCACTAGGTTTCTATCCTTTATCCATAGGAAGCCGAGTCTACCGCCCTATACCCGTGATACACCAGACACAACATTCGGGGAGATTGCCTGCACGTACGTTAAGTCCTTGGTTGATTTCTCTTTCATTTTGAAACCAAGGTGTATATTGCAGTTCACGGTTATTTGGTACACCCTTTGCCTAGTATTCTTGAGTAGTCATTTGATCTTTTCTGACTCTTTAAATTTGAAAGGATCACCAAGCGCTTGTCCTTTCACGCTTGCTTCAAAACTGAAAGAGATAGAGTCACCTTTTCAACCGTTTCTCAACTCTTAAAACATGAAACGATGAAGTTTCTAGTTTCAATGTCGTAAAATTAATCACCCGCGATCACACGCCCTGTTAGATTTTGCTTGTTGGACGTTTGATTGTGTGCCTTGGTTCTTTTTCAGCCCGTGTGCGGTTTTGAGTTGTTGATGGCAACTTTTCCAGAGTTCACCAACCAAGGACTCCCCTCCGATGGGAATCCTAGTCATTTTCCTCCTTTTGGGAATGTTGGTGCTCCTTACATGGAAACGTTGTCCCTTCCTGGTGCAACGGTAGCGATGAGTTTAAATAAATGCTCTCACTGGATCTTCAACCCTAATAATCACCCCTTGATTCTATTGGAACAAAAATAATTGAACAGGCATAAAATGTTTATCTATCTCTGCATTCCCATATAACTTTTTAACCCCATTTGAAATAGCGTTTGAATGCTTTTTATTACAATTTCATATGTATCATCGCAGCCACATATCTAACCGATTGAACGACTCAGATTAGTTCGCGAATCGGCTATCGGTATTTCACTTCCCAACCTTGAAATTTCCACAGATCCGATTTCGATACTTTTCGGAGATCGCCAGTCGGAATGTTTAGAAGTTACATCCCATAAGTGTTGCGATATCTGCCCTGGACCCGATTTCAATTAAAACGATTTTTTTTTACTCTTCACACCCGCCTGAGGTGATACTTATCGCGATCGGAGGTCGCTTTATTGCAATAATTAACCAATGCTTACCTGTAGCCTCGCAAGATCTTCAGATCCGATATAACACCAACACAATTTATAATGTTTCGCATCCGAAATTTGTTGTATGTGGCGCGATGTGGATCGCCTCTCCACGCTCCAATGCGACAAACTAAGCGAACCCGACGTATTACAAACTCATTATATATTAATCCATCGCTCAAGGATTCTGCGAAATATTTCAAACGTTTTCTTTACATTAAAACATCGTCAGTTCAAAATGGTTAATAGCCCCAGATCGGCTTTAAACACGTGTTTCTCACAATTGAATTTAAAACACACATAGATCGCACACCAATAAATAAATTATACAGACATCATACTCGAATTTCCACTATTTGTCATTCGATTTTCACAGAATATAATTGTGTTCATAATACTCAGAAAACAAAACAAAACAGAACCTTGTTTTTTTTTCCAAATTATCCAGAATCAAAACTCTAATGCACACTGTCACAACATCACAAGTCTGAGCTTTCGCTCAACAAAAAACCTCCCACGAACTCTCTCCTCTCGCCTCTCTTTTTTGAAAACAAAGGAGATTGCATATATGCTAAGTTAACCATCTCCTCCACATTTGGAGGAATAAATTATACATTTAGAATTCACACCCTATCCTAATCTAAACAAACTAGACTACTTGGCTTGATCTCCATGCAGGGAGGATCACTTGCCATTTATTCCCAATTTCTGTTCAGAATTAGGCCACTCTTAACTACTTACATTTAATTGAAATTAATACAAATTTAACAACCAAGTATTCCTCCAAACTTGTATTAGCCACAACATGTGACCATTCCATCACATTGCTGGCTAGGTTTAGATGCTCCTGCATCAGACTCCCAAAGTTTAAATTAATCATGATCTCCTGATCATGCACTTCTGGTCTGTGTCCTCCTGGATCCCATACTTGGTTTGGTAGTCTATGCTTGGTTACTGTTGTTGTTGTTTGTCCCTCAAGTCTCCATCCTTTATGCTGTAATGTCCCATTTTCTATGCTCTCACTATCTGCTGCTATCGTTTTCACATATTTTGCTGTTGTTTTGCTCACTCTAATTCGCAGTTTTCCATTCCCTTCACCTGTACCATTTCTTCCAGCCAATCTTCCTTTCTTCTTTTGTCCTGTATTTGTTTTACTGGAATGGTGTAGTATGAGTTTCCACTACTCATCCAATTCTTTGTCCATTTCACTTCTCATGTGTTGAATACTATTCTCTTGCAACTGATTATGTTCTTGAATTAGAACATCATAATCTCTGTGCCAATAACCTTCCATATACATTTTTGAAATGTACAAATGCCTTCTCCATTGATTCTTTGCAATAATCCCAGGTCCTTCTTCTGGTTTCTCATTCATGACTTCATCATCTCTTACTTCAAATTCTAGCATACCTGTATCTCCACAAATTTCTTGAAAACTCAACGTTTTTCCTGCTTGTTTAGCTACTTGGAATATTTCTTCCTCCAGTAACTTCATTTCTGCACTCTTAAGGATTATGGCATTATACTTGTCTACCCCTAAAATGTCACTTCCAGCCTTTTCTTCGTCAATAAATTTTTGTGGTATAATAGTAATTATGTTACTATTATTTCTTGTACTCATCTCTAGTTCAGTAGTTTCATACCATAAATTCACCACCATTTCCTCATTCTGAGGCTTTTTGATCTCACCCTCCATTAATCCGATTTGTTCTTCCAAATTAACTTCTTGGTTCAGATTGACTTCACATTGCCTTTTTCTTGCATGTAAATCTTCATCAAAATTAATCAACTCAATAGACACAAATGCTTTACCTGGCTTCCTCATCAAAAGATTCGACTTATACCACAAATCTGCCATCTCATCTGGAAGTTCTCTCAAAAGTTCTGCACAATCTTCACTAACTGCATTTTCTGAAATATCTGTCTTTAGTCCTTCTTTACTCTGGCTTTCTTCAAGGTCAATGATCCACAATGACTGTTTAATATCTACAAAGTCTTCTATATCAATCTTCAATAGCTGTCCTCTTTTAGCTTCAGTTTTAAATAGTTGTCCAATATCTACATAGTTTACTACAGTTATGTTTAACAACTGCTTTTCCCTCTGCATCACATAATTATGTGAGTTTCTTTTACTTATGACAACACTAAACAATTGCCTTACCTCAGTGTATCCTTTGATTTCAATAATTCTTTTGCCATCCTCCTTTTGACTTATTCTTTGAATGTCATCTGAGTGGACATCTTCCTGCACTTGGTTGTAACTTCCCTCCTTATTCTGCATATGACCATGAGTAGTCATCTCTTCATCTGTTAATACAACAGTCTTCAATAACTGTTTGTCTTTCCTCAAGTCGATATGACCTGCAAACACACAACAACCTTCAGTTTTCAAAATACAATACCTTCCATTTTCTTTTGATGCTTCAAGCACGAATCCTTCGTCATAGATCTTTTGGATTTCAGCGGATCCTTCTTGCTGTGACTCCATTTCTCTGAGTCTTTCCTTCTTTAACAAATCAATATGAATTTGTTCAAGTTCCCTGAACTCGTTCATCAGCTTGCCATTCTACCTCTGTTGCAATAGCTTCCACTTCACCCTTTTCTTTAGTCTCCATCTGTATCTTCGGTCTTCACTTGTCTTTCTTTGTACTGCCAGACCAATTTCTGGTTCTTCCTTCTGCTGCCAGTTTCTATACTTCTGCAATTTAATGCCTTCCTCAAATTCACTCTCATGTAGCTTATCATTCCTTCCAAATTGCTGGTTACTTCCATATTCATCTTGCTGAGTTAATATTTCTGTCTCCTTCATGCCTCTGAGGACATAACTTCCTTGTTGCTCCTGATCTTTCTTCTCACCTTCAAATAATCGCTGCTCAATTTCTCTGATTTCAGCATCATATTTATTAATGCTGTCTTCCACACCTTTTCCTCCATCAGGTTCTATAAGCTTCATTTCTCCTTTAGGTTCCTTGAGTAATCTCTCCAAGAATTCTATTTCCTTGTGAAATCTCTCCAGCAGTTCATCACAATTTCCATTCTCAGCTTCATTCTTTTCCTGGCAATCCTCCTGAGTTGACCTGTTTTATACATTATCATATTGCAAGCATCTTTCATCAATTCCATTAAACAAATTCATTGGTTTACCTTCTTGTAGTCCCACTATGGAATTGTCATTAGACTTTTGGTCTATATCAACCTCATCTGACTGTTTCACACCAAACAGGATTTCATCTATGAAATCCTTCTGTTGCAATAGATCAACGCCTTCTTCCTCTAAAAGGGATTCTCCATCATACTTCACCTCAAGAGCTTCATTCTTGTTTGTGACAATTTCATCAGATTGTCCATCATCCTTTTCATATCCTGCAAACATACACAAACTATAAGAATTAAAATCACAAGGCTTCATTGCCTCATCTGCTTCCCTTGTCAACATATCTTTGAATTGTTCTGAACTATGCCAATAGTCCATGAGATCTTCAGCTGACCTCTCATTATCCTCTTCCCCCAACATTTCACCTTGTTCTGGTCTACAAATGGAAACTTCCATTTCTACTTCTGCTTCTCTGAGTTCCTCTGATTCCTCTTGAGCACTCAATATTTTCTCAATCTTTCTCAATTCTTCTACTATCTCTAACTTCACTTGCTGATTTCTCTTTTCTCGTAGCCTTTGCCACTTTTCTCTTTTCCTCATGGTCCACCCATTCTTCTGGTCTTCAACACTTCTCTGCAACATCTTCATCAATATTCCAATCTGGAAATCTATCTCAGCTTTCTCTCTATCAAACTCTTCTTGACTCGTCCTCATGCCATTTGCTTTGGCATCTTTCCTTCTGTTGTGGCTTCTTTTTGAACTTCTGCTATGACTATCTGTAGTCATTTTCTTCTCCTCTCTTTCCATGAGCTCCTCACTCCTCTGCAACAAGCCTCTGCAACAACAAGTCCTTCTTACTGCAATCTTACCTCACTAAGCTCTCCTCACTCAGTATTTTGGTAAGCACGATCCTCTATCTGGAACCTTCTCTTGAGCAACACCTTTTCTCCCTCTAGGCTTCTGCAATCTCTCACTCTCTCTTACGAAAATACTTCAATTTTCCTCTCTGTCCAAACTCTTGTTGGATTCCTCAGGTTCACTGCCACTTCTATGGGCTTTCCCTACTCTGCTTTTAAGAACACATCTGGTTCTTCTCTCACAACTTCTCTTGGTATATATTGTTGCAGTCTTCACTCTTTCTTATGCTGTCACCTGTGTTTTGAATGGATTTCCTCTGTCTCTTTCATATGCAAGTTCTACTACAATCTCTAAGAACTCCCCCAAAAGTTCTTCTACAGTTCACTGCTGTAATCTGGTACCAAACTTCATTCATTCAACATGCTACTATTTCCATACCTCTGTAGTCTTCAATCTTCATAAGCAAACATCTCTTCACAAGAAATTTCTTCCTTTTTCTGGCTCTGATACCAAAAATTGGTGCAGCTGTAGCAATGAGTTTAAATAAATGCTCTCACTGGATCTTTAACCCTAATAATCACCCCTTGATTCTATTGGAACAAAAATAAATGAACAAGCGTAAAATGTTTATCTATCTCTGCATTCCCATATAAATTTTTAACCCCATTTGAAATAGCGTTTGAACGCTTTTTATTACAATTTCATATGTATCATCGCAGCCACATATCTAACTGATTGAACGACTCAGATTAGTTCACCAATCGGCTATCGGTATTTCACTTCCCAACCTTGCAATTTCAACAGATCTGATTTCGATACTTTTCGGAGATCTCCAGTCGAAATGCTTAGAATTTACATCCCATAAGTGTTGCGATATCTGCCCTGGACCTGATTTCAATTAAAACGATTTTTTTTTACTCTTCACACCTGCCTGAGGTGATACTTATCGCGATCGGAGGTCGCTCTATTGCAATAATTAACCAACGCTTACCTGTAGCCTCGCGAGATCTTCGGATCCGATATAACACCAACACAATTTATAATGTTTCACATCCGAAATCTGTTGTATGTGGCGCGATGTGGATTGCCTCTCCACACTCCTATGCGACAAACTAAGCGGACCCGACGCATTACAAACTCATTATATATTAATCCATTGCTCAAGGATTCTGCGAAATCTTTCAAACGTTTTCTTTACATTAAAACATCTTCAGTTCACAATGGTTAATAGCACCAGATTAGATTTAAGCACGTGTTTCTCACAATTGAATTTAAAACACACACAGATCGCACACCAATAAATCAATTATACAGACATCATATTCGAATTTCCACTATTTTTCATTCGATTTGCACAGAATATAATTGTGTTCATAATACTCAGAAAACAAAACAAAACAGAACCTTGTTTTTTTTTTTCCAAATTATCCAGAATCAAAACTCTAATGAACACTGTCACAACATCACAAGTCTGAGCTTTCGCTCAACACAAAACCTCCCACGAACTCTCTCCTATCGCCTCTCTTTTTTGAAAACAAAAGAGATTGCATATATGTTAAGTTAACCATCTCCTCCACATTTGGAGGAATAAATTATACATTTTGAATTCACACCCTATCCTAATCTAAACAAACTAGACTACTTGGCTTGATCTCCACGCAGGGAGGATCACTTGCCATTTATTCCCAATTTCTGTTCAGAATTAGGCCACTCTTAACTACTTACATTTAATTGAAATTAATACAAATTTAACAACCAAGTCTTCCTCCAAACTTGTATTAGCCACAACATGTGACCATTCCATCACATTGCTGGCTAGGTCTAGATGCTCCTGCATCACTTCCTGGGTTAACTGTTGGGTTGCCTATTTGGTTATTTTCAACCTCTGTGGTTCCGAATGTCTCAACTACTGTTCAATCAGTTCCTCCACCTGAACAACATCATGTTGATTCCAAGGTGGACCTCTCCCCTTCTTCGCCTGTTTCTGCGTCCTCCTCCTCTTCTTCGCCTGGTGAAAGTCTGGATTCGAGTAACCAGGTGGCTAAGAAGAAGAAGAAGAAGACAAAGAAGAAGAAGTCCGATAAAAGAGAGGCTAAAGCTGCTACTATTGTTTCTCAAACAATGATGCCTCCTTTTGATAAACCTCCCAACCCTCCATGGAAAGTCAAGTTCCCTTGCATGTTGTGCACAGGAGACCATCTTCTTAGAGACTACCCAGGCATTCCCAAGGTCCTCAAAGAATGGTCCAACGGTGACCCACCGTTGCCGTTGGCCTCCGAGAGTCAGGTTAGGGGCACGTCTTCAACTGGTGCTGGTAAGACTCCTAAGAAATAGGGTAAGCTCACCAATCCCTGTAAGTTGTGTGAAGGGCACCATGCCATTCACCTTTGTCCATATATGGATAAAGCCAAAAGAGTCTTGGACAAAGCAACTGCTTCTGCACTGCGCCTTCTGCCTGGTTACCAGAAGCTGTCTTTGATTCCTCCACCAGCTGATGCCATGATTGGTCAAGAGTCATCTTTGATCGATCCCACTCCCTCGGAAATTCAAATTCAGGAATCCATCCCTGAACAACCATTGGTCATGGGATCGGTTGAGCTGGTTCCGTCCACGGTACGCCAGGTCCTTTCCGTTGAGAGTGGATCTCACACCCCTCATGTCCTTCTAGTTTCTTCAGATTCTTTAGACTTGGAGAAATATTCTCCTGCCCCCGTACCTCAAGAAGAAGCTCCTTCACCTCCCGTGATTGAGGTCCCGAAGGTTACCCCTCCCACCTTCGATATGGAGGTCGTGGAGACCGATCCTTCTTCCGTAACATCAGGGGAAGACCTTTGCAGTTCGATGGTATCCCCTCTGAGTAGTCTGGTCGCTTCCTTTGATTGGAATCGATTTGCAGGATACCGCCTCCCGTCTTATGTGCCTTTCGAGATCACGGTACAGGCTTTTGGTCTGGTTGTACCCAACACCATTATAGAAGAAGGTGCCTCTGTTAGTGTTCTATCCTAGACTACCTGGCAATCTTTCGGTTCACTTCCGCTTGCGCCTGTTACGCAGAATCTGTTGACATTCAAAAAAAGGACTAGCCAACGATTAGGGATCCTTCCACAGTTACCTCTTACTTTGGGAGGTAAAACCGTCCATATGGACATGATGGTTGTTCCAGGCCCCTTGGATTTCAATCTGCTTTTGGGGCGCGATTACACCTATGCCATGGGAGCACTTTTTTCCTCCCTCTTTCGCGTGATGTGCTTTCCACATGAAAGACGGATCGTGACCATTGACCAGCTTGCATTCTTTGGTCCTGATGTGGAAGCTGGCTTGCCATCATCCCTTCCTGGATTTTATCCACCCGTTGTATCTGCCCCACCACAGGTCAAATATGTGGCTACCTACCCCGTGCCTGTGCTCAGTGATAGTGCCATCGTGCATAGTGTGCTGGGGGCATTGGGTCCATACTTCCAAGATGTTTTCCTTCCATCGGACGGGAAAATCTTAGAAGCCATGACTTCTATTTCATTATAAGGAGGTCGGCCGGAGAATAGTTCCTCTTCCTATGTCAAGCTCCTTAAAAAATGAAACCAGGTTCCAGGAGCATAGTTCCTGTTCCTGTGTCAAGCTCCTTAAAAAATGAAACCAGGTTCCCGGAGCATAGTTCTTTTTCATGTGTCAAGCTCCTTAAAAAATGAAATAAGCTGCTACAAGGATAGTTCTTTTAAGTGTGTCAACCTTGTTAAAATAATGAAACATGAGCTCGTTCAATTCGAGTGCGTTCGATTCAGATCAAACTGTTGTCAACCTTCACTCCATTTTCAATGGACTGAAGCTTGGGGGGCATGTACCTCGAATTGAGACACCATGCTGGGGGGCATGCCCGTCTTCCTCATTTCCAAGCATAGTTTGCATGTGTGTTTTTAAGCTTGTATAAAAATAAAATGTCTGATTAAGATACATTATGTGAACTTTTTCTTTGGGTCATTTGTTATGCAACTGATACATTAGATAACATTGTGTTAGGAATTTGCATAGCATATAATAAAACAACATCACATGTAAAAGAAAGATCCATCCAGAAATAGGTATATATATATATGTATCGAAATTTTTACATAGTGTGCGTCACATAAAATAAAAAAATATACATGTTCATCTTAATACATCCGGAGACGACATGTCTCTAAAAAAATATGCATGAAACAAAGCCCTAGGTGTCTAATCTGTGTGGTGCTGATGATAACAAGCCACCGCACGCACTAAGCGTCTCAGAAGATGGTGGAGGCGACTAGGCACCCCCACCATATGTCTCTGGTATGCCAGTGGAACATCTTCCAGCTGGGCGTAGTCTGGTATCCCCCGAGCGATCCCCTCGAGGTTCTGGACCAACTCTCCTCCCTTGGCACCCTCCGCCTGAGGGTCAGCTGCAGGATGAGTTCTCCGTGAAATGGGAGACATACCGGCAGGTCTTTCTGGGCCGATATCTGCATACACATAAAAATGTTGTTAGGATGAGCATGTATTACCAAAAAATCATAACACAAAAATCAAAAAGACGATCTTACCCAACTCCTCGTCCCAGTCATCTTCCTCCGGGAGTGGAAGATCTGGATCACCAGTGAAATCGGTCCCTGCATATGGCCAGTCTTCGACTACGATCAAATGACGCCGTAGCCACCCAAAAAACTCCGGCCTCTAGGACATCTATTGGCCCCCTCCCGCTCTGGGCATCAGTGCTGCGCAGCGAGCCATTCTCGGCTCTCGTGGTAGCGACTCAGCTACTAAGGCCCCTTAGCCCTGGAAGATTGGTAATCATTCCAGAATGAACGATACCAGGATAGAACCGTAGCCAAACTGCTTCAGTTTGGCTTGCTTGCACTTCGTGAGTTGCCTCTTCATGTTGACTGTCACCGCTGTAGCCCAATCAAATAGTGTAGGACTCATACACTCAGAGGCTAGTATGAGTTGGGCCTTGGTCGCCTCATGTGGAGCTTGTGATCCTGCAACTCGTGTAATGGTGTGTAGCACTACTCTGAGTGCTAGATCCTCGACAGTGTGAATGTCTACCTTTCCGCTTCCTGATCCGGTTCGTGCCCTTGGGTACACCCTTACCATTACCTGCTCCATCGTTTCACCAGATGGTCTGCTCCCTGTCAGTATGGGCACTGGACCTCTGCGCGATAGTCCGGTTATGAAATATACGTTAGAAACCTCCAGTTCTAATACTTGATCCCGCAGCTTGAACATTTGTTCATTTTCATCCCAAATACTGATCAGGTATTGTAGGAGCTTAGGTTGAGCTCATAAGCAAGGTGTCAGGAAGAACTTTTTAAGCCCATAGTTCTTGAGGGCATTCATAAAAGTTTCGTTCTCCATGGCTAGTTCGTCCTCTTCCCCATGCTCCCTCTCTTTCCATTCGATCACCATTGTACTCGGTTGCCTGCATCAACATGGTCAAAAACCCTTGATTAGATCTCTGTTATGCTTGGAAATCCATTTGAATCACTCACAAATCGGAAATTTAAGGCGGAAAACTAAATTGCGCCATTGGCGCGGGTGCATGCCCGATACCCACGCTAATGGGCGGAGCCCTAAAATTACAAAAAATTTCCACAAAAATCTAATGAGAAATGGAAAACTATAAAAAAATGGATTAAAATGGAATACAGGGAAGCGCCTCTTACCTGGAACGAACAGAAATCTGAATGGTAGCCCGGATCTGTCGCAAGTGCCGTCAGAAGTTTGCACACCAAACGGACCATTGTTGCTCTCCAATGAGGTAAATAGTAAAAGTAACTTTGTTTTTTACCATTTGAGACCATTTATAACTTTTTGAAATCTCGCTAGGTTTTAAAATTCATTTTTTATTAATATTTTGATATATTTTGTCGAAAATTGATTTTACACTTGCCTCTATGTGCAGCAACAGGTTTCTACGCGACTTCAACGGTGAAACGAGTTGTATTTTATACTTTTTCGGACTCGGTAAAAACACAAAAAATTCATTTTGGAGTCATCTTTCAGCTCTTTTCTGACTCTCTAAACATGAAAAGATTACCGAGGCCCTTGTCGTTTCGATCTCATTAAAGTGGACACAAAACGAAATCTACCCAGTATACGTTTACCCCTTTTTCAGGCTGGGATAGATTATTTACAAAAAAGGAATACCCTAGCTTATCGCGACTAGGAGGTTTCCTCAAACATAGTTTTCTACCTTTTCGGATGTGAGGAACTATTTACGAAAAGGGACCGTTGGAGTTTACTTTTCCGCTGTCCTTTCAAACTCTCTAAACATGAAAAGACGCTGAGTTCTTCCTTTGTCAGACTCATTAAACCCTCATGACATAGTTCGATTATGACAGCTTTCAGTCTTTCCTTCCTAGGACTCGTTAAATGCACTAGGATGGATTCGTCCGAAGGACGGATTTATATGACAAGCATATGGTATCCTCTTCAAGCTTGTGTAAAAATAAAGAGGTACTCGCCGAAATGGTGGGGGAAAAATGGAACCATCGTCGTTGTCGTCGGCAGTATGTCGCTCTTGAACATGGCACTTGTCTGCATTCGTGTCAGGTTGGGGACATCTCATCTCGTTTTTCACTTGCCTCCGTGGGTTTGGGTAATCCCTTTTGACCTCTCATCTGCT
This sequence comes from Pinus albicaulis, assembly GCA_034641835.2. Classification (NCBI taxonomy): domain Eukaryota; kingdom Viridiplantae; phylum Streptophyta; class Pinopsida; order Pinales; family Pinaceae; genus Pinus; species Pinus albicaulis. The sequence goes on from CM076578.1 coordinate 121,496,977, forward strand.
CTTTTCCTCGTCACTATGACCTCTGATCTTTTGATGTCAAATACTGCCAAGTCCACTGTTGTGCCATTCATATGTTCAAGAGAAGTTGACCTCTGCAAGTACCAACCTTCCTCTGATTCTCATCTGACCGTGATTCACAAAAACACTATGTTCCTCTGTCTCACGTCGATGATGTGGGAAACACTATGGCCCACCTTCGATCAAGGTCACTTCCTGTCGACTTCAGCTCATTATCCGAGAAGATGATCTAGAGACTCCCTTCCGGTGCCTTGGAGCCTGCATGCCTCAATGGAAGGTTCTTCGCATTCGACGCGAGGTTTTCATCATTGTCCTCCGATCGAGTGATTCTACGAGTGTTTGATGCTAGCTCATTGATTCACATGTCGTAGATTGTACCTGTAGTACCTTGAGGGCCATTGTCATTATTGGTGGTACCTCTCACGTCTGTTAACAACTTTCATCATTGGCTGGTAATCAGATGATGTTCTTGCATGTTCGACTTCAACTCACTTATTCGCATGCTTGAACTTGTGCTGTGTTCAGATTGAGATGGAGCGCAAGACCCTGGATTGTGTCTGTTGTAATCCAGGCTGTGAGTTTGTGGATTATTATGATTATTTACATGACTCACTTACTGGATGGCTACGACCATTCCTGAGTCTGTTTATCGATTCTCACTGGATGGCTGCGTCCATGCCTTGGATCCGGATTATTGTATACTCTGTTATGGATGGCTGCGCCCATACCACATATATATATCATGTATTTGAGACATCAGTTGTACTTCTTCACGCGGGTTTTCCGACGATGGAGTTTTCATTTGGACACGTTCTCGTAAAGCATTTCACCCCTCTCTCTCTCTCGGGCCTCATGCTTTAGGGGGCATCTGTTACACAGTAATTTGTCACCGTCCCTGCAATCCTCGTCTCGCACATTGGAGGGCTCATTTTGTGACCTGTGAGCAGTGACATAACTTGAAAATACTTTCATGGCATTCCCCTGAACATGTACTTTCATCCCCCTGAAGACATCTCCTTGTAAAAAACCCTAAAAATGGCCCTTTTTGCATTGGCTCGGGTAGCCAGTTCAGTACCTGCGCCAATGGGGAAAATCCTTCAAAGAGGTCGCGCCAATTGGTGCTCTGTCCCAGAGTCGCACTCCCGCCAGCCAATTTAAGGAGTGTTTTTTAAAAATAAATGGCGGAATTTTCGTCCTAACAAATTCCTGGATTGCTATCTATCTTGAGTTGGGAAGTTTGGTTACGGATTTCCATAGAGAGGAAGTGGTTTGCCACCTCTCATGGAAGCTTCCTTGATGATAGGGCCAATCCCATGATTATAGGGATCCCAACTCCCCTTCCTCCATCTATAAAAGCTTGTTCATCTCCATTGCAAGCTAGTCTTCAAGTTCCCAAATTCCCAAGAGCCTTATGCTGCAAGAGCCTCCATAACTCCCTTAAGGCCAAATCCAAGCAAGGAGACTATTGTCAAGATCCGAAGAGAGAGGTTTGTCCCATCCTTGACAGGATTTTCGAGACGTGTTCTACTGGCGACCCTCCAAAGGAGAATTCAGCATCAGAACTATGGTTTTATTCTTCCTTTGATTGATTAATAATAAGCGACTATTGGTTATGGTTCCACTCTTGTTATGGTTTATGATGATGAGTTATGTCCTTTCTGACTGAAATATAGTTGTATCTACTGGATTTTACGCTTGCGTTTGTTTTGTTTCTCTCTTGTGCAGGTGTCCTATCACAGAGATCGTGGGGATCGTGATCTGGCAGGGCTAAGGAACGAGAGCGCTACCTCTTCTACAAGCAACAACGTTGGATCCCAGGTAGGCCTTCATCGTTAGTTGGTTTATTTGCAATTAGGAACCTACGCTATAGCGTGAATGATTGTTGCTAGACCCAGTCTGGGCTAGTAGGGATCGCCTCTGTCCGCAGAGGGGATTTACCTCCACAACAGCTGCCCTGCCAGAATAGTGACTGATAATGCACAGGATTTCAAGTCTGAAAAGTTTGTGAGTTTCTGCCAGCAATATAACATCACACTAAGTCACTCTACAACTTATTATCCACAGGGAAATGGCTTGGCAGATTCTTCCAATAAAACCCTGGTAAGGGCACTGAAGAAGGCTATAAATGAAAATAACAAAAATTGGGATTCCCAGTTGAAATTTTCTCTATGGGCCAATAGAATTACCAGCAAGAGAGCAACTGGGAAATCCCCATATGAATTAGTATATGGGAAGGCAACAATATTCCCTATACAGTTAGCCCTACCAATAGCCCGATTCATGCAGGAAAGTCAAGAAGAGCCTGATGATATGATCAGGAGAATAAACTAGCTGGTGGAATTGGAAGAAACACACAATCAGGTGAATCAAAGGCTGACGGAATATCAAGAGAAGATGAAATACCTTTTTGATCAGCATGCTAAGGATAGGAATCTGTAGATTGGTGATTTAGTGCTCAGGTGGGATATCCGGAGAGCTGAAAAAGGAAAACATGGTAAATTCGATCCACTTTGGTTCGGTCCCTTCAAAATTGTGGAACATGGAGGTAACAACACTTTCAGGTTGGAGAATCTACAGGAAGACTTGCTCGAAGCCCCTGTAAATTGCCAATTTCTCAAGCCCTACTTTCAGTTCTAATGCAGGCAAGGACAACCTGGTGTATTCTACTGTATATTAGTTTTTTGTTTCATCTTTATTTGAATAATGTGGGTGTCGTGATGAATCACGAAAATAAAAATGGAAGTGTTGAAGATCAGTGTCCGCATAGACTATTTACCTGTGGTCTGCGAAGTTCTCAACACACCTAGGGATGAACATGCCGTCCCCAGGTGGAGCCAATGTTGATCATGTCAGCATTCTGTTAAATTCCGTTAAATTCTGACAAACAATCCCCTTTAAAACCCCTTTGTTTTCCCGTCTGATCATATCTCGACCGTCCGATCAACTTGCAAAATCAACGGCTTACAGTACTCCCGCCCTGGTGGTCCCCGCTCCGTGCACTATATAAAACCAGTGGTTTATATCGCACCGCCTTTCCGAGGTGGGCGGTATTTCTCAAATCAGAGTGATTCCATACATTGTGCACCGCGTGTCTCAGCGTACGGTTCAAAAACTGCTCTCCATCGCACGTTATTGTTTGGAAAAAGATACGGAGCGATATGCATTATAGCCGTCCGATCTGGGGGTCTCCATCCAATGGTCATCGCACTACGGAGATGCACGGGTATTAATCCAAGTGTACAGTGCCCCTAGCCCACAGTCTATCGCTCTCCAACGCAGTTTCAGCCGTTGATCTCATCCTGAGATCGAATGGTCCAGATCATTTGCATGCTTCGCTGTTGACTCGATCTTCCTCCATGTCACCTGTTCCACGTGTGTGTCACATGTTTCCTCCTCTTGTTATATATTCCAGCCATAAGTCAAATTTTCATTATTTTACGTTAAAAACCTCCACCCAGTTCGTCCGCCATTGTTCCACTGCATTTTTCATTGCCACCCCGCATACTTCCGCCATTTCATCATGCCACGTTGCTACATAGTCATCCCCACTACATCGATGTCCCCATGTATTTGTTTTCTTGATGAGTTTGCGGGTTTTGCAGGTTTACAGCGGCAGGAAACTATCATGATTCACAGTCTCTATTACTGTGATAGAGAGCACATCAAAGGACAATTTTTCAGAGACTGTAATCATGGATAAAGGCCTAAGAAGGTAGATCGACCAGACTTCCATTAAAGAAGCAGGGTTCAACTCTGTCAAACCTTGCTGAGCCATTCAAAGCACAGATTGAGCAGATGAAAAAATTAATGGAGCAGCAGAGATATCAGCAAACGATCGAGGAATTCAACGTTCAGCATTGAAGATCTTAAACCGCAATTCAGGGTTTAGAAGGCAGAAGGTACCCCTCGCAGATAAAATACCTCAAGGCTTTCTTTTCAGCACTATTTTCTTTCAGGAAAGGACGAAATGTTTATGTGATTTTACTACTTTGCCGTGTTCCTGGAGAGATTTCTACCCAGTGCATTTATTTCAGTTAGCAAGTTACAGAGTAAAAACAACGTTACAAAGTCATCAAGCAGTATGGGCATGCATGTTTCCGCCATTTTGTTTTAATTAGGCAAATTAAATGTTCATCACGAACTCCCTTTTGGGGTGTTCTTGTTCTCCTATAAAGCTCCCAAAGAACAGATGATTTAGGGTTCCAGATTTTATCAGAAAATTATGCAGTGAAAGGATTTTTGTATACATTTTGTAGAACTCTAGTATGAAGGCTCAGAGCCCATAGGGTCTCAGTGAGAAGGAGTTTCATCTGTTAAAGAGGATTCTGGTCTTAGGTATTTCATAGTGTGTAACTTTCTCTCTTATGTGTTATTTTAATATATCATTTCATTTCATCCATCTTTCCTGTATCATGTTTTGGAATGTGAGTGGCTCACTGATTTTTTGGTATGGATTTATCCTAGTTGATACCCATGCTCAAATTAGTCAAGCGCTTTAAATGTGGCTCATGCATGATATTCTGTTCCACTATTCATCTAAACCATTTTTCTGCTATATTAGTTTCTTTGGGAGGGTGTTTTTAAAACGCTATTGTCATGTATGGATTCTTAGATTGGTAAGCCTATGCATGGTGGTATTGTGTATCTAGATATCAGCTCAATGTTAACTAATATCTTCTCAATATTTCATTCACTACATACATCTTCTAATAACTTATTTCTGAATCGGCCCTCTTTACAGTAAGCTGTCTCTGAATTGTCTGTTGCTTTTATATTGGAGTTTTGCATGTTGCCTCTACAATATCCCTTCCTCTGTGTCAGTTTCTGAAGGTCTTGGTCCCATTCAGATTAATTTTCCTTGTTTTACAAGAGATAGCATGAGAGCTTGTTATTGATAACTCCCTCTGTTATACCATATGCTCCTTGCTATATAAGATGTCGTAGGCACTGGTCTATCACAACTCTAGGCTATCTCTAGGAGCAACAACAGGGAGGTCGCATTGGAGGGGAACAAAAGACATGGGAGAGGAAAACAAAGAAGTGCTGATGCGATATAAAACGTTGCGATGCGATAGGAATTTACCCGATGCGATGAGCGGTAGCGCTTGGTCGTTGGGGCATGGTCATACGACGGAGAGAGGCCAAGTTTTTAAGCCCTAGGGGGTTTAAAGTCTGTTTAAATATAAAAAATCTGAATAAGAGGTTTTTATGTGTTTTTAAGGTTTTGATAGGTAAAATGGGGATTTTTAAACAATAAAAAAGGATTTTTGTGAGTTTAAAAGGGATTTTTGAAGGTTTTTTAGGGAAAATGAAGGGTGTAGAGAAGGAAAAAAGGGATTTTTCAAAGGGAAATGGAGGATGAAAAAGAGGAAAATGAGTGATATAGGAATTTTATGAGGATGAAATGGGGGGGAATGAAATGATGAAAATGGAACCTTAGAAAAAAAATTTCTTTGGGAACAACAGGCTTTACTTGGTGGATTTCTTTTAAGGGAACAACAATATTTTGAAGGGAACAACAGGCTAAGGAACAACACTGTTAAGGAACATCACTATTAAGGAACAATAAGCTAAGGTACAACAGGCTTCAAGAATGAGTAATTTTCTATGAAAATAATCTCTTGAAGGCTCAAGACCTGTTTTAGCCATCATTTGCTGTGACAAAATTTATTGATGGCTAATAGGATCCATACATTGGGTCTCAGTTGCATTGGTCCACAAAACTAGTGTGACAGGTTTGGATTGCTTGAGGGAAAACAATATTGGGGCAGGAGGATTTGTGATGTTCCTTTTAATGGTGTTCCTTATGGCATGGTTAGGATGGAATTTCAGGGTTGGAGGTAGGCAGGTCACAGGTGCAGGTTTACGTCATCAACAGGCCTTGGGGCTTTTGGATATGTTTATGGGTTCTGGAGGAGTTCACTTTCCATATTCCATCATCACATTTGATTCTACACAACTTGCTTCACGTTCCATTTCATTCTAATAATCCCATAAAATAGGGTTATTATTGTACCTAACTCACTTAATTACACTTAAGTTTGCATTCTGAGAGGAATACTTGACAAAACACCTTAGTGTAATAGCTCATTGGAATTGGAACGAGAAGATCTACAAGATGAGGTGGTTAGTGGGAATTTTCAGTAACTTAAGGAAGCATGGTGGCCAATTTACCATTTTCCCACATTAGAAAGATATTTTAATTAATGGAAACGTGTTGAATGATTAAAATACTAATAAAATAGGAGCTTCAAAAGGGGTCCATCAAATATATAAAAAAGAGGAGGAGATTTAGTGAGATTGGGTGAGTACCCATCTCCCCCTGGTGAATTCATCCATAATTCATAAGAGAGCTTAACAATGGAAATTCAATTCAGTTTTGGTGGAGGGCCAATGCGACATTGGAGTAGATTATTGAGGCCAGTTATATCTTAGCTATAGCAGTTGTTTCAACATGTAAAACCACAAATTTATATATATTATAAATAAATCTGAGATTATTATTTTTAATTATGTTTTTATTTTGTTGTTACATGTTGTTGAATTTTACATGGAAATGCTCTGTTAATGAATGGAATTTTTTTATGGAGCATTTGTAGAGTTAAATTTCGAGAAGTTGCAAAAAATTGAGTTTGGGATATTACACAAGATGGTAGAATACAATTCACGAGACTCTACCTACAACTCATATGAGCAACATGGTGGTGAGTACTCTCCTCACATAGCAGACACTTTTAGAAGTTTGAAAGCATAAATAAGATTTTTCAAAGCAGATAATGGCAGAATCATTCAATCACAAGGGAGACTTGCCAAGGCACAGGACAAACATGTAGAGGGTCAATGCATTTATCCTTTAGAGTTTATCATATTTTTAGAGACAAGGAATGCTTAGTATCAACCATGGACAGGAGGACAAGACTAATGGATCCTATGGAAGTAGGTCTCATGGTGGGCACAAGTTAGATAGAGATGACATGGTTAGAGATGGCAGGGTCTTTCATACATCGGATAGGAGAGGAAGTGTGACATGGGATTTATTCTAGTTTTGGTTCAGCCAGGTATCATGGTCACCATCGTTATCATCCTTACAAAATGAATGTCAAAGGATATTTTTTGGATGAGTTCAAGAAAGCCAAATTACCTACATTTGATGGAGAGTTAAATAAACCAGAAGATGTAGAGGCATCGTTGCTTGGGGTGAAGAAATTATTTGAGCTGTATGCCATGTTAGCCCCCCTATGAAATTCTTGACAAGCAAGCTGGGGGCTAGAATTGTTCTGGAGCCTCCAAGGAATGCCTTTCCCCTGAAAATTCACCCTCCTTAGAGTCTCTTTGTGCTGTGCCTAAAATGCAGTTCCTCTGTTGATCCATTTCTCAAAAAGGCCCATTATTGCCCTATATACCCTTGCAAAAATATCACCTTTCCCCTCTCCCTTTGTCAAACTCCCCTTTAATTTCCCCATTATCCCTTTAAATCCTCTCTAAATCTTGTTTTTCCCCCTGTTTTTGGCCTTCCCTACCCTTCATTTCCCTATCGTTCCTCCCCTTGGGCCTAAAAATGCTCTAAAATGTATAAAATCCATGTATTGCATTATATTGAGACAAGCCCCTTTTATATTAGCTCCCCGCTCCTTTCCCTCCCAATGGGACCAAGTGCCGTGACCATCTCTTAATCCTCCGGGCGCTTAAATCCTCTCAAACCTTTTCCGCGCCAGAAAATCATTCAAAACCTTTGGAAACACACATTTTGGGTTTTATACATAGTTTCGGATCGATGGATCTTCGCTGTCCGATCGAAAGCCAGATCTAACGGCGTGGAGAGCGCCTGAAATGGTGGTTCCCACCCCAGTCCTCGCGCACTGTTCCAAATCAGCCGGTATTCTCCGCACCACCATTCGCGAGTTGGTGGTTTTCCCTAGAGGCCCGGCAATTCCATTCAACGAGGGCCACGTGTCTTTGGTACGGCAGCAAAACCGTTTTCATTTCACACATTAATTTTCGGTTGGTGATCGGGTAGCGGGATCCACGCGGACCGTTCGATTCTGGCCCCTCCATCCATATTGTCCATCTGTGCATCCATTGCCCCATCCAATGCGTGCCGCGGGCCCGCCTCGTCGTTCACTGTAGTGATCCTTAGATCAACGGTCGGCTCTATCACCTATCAATTGGCGTGAATTTGTATTATCTGGGCCTCCCACCTCAACTCCACATGTGCCAACCACGCCACATTCCCCTCAACATATTCTCCATACCACCCATGGCTCTATTGCATACAATTGTTTTGTTGGTGTTTTAATGTTTCTATTACGCTTTTCTGCTTGTGTGGTTTCCTATATCCAGCTAAGTCTTTACGAAGAAAGCGGTCCTCCGCTGTTGCGATTTCTCCCCTGATCCCCAACAGCTGTTTCACCACATCCACCTTTGGTCTCGCCACCTCCATCATTCATATCGTTTCTTCTAGTCTTCGTGTTTTTGCAGGGATATTTGAAAGAAATGGCCGCCATAATCGCCCAGTTTCCTATGCAGCGGCCGAGAGATGCAGGAAAGCTTCGTACCTTGGTACATTTAATGAAGAAGGCCCGGAAGGGTGAATACATGTCATTTATTCAAATAACAGGGTTCAAGATCAGTGAAAATCTTTCAGCGCTATTAAAAGCCCGAGCTACCACTGTCAGAAGCAAAATGAGAAGGCAGAGTCATTTAGTACAAGCAAAAGAGATTAGGGCATGTTAATAAAGATCTGGGGCCCTAAATCAGTGTGTTCAGAGGCAAAACAGCATATTACAGACCCCAATAACCGGTCAAAGGACCCTGAGTGCGGGCAAAGGGTAATATCAGGGTTTTCGTCAGCAGAATTTTTTTCTTCGTCAGGTACAAGGCATCCATACTGTTTTTATTATGCAGAATGTCCCTGAAAGAATTTCCTCCCTAACTACAGTCTGAGAAACAATCAGGCATTTATGAGACAGACCTTCCTAGCAGTTTATTTCATTTCTGTTCAAATCACCTGGAGTACAACAAGCCAAAATGTCAAAGATCATATCCAAAGCAGATCATTCTTTCACAAGAAAGGTGACAGAGATTAAACATATATCATATCAGCAGACAGAAACCATCAACATGACTAATAAATATGTGTTTAAATGTGACATTCAATGTTCACCTACCTTCTTCGGTCGATCTTTGTGTTCCCACTGCTATAAAACACAAAAAGAAACATTGTAATGGTTGTTGATGAGATATCAGCGGAACGCAAGTATTTTCCTCTGGAGACAAGTTCTCTGTGTAATATTGTAAGATAGACTGAGACTAGATGTATTCAGACTGAATGTTCAAGCTATGGGCTATGATGTACCTGATTGGTGTTGTTTTTAATATGACAAGCATGTTTCTTTGGATCCTGATCTAAAGTAGCTGGTGATGTTCTCCTTTCTCTGTATTTGTGATTGAATTGCTTTCATTTCGTTACATTTCTTCAGGCTCGCATCAGAAGTTTGGCATAAGATTTACCCTTGATAGGTACCTTATGCTGCTACTCTCCCAGCCTTCTATGTTTTCTGCTTATATGTGTATCTGAATGTTGATTTCAATTGATTTAACCAGTGTAGTGGATGATATTTCCTGCTCTCTGATGTATGAATTGATGAAGTCCATGTTTAGATGTTCTTGGTAGGATTTAGCTGGAAGGTTTGGGAACACTGGGGATTAGTGTTAGCCCTGTCCACTAGGATCTTTGCACGACTAGCTAGCCTTTCTAAGATCCATACAGTGCCTCAGATGCATCAAATGAGTCTGAAGTTAAGACCACATTTTGATCTATATACGGTGGTTAGTTCTCTCCTCTCATTTCTATCCTTGATGTGTCATCCCAACTATAATCTCTAAGGACCAATGCCTTTGAGTAATGGCTTAGCTGTTGCACATTGGTTTCATCAATCTTCCCCTTGACTCCACCAGCTGCATTATGTTGATGCTGAGTTATCTGTCACCACTGGCTTCCTCACTCATCTAATGGTGGTCCCATTACCCTGCTGATTCCTCAGCAAAGCACAAAACATTCATTAAACAACCATGAACACACAATAGCTAAAATCTTATGCTGGCCTCAAAGGCCATCATGCCACAGGCTTTATGAGAGAATCCCCTCTCAGACCTAGAGGGCTAAGTCTAAGAGATGAAAATGATTACCTCTTTGTCTCATGTTTTGGTCTTTGTCAACTGCTTTTAGGTAACAGGGCTAACAATGGCGACTCCACTGGGGAATTCTGAATGACCTTCATCTCACTACATCTAAAACTTCAGAAGCCTAGAACTCTGGTTAGGTTGACAGTAAATCATTCCTTTCTTGAATCGACCTCCATTATCGAATATCCACCATACTCTTAGACAGAGCCTGGAAAGGGCCAGGGAGCCTCCGGATCTCATCCTCTTTTCAAAGGTGACATATCTGGTAAATTCCCTCCCAGTCAATCTCTGCTCGGAGCTTGTTGTTTTAGAGGAGATTCTTGAAAGGGTGATAGTGCCTAGGCACTGTGGTGGACAGTGTATCCCCTAGAAACATCTTAAACCCTCCACTAGGCGACTCCATTGTTCGAAAATGAAAAGACTCCACTGGTGATCAGTAGGCCTGCTGATTATCTTGGTTTCACAATCAGACTCCACTGGGAGGCTAGCCCTTGAGACAACACTAACCACAGTAGAAGTAACAAGTTGGGTTAAGCTACTTGGCTTATAAAAAACATTCTGGCTTTCAGAACCATTCACACAAGAGCTTATCCCAACCCTGACCCACCGGAAATAGTTGAAAATCCAGAGAGTATCCTCAGGGGAACTCTTACACATACTAGACCAGCTATATCCAGTCACATTCATAGAGCTAATTCTGCACCAGAAGACCTAGCAGCTCTAGCACATTTCCTCCCTGACCTAGACCTTCAAAACAGATTACCTAGAACTAGGTCATTCAGTGTTTCAGACCAGCCAGACTCTAGAGACAGCGAAACCCCTCCTTATACACCACCTGATCTTCACTTCATTCAAAACTTGGGGATCTCTCACCCTAGATCTGCTCAATAGACTTCTGCTGGTCCTACCATCCTTGTCATCCAAATACCAGCTGCTCAAGTCAACCTTATACCGAATCAGAACATTATCATGGCAGCCTGGTATGCGCCTTTGGTTTTACCTCAGCCTATGCTACCCTTGCCAAATGACTATCAGTCAAAAATCCCACACTTCACTGCTAAAGAGTCCATAACAGCCCAAAAACATGTAGATAAGATGGAGGACTCTTTTGATTATATGGAAATTGATGATGAAACAATCAAAATGAGGATCTTTGCCCAAAGCTTAGGAGGCGAGGTGAAGAAATGGTTTAAAAATCTACCTCCTGGCAGTATTCAAGATCTCCCTACATTATACTAGACATTCATAAACAAGTGGGAGGTTAGAGCAAACCCTCGCCAGCTCCTAGCAGAATACATGTCCCTTAAGAGGAACGCAAGAGAGAGTGTTCATGATTACACCACTAGATTCAACAGCATTTATAATGCTCTCCCTGCACACATGAAACCTCCACAAGGTATGGCCTTAGCAAAATATCCTGATGGATTTGATTCTAACATGGCCTATGAGCTTAGAGATAAAGAGTATACCACCCTGGAGGACATGCAAAAAGGAGCAATAACCATAGAAGCAAACCTAATGGAAAAAAGGGCAAGATTAAAAGCTGAAAAAAGGGTAACATATAGGGATGACAACGTAGCTTCCACATCTGATCCCAAATATGAAAAAATGTCTAGAAATGTGGAAGAACTATAACAAATGATAAAAAATATGGTTTTCCAAAATAACAACCAAAACAGAAACCAGAACCAAAACCTTAGAAGAAACAATGCTGCTCCCAATAGACAAAGAGAGTCAGATCAGCAAATTATTCCCCCATTTCAAGAAAAATTTTTAGATGAGGACGAGGGAATCATTGAAGAGTCTGAAGGGAATAAAATAAACATGTTTGAAGTAGAGGACTCAGTCCTTAACTATGATTCAGAAGGAGATCAACCCTCACCGTCATTTTGGGATGAGGAATGGTTAGAAACTGAGGATTACAGATTAGGATTTGAAAATGCCATGCTAAAGGTCAGGGAGCAATATGAACTTAGGAGCAAGAAAAGCCAAGATACTTCCAAAACAAATATTCCTGAGGTAACCATCAAGAAAAGACCTGACAAAACTTCTAAAGCAACCTCTGTAAATAATAAAACATCAGCTGAAAGTTATGGTAAGCATAAGGATAAAAACAACCAAGACACTGAAAAGCAAAGTCAACCAACCAACAGTACTAGCACTTCAGTTAGTACTCCTAATACAACTGTTTCAAACCTTGTACATAGTGAGAAAACACCAAATGACTCAGCTACTAAGGCAGCAGCAAATAAAACAGAGTCAAGTGTTTCCAAGACACAGTCCACTTTCAATTTAGAGAGCGAGATTGCAAAAATCAAAATCTCTGTACCATTATCTGAGCTGGCCACTCAGGATGTATATAAAGGCCAAATTTTGAAAGCATTAAATCTGGGAGAAATGAATGATTCTGTAATTTGAATGATGATCAACCAGCCCTACTCTTTGGTCCCAAAATTGAGGGAAAATTTCAGGAAGGGGTAGTTCCACCTTTCTACATCAGTCTTAACATTCATGACAAGAGCCTCAATAATGCCATGCATGAATCTGGTGCATCACACAATCTAATGCCCAAGGTAGTGATGGAAAGGCTAGGCCTAGAAATCACCAGACCCTACAAAGACTTATACTCATTTGACTCCAGCAGAGTAAAATGCCTAGGACTGATCAAAGATTTATGTGTGAGTTTAACCCAGATTCCCTGCTAAATGTATGGTCATGGATGTTGTGGTGGCAGATGTGCCACCAAAGTATGGCATGCTGCTATCAAGATCATGGGGAGCCAAACTGCAAGGAACAATGCAGATGGATGGCTCGTATGCCACTATCCCTATATTTGGCCAACTTAGAAGACTGTATAGAGAGTCTCAGATGAAAGTTTTAGTCAGTAGCCCCGAGAAACCTGAAAAATCACCACTATACTCTGTACATACAGATCTAGACTCTTTCATTCTCTACAATGACCAATCCTCAGAAGAGCCTGGATTAGATAATGGAGATACCAACATACAACCCATGGATTTCAACATAATGGCTACTCTAGAGGAATGCGATGAAGAAGACCATGGGCAAAATACTGAAAACATAACTTTGAATGAAACAGAAACAGAGCAAAAATAGCAAGCTAGCCCCCTCCCTGAGCTCCATGCCCATAATGAACCACAAAATGACCCTCCTCCTAGCACAAACCTCACAACTCAGCATAATTGCAAATCCAGCTGTAGGGGAGGGGATGAAGACGAAGTAAACAACGAACCCCTGTGGGAAATGAAATTTGATGGGTCCTGTACTAGGCAAAGTGCTGGAGCAGGAGTGTGGCTGCGTAACACAGGAAATGACCACACAGAGAGCCACACTGTGAATCTGCATTTTAAATGCACAAATAACATTGCAGAATATGAGGCTCTCATCTTGGGCTTAAATCTGTTGAAAAAATTAGGAGCCCGTAGGATAGCTGTGAAAGGAGACTCAGAGTTAGTGATCAAACAGGTGAATGGTGCGTATTCAACAAAACACCCCAGGCTTAGGGCATACAGGAAGGACACTCTAGATTTGCTGAAAACATTTGTTGAATATGAACTAGTGTTTGTTCCCAGGGGTCAAAATGCAATTGCAAATGGATTAGCTTGTCTAGCTAGCTCATATCCTAAAGCCCCAGCTGACCAAAAAATTATCATTCAGACCAAATTCAGGCCTGCAGTGCCAGACAATGAAAAATATTGGTAGGTCTTTGAAGGAGACAAACAGATCGAAGATTTCCTGGTGGGCAGGAATGAGTTTGAATTTCCGGATTCAGACTCGATTTCTGATGATAGATGCCCAAGCAAGGATCCCCCAGATGAACAAGAAACACCCTGTAACATAGAAATAAATTCTTTTTCTGAACAAACTGGAAATTTTAACGAAAATAGTGAAAACGCAGAAAATGAAGAGGTCGAAATGTTGTAGGCCAAAGATAAGAACATACCCAGAGGTCTGGCACCCTTAGAAGACCTTTTTGACTTTGATGACGTAGAAAAAAAGCCCACAATTGAACATGCTGATTCTGATGTGGAAGAATGCAACATTGGCACTGAAGATAAGCCCAAAATGATAAAACTGGCTAAGTCTATACCTGCAAACATGAAGAAAAAATACATTGACTTGTTTAAGGAATTCATTGATGTGTTTGCATGGAGCTATGAAGACTTAAAGGCCTATGACACCAACATCATACAACATAAGATACCACTAAAGGAAAATCAGAAGCCTTTCAGACAAAAACTTCGAAGAATCAATCCAAAACAATTGCCTGCAGTAGAGAAAGAGATCAGGAAGATGTATGATGCAGGCATAACAGTCCCTGTAAGGTTTTCTGATTGGGTGTCAAACTTAGTGGCTGTAAGGAAGAAAACAGGGGAGATCAGACTATGCATAGACTTCAGAGACCTCAACAGAGCCTCCTTGAAAGACAACTACCCTTTGCCTAGAATGGAACATATCCTACAAAAGGTAGTGGGCTCTAAGAGAATCTCCCTGCTTGATGGTTTTTCAGGATACAACCAAGTTCTGGTACTCCCAGAAGATCAACTCAAAACAGCTTTTACCACTCCATGGGGCACCTTCATGTACTTGAAAATGCCTTTTGGATTGATGAATGTTGGAGCTACCTTCCAGAGGGCAATGGATATTGCTTTCTCAGAGGAGATAGGACACTTCATAGTTATCTACTTGGATGACTTGACTGTCTTTTCTAAAACTGAAGAAGAACACTTGAAACATCTAAGGTAAGTCTTTGAAAAATGTAGAAGGTATGGTCTGTCCCTAAATCCTAAGAAAACTGTTTTTGGGCTGCAAGAAGGTAAACTTCTAGGCCACATTATATCTGAGAAAGGAATTAGGATAGACCCCCAGAGAGTTGAGGGAATAATTCAAGTTACACATCCAAGGAACATCAAGGAATTGCAGTCCTTCATAGGGAAGATCAATTTCCTTAGAAGATTTATCCCCAATCTTGCTGAACATCTTAGAAAAATAACTGAAATGCTGAAGAAAGATGCTGGAATTAAGTGGACTGTTGAAGCCAATAAATCTTTTAAGTCAGTAAAGCTTGCGCTCACTCAGGCCCGTGTCCTTATCAGCCTTGACTTCTCAAAAGATTTTCTGATCTTTTCATTTGCTTCCCAACACACCATAGCTGCAGTTTTGCTGCAGAAAAATTCAGAAGGTAATGAACAGCCTATAGCCTTCTTCAGTAAAGCCTTGAGAGATGCACCCTTAAAGTACAACATCATGGAAAAGCAGGCCTATGCCCTGATTAAGGCCTTAAAAGACTTTAGGGTGTACATTCTGCATTCCCACACCATTGCATTCGTACCAAATATAGTGGTCAAAGATATCTTGTCCCAAGACCCTGATGGGAAAAGGGGAAAATGGGTTGCTACAATTTTAGAATATGACATTGAAATAAAACCCACCAAGCTGATCAAAGGTCAAGGCCTGGCCCAATTAATGGCTAAATCGAACCTGCAGGCCCTTGACATTAACATGATGAATACCCTAGATGAGCAGGAAGGATTGCCCCATCCCACTGTTGAGGAGCAGTTTCAGAACTCTCCTTGGTACACTGATATCCTTTATGTGCTCACTAATCTCAATGCCCCTCCAGAACTATCCAAAACAAAGGCCAGATTCATAAATCTCAAAGCTATAAATTACTGCATTATGAATGAAAGTCTATATTGGAAAAATCCAAATGGCCTTTTGCTGAAATGTTTATCTGAAACTGAAGCTGAAAAAATAAAACAAGAATTCCATGTTGGGGAGTGTGGAGGCCACCTGAGTTGGAAAACCACTGCAAATAAGATACTCAGGGCTGGTTACTATTGGCCTACACTCTTTAGTGATGTCCATAAAATGATAACCACTTGCCACAAATGCCAAATATTTGAGGGTAAAAGAAATCTCCTTCCCCTCCCCCTGCAACCTATCACCATAGAAGGCCCCTTCATGCAATGGGCCCTAGACTTTATAAGAGAAATTCATTCTGCCTCCTCTGGACAACATAAATGGATCCTGACCGCCACAGATTACTTCACCAAATGGATAGAAGCCATACCCACTAGGAATGCTATTGATTTTGTCATCATTAGGTTCCTAGAAGACTTCATCTTATCTTGGTTTGGCTGTCCAAGGAAAATAATCACTGACAATGCTGCTGCTTTCAGATCCAAAAGAATGGTTGATTTCTGTCATAGGTACGGAATAGCACTTGGACATTAAACTTCCTATAACCCCCAGGGTAATGGCCTAGCTGAGTCATCAAATAAAAGCCTGGTTACAATCATTAAGAAGCTACTGGAAGAGAACAAAAGATCATGGCATAAAAATTTGATACATGCCTTGTGGGCAGACAGACTCACTACAAAGAAATCTATTGGCATGTCACCCTTCCAGCTGGTTTATGGGACAGAAGCAGTTTTTCCTACTATTCTTGGCGTTCCAGTGATCAAACTTGTCTAGGAGATCCAATCAGAGGAGAACAGTATGGTGAGAAGAATCAATGAAACTATCCATTTGCAGCAAACAAGGGAGCAGGTTTACATCAGAGCTATCAGAATGAAAGAAATCATAAAAAGGCAGTTTGAAAAAAGAACCAAAGCTTCAGATTTCAAGGTTGGAGACAAGGTTCTGAGGTGGGATTCAAGGAGAGAGGACAAAGGCAAACATGGAAAATTTGACAGCTTGTGGCAAGGTCCTTTTGTTATCCAGGCCACTGTGGGTCCTAATGCATTTTTCTTACAAGAACTTGATGGTACAGAGCTGTTCGGGGGTCCTGTCAATGGCAGGATGCTCAAACACTATTTTTGCTAATTTTTCATTTCCAGTTTCATTTTCATTGTACATACCATTGCAGCCTTTATTTTCAAGCAAAAAACAGAAAATTGTTCCAAAAACGAAATGAAAAGAGAGGTTCAGACATGCTCAAAACATGAACCTATAGAATGCAAAGGAATAGGCTCAAACATGATCAAAATCTGGGCCAAAAAGAAGCAGAATAGCTGGTCCTAATAAGCTCAAAATCTGGAGCAGCAGGGAAAAGAAGAACCAGCTCTAATATGCCCAAAACCAAAGCTGAAGCAAAGAAAGAGGTGACTCAAATATGCTCAAAACCATGAGTCACAAGAAAGAAAGAAGGATGTTCCACAGTTGTAGAATTCCATGCCTTCACAGTTTTGCTTTCTACAAGTTTCTGCCCAGCAAGTCAGACAATCTAACCCTGGCTTGGATGTGTTTGAATTTCCTGTCTTAGAATGTAGGTGAAGAAACCTGTTGGACAGTTTAATCCCAATAGGTAGTAGATTAGGTGGAGAAATAGATGAGGTCAACAGTCTAACCTAGCCTCAGGGAGCAATAAGGGTAGATTTAGAATAGGTTTGTTTTTGTTTTGCAAAATAAATGTAAAGGGTCTGCTAGCTCAAATGCACGCAAGGGAAAATACTAGGATTGTATTTTGGGTAGGTAGATTGGTTGGGAAATATTTTTGCTGATGTTTCTATCATACTGTGGTAGCTAAAATTGAAGAATAAAGATGGCTTATGACAGCAGGCATCTGGCCTACCCCAAATATCATATCTGGTTTCTTGACTCCTCCAAAGAGCAACCATCCCCATGTGGAGCCACTGTTAGCCCCCCTATGAAATTCTTGACAAGCAAGCTGGGGGCTAGAATTGTTCTGGAGCCTCCAAGGAATGCCTTTCCCCTGAAAATTCACCCTCCTTGGAGCCTCTTTGTGATGTGCCTAAAATGTAGTCCCTCTGCTAATCCATTTATCAAAAAGGCCCATTATTGCCCTGTATACCCTTGCAAAAATATCACCTTTCCCCTCTCCCTTTGTCAAACTCCCCTTTAATTTCCCCATTATCCCTTTAAATCCTCTCTAAATCTTGTTTTTCCCCCTGTTTTTGGCCTTCCCTATCCTTCATTTCCCTATCGTTCCTCCCCTTGGGCCTAAAAATGCTCTAAAATGTATAAAATCCATGTATTGCATTATATTGAGCCAAGCCCCTTTTACATTAGCTCCCCGCTCCTTTCCCTCTCAATGGGACCAAGTGCCATGACCATCTCTTAATCCTCTGGGCGCTTAAATCCTCTCAAACCTTTTCCACGCCAGAAAATCATTCAAAACCTTTGGAAACACACATTTTGGGTTTTATACATAGTTTCGGATCAATGGATCTCCGCTGTCTAATCGAAAGCCAGATCTAACGGCACGGAGCGCGCCCGAAATGGTGGTTCCCACCCCAGTCCTCGCGCACTGTTCCAAATCAGCCGGTATTCTCCGCACCACCATTCGCGAGTTGGCGGTTTTCCCCAGAGGCCCGGCGATTCCATTCAACTAGGGCCACGTGTCTTTGTTACGGCAGCAAAACCGTTTCCATTTCGCACATTAATGTTCGGTTGGTGGTCGGGTAGAGGGATCCATGCGGACCGTTCGATTCTGGCCCCTCCATCCAACGGCTGTCATCACCCTAAGCTGCACATCATTTAACCCCCGTCTGTCGTACCCGCAGGCCCACCTCCCGTCGTTCCCTGCCGTCGATCTACGCCCGATCGACGGTCCAGATCTGTCCATGCATCGTTGACCGATTTCGTTGCCCCCGGGCTTCCACATAAGATCCACGTGTTTTCCCCGTACGCCACATTCCCTCACACATATTCTCCGTACACCCGCCCATTCTATTGCATACAATTGTTTTGTTCGGGTGTTTTAATGTTTCTATTCGCTTTTTCTGTGTATTGGTTCTGTGTCCCGCTAAGTCTTCACCTGAGCAATCCTCCATGGTTTTCCATGATTTCTCCCTAGTCCCCCATTTGCTCGGCTATTTTCTGCATCCACCTCTCGTCCTCGCCACCTCCATCATTCATATCCATGGTTTTCTTCATAGTCTTTGTGTCTTGCAGGGATATTTGAAAGAAATGGCCGCATGATCGCCCAGTTTCCTATGCAGCGGCCGAGAGATGAAGGAAATATTTGTAGCTTGGTACATTTAATGAAGAAGGTCCGGGAAGGTGAGAACAGGTCATTTATTCAAAGAACAGGGTTCAAGATCTGTGAAAATATTTCAGCGCTATTAAAAGCTCGAGCTACCCTGTCAGAAGAAAAATGAAAAGGCAAAGTCATTCAGTACAAGCAAAGGAGATTAGGGCGTGATAATGAAGATTTGGAGCCCTAAATCAGTATGTTCAGAGACAAAGCAGTAGATTACAGACCCCGATGATCGATCAAAGGATCCTGAGCACGAGAAAAAGGTAATATCAGGGTTTCCATCAGCAGAATGTTTTTCTTCGTCAGGTACAAGGCATCCATACTGCCTTTATTATGCAGAACGTCCCTGAAAGAATTTCCGCCCTAACTACAGTCCGAAAAATAGTCAGACATTTATGAGACAGACCTTCCTAGCAGTTTATTCCGTTTTCATTCAAATCGCCTGGAGTAAAACAAGCCAAAATGTCAAAGATCATATCCAAAGCAGATCATTCTTTCACAAGAAAGGTGACAGAGATTAAACATACATCATATCAAGCAGAATGGGCCTCAGCCCGCATTTATTGTTGTGTTTAATATGACGTTCAATGTTCACCTACCTTCTTCGGTCGATCTTTGTGTTCCCACTGCTATAAAGCACAGAAGAAGAGATTGTAATGGTTGTTGATGAGAAATCAGTGGAATGCAAGTATTCCCCTCTTGAGACAAGTTCTCTGTGTAATATTGTAAGACAGGCTGAGGGTTGATGTATTCAGACTTAATGTTCAAGCTATGGGCGATGATGTACCTGATTGGTGTTGTTTTTAATATGACAAGCATGTTTCTTTGGATCCTGATCTAAAGCAGCTGGTGATGTTTTCCTCTCTCTGTATTTGTGATTGACTTGCTTTCATTTCATCATGTTTCTTCAGGCTCGCATCAGAATTTTGGCATAAGATTTACCCTTGATAGGTACCTTATGTTGCTGCTCTCCTAGCCTTTTATGTTTTCTGCTTATATGTGTATCTGAATGTTGATTTCAATTGATTTAACTAGTGTAGTGGATGATATTGCCTGCTCTCTGATGTATGAATTGATGAAGTCCATGTTTAGATGTTCTTGGTAGGATTTAGCTGGAAGGTTTGGGAACACCGGGGATTAGTGTTAGCCCTGTCCACTAGGATCTTTGCACGACCAGCTAGCCTTTCTGAGATCCCTTGTATTTTCCTCTAATTCTGTCCAAGCAGGTCTGGAGTTAAATTACCTCTGACCTGATCTATAGACAGAGTTGGTTGGTTCTCCTCCTCTCATTTGCTATCCTTGATGTTCCATCCCAGCTATCATCTCTAAGATCCAAATGCTTTAGATGACTAGCCCAACTGAAAGCTTGCACATTGAACACAAATAAATCCTTCCTTGACTCCATAGCCCAATGGCTTTGATGTTGTTTGAGTTATCTGTCTCTGCCTAAGCTTCCTCCTTGCTCATCCTTGTCTTATGATTGGTCCTTCTTCTCCTGATTCCCTCCAACCAAACACAAACAATCAAACAAACAACCATGAGCCTACAACTAGCCTAAAATCTTATACTTTAAGCCTCAAAGACATATCCTTTGAATTCATAGAGAGATCCCTCTCTGGACCTAGGAGGGCTAGATCCTAAGTTCTGAAAGTGGTTTTATGTTGTCTCATCTTTTGGTCTTTGTCAACCTGGCCAAAACATGGGAACCCCAACATGCCATATACAGAGAACATGAAAGCCAAGATAGATATTTTTAGCCTCAAAGGCAAAACATACATCTGGTGGGAAGATCTAAAGTGTGTTAGAGACATCAAGATAAAGGATTTGATTCGACATGAATTCAATAGACTTTTTAGAAAGAAGTACTTGTCAGAGAGGTACTATGACAGTAAAGTTAAGGAGTGCTATGAGCTAAAGATGGGATTGATGACAAATGAGGAGTATACGACCAAGTTCTTGTAGTTATTGAGGTATGCACCATATCTTAGAGATGAGAAGACAAAGGTTCAGAGATTTTTCAGTGGAATACATGATCATTTAAGGATTGGATTGAGTATGATGAGCCTAAGTCTCTTGATGAAGTAATTGGAAAGTTGAAGCACTGTTATGAGAAATAAAAGTGCAAGACAAAGTATAAGCAGGGTTGGAAAGGGAATGAAAAGGATAAAGGTAAATGGCCACCAAGGTGAACAAGACCTCAGGTTTTTCGGTTGGTTATAGTTTGTTTACATGTTTGCAGGTTTTTTATTTTACATGTTTGCAAGTTTGGTTGATTATAGGTTTGCAGGTTTGGTTGTTTACAACTTTGCAGGTTTAAGTAATTGGAAAGTTGAAGCACTGTTATGAGAAATCAAAGTGTAAGACAAATTCTAAGCAGGGTTGGAAAGGGAATGAAAAGGATAAAGGTAAATGGCCACCAAAGTGAGCAAGACCATAGGTTTGTCGGTTGTTTACATGTTTGCAAATTTGGTTGTTTACAAGTTTGCAGGTTTGGTTGTTTACAGGTTTGCAGGTTTGGTCATTTACAAGTTACAGGTTACAAGTTAGTGCATTTTGCTATAGGTACTAAGAAAATAGTTCATCATTAAGTAAGAGCTTGTGCATTTGAGTTGAATGGTATGCCTACATCAACACATATGAATGTACTTCCGTTTGGTTCGTACAATTTTCTTCTGGGTATGGATTGGTTGTATCTTCACATGACTAAGGTGGATTGTTATGAAAAGGCTATTGAGTGCTTGGATGACAACGAAGAAAAAAGAATCTTGCAGGGTAAGAAGAAGGCTACATCAGTGAGTATGGTTACAACTATGTAGACAAAGCACAATTATTTACAATGCATATTTCTAGTGATAAAGGTAAGGATGTTGGGGATGCAGAAGTCTTGAAGAGGTATCTGTTTTTATAGTAGTTTTAGGATGTATTCCCAGTAGAGATTTCAGATTTGTCACCTCACAGGGAAGTGGAATTTTCTATTGAGTTGGTACTAGGGGAATCACCATCATCAAAGGCACCTTACCGGATGACCACTCTAGAGGCAGTGAAATTGAAGTTGCAGTTGAAGGAAATTATTCACAAGGGATACATTAGGCCAAGTGTGTCACCTTAGGGTGCGCCAATATTTTTTATGAAGAAGAATGAAGGGACTCTCAGGTTTTGCATTGATTACAGGCAGTTGAGCAAGGTAACCATCAAGAACATGTATCCTTTGCTGAGGAATGATGACTTATTCGACTAGTTGAAGGGAGAAGCGATATTATCTATGATTGATCTGAGATCATGATACCATTAGGTATGCATCAAAGAAGAGGACATATATAAGACTGATTTCTAGACCAGGTATGGGAATTATGAGTTTGTTGTGGTTCCTTTTGGTTTGAATAATGCTCCACTTTTATGTTTTTGATGAATAGTGTGTTGCGTCCTTATCTACACAAGTTTGTTATTGTGTTATTTGATGATATATTTATATATTTTAAGAATGAGGAAGGGCATGTTGAACACTTAGAAACAATATTGATATTTATAAGAGAGCATCAGATGTATGCCAAGCTTAAAAAATTCAGTTTCTTTCAAACAGAGGTACATTATTTGGGGCACGTAGTTTCCAAGGAAGGCATAGTAGTGGATCTGGAAAATATTAGAGCTATCATGGAATGGGCGGCTCATAGGAATGTGGATGAGGTCATATCATTCATGGTGTTAACAGGTTACTATAGGAGGTTCATCAAGAAATTCTCACAAATTACCTATCCTATTACATATTTGCAAAGAAAGGGAAAGAAATTTGAACGAATAGAGGAATCTGCAACCAGTTTTGAGAATTTACTTACAAATGCTCCAATTCTAAATATTGCAAATCCGGATAAAGAGTTTGTGTTGTGTACATACTCTTGCAAGAGAGGACTTGGTGGAGTCCTGATGCAAGAGAGACATGTAGTATGTTATGAGTAAAGGAAACTAAATGATCATGAGCATAATTATTTGATACATGATCTTGAGTTGGCGGTGATAATTCATGCATTAAAGATATGGAGGAACTATATTCTTAGCAGTAGGTTCATTTTTATGAGTGATCATAGTGGATTGAGATACTTTTTTTATCAAACAAATTTGAATGCCGGGAAAGATAGGTGGTTGGCTACGATCCTAAGTTTGACTTCGATATCAGGTACATTAAGGGTAACTTAGAATAGGGTCACAGATGCTCTTAGTAGAAGGGTACATGTAAATCACGTTACAACTATGAGTTCTTATGGGATAGATTTACATGATCAGATCTTGTAGGTAGGACAACAAGATGATAGGTACATGGAGCTTAGGCACAGGTTACAATAGAAAGGTACAAGTGAACAAGATGTGGACTGTCATCTCATGATGGATGGTTTGGCAAGATTTAGGGACAAGATCTATGTGTCAGACAACAACGATCTCAAGAAGCTTAGATTGAGAGAATTTCATGTTAAGCCATATTAAGGTCATTTAGGATATCATAAGACTCTAACAGCTGTGAAGAAGTTCTAATATTGGCCGAACCTGAAGAAAGAGGTAGCTGATTTCATCGCCAGGTGTATAGATTCTCAATAAGTGAAGGCAGAGTGCAAGCATCCAGGTGGTTTACTACTACCGATTCTAATTGCATAGTGGAAATGAGAGTTCATTTATATGGATTTCATCACAATTTTTCCAAGGACATCTAGACAACATGATTCCATTATGGTTGTGGTGGAAAATTTGACTAAGGTAGCTCACTTCATAGTGGTTAAGTTTACTCATTTAGCTGGTGAGGGAGCATAGGTCTTCTTCAGGGAGATAGTGAGGTTTCATGGTATTCTAAAGAAGATTGTGTCAGACAGAGATTCTAAGTTCACTTCCAGGTTCTGGAAAGAGTTATTTTTAGGTTTGGCTATAGATTTGGCCTTGAGTACAACTTGAGATAGATGGACACACAGAGAGGGTCAATACAATTATGGAGGACATGTTGAGAATGCATGTTATGCATCACTAGTGGAAGTGGGACGAGTATCTTCCACTAGTTTAGTTTGCTTACAAAAACATGTATCAAGAATATTTGAGGATGATTTTGTTTAATGAAATTTATAGGCGGGGTTGTAATACTCCTATCAGTTGGAGTGATCCAGTGAACAGGGTGTTGATTGGACCAAGCATGTTGGTAGAGATGGAATAGGAAATGTAGGTTATCAAGAAGAATCTAAAGGCAACACATGAGAGATAGAAAATTTATGCAGATCAACACAGGGTATTTAATGAGTTTCAAGTTGGAGAACATGTGTACTTGCACATCAAGCCCAAGAAGAGCTCCTTGAGGATTGGGTCATGTGAGAAGCTGGCACCTTGATATTGTGGGCCTTTAAATATTCTTGAGAGGATTTGACCAGTGGCTTACCGAATTGCATTGTCTTCAAAAGTGAAATTCCATGATGTTTTCCATTTTTTATTGCTTAAGAAGTATGTGAAAGATGTTGATCATGTGATTTCCTAGTCTGTATTGTAGGTGGATCTAGAAAGAGAATTCTGACTGGAACTTGAGTGCATTTTGTAACGGAAGATGCTCATGCTCTAGAATCGAGAAATCAAACAAGTTAAAGTGAAAAGGAAGCACTTTGGGCTCGATGAAGCGACATGGGAGATGGTTTATCAGATGCAGGCTATGTATCCTTCTCTATTTTTTGGTTGAGTGGATGTCTTTTGGTATATGTTTTGGTGTTGTCTATATATGCATATGTATGATGTAAATTTCATATCGAGTTGTGTTATAAAGCACCAATAAGCAGTATGGTTGTCATGTTGTCATGTTGGTTATGTTGGTTTTTCTTTTCAATGGGTTTTTCATTGCAAATACTTCATTGTGCTAAGTTATAAAGCTCCATGGGCAGTATGTTTTGGTTTTCAATGGTCTTGTTGGTTATAGGTGTCACTGAAAATTGAGGAGAGTGTTCTCTCAAGGGGGAGGGTTTCGTAACAACCTTGGTTAAAAAATCCATGTAATAAATTTAATAAAGGAAAAATAAGACCAAGGTCATGGGGCACGTATTCCAAGCTGAATGTTGGGAAAGACATCCTAGTGGGTGTTCATTTGGTTTATTTTGGCTAAGGAAATTGGCAGAGGCTTTGAAAAGGAAAAGAGGCATTAATTGGAATTTTATTTATGAAAATAATAGAAAATAGGATGATTTCCCAGCCATTCTCAATCAACAACATATCGTCCACATATAAGACCAAATAAATAACATGATCACCAACTAATTTGAAATGAACACAGAGATCTACTTTGCTTCTTGTGAATCTAATCCCCAATATGTAAGTATCAAATTTTTGATACTAACATCCTTGGTGATTGATTTAGCCAATATAAAAACTTTTTTTAGCCTGCATACTAGCTCTTTCTTTCCTTTCACAATAAATCCTTTTTTCTGCTTGATGTATTTTTCTTCTTCTAGATCCTCATGTGTGAATTTTTTTTCACATCCATCTGTTCTACTTCAATATTAAAAGTAGTAGCAATGGATAAAATGATTCTAATGCAAGTTAACTTGGAAACAAGATAAAAAATATCACCAAATTCAATTCCTTCTACCTAGTTATAACTTGTTAGGAATCTGTAATTTATTAGCAATATTGGCAGAGTCCAATTACAGAAGCAACATCGTTTCAACCAACTTTGGGATTCTAGGATCTAGCCCTCCTGAATCCAGAGAGGGATCTCTCTATGAATGAGTTTAAAGATGTGATCTTTAATAATTGAAATTATGATATTAGGCTAGTTATGAAGAGCTTGAGTTTTGTTTTGTTTGTTTTGGTTGGGCAAGGGCATGATGAAGGTGAAGGCAGTTTCAAAATGAAGGGTGAAGGTGTCTGTAGATGAAGGAATGATTTGGCTGACAGAAAGGCAAAGACAACTTTAACCCATTGGGCTATGGAGTCATAGGAGGATTTTAATTGGACAGCAAGGTTCAAGCAGGATCCATGGGGCAAGTCACTTATGTCAAAGGATCTCTTAAGGTGATTTTATGGAATGAAATAGATAGGAAATGAAGAACAAACAAATGAAGGTATAGTAAAATAGCCTAAGATCAAATAAGTTCTTTTAAACTATATTGATTCAACATGTACTTAAAGAAAAACATGAGAGTATTCTAAGATCAGGTTAATACCTTTAAACTAGCCTGCTTTGAAGTTCTTTTAGTTAGAAAACATTAAAAGACAGTTGAATAGCTTAAGATCAAGTAAGTGCCTTTAAACTACCCTGCTTTCAGAAAATTCAATAAGGAAAACATGGATAACAGTGACAAAGAGAAATTTAGATTAGACAAGTGCCTTTAAACCAACCTGCATTAATGTACTCTTCAAAGAGAACATTCAAATGAAGAAAACATAGACAATAAAGTTTTCAGTGAGAGTAGGGTACTGTAGAAAGTAAATCATATCTCTATGTTTGACGCCCTTTATCAGAGAAAGTAAAAAAAGTGGAAACATTAAGCAAATTAACAATTGACAGTGAGGAACACATCACTATTGACAAAAATCAGGATCCCATAAATCAATAGCTTGTATTTGATGTTCGAACCAATTACAATCAGCAAGCCCAGTGGGTCTTTACAACTTCAAACTTCTCATATCAGCTTATGTATCTTTGAATTACAAACAGGGCATCAGTAGCTTCAGAATAACTATTACATGCATTCAGATGTCCAGAGACCAACATTTTCTCATCTTCTACAGCGGTATTTATAGAAGAATGAAGAGGTGGGAGGATTTCCCAGGGGTCAAGTATCCTTAATTATGTAATCAATGCAATTCCTGGCCTTTGAAAACTAGGCAAGGCATACGGTTGGAATGTAATCATTTATAACTCTACTTCATAACACTGTTTGTGTCTTTCGAGGCCTGATGATTGAAAATATCTGCTTCCGAACTGTTCTTTAACCTTTTAAAATAGTTTTGCCAACAATTTGGAGATAAGACCCTTGATTAGTATTATTTGTTTGGAAACCTTTGATTTTCTGTGAGGCTGTAGGTGCCTTTAGAAGCTGGAGAAGGTTCAATTAGCCTCTGTTTTGGCGTCCAAGTAACTCTGTAGCCATTCTTTGCATTGAAGTCCCCGCAAGAGTAACTCTTCGGCTGCGTTTGAGACAAATATCTGATCCTGATCAATAAATTCGGCCTTTGATTGAATACTTTGAGGCACAGGTGGCATTTCAGTAACTAGAGGGATCAATTTGCCTCAATTGCGGCGGTGGAAGCGCTCCTGTTGATAAAACCCTTAAAATATTATTTAAACTATGTTTTAAAGTGGGGATTAGGCTTTTGATAACCGTCTTAGCTGTAATTCCCGTAAAACTGTCTCTTATCCTATGTTCTGATACATTTTGGTCTTCGGCACTGATACTCTTTGACTGTGCCCCTTCCATGGTGTTTTTGCTGCTGTGCAGGGCTACGTAGGGTTTATAAGGCATCTATGCCTGAGAAAACATTGATGAAATGTGCATTTCCACCCTGTGGATGATTTCCTTTGACGAATCGAAGACGGGAGAGTCGTCACCCTTGGCCTCTGAATCTTCTTTGGAAATAACGAAAAAATGATTTAGAACCCTACAAAACATGAAAACTATTATAAAACCTGCGTATATAGGTTAACTGCATCGGAGGGCGTGCGAGGATATCAGAGTCGTCGGATGGCATCATCCAACGGTCAGGGTTGATCGGGAGCGATCGTGGAATGGGTGAAAGAAGGATTAAATCTAAGCCGTCAATCTTGTAGAGATCGACGGTCGAGATTGAACGAGGAAGTCAGAGGAGAAGGATGAATCTGAGCCGTCGATCATGCAGAGATCAACGGTCAGGATTGGGCAATGGAAAGTCAAACGGAGAGATCGGGCGATGAATTGTGGGTCGTCTATCTGCAGATCAGATCGACGACGGAGATTTATTTGCTGTTGTATGATGGCTCGGTTATCGTGCACGCACCTTCGTTAACCGTCGAGCAACTTTGGCGAGCGATCATTGTTGGATCAGTGGGCCCAAATCAGACGGTCCACAGCGATATCGCTGGGCATCTAGGTCTGAACGTTAACGCGCGATGGACGACAGATGGACGGCAATTTTACAAATAGTACACGAGATGCGTGTCAAGCGATGTATGGAATCGTTGGCCATCGGGAAAAAACCGCCCTCCGCCGAAGAGCGGTGCGATAAAAACCACATTGTTTTTGGGCAACGGCGCATGGCTGGCGGGGTCCACTGGGAGGCGCGCTCCGCACCGTCGGATCTGTGGATTGAATCGACAGTCGAGATCGCTCCACATTTGCACGGGTGGGAAAAATTTAATAAAATGTTAATTCGACGGTTTAACTAAATATCAAAGGTTTTTTAATGTTTTGGGCGAAATATTTATTTAAACCAGATAAGAGCCTGATTGCTCAGCGCGCGGTCACGGCGCTAAGGTGTATGGGCGGAATGGCTAGGGACTTAGCCCAAGGGGGCTTAAGTCGAAACAATGTATTTTTATGAGTTTTCAACATTTTTTCAAAGGAAATGAGGGTTTCGATAGGGCCAAGAGTGAGTCTTAAACCTTATAAAAGGGATTTTGATGAGGGGAAAAGGCAGAAACATGAAATTTTTGGATTTTCATGGGGAATGAAGGGGTTGAAAAAGAGGTTAACTTGGGAAGAAGGGAAAAGAGAAAATGGGGTTTGCAGCAATATTTGGCCTTGGAAATCAGCAGGATTTCAGGGTCTTTTGGGATGTAAACAGCAGTGCAGGTTTGGACAGAGGTAGGAGGCCTTCAAGAGTCTTCAAGAACCAACAGTTTTTGTTATATAAAATTGTTCCTTGAAGGCTCAAAACAGATTTAGCCACCTTTTGATATAATCAAATTTTACAGGTGGCTAACAGTGGCTCCACTTGGGGATGGTGCCTTCTTGAAGGCATCAAGAACTTCAGACTTGCATTCTCTGGGGGGCTGATCAGTTGCCTCATCCATTGTACTTTCTCTGGGAGGATGAACTGTTGCCTAATCCATTGGGCTGCTCTTCCTTTGCTGGGATGATCTTCTGAAAACATATTAGCAACCAGGAAAACAATGGATTGTCATCAATACAACTTTCTTCCTACCCAATCCTACAAATCTAA
Organism: Pinus albicaulis; assembly: GCA_034641835.2. NCBI lineage: Eukaryota > Viridiplantae > Streptophyta > Pinopsida > Pinales > Pinaceae > Pinus > Pinus albicaulis. The sequence continues at coordinate 121,526,357 of CM076578.1, forward strand.
CATTTTTTCTTCATTAGAGTGCACTTGGATTGGAAAAATCTATTCATAACATTTTATTCTTTTGAGAGCAGGAAATATAATCTATTTCTACTCCTTCTTTCTCCCTGAACTCAGATTGAAAAGTTGAGTTCAGATGCTTCTCTACCTATTCTACCATTTGTTGGGGTTAAACTGTCCAACAGATCTTATTCTCTAATTCTACAACAAAAATTTAAAAATAGACAAGTCAAGATTAAGCTGTTTGACTTGCTGTGCTCTATGGCATAAAAACAAGCCGCACGTAGAAATTATTTTGCAGAAAAATTAAATCAAAATGGAAGGCTTAAGATCTGAAAGTTTCTCATCATGGCCTTCTCTTTTCACAACTTTGTTTTGACTTTGTTTGAGCTATTCTTACTTTATCCTCTGGTTCACATTTTGAGCTAATTAGAACCAGATTTACATCATTTTGACTCAGCAAATAAAACAGATTTGAGTCATCTCTTTTGGGAAACTTAGGTTCAGGTTTTGATCATGTTTGAACCTTTGATTTCTATCCTAATCTAGCTACTGATAAGCCAATATTAAACAGTTTGGCAAATCAAATTCACTACCCTATCAGCAGAAAATTTAAAACTAATTAGTCAAGATTAGGCAGTTTGACTAACTAGAAGTGTGTTTTTTAGGAGTGGCATTTAAGCTTGCACACTTTCTAATTTGTTTCTCTTTTTTGGTATGGGGCTGTACTTTTCTTGTTTTCACAATTAGCCCTATTTTCTTTTATTTTTATTGTTTTTGTAATTTTTATTTTATGGGACTTGAACAAAGAAAATGGTATTTATAATGGAAATGAAAGCTTTAAAATGGAACTCAGCAGTAGTAATGCTTAAGGACCCTGCCATTGACAGGACCCCCAAACAGATCGATGCCATGTAACTCTTGTAGAAAAAAGGCATTAGGACCAACGGTGGACTGGATGATGTAAGGACCTTGCCACAAACTGTCAAATTTACCATGTTTACCCTTATCCTCTCTTTTGGAATCCCATTTGAGTACCTTATCTCCAATGTTGAAAACACAAGCCTTTGTTCTTTTGTCAAACAACTTCTTTATGTTTTCTTGCACCTTCTGAGCCCTATTGTAAACCTCTTCTCTTGTCTGCTGAAGATGTATTGTCTGACTGATTCTCCTAATCATGCTGTCTTCTTCTGACTGTATTTCCTGGATTAATTTTATTACTCGTACACCTAGGCTGATAGGAAACACTGCATCTACTCCATAAACAAGATGGTAAGGGGACATTCCAATGGAATTTTTTGTGGTCAATCTGTCTGCCCACAGAGCATGCACCAACTTGTTATGCCATGATTTTTTGTTCTCTTCAAGCAGCTTCTTGATGATGGTCACCAAACTTTTATTTGATGATTATGCTAGCCCATTACCTTGAGGGTAGTAAGCAGTAGAATGACCAAGTGTAATATGATACCTGTGACAAAACTCAATCATATTTTTAGAAAAAAAAGCAGCAACATTGTCAGTAATAATCTTCCTAGGGAATCCGAATCTAGACAAGATATGGTCTTCAAGGAATTTTATAATGAAAGAATCTATGGCATTCCTATAAGGGATGGCTTCAATCCATTTTGTGAAATAGTCAGTGGCTGTGAGAATCCATTTGTGTTGGGCAGACAAAGCAGGATGGATTTCCCCTATGAAATCTAGGCCCCACTGTTGAAAAGGAGCTTCAAAAATGATAGGTTGTAATGGTAAAGGGAGAAGTTTTCTTTTGCCTTCAAAAATCTGGCACTTGTGACAGGCAACTATCATTTTATGGACATCCTGGAAGAAGGTGGGCCAGTAATAGCCAGCTCTAAGGATTTTATTGGTTGTGGTTTTCCAGTAAAGATGGCCTCCACACTCTCCTTCATGGAATTCATACTTGATCCTTTCTACATCAACTTCAGGAAAACATTTAAGCAATAAACCATCAACATTTTTCCAAAATAAACATTCACTTAAAATGCAATAGTTCCTAGCTTTCAACCTTAAAAACCTTGCCTTTGTTTTTGATAAATCAGGAGGAGCATTAAGATTTGCAAGCACATACAAGATATCAGTGTACCAAGGTGAGTTTTGAAACTGCTTTTCGACAGTGGGAGCAGGTAATTATTCTTGTTCATCCAAGGAATCTACCATGTTAATGTAAAGGGCTTGTAGATTAGATTCAACCATTAGTTGAGCTAAGCCTTGACCTTTAATAAGTTTGATTGGTCTGATTTCCAAATCATACTCTAATATAGCAGCAATCCATTTACCTCTCTTTCCATCTAGGTCTTGTGATAAGATGTGTTTTACCACTATATTAGGTACATAGGCAATGATGTGGGAATGTAGAATATACAACCTGAAGTCCTTTAAGGCCTTTACCAAAGCATAGGCCTATTTTTCCATTATGTTATATTTCAAGGGTGCATCCCTTAAAGTCTTGCTGAAAAAAGAAATGGGTTGTTCCTGTCCCTCTGGATTTTTCTGCAACAGGACTGCAGCCATAGTATGCTCTAAGGAAAAGGAGAAAATAAGGAACTCTTTTGAAAAGTCAGGGCTGATTAGGACTGGTGCCCGAGTGAGTGCATGTTTTTCCAATTCAAAGGATTTTTTGGTTTCTACAGTCCACTTCACTCCTACTTCTTTCTTGAGCATATTAGTCATGTTTCTAAGGAGCTCTGCTAAGTTGGGAATAAACCTCCTCAAGAAGTTAATTTTTTCGATAAAGGACTGCAATTCTTTTATGTTCCTTGGTTGGCTAATCTGTAGTATTCCCTCAACTCTATTTGGATCTATTTTAATCCCTTCTTATGATATGATATGGCCAAGGAGTTTACCTTCCTGAAGTCCAAACACTGTCTTTTTCGGATTTAAAGATAACCCAAACCTTTTGCATTTTTCAAGGACCTTTCTTAAATGTTTCAGGTGCTCTTCATCAGATTTGGAATAAACTGTTATGTCATCAAGGTAAATTAAAATGAAGTGCCCTATCTCCTCTGAAAATGGAATGTCCATGGCCCTTTGGAAAGTGGCCCCAGCATTCATTAATCCAAAAGGCATTTTCACATACATGAAAGTGCCCCAAGGAGTGGTGAAAGTTGTCTTGAGTTGGTATTCTGGGAGTACTAAAACTTGGTTATACCCTAAAAAACCATCTAACAGAGAAATCCTTTTTGAACCAACTACCCTTTGTAGAATGTGTTCCATTTTGGGTAAAGGGTAATTGTCTTTTAAGGAGGCCCTGTTAAGGTTTTTGAAGTTAATGTATAATCTGATTTCTCCTGTCTTTTTCCTTATGGCTACAAGGTTAGAAACCCAATCTGAAAACCTCACAGGCACAATGATTCATGCCTCATAAATTTTCTTGATTTCCTTTTCTACTAGAGGCAGTTGTATTGGATTAATTCTACGCAGTTTTTCCTTAAAGGGTTTTTGGTTTTCCTTCAAAGGGATCTTGTGTTGGATGATTTCTGTATCGTAGGCTTTCAAGTCTTCATAGCTCCAGGCAAACACATCGACAAACTCTTTAAACAGGTCAACGTATTTTATTTTCATATCTGGTGGCAAGGACCTAGCTAATTTAATCATTTTAGGTTGATCCTTGGTGCCTATGTTGCATTCCTCGACCTCAGACTCTGTGTATTCTACGGTGGGCTTCTTTGCTACATCGTTAAAATCAAAGAGGTCTTCTAACGGTGCTAGCCCCCTAGGTATGTTCTTGTCTTTTGACGACAATACCTCAATGTATTCGTTTTCTGTGTCCTTGTATTCTTCAGTATGAGTGTCAAGTCCTTCATTTAACACGTTGATTTCTATGGGACCAGATGGTTTTTATTTTTCAGGGGACTTTTTGTTTAGGCGATTTTCATCAGATTTAGAATCCGAATCAGATGACTCAAATTCATTCCTGCCCAGCAAAAAATCCTCTATCTATTTGTCACCCTCAAAGACCTGCCAATATTTTTCATTATCTGGCACTGCTGGTCTAAACTTAATTTGAGTTGTACAGTCTTTGGTTCCAACTGGCGTTAAGCATGTTCTAGCCACAAAAGCTAAATTGTGTGCAGCAATATTTATTTTTCTTGGAACAAAAATTAATTTGGACTCCTCAAAAGTTTTTAAAAGGTCCATCACATCGTTTCGATAAGCTCTAAGTCTGGGATGATTTGCGTTATATTCCCCATTGACTTGCTTGATGACTAGTTCTGAATCCCCATATACATTAATTCTTGTGGCTCCTAACTTTTTTAACTGATGTAAGCCTAAGAGAAGGGATTCATATTTTGCTATGTTATTGGAACACTGAAAGTTTAATTTGCAGGAAATGTTTTCTATGTGGTTGTTTTCAGTGTTGGTAATCCAAACACCTGCCCCAGCATTTCTCTTAGTGCATGACCCATCAAAATACATACTCCATAGAGGACTATTTTCAGTTTTGTCTTGGTTAGTGTCCCCTTCAACCAACGTGCTCAAGGGTTGCTAGGAAATCTCGGCACTTAGCTATATTTGTTTCACCTCCTCAGATTTGTCATGGAGCTGAGAATGAGGGGAAGTATGTTGTTTGCCATCCTGGCTTTGTTCATTCTAGTCTGTTGTTTCAAAACATTGTTCCAAATTTTCTCTCTCGTTTTCTTCCATATCTAGAACTGCATTTATTTCTAGATTTGGGGTCTCTAACTGTTTATCTGAGTCACTGTGTTCTGGCTCTGACTGTTTTGTGGATTTATTGCAAAAGATAAACGAATCCAGGTCAGTATGGACAGAATAAATGGGAGAATTTTCAGGCTTTTCTAGGCTACTGACCATGAACTTGATATGTGACTCTCTGTATAGTCTTCTGAGCTGGCTAAACATAAGAATCGTGGCATATGTTCCGTCCATCTGTATGGTACCTTGGAGCTTGGAACCCCATGATCTTGACAATAACATGCCATACTTAGGAGGCACATCAGCCACCACAACATCCATCACCATGCACTTGGCTGGGATTTGGGTCAAAGTCACACAAAGGTCTTTGATCAGGCCAAGGCACTTTACTGTTTGAATCAAAAGAATATAAATCCTTTTAAGGTCTGGTTATTTCTAATCCTAGCCTTTCCATTATCACCTTTGGCATAAGGTTGTGTGAGGCTCCAGAGTCATGCATAGCATTATGCAGGATCTTGTCATGAACATTGAAACTCACATAAAAGGGAGGTATAGGTCCCTCTTGATATATACCTTCAATCTTATGACCAAAAATAAGCTCTGGCTGGTCATCATTAAGATTGACTGAGTCATTATTATCCTCAATATTTAAAGCCTTCAAAATTTGGGTCCTATATACATTCTGGGCAGCTAACTCAGTCAGGGGAACAAAGATTCTGATCGTTGAAATTTCCTGCTCTAGGCTGAAAAAGAATCTGGTTCTTTGATGAACTTGTCTCAGCCTTACTAGCTCCCAGTCTATCAGCAACATCAGCTTGCTGATTTGTTCTACTCGTTTTTGAAAAAATGGTCTTAACAAGAGTACTAGCTGAAGTGGTAGTACTACTAATGTCCGCACTCTGCTTTTCTTTGTTTTGAGTGCCTTTCTCTCTATCTCTATTAGAATTCACATCTACTGTTTTATCCTTTTGTTTGACAATTTTAGGCTTGGTTGCAGTTCTGTTTTGTGAATATTTTTCAAAGGTTTTGGTGTTGTGAGTCTGTTGACTGGTTTTTCTTCTAAGGTCATATTCTTTTTGAGGTTCTATGATGACATTTTCCATGTCCTGAAAATAACTTACATTATCATCTTTGTTGTCATCATAAGGGGTATGAAAACCTTGTTCCTTATCAGAATGAATCTCAAAGTCATCATTATCTACTCCTAACATGTTGATATAATCTTCCTCTGTTAACTCCTCTGTTTCCTCAACCTCACTTATATAGTTTTGATGAAAGGGAGGAGTGATCTGTTGATCATCTTCCCTAGGTTTGTTTAGAGGTTGGTTCCTTCTAAAATTATGATTCTGGTTCTTGTTTTGAGGAGCAGTTTGGTTTTGACTTGCTTGTGCTCTCTCAAGGATGCTCATTTTCTTCATCATCTCCTCCATCATTCTTTCCATCTTTGAGTTGGAAGTAGAAGGGGAATTTTCCTCTCTAAAGGACACTCTCTTTTTAGTTTTTATTATTGCTCTCTTCTCCATTAGGTTGACTTCCACAGAAAGAGCAGCTTTTTCATATCTTCAAGAGTTGAAAAATCTCTCTCCCTCAGCTGATAAGCCATCTCAGGATCAAACCCTTCAGGAAACTTGTTTAAAGTTGAGCCTTGCGGAGGTTTTAGTTCTGGGGAAAGTGCATTATACACACTATTGAATCTAGTGCAATAAGCTTGCACACTTTCCCCAGTGTCTCTATGGAGATTCTTCTAGTCAGAAAGGACTTGGAGAGGGTTTTTCTTTACTTCCCATTTGTTTAAGAATGTTTGATGGAAGGCTTGTAGATCACGGATACTATGGGGGGTTAAACCTTTGAACCACTTCCTCACTTATCCCCCTAAGCTCTGAGAAAATAACCTAAGTTTGACTGAATCATCATCAATTTCATTTCTGTCAAAGTATTCATTCATCTTATCCACATGCTGTGATGCAGTTGTAGCATTGTTAGCATCATATAATGGAATTTTGGACTAATAGTCCTGTGGAAGATTGACTAGTGGTACAGGTAGGACTAGGGGAGAATACCATGCGGCCATGGCAGGAGGTAGAGGTGGATTTACAAGAGGGATAGTGGGCTGAAGTGGGGTGGTTTGAACAGTGGATGAAGGATGAGTAGATGTGGATGGAACATCAGTAGATTGCTGAGCTGATCTTAGATGAGAAACACCTAAATTCAACAAGAAGTGTAGATCAGGTGGTGTTCTTTCACTGCTACCAAGAGGTTCACTTGTTTTAGGAGATGATAGTGAAGACTCAGAATCTAACTGATCTAAATCACCAAGAGACCTAGTTATAAATGGATTTACTAAGTCAGCTTGTGATTGTTGTAGAGCTGAAAGATTTTCAGGGACTGAATTAGCTCTCAAGGGTGATCTAAAAACAATTGATAATTTAATCTCAGGAGACTTCCTGAGGATACTTTCTGGGTTATCAACTACTTCAGGTGGGTCTGGGTCAGGGTAGGCTCTAGTGTGAATCTTTCTAGGAGCCACTATGCTGTGTTTTTAAGACCCAAATAAACAAGAAAATTTCAACCAGATATGACAGTCTTTGAATGGTTAACTAACCTGTTTACCTAAATTTGAATCCTACAATCCTATAACTGAGTTTGAATAATATTATGATGATCAGGGTTCTTCATAGCAGAGTCTTAAGGTCTGTTTAGGATTTTGGAGTCACCAAGTGGAAGTTTTTTGCTCTTTTTTAGAGGTAAAAGGTTTTATGGTCCACCACCATGCTTGTGAAATATCCCTTTTCAAGGATATCCTGGAACATAACAAACTCTAACCAGAGATTGTCTGGGAGGAAATTTACTAGATATGTCACCTCTGAAAGAGGATGAGATCTAGAGGCTAACTGGCCCTTTCCAGACTCTGTCTAAGAGTATGGGGTAAAACACATCAAAGGTCAGTGAAAAGTAAGAGTAAGTGTTTTACTACCAATCTGAAATATTTTTAGGTTTTCTGAGTTCTTTTTCAATTGAGTGGTTTTTAAGAATATCCTAACTCTGTTTCAAAACTTAGCTACGATTATGAGACAAATAAAGCCTACTCTTATGGCTAAGCCAGCTGATTATTCAAGGTTGGATAAAGACTTAAGAGAATCCTAGGTCTTACCTAGATTGTCACTGATTCAAACAAGTTTCATCATGATTACCATTCTTGGTAGTGCTTGAAAAGGCTGCCTTTTACTCATAAGGTTTTATGAGATTTTTAACGGAATTTGTTCTCCAGTGGAGTCGCCAGAAATGTTAGGAATCTGTAATTTATTAGCAAGATTGGCAGAGTCCAATTACAGAAGCAACATCGTTTCAACCAACTTTGGGATTCTAGGATCTAGCCCTACTGAATCCAGAGAGGGATCTCTCTATGAATGAGTTTAAATATGTGATCTTTAATAGCTGAAATTATGATATTAGGTTAGTTATGAAGATCTTGGGTTTTGTTTTTTTTGTTTTGGTTGGGCAAGGGCATGATGAAGGTGAAGGCAGTTTCAAAATGAAGGGTGAAGGTGTCTGCAGATGAAGGAATGATTTGGCTGACAGAAAGGCAAAGACAACTTTAACCCATTGGGCTATGGAGTCATAGGAGGATTTTAATTGGACAACAAGGTTCAAGCAGGATCCATGGGGCAAGTCACTTATGTCAAAGGATCTCTTAAGGTGATTTTATGGAATGAAACAGATAGGAAATGAAGAACAAAAAAATGAAGGTATAGTAAAACAGCCTAAGATCAAATAAGTTCTTTTAAACTATATTTATTCAGCATGTACTTAAGGAAAAACATGAGTATTCTAAGATCAGGTTAATACCTTTAAACTAGCCTGATTTGAAGTTATTTCAATTAGAAAACATTAAAAGACAGTTGAACAACTTAAGATCAGGTAAGTGCGTTTAAACTACCCTGCTTTTAGCAAATTCAATAAGGAAAACATGGATAACAGTGACAAAGAGAAATTTAGATCAGACAAGTGCCTTTAAACCAGCCTGCATTGATTTACTCTTCAAAGAGAACGTTCAAATGAAGAAAACATAGACAATAAAGTTTTCAGTGAGAGTAGGGTACTATAGAAAGTAAATCCTAGCTCTATGTTTGCTGCCCTTTATCAGAGAAAGTAAACAAAGTGGAAACATTAAGAAAAATAAAAATTGACAGTGAGGAACACATCACCATTGACAAAAATTAGGATCCCATAAATCAATAGCTTGTATTTGATGTTCGAACCAGTTACAATAAGCAAGCCCGGTGGGTCTTTACAACTTCAAACTTCTCATATCAGCTTATGTATCTTTGAATTGCAAACAGGGCATCAGTAGCTTCTGAATAACTATTACATGCATTCAGATGTCCAGAGACCAACATTTTCTCATCTTCTACAACAGTATTTATAGAAGAATGAAGAGGTGGGAGGATTTCCCAGGGGTCAAGTATCCTTAATTATGTAATCAATGTAATTCCTGGCCTTTGGGAACCAGGCAAGGCATATGGTGGGAATGTAATCATTTATAACTCTGCTTCATAACTCTATTTGTGTCTTTCGAGGCCTGATGATTGAAAAGATCTGCTTCTGAACTGTTCTTTAACCTTTTAAAATAGTTTTGTCGAAAATTTGGAGATAAGACCCTTGATTAGTATTATTTGTTCGACAACCTTTGATTTTCTGTGAGGCTGTAAGTGCCTTTAGAAGCTGGAGAAGGTTCAATTAGCCTCTGTTTTGGCATCCAAGTAACTCTGTAGCCATTCTTTGCATTGAAGTCCCCGCAGGAGTAACTCTTCGGCTGCGTTTGAGACAAATATCTGATCCTGATCAATAAATCCGGCCTCTGATTGAATACTTTGAGGCACAGGTGGCATTTCAGTAACTAGAGGGATCAATTTGCCTCAATTGCGGCTGTAGAAGTGCTCCTGTTGATAAAACCCTTAAAATATTCTTTAAACTGTGTTTTAAAGCGGGGATTAGGCTTTTGATAACCGTCTTAGCTGTAATTCCCGTAAAACTGTCTCTAATCCTCTGTTCTGATACATTTTGGTCTTTGGCACTGATACTCTTTGACTGTGCCCCTTCCATGGTGTTTTTGCTGCTGTACAGGGCTGCGTAGGGTTTATAAGGCATATATGCCTAAGAAAACATTGATGAAACATGCATTTCCACCCTGTGGATGATTTCCTTTGACGAATCGAAGACGGGAGTGTCGTCACCCTCCGCCTCTGAATCTTCTTTGAAAATAATGAAAAAATGATTTAGAACCCTCCAAAACACAAAAACTATTATAAAACCTGCGTATATAGGTTAACTACATCAGAGGGCATGCGAGGAGATTGGAGCCATTGGATGGCATCATCCAACGGTCAGGGTTGATCGGGAGCGATCGTGGAATGGGTGAAAGAAGGATTAAATCTGAGCCGTCGATCTTGCAGAGATCGACGGTCGAGATTGAACGAGGCGGTCAGAGGAGAAGGATGAATCTGAGCCGTCGATCGCGCAGAGATCGACGGTTAGGATTGGGCAATGGAAATTCAAACGGAGAGATCGAGCGATGAATTGTGGGCCGTCGATCTGTAGATCAGATCGACAGCGGAGATTGATTTGCCATTGTATAATGGCCCAGTTATTGTGCGTGCACCTTCGTTAACCATTGAGCAACTTTGGTGAGCGATCACAGTTGGATTAGTGGGCCCAGATCGGACGGTCCACAGAGATATCACTGGGCGTCCAGGTCCAAACGTTAACGCGTTATGGACGACGAATGGACGACGGATGGACGACAATTTTACAAATAGTACATGGGACGCGTGTCAAGCGATGTATGGAATCACTGGCCATCGGGCAAAAACCGCCCTCCGCCGAAGAGTGGTGCGATAAAAACCACGCTGTTTTTGGGCAATGGCACATTGTTGGCGAGGTCCACCGGGAGGCGTGCTCCACACTGTCAGATCTGTGGATTGAATCGACAGACGAGATTGCTCCACATTTGCACGGGCGGGAAAAATTTAATAAAATGTTAATTCTACGGTTTAACTAAATATCAAAGGTTTTTTAATGTTTTGGGAGAAATATTTATTTAAACCAGATAAGCGCCCGACTGCTCAGCGCGCGGTCACGGCGCTAGGGTGTATGGACGGAACGACTAGGGACTTAGCCCAAGGGGGCTTAAGTTGAAACAATGTATTTTTATGAGTTTTTAACGTTTTTTCAAAGGAAATGAGGGTTTCGATAAGGCCAAGAGTGAGTCTTAAACCTTATAAAAGGGATTTTGATAAGGGGAAAAGGCAGAAACATGAAATTGTTGGATTTTCATGGGGAATGAAGGGGTAGAAAAAGAGGTTAATTTGGGAAGAAGTGAAAAGATAAAATGGGGTTTGCAGCAATATTTGGCCTTGGAAATCAGCAGGATTTCAGGGTCTTTTGGGATGTAAACAACAATGCAGATTTGGACAGAGGCAGGAGGCCTTCAAGAGTCTTCAAGAGCCAAAAATTTTTGTTATAGAAAATTGTTCCTTGAAGGCTCAAAATAGATTTAACCACCTTTTTATATAATCAAATTTTACAGGTGGCTAACATAACCCTTTGCTTCTAACCAAGCTTTGTGTTCATCCACTCTACATTTTACATTCCATTTCTTCTTAAAGACCCTTTTGCTTCCAATGTGCTTTCTTCTAGCCAGAACCTCCACTAGATCCAAAACCTCATTCTTCTCTAAGGCTACCAATTTTTCAACCATGGTATTTTTTCCTAGCTTACCATCCTCTGAATGCACTAGCTCCATAACAATTCTAGGATCATCATCAATAATATATAAAGCAAAATTTGAATATAAATAAGTGGATTATACCTTTTTGGTTGCATTATTTTTTGAACCAATCTCCTCAGTGCTAGAGTCTGTGGCTTTTTTTCTTTTGATTATTGTTCTTTTGTAGAACTTGATTAATCATCCTTCAATTCAAACTCTATCTTTTCTAGTTCTTTCTCCTTTGGCAGTACTTTATGCTTTAAATATCTTTGACCTCTCTAAATGCTACATCTAGACTATGCAAAACTTTCTTTGTTTATGGGTTCCAATGCTTATAACCTTTTAGACCATCTTTATATCCAATAAAGATACACTTTTAGACTTTCTTATCCATCTTACTCCTATAATTCTTTGGAACATGTACACAAGTGTCACAAACAAATACCCTAAGATGTTTAAGAGAAATTTCTTACTATTCCATACCTCATGTGGAGTCTTGTCATCTAGCACTCATGAGGGTGATCTATTTACCGAATAACATGCAGTGTCCACTTCTAATTCTTGTCCTAACTTGGCACCACTAGGAAAGTTCCTTGCTTTCTCAATTAATGTTCCGTTCATCATTTCTGTAATTCCATTTTTCCAAGGTGTGTATGGAGCATACTTCTGCCTTCCTATATGAAACTTCTTACAAATTTCTTTGAATTCATTCCCTTATAATTCTCCATCTTTATTTATCCTCAACACCTTGATTTTCCTTTATGACTAATTTTCCACAAAACCCTAAGCTCTTTGAACTTGTCAAATACTTCATATTTATTCTTGAGTAAATAAATCTGCATATTTCTTAAGAAATCATCTACAAATGAGACATAATATATAGATTTACCCAGTGAATATGGAACCAATACATGTCCAAACACATCATTGTGCACCAACTATAATATTCCCTCTAACTTTGTAGAACTAGAGGAGAATCTTACCCTATTTTTATTCCCATATAAAAAATGTTCACAAAATCAAAATTGAAAGAGAAATTAGATATACCTTCTACCATACAATTAGTGTGTAGTACTCGAAGGGTCTTCTCAGCAATATGTCCCAATCTTTGATGCCACAACATAGTCTTATCTGTAGAAGTTGCATGGGGTTTTCCTTCTTTTGATTCACTCTTAAGATCAACCGAACTATTGCACCCATCATTAATAATACTTCCCAATAGATTATACAGAGTTCCAATCTGAACTCCCCTTAGTAATACCATTTCTCCTTGAACCACCCTATAGGTATCCTTTCCAAACACTGTTTTTACACATGCATAATTCATCTTGCCTACAAAAATAAAATTTATAGCTAATCTTGGGATGTATAGAACACCAAGGAGTGTTCTAATCCTTTTACCCATGAGTTATAACTTTACTTTTCCTTGTCCTATAATTCTGGTTGTCACGTCATCTCCTAAGAAAGCATCAATAGTATCAAATATTTCATAATTGCAAAACCATTCCCTATGTGTCATATGAAAGGATGCACCTGGTTCGACCAACCATGCCTCATGATCTACATTTGTACTTGAATAAGCCAACTACATATCCCCTCCTTTACCCGGGGAGGTTTTCTTGTTCTACAAAAGGAACACCTTCGAATCCCATCCTTTTCTCAACAATTTTTTATCTACAATATTTCTTGTAATTCCCTTCTTTTCCACATCTCTAAAATACGTTTATGAAATTTTATGGATATCTAGATCTTCATCTATATTTATAGCTCTCACTTGAGGGCTTATTTTATTTCTTTTCTGGGAGAATCCTCTTACAGGAAAGGCATCTCCACTCTAGATTTATTTGATGTTTTTTCATCTAAATCCTCCAATAATAAGGATGAGACTATTTCATATCATATTAAAGTAGTTTTATTACTACCAATTGCAACAAGCAATCTATCCCACAAGTCTGGTAGAGAACATAACAAACTAATTTACTTATCTTCATTTGAAATATTAATATCAAGAAATAATAGTTTACTTACCATAATATTGAAGACATTCAAATGATTTGTCACTAAGTCTCCATCCTTCATCCTTAGGTTATAAAACTTCTTCAACAAGAAAAAATTGTTCACCAAGGACTTTCCCACAAAGCCTTTGTTGTTGCTTCCATGTTGGAGGGGGGGAAGGATGTTGGAAATATTGTCATTGATGGCAAAGGAGCACAAAGGAGCAGCACCAAGATAAGGGAGCATATCAAATTCAGATGGAATTGTTGCAGAGAAAGAAAGTAAAGTGGAAAAGGCTACAAGAGGAGGGTTTAGACAGGAAGAAGTTTTTTTTGAACAGTTATGGTTTTGTTTTGTAAGCCTTCGAGCAAATTAGAAAAAAATGGAAGAAGAATTTTTTTCATTTTTGAGCTATGAGATTATTGAAGGTATGAGACTGTGTATTCTTAAAAGTTCAATTATTCATTTCTTGATTCTGTGTGACTTTTAAATGTTGAGAAATTAGCATCGATCACAGAATGGATCGATGCCATTAAATAAATTGCTTGGACTTCCAAATTGAGGTATTAAATCTACCTGGATGTATTTCGCAATTGGCTGACTTCGTATAAAGCATTTCAAGGAGATATTACACATTATGTTGTGTATACACAATGAAGGAGATCCAGAGTTTGAAGTCAAATTTGGGGGCTTTATTGTATTTATAAATGATTATAAAACCACATACAATGAATAATAGAGGTTAAAGCCATGTGTGGAATGAATGCCAGAGAGGGTTTGAAGACTGTTTGATATCATTAAAACAGAAGATGTATGGCGTAGCCGTGGTGGAATTATTTCAATTTGGAACCATAGTTCTATTTAGAAACCCAAGTTAAATGAAAACAGAACGATGGAGTAAAGGAGAACAGTGGATGGTTTTGAAAACCAACCAGTGGTTTTCGCATAGCTCAAAGATGGTAAGCAGTAATTGCTGGAGTGAACGCGATAGTGGTATTGGGACGACGCGTGGCAAATAAAACCACTAAGCTCTAAAGTTTTACCCATCATGCTATTTGGAGCGCGATATCGAGCGATGTTCATCAGTTAAATGGACGACGGAGATTGGACAACACAAATGAATATGTAAGTTGTATATGCTGTGGGACCCGAATATAATATTATTTTGGTGCTTTGGGTTTTAACCAAAGTAAACTCATAAATACGATTAAACCAAGGTGTGATAGTTGACAGATGTGGGCCAATGTTAATACATGTTGGTACTTTGGTATATTTATCCAAAGTCGATTTGGTATAGTCAGAAGATAAATGAATGGGTTTTATTATGGTTTGTTTAAAAATTGATATAAAAGCTTCCACATATGAAGTTATTACCATTGGTTTTATCATGGTTTATAACCATAGTTTTTTTGAAAAGTGAGATTGACCGTCAGGAAATCTGTGGGCCCGGATATATATTGTAATGTTGATATCTTGTGTTTAAACCAAAGTATGGAAGGGTAAGTTATATTGTATTTATGACTTATGTTAAGTCGGGTAATAAACCTTGATAATTTGTGATGGATGGAGGACCGTCAGATTGAGAGAAGGAAAGCGATGATCGTCCGATATAATGCAGATGTAAATCAATGGTTGATATTATAATAGTCAACGGAGTGAACTGACGTGTCTGATCATCAGTGTACAACTGTGGGTCCAGGTAAATATGATGCCGACATTGTTTTAACCAAGGTAAGAACGTTATTTAAGCACGTCGACATATTGCAAAATCCATAAGTCGGAAGTATAATTAAAAGCTTTAATTATATGGATAAGTATATGGTTTATAACCATAGGTCAAGAGAAGACGGAAAGGTAAGTTGGTAAATGTGGGCCCAAAATTTTATATATTAATATTGTGTTGACACTTTGGGTTTTAACATGTTTTGATTAATGTGGATAAAATATGGGTTTGTACCCATAGCAGATATAAGGAGATAATTTACCGCTTAAAGGGATTTTCATTTTTCGCATCAAGATATGTGAATGAGAGTTTAAACCTTGGTTTAAGAAAAGGTTTTATTATATTTGGAATGGAAAATTCTTGGGCATAAATGAGATACGCATTTGATGTATGCAAATTGTGGGTAAATTCAACACAAAAGGCACAGGTAATGGAAGAAACAGGGCAGTTATACAGCAGAATGAGAATATAACAACAGAAATTGAAAAGACAGAGACAACAGCTGAAAGGAAAAATGCTCAACAAGGGTTGAGTGAGATATAATTGTTGTAACTGTAAATGTAAATGAATTAATTATTTTTACTGTATGTGATGCAAAGGCAAGTATCCGAAGGCAAATAAAAAATCCCCCCTGTAATATTGAATTGAGTACATAGTATTGTAACATCCTGAAGTGCTGAGTGAGAAAATGAGAAGGTGGAATGCAAAGATTCATACCTATTCATTTCATATTCCCATATGGAATGAAAACAACTATGAAGTGATCTCTATAAATGATGTTATTTTCATATGCATAAAGGCGTTAGAGAGTGGAAGAAGAAGAAGGAGCAGAGAGAGGAGTTGTGAAGATCCAGAGATGATATAAAGCAAATTTGAAGGTTGGAAGGACAAAAATAAAGAAGGAGAAAAACAGAGCTGATATCCAGGTAAATCAACATATGATTTTATTTTACAGTGAGGAAGTTGGTGCTTCGATATCAAGTTGTAGCTTGATAGATGTCCAGTTGTAGCTGGCTGAGGTAGGAGCCTCCTGTAGGTTGTAGCCTCCTGTAGGTTGGAGCCTACAGAAAATCAGTGGTGAGAGGGAGTTGGAGCTTGCCTTTACATCACAACAATAATAAGATGTGGTTTTCTCCCTTATGGGTTTCCACTTATATCTTTTGTTTATGTGCATGATGATTATGTGTTGATATTCTGTATTTAATCTGCTTAATACCAATTGCTCACTTATTAAGATTGTTGTTCCATTGTACATTAAGTTGATCACAAAATGAAGATGTAAATAAGTGTAAAAGAAAGTTTTAAAAAGACCTTGAATGCACTAAACTGATTCACCCCCCCCCTCTCAGTTTAACTAAGGGTTCAACAATTGGTATTAGAGCAGGTTCCTAATGTATAATTTAACAACTGGAAGGAGATCCTAGGTCCCCAAGATGGCTAGTCTAGAAGGATGCTCAACAAATAAATCCCCTTTGTTTACTGGTACAAATTATGCCTTCTGGAAAATAAGAATGAGGACATACATAATGTCTCTAGGAATAGAAGTTTGGGCTGCTGTGGATTTGGGATATGCTCCAAAGGATTCTGACACAGAGAAAGAAGCCAAACAAGATTTTATAGCTAATTCCAAAGCCATGAATGCTCTCTTAAGTGGTCTATGCGAGGCAGAATTTATCAAAGTAATGCACAACAAGACTGCCAAAGAAATATGGGATACATTAGAAAGTATCCATGAGGGAGATAAAAAGGTGAAGATGGCCAAACTACAAGTCTATCGAGCCTAATTTAAAAATATAAAAATGAATGAAGAAGAAGATGTTGCTAGCTTCTTCTTAAAGGTTGCAGAAATTGTGAATAATATAAAAGCTATAAGAGAAACCATTAGAGAATGTGTAAGTGTTCAAAAGATATTGAGATCCTTACCATATATTTTTAATACCAAGGTTTCTGCCATAGAAGAAACAACTGATTGGGAAACATTGACCATGAACCAATTACTTGAAAACTTAACAGCCTATGAGATGAGTCTTCCACAGAGGAAGTCAAATGTGAGGGAGGCAACCTTTAAGGCTGAGAAGAGAAAAGAAGAAAAGGAAGATACATGCTCCTGCTCTGATGAAGAAGAGGCCAAATTTGTCAGAAGATTGGATAGAGGCTTAGGTAAGTGTAAAGGTAAGCTTCCATTTAAATGATTTGACCGTGGAAGAGTTGGGCACTATGCATCAAAGTGTCCTTATAAGAAAGCAAAGAATTGGACTTAAGAGACAGATAAAACCAAAGCAAACAACTGGAAGTAAGGGAAGAGATTCAATAGAAAATCACTTTATGCTCAGCAAGATAGTAGTGCATTTGAAAACTCAGATGAATCCTCAAATGAAGAAGGAACCTCTGAATTTGTGTTGATGGCCAAGGAAGAGTCTAAAGGATTCCTTCTAGAAGATGAGGAAGAAGGTGAGGTAGATCTTGAGGGGGAGCTAAGAAGTGCCCTAGAGGAAATAGACAGACTTAAACTCAAGTGCAGAAAACAAAAAGACATTCTTCTCAAATATGTAAAAGAGGTACCAAATTTAGAAGACCTCATTCAATTGAAAATTGAACTTGAAGAATCTAAGAAGGTGGAAGACACGTTACTAAAGCAAATTAAGGATAAAATTCAGAAGCAAGAAAAATTGGAAGAAGAAGTAGTATGCCTGAGAAAGAAATTAGAACACACCCAAAGGAAATTGAAAATGAACACTCCTCGGATGACAAGCACTGAACAGTTGAATAAAATACTAAATGCTCAAATATCTCCTCTCATAAACACTAGGATAGGTTATGAAGGAGAAACCAGCAAATCCAAGGTAGAGGATAACCAGAATATCATTTTTGTGAAAGTTGTAAAAGAAAAAACTAACTCTTAGCAATATGAGATTATTTCAGCTAGAAGACTGATAGAAGAAAGGAGTAGGGGGTGTAAGCAGCTTGGAGATGAGATTTCCTCCACGGAGAACTTGGAGAAGGCAGACATTGAAAGGAATGATGAAGCAGCTCAAAAAGGAACCACAGAAGCAGAAGCCAACAAGAACTTGATGTGTGATGAAACAAACAGAAACAAGCAGAAACATCAAGAGACAAAGAATGAGAGGAAGAAGCAAGCAGTTGCAAAAAGTTCAATTGTTCCTGAAGATCAATTGAACAAGTTAGGAAGATCTCAAAGGAGATTCTTTCGTCCTATGAGAAATGTCACTTGTTTTTCCTGTCACAAACTGGGACATATTGCAGTATACTGTCAGAGAAAAATAATCGATTTCAACCGGGAAAGGATGCAGAAAATGAAAAGACTACCTCAAGCAACCAAATAGAGAAGACAACCCTTCACCAAATACACTAATTGTTTCCTTAGGTATTATTTTTGTTGTAAGGGGTTTGGCCATAAAGCCATGGAGTGCAGAACATATGAACAAAGGTCGATGTTTAAAACCCCAAGGAGATTTATGAACAATGGAGAGTTCACTCATACACATAATCCTTTTAAAAATATAATCAAATGCTTTGTATGCCATCAAATCGTACACATGTCTTCCAAATGTCCTCTCAAAGAATGTGGTCCATATTCTCAGAATAGCTGCATGCAGTGGAAAAAGAAGTTAAATAAGTGTGACCTGGCTCTAATAGCTCAAGATCAGAAAAGCCAATGGTATATGGATAGTGGAAGCTCAAAGCATATTACTGGAGATCGAAGCAAGTTTGTAACCTTTGATGAAAATAAATCTGGAAATGTAACATTCAGAAATGATAAAGCAGGGAAAATCAAAGGAAAAGGTTCAGTCATTCTGAATAATGGAAGAGGAGAGGCTCAAGATGTACTATTTGTGGATGTGCTGAAATAAAATCTGCTAAGTGTCAGTCAAATGTGTGATAAAGGCTGTGAGGTCCTTTTCAGAGCCCAATATTGTGAGGTAAGATCGAGCACCACAGGAAAGACCTTGATCAAAGGTGTTAGAACAGAAAGTAATGTCTATATATTGGAAGAAGAGAATGAAGCATGCCACATAAGCAAACTTGATGAATCATGGTTATGGCATAGAATATTGGGACAATTAATTTGACCACATCATCAGTCTGAGCAAGAAGAAAGCAGTCAGAAATATGGCTACAATAAAGAAGCCTCCAAATACTATATGTAAATCCTGCCAATTTGGCAAACAGACCCGCACATCTTTCAAGACCAAAGATGAACTATCGACAAGTAGGCCGCTTCAGCTTGTACACATGGACCTGTGTGGACCTTGAAGAACTAATGCACCAGGTGGAGAATCTTATTTCATGCTAATAATAGATGATTTTACCAGATTGACGTGGGTGGAATTTCTCAAATATAAATCTGAAGCAATTGAGAAATTCAAGATATTCAAGGCATTGGCAGAAAATCAAACAGGATGCAAGCTAAAATGCATCAGATCATATAGAGGAGGTGAATTCAAAGACTATTATTTTGCAGATCTATGTAATGAACATGGGATAAAACAACAGTTTACAATTGCAGGTACACCTGAACAGAATGGAGTGGCAGAAAGACAAAACAGGTCAGTAAAACAGATTGCCAGAGCCATGATGCAAGAAAGTAACATTCCCCAAACCTATTGGGCAGAAGCGTTACACACATCTGTTCACATTCTCAACAAAGCTCATCTAAGACCATATTGTGATAAGACTCCTTACGAATTATGGCATGGTAAAGCAGCATCAATCAAGCACTTTAGAGTATTTGGAAGTAAGTGTTTCATAAGAAATAATGATGAAAAACTGGGAAAGTTTGATGCAAGAGTTGATGAAGGAATATTTTCAGGATATGCATCCAAGAGTAAGGGTTACAGGTGTTACAACAAGAGACTGCACAAAATTGTGGAAAGCATTGATGTAAGAGTTGAGGAAGATCTACCAAACAGAACAAGAAACACAAGCTACACCAATCCTCCAGATGATCATGAGGCTGAGAACCAAGATAATGATGAACATAGAAAGACAACAGAAGATACTGAATTAAACTCAAAAGGTCCCTCAATATACACTCAAAAGAACCATCCAGAAGATCAAATCATTGGGGACAAGAGTGTGGGAGTCTAGACAAGAAGATAACTTGCTGAACATACAGAAGAAGTATACTTAGCCATGCTATCTCAAATAGAGCCAAAGAAGTTCGAAGAAGCCAACAAAGACAAAAACTGGGTAAATGCTATGAATGAAGAACTAGACCAAATTGAGAAGAACAATACCTGGGAGTTAATTCCAAGACCCACTGGGAAAAATGTCATTGGCACAAAATGGATATTCAAGAATAAGATGAATGAACAAGGGTAGGTAATCAGAAATAAATCCAGAATTGTATGCAAGGGGTATTCTCAAATTGAAGGACTTGAATATGATGAAACCTTTTCCCCTGTAGCCAGAATGGAAGCAATCAGAATGTTTTTGGCCTTTGCAAGCTATCATGATTTCAGGGTATACCAAATGGATGTGAAGTCTGCCTTCCTAAATGGAGACTTAGAGGAAGAAGTCTACATGGAACAACCTGAAGGATTCTCATTAACAGATAAACATGACTATGTGTGCAGATTAAAGAAAGCCTTATATGGTCTAAAACAAGCTCCTCGTGCATGGTATTCAAGGCTGGAAAAATACTTGCAAAAAAAAGGGTTCAAGAAAGGAGGAGAGACAACAATTTGTACATAAAGGCTAATGAAAATGAACTCTTAATTGTAGTAGTGTATGTAGATGACATCATGTTTGGTAGCAACAAAGATGAGTTAGCAAAAGGATTTGCTGAAGAAATGAAATTAGAGTTTGAGATGTCAATGATTGGAGAGCTCACCTTCTATTTAGGACTTCAAATTCAACAAAAGAACACAGGAATATTCATTTCGCAAGAAAAATAATTAACAGAAATGTTGAAAAGGTTTCAAATGGAAGACTGCAAACCTGTGTCAACTTCCATGATCACTAGATGCAAACTATGTGCTAATGATGGATCAACAGTTGTAGATCAAAAAATTTACAGATCCATGATAGGAAGTCTGCTATACCTAACTGCTTCTAGACCAGACATTATGTTGGCAGTAGTACTTGTGGAAGGATATCAAGCAACTCCAAAACAAAATTATTTACTTGCAATCAAGAGAATATTTAGATATCTACAAGGAACTACACATTATGGCCTGTGGTATCCAAAAGATAAAAATCTTCACATTGAAAACATACACAAAAGCAGATTGGGCCAGCTGTGTGGATGATAGGAAAAGCACAAGTGGAGGTGCATTTTATTTGGGAAAAAGTCTGGTGGCATGGTTAAGCAAGAATCAAACTTATATCTCTCTATCTACAACAGAAGTAGAATACATAGCAACAGCTGCATGTTGCACACAAGTAATGTGGATGAAACAAACTCTCCAAGACATGAAGGTAAGCATTGATGAACCCATTTCTATCAAATGTGACAATACAAGTGCAATAAGTATATCAAAATATCTTGTACTTCATTCAAAAACAAAGCACATCCCAATAAAGTACCACTTCCTTAGAGAAAATGTAGCACAGAAATTGGTGAAGTTGGAATACGTACCAACAAAGGAACAAATAGCAAACATATTCACAAAACCTCTTGTTAAAGAACCATTCAAATATCTAAGAGACAAACTAGGGGTAGTGTCTGCAGATGTTACTCTCTGATATGATTGAGAAAAAAAAAAAAATAATAATAATAATAATAATAATAAGGGCTGCATACAAGAAACATGATCAGTGCAGAAGGCAAGTGATAGTCAATATCAGACAAGAAAGCATCACTCCAAGGGGAGAGCAGTCAATAAATTGTAATAAAAGAGCTAGAACAATGGAGCAGTGCATGGAACATGTCCTCAAGATCAGAGGAAATGAAAAGATCGAAACTACATTGGGAAATGTGAAACCCTTTGTCATTGATGTCAAAGGGGGAGGAAAAGCAAGCAAAAGAAGAAAGGGTCTTTTGAAAAGAAAGCAGAGGAAGTCCTGGAGGAAGCATTGGAGTATTGCCATCAATGCCAAAGGGGGAGATTGTTGGAAATATTGTCATTGATGGCAAAGGAGCACAAAGGAGAAGCACCAAGACAAGGGAGCAGATCAGATTCAGATGGAATTGTTGCAGAGAAAGAAAGTAAAGTGGCAGAGGCTACAAGAGGAGGGTTTAGACAGGAAGAAGTTTTTTTTGAATAGTTAGGGTTTTTTTTGTAAGCCTACGAGCAAATTAGACAAAAATGGAAGAAAAATTTCCGTCATTTTTGAGCTATGGGATTATTGAAGGTATGAGACTGTGTATTCTTAAAAGGTCAATTATTCATTTATTGATTTTGTGTGACTTATAAATGTTGAGAAATTAGCATCGATCACAGAATGGATCGATGCCATTAAAGAAATTGCTTATACTTCTAAATTGAGGTATAAAATCTACCTGGATGTATTTCGCAATTCACTGACTTCATATAAAGCATTTCAGGGAGATATTACACATTCTGTTGTGTATACATAGTGAAGGAGATCCAGAGTTTGAAGTCACATTTGGGGGCTTTATTGTATTTATAAACGATTATAAAGCCACAGACAATGAATAATAGAGGTTAAAGCCATGTGTGGAATGAATACCAGAGAGGGTTTGAAGACTGGTTGATATCATTAAAATAGAAGATGTATGGTGTAGCCGTGGTGGAATTCTTTCAAGTTGAAACCATAGTTCTGTTTAGAAACCCGAGTTAAATGAAAACAGAATGATGGAGTAAAGGAGAATAGTGGATGGTTTTGAAAACCAACCGGTGGTTTTCGCATAGCTCAAAGATGGTAAGCGGTAATTGCTGGAGTGAACGTGATAGTGGTAGTGGGTCGACGCGTGGCAAATAAAACCACTAATTTCGCGTAAGTTCTAAAGTTTTACCCATCGTGCTATTTGGAGCGCGATATCGAGCGATGTTCGTTGGATCTGGAGCAGTTAAATGGATGACGGAGATTGGACTGCACAAATGAATATGTAAGTTGTATATGTTGTGGGACCTGAATATAATATTATTTTGGTGCTTTGGGTTTTAACCAAATTAAACTCATAAATACGATTAAACCAAGGTGTGATAGTTGATAGATGTGGGCCAATGTTAATACATGTTGGTACTTTGGTATATTTATCCAAAGTCGATTTGGTATAGTCGGAAGATAAATGAACAGGTTTTTATTATGGTTTGTTTAAAAATTGATATAAAAGATTCCGCATATGAAGTTATTACCATTGGGTTTATCATGGTTTATAACCATAGTTTTTTTGAAAAGTGAGATTGATCGTCAGGAAATCTGCGGGCCCAGATATATATTGTAATGTTGATATCTTGTGTTTAAACCAAAGTATGGAAGGGAAAATTATATTGTATTTATGACTTATGTTAAGTTGGGTAATAAACCTTGAGAATTTGCGATGGATGGAGGACCGTCAGATTGAGAGACGGAAAGTGATGATCGTCCGATCTGACGCAGATTAAATCGACAGTTGAGATTAGAATAATCAATGGAGTGAACTGACGTGTCTGACCGTCAGTGTACAACTGTGGGTCCAGATAAATATGATTTCTACATTGTTTTAACCAAGGTAAGAATGTTATTTAAGCACGTCGACATATTGTAAAATCCATAAGTCGGAAGTATAATTAAAAGCTTTAATTATACGGATAAGTATATGGTTTATAACCATAGGTCAAGAGAAGACGGAAAGGTAAGTTGGTAAATGTGGGCCCGAAAGTTTATATATTAATATTGTGTTGACACTTTGGGTTTTAACATGTTTTGATTAATGCAGATAAAATATGGGTTTGTACCCACAACATATATAAGGAGATAATTTCCCGCTTAAAGGGATTTTGATTTTTTGCATCAAGATATGTGAATGAGAGTTTAAACCTTGGTTTAAGAAAAGGTTTTATTATATTTGGAATGGAAAATTTCTGGGCATAAATAAGATACGCATTTGATGTATGCAAAGTGTGGGTAAATGCAGCACAAAAGGCACAGGTAACGGAAGAAACAGGGCAGTTATATAGCAGAACGAGAATATAACAACAGAAATTGAAAAGACAAAGACAACAGCTGAAAGGACAAATGCTCAGGAAGGGCTGAGTGAGATATAATTGTTGTAACTGTAAATGTAAATGAATTAATTATTTTTACTGTATGTGATGCAAAGGCAAGTCTCTGAAGGAAAATAAAAAATCTTCCCTGTAATACTAAATTGAGTACATAGTATTGTAACATCCTGAAGTGCTGAGCGAGAAAATGAGAAGGTGGAATGCAAAGAGTCATACCTGTTCATTTCATATTCCCATATGGAATGAAAACAGCTATGAAGTGATCTCTATAAATGATGTTATTGTCATATGCATAAAGGCGTTAGAGAGTGGAAGAAGAAGAAGGAGCAGAGAGAGGAGTCGTGAAGATCCAGAGATGATATAAAGAAAATTTGAAGGCTGGAAGGACAGCAGTAAAGAAGGAGAAAAACATAGATGATATCCAGGTAAATCAGCATATGATTATATTGTACAGTGAGGAAGTTGGTGCTTCCATATCAATTTGTAGCTTGATAGATGTCCAGTTGTAGCTGACTGAGGTAGGAGCCTCCTGTAGGTTGCAGCCTACAGAAAATAGATGGGAGTTGGAGCTTCCTTGCAAGTTGTAGCTTGCAGAATTGAGGTAGTAGCCTCCTGTAGGTTGGAGCCTACAGAAAATCAGTGGTGAGAGGGAGTTGGAGCTTGCCTTTGCATCACAAAAATAATAATATGTGGTTTTATCCCTTATGGGTTTCCACTTATATATGTTGTCTATGTGCATGATGATTATGTGTTGATATTCTGGATTTAATTTGCTTAATACCAGTTGCTCACTTATTAAGATTGTTGTTCCATTGTACATTAAGTTGATCACAAAATGAAGATGTAAGTAAGTGTAAAAGAAAGTTTTACAAAGACCCTGAATGCACTAAACTGATTCACCCCCCCTCTCAGTTTAAGTAAGGGTTCAAAAATTGGTATCAGAGCAGGTTCCTTCTATATCAGTTTAACAACTGGAAGGAGATCCTAGGTCCCCAAGATGGCTAGTCTAGAAGGATGCTCAACAAATAAAGCCCCTTTGTTTACTGGTACAAATCATGCCTTCTGGAAAATAAGAATGAGGAAGTACATAATGTCTCTAGGAATAGAAGTTTGGGTTGCTGTGGATTTGGGATATGCCCCAAAGGATTCTGACACAAAGAAAGAAGCCAAACAAGATTTTATTGCTAATTCCAAAGCCATGAATGCTCTCTAAGTGGTCTGTGTGAGGCAGAATTTATCAAAGTAATGCACAACAAGACTGCCAAAGAAATATGGGATACATTAGAAAGTATCCATGAGGGAGATAAAAAGGTGAAGATGGCCAAACTACAAGTCTATCGAGCCCAATTTGAAAATATAAAAATGAATGAAGAAGAAGATGTTGCCAGCTTCTTCTTAAAGGTTGCAGAAATTCTGAATAATATGAAAGGTCTAGGAGAAACCATTAGAGAATGTGTAATTTTTCAAAAGATATTGAGATCTTTACCATCCAGTTTTAATCCCAAGGTTTCTGCCATAGAAGAAACAACTAGTTGGGAAACATTGACCATGAACCAATTACTTGGAAACTTAACAGCTTATGAGATGAGACTTCCACAAAGGAAGTCAAATGTGAGGGAGGCAGCCTTTAAGGCTGAGAAGAGCAAAGAAGAAAAGGAAGATACATGCTCCTGCTCTGATGAAGAAGAGACCAAATTTGTCAGACTGCTGCTCCTAATCGTTCCTTTACAAAGTGCGAATTCTTAATTATAACCTTTTTTTTGTTATAATAACACAGGTAAATTCCATGGGTGGGTAAATACCATGAGGGAATGAATACCATGGGTGGGTTCCACTTACAATACCATTGGTAAATTCCATGGGTGGATAAATACCATGGGTGGATTAATACCATGGGCGGATGCCACTTACAATACCATGGGTGAATGAATACCGTGGGTAAAATTCATGGGTGGATAAGCACCGCATTGGGTGGATGCCACTTATAATTCCATGGGTAAATTCCATTGGTGGATA
The DNA here is from genome assembly GCA_034641835.2 of Pinus albicaulis. NCBI lineage: Eukaryota > Viridiplantae > Streptophyta > Pinopsida > Pinales > Pinaceae > Pinus > Pinus albicaulis. The sequence continues at coordinate 121,552,662 of CM076578.1, forward strand.
AATACCATAGGTGGATAAATACCATGGGTGGATGAATACCATGCGTGGATGCCATTTTCCATTCAGATCATCCCCCCCTCCTTAAGAAATAATGGTCCCCATTGCGCGAAGTTCCCTTCTGAGAAGAATTTGTTGAATATGAAGAGCCACTGAAGAGAATGGTTTTGTGTGGTTAATCCATAACCGTGATGAACGAAGATCCGTGGATATATATACCCTATAATGCTTCCGACCAACTGTGATAATAATAATGTGCATCCTAACAAATGGACTTTGATGAAGCATGGGTTTGTGGATGTCCCATAACCATGAAAAACGAAGATACGAGGATAGAGATACCCTGTAATGCTTGTGACCAACTATTATACTAACAATGTGTGGATCTTGGGGGAGGCCCCTAATATCTAAAAAATTAAAATTCCAGATAAATGTGAGACCACATAGTTAAAAAATTCACCCAGAATTTTTTTTATTAAAGTAGAGAATAATTGTTAAAGCTACATTATGGTGGACAATCTGTCCTTTTACAAAATGTGACTTATTACTTATAACATTTTTTTAGTTACAATACCATAGGTAAATTCCATGGGTGCGTAAATACCATGGGTGAATGAATACCATGGGTAAAATACATGGGTGGATAAATATCATGGGTGGATGAATACAATGGGTGGATACCACTTAAAATACCATGGGTGGATGTCACTTACAATACCATGGGTAATGTTGGCTTGAGGGGTCCTGACCCAGGTTCAGATTTTATGGATAAACTAACAAACCCTCCAACTACTGGCCCTTTCGGCAATGACCTGGTTGCACAGATCAAAGTCTCACCCGAAGCAGTATGGGGGGGTACAGAAACCAGGTTTCCACACCCTAAGGGAAAAAATAATGAAGTGGTCCTCACCAAACCAAATGCAAACTTATATCGATAATAAACAAATGCGCGCAACAGTATAAAGAAGAATCACAGAACATGTGCAACCCTTAACAGAAAAATATAGAGCCATAGATCACTTTAGCGCAGATACATCATAACATAAGAGATCCAGATCTGACAATGCAATTACTTAACTAGATTCCTCAATAAGCATGCATAACCATAACAAATATTCTTTGCACAATAATCAATAAGAAAGAAAGAAAGCAATGCGATCTCAACATAACATAAACATCAAATAACTCAGATCAATAACATAAGAAGTTCGCCAAATATGTCCTTTCTATTAATCTTCAAAACCTTTCAATACATCAGACTTTCCCTTACAAAACCCTTCTGCGCACACAGCCAGCAAAGTCCCCACACAACCAGTACTAGGTCTCCGTGCACACAGCTAGTATAAGCCTTTCAACCCAACCCAAACAAACACTTACAATGTATTACAAACACATAAACTTATCAAACACCAATAATTCATGACTTAACTGAAATTTTTACTTTCCTTAGACTCGATCTATCTATCTATATTCACTTAGCGTGTAGATACTATGGTCTCAAACCATGGTTTGAGGTCCACAATTTACCCTTAAACCCATTTTCATCAAAATTAGGGACTTTGACCCACACCAAAGACCCTTGACTCAATCGCACAACGTGCACATACAAAATTATAAAAAATTACATCAAAAATTGTGCCTAAGGGGACCCTACTCCAACAGGCCCCCAACACAAACATGTGACTCGTCCTGAGTTACTGAGGCGCATGCTCCTTGGTCTTGGCCTGAAGCATGCTAACAAAATATTTGAGAGAGATAACTAATTCTAAAATTTGCGTTGTGGTGCCCTGTGCTTGCTGAACCAACTTTTATGTGGTAGGCCCTTCAGTGACCATCTCTATGTTACGCCGAGTTTGTTGGATTGTCTTTAGATTGTTATCTAGCGTCTGCAAAAGTTGAAGCACTTCTTTTGTTGATGGTTGCATGTGTGCTTCCAATAGTTGTTCCTTCCGACGCAGATCTTCAATGTCTATTTGAATTGTTTGACACTCCTGCAAACGAGTGAGGCACTAAGAAAGAATCAACTTTGGCGCCACTGTCATAATTTCCTCAAACTGATGCTCCTTCTGTTGGAGGGTGTTGCATAGCTGCTGAACTACTGGATCATTTTGGATTGAGGTCCAAACACTCATGGCTTCGTCTAACAAATTGTCACACTGGGTGAATGCAACAACAATACTATCTCGAGGTTGTTTGACTTCGACGTCTCTTTGCATGTGAACCTCTGGTGGAGTCTCGGGTGTAGAAATTTGTTGAATAATGATTAATTATCCATCGAGACTATCCTGATCACATACAATTCGAATTTATATGCAACACATAATCTCTTCCACTCAGATCATCAAACATGCGGAAATAAAATCAAGCGATAACACATCAAATCATCATACACATTAACACGGTATGTATGGGGAAAGCTTATAGCTGAAAACCCCGCAGCTATTGTGTATATTATAATGGAGAAATCATGTAACAAACTCAGTACAATACTCCTCACAAGTACTCAGTACTTTCTCATAAAGTTACACACAAACTAGCCCAGTTTTGAACAGGTTACTGGTTCAAAACTCACCGCCAGTTTCCTTGCCTCTATTGCGCAATCTAGGCCTGTCTATATAGAGATCCAAGGTTCTCTTCTCCTTGGCTTGACAGCGCAATCATCATGGGCAATTCCTCCAAGTGTGGTGCAAATCTCATGCACAACTGATGTCGCCACTGATAGCTAACTCCACCCTTTCATCTACCTCTTTCACTGGTCTCCACTGAACTGTCCATGCACTGTAGTGAACTGATGTGCTCTTGAGTTGAATAATGAGTTACTAATTAATGAATTAAATAATATTTAATTCACTCCACTCATAACTAATTGATTATCTAGTTAAACTAATCTCAACTAGTTCAACTAAAATAAACAGAACACAACTCCACTATTTGTCTCATTAACTCCACCAAACTTCTGCCACTGAAGTCCTAACTGAAGTCAACCATGCATGATGCCATCAAACCCTTGGGAATAGCGTAATTCCTCTATCAGATGCATGAGGCACTTCCAAGGCTCGAACTAAAGTGCTCCAAGAGAGTAAACTAAAGTTTATAGTCCAAATATTATTAAGGGTAAATAATATTTGACTTCCCTATTTTTAGGATAGGCAGTCTAAAAATAGACATCGACCTATCGACCTATAGGTCAAAAAATAGAGTCCCATATATTTTTACCAACATTACCAATACTCCAAGAATAACATACGCAACCCCTGGACCATGCTCCATATGTCTAAAAATAGACATAGTCTAAAAATAGACTTTGCGCCAAAATTCGCCTGCGGGCCCACTTAGTGAAGGCGACTTCATTTCACTAAGCTCCATCATCTTGCTGCATTTTCAACACTCCCTCTCAGCAAGATATGGATTATCTGCAACCCCTATCCTGCCTCTGTGGAATTCGAACTTGCTTCTGGTGAGCGCCTTCGTCAGGATGTCGGCATCCTGATCCTCCGTGGGAACATATGAAAGCATCATGATTCTCTGCTGAACACAATCTCTGATATGATGGTACCTGATGTCGATGTGTTTGGACCTATCATGAAATACTGGATTAGGCGAGAGTTTAATGCAACTCTGGTTATCACAGTAGATCACTGTAGGCTCCAAATGCAATCTGAACAATCCTGTGAGGATCTTCCTCATCCAAATAGCCTCGCATGCAGCCAAGCTAGCTGCCATGTACTCGGCCTCTGCTGAACTGAGTGCCACGGATCTCTGCTTCCTGCTGTACCAGGAAACTGCTGTCGACCCAATGCTGAAAACTCTTCCAGATGTGCTCTTCCGGTCCGTTGGACTCCCTGCCCAATCTGCATCAGTGAAGCCAGAAAGCTTCGCTCCATCCTCCTGTCTGTACCATAGACCATATCCCGATGTGCCTCTGATATAGTGCAATACATGCTTGCCTACCTTCCAAAAGAGCTTGGTAGGCTTAACCATAGCTTGCGAAAGCTGGTTAACTACATAGCATATATCGGGTCGTGTATTGACCAGATACATAAGCGACCCCACCAACTGTCGATAGACAGTGGCATCCACTACCTCTTCTGAAGTAGCATCCTCCTTCCTCCAACCACCAGGAAGAGGAGTGTCAACAGGCTTGCAGCCTTGCATGTTGAACCTCTCGAGAATCTCCCGGGCATACTTGCCCTGAGAAACAAACAGTCCTCCGCTGCGCTGCCAAATCTCCAATCCCAGGAAATAATGAAGGATGCCCAAGTCCTTCATCTCAAACTCGCGTGCAAGATCCTCCTTGCATGAAAGTATCAACTGCTCATCGCCAGTCAAAATCAGATCATCTACATACAGTACGATGATCAACAGCTTCCCCTCCACCACAATCTGGTACAAGTTAGGATCCGCCTCACTCTTGGAGAATCCAAGCCCGGTGAAGTAGCTGTCTATCCGAGTGTACCAAGCACGAGGTGCTTGCTTCAGCCCGTACAGTGCTCTCTTGAGTTGGCACACATGCGACTCACTGCTGAAGATCTCAAAACCTTCAGGCTGCCCTCTGATGGTTGGCACTGCATGGGTGGTTTCTTCCACCTCCTGAACTTCCTCTTGTGGCTGGTCCACATCCGGAAGCTCCTCCTTAGGAACTAACAACTCCTCATCTGCATGCAAGTGTAGCTCCCTCTCAAGCGAACACTGCATGGCTTTCTCCTCCTGAAATTTTATATCCCGTCGCACAACAGTCTTTCGACTGTCCGACAAATACACCCGTTAGTTGTGAGGTGTATCAGTGTACCCCACAAATATTCCAACCTCTGCGGTCGGATCCAGCTTCCTTCTCGCATCCTTCGTCACATGCATGTAGACAGGAGAACCAAAAATCCGCAAATGGGAAATATCAGGCCTCTTGCCATAATAAGCCTCCTCCGGTGTACTCATGCCAAGAACCTTGTGAGGACAACGGTTCTGCACATACACTGCTGTATTGCATGCCTCAGCCCACAAGTGAAGGGGTAGGCCCTGATCATGCAACATCGCCGTGCAGCACCCACGATCGTTCTGTTCTTCCGCTCAGCCACCCCGTTCTGCTGTGGGTTATGGGGTGCGATGAGCTCTCTCCGAATCCCTTCTGCGCCGCAGAACTCCTTGAATTCAGCCGAGATGAATTCACCACCGTTATCACTCCTTAGAGAAATCACCTTCTTCCCTGACTCCTTCTCGACCAGTGCTTTAAACTCACAGAACTTCGCGAATGTATCGCTCTTCTTCTGCATGAAGAAGATCCAGCACTTTCGAGAGAAATCATCAACAAAGATCACATAATACTTGTGATTTGATGTCGAAGCAACTGAGAAAGGACCACACACGTCTGTGTGAACTCTCTCAAGGATTGTCGTGGTGCGACTATCCTTCTCATGAAAGGTGGCTTTCACATACTTCCCTAAAGTACACCAAATGCACTGATCTGACTGCGCAAGAGTGCCCTTAGGAAGCCCAGTAGAAATCTGTTGCAGAATCTTCAAAGCTCCATGGTGAAGGTGGCCCAATATCCTGTGCCACAGTTCGCCCTCATCATCCCGACTCACCACTTCTCCTGCCTTGCATTCCATAGCTGCGCAGCCATCTACCTACAACTGATAAAGGTTCTTGGTTCGAACCCCTATCTTCCGGGTCTCTCCAGTAGTCTTACTGCGCAGGAAGACTTTTCCTTCACTGAAGACCACATCATACCCCTTATCCTCCAACATCGCCACAGAGATCAAGTTCTTCTTCAATCCAGGTACATGCATGACATCCTTCAGTACAAAGGGTTTAACAGACTCCCTCTGAAAGGATATGGTATCGATACCAGTCGCACTGTATCTACCATCATCGCCCATCTCGATGTGCACACCCAAATCTTTGTCCTCCAGATCTGAGAACAAATCCCGATCTCCCGTCATATGAAATGACGCACCGCTGTCCAAGAACCACACCGATTCCATCACACTTGAAACCAAGCATGCGATCGGTGAAAAGTCAAGCTCGAACTGTGAAGCCAAAGCTTCTCCATCTGCAGATCTTCCCGCTTGCTTGTTCTTCTTCTTCTTTGGACAATTGGTAGCATAATGTCCGTGATCATGGCAGTGAAAACACTTCACTTTCACCATATCCTACTTCTTTCCCTTTGCACCAGAATGAGAGGTTTTCTTACCCTTCCCCTTCTTTGCTTTGGCAACCAAAGCGCAGTTTTCTTCATCAGCTCCCTTTGATGAAGATCCATCTCGAGTAGTCCTCTTTATCTCCTCCTGCATGAGATCCGCCCAAAGGCGCTCCCATCCCGGCAGCTTCTCCCGACCATTGACACTATCTTGATATGAGTGCCAAGCCTTTGGAAGACCAAGGAGAGCCAGGTCGACCATGTCCTCGTCTTCGACAGTCACCCCCACACTTCCCAGCTCATCTCTGCATTGAGTGAACTTCGTGAGGTATTTGGCGATAATGTCGCCCTTCTCCATCTTAATGTTCCTGAGCTTATCTTTGAGAGCCAGCTTCCTTTGGTCACTCTTACTCTGGAATATATCTGTCAAAGCTTTCCACATTAAATATGGAGTAGCCTTTCCATGCAGGCTGGATACAATATGATCCTTGACGCCCTCCAACAGGATCCTTCGACACTTCGCCATCTTCTTTTGCCATGCTTCGACTTCAGCAGGATCAGTGGGCTTTTGGACATCCGTATCTACGAACTCCTTGAGACCATTATCTTCTAATACTGCCTCCATGCGATCCTTCCATGCAACATAATTCGAACTGCCTTCAAGAGCATATTCGAGTCGCAAACCGTTGAAAGACATTTTCAACATTGGCACCAAGAAAACAAAACTGCTGCAAAATTTCGAATTCCACCTCAAAGCTCAACCGCTCTAGATCTGTGAGAACAAATTATTTCTAGCACAGAGATTGACTGCAAGGGGCATTTACCAGACCTTTCACTTTTCGAAGAAAGATGAATCCGGAGGCTACCTGGCCCGCATGCAGACTCTGTCTACCGAAAATAAGTTTGTAATCACTGTGATGATCAATCTCTTCTTCAATAGCTCCGATACCATGTAGAAATTTGCTGAATAATGATTAATTATCCACCGAGACTATCCTGATCACATACAATTCGAATTTATATGCAACACATAATCTCTTCCACTCAGATCATCACACATGCGGAAATAAAATCAAGTGATAACACATCAAATCATCATACACATTAACACAGTATGTATGGGGAAAGCTTATAGCTGAAAACCCCGCAACTATTGTGTATATTATAATGGAGAAATCATGTAAAAAACTCAGTACAATACTCCTCACAAGTACTCAGTTCTTTCTCATAAAGTTACACACAAACTAGCTCAGTTTTGAACAGGTTACTGGTTCAAAACTCACCGCCAGTTGCCTTGCCTCTATTGCGCAATCCAGGCCTGTCTATATAGAGATCCAAGTTTAAAATCTCCTTGGCTTGACAGCGCAATCATCATGGGAAATTCCTCCAAGTGTGGTGCAAATCTCATGCACAACTGATGTCGCCACTGATAGCTAACTCCACCTTTTCATCTACCTCTTTCACTGGTCTCCACTGAACTGTCCATGCACTGTAGTGAACTGATGTGTTCTTGAGTTGAATAATGAGTTACTAATTATTGAATTAAATAATATTTAATTCACTCCACTCATTACTAGTTGATTAGCTAGTTAAACTAATCTCAACTAGTTCAACTAAATTAAACCGAACACAACTCCACCATCTGTCTCATTAACTCCACCAAACTGCCTTGTGGGTATACATTGGAAATCAACCATACTTCAGTGTCATCAAACCCTTGGGAATAACATAATTCCTATAATAGGATGCATGATCCACTTCCAAGGCTACAAGGCCAAAGTGCTCTAGGGAAGTAAGCGGGGTTATGGTCCAAATATTATTAAGGGTAAATAATATTTGACACATTTAGATGGCGGGTCTAAAAATAGACATGCTTTATGCGACCTATAGGTCAAAAAGCCAGAGTCCCATCTGTTTTACCAACATGACCAATACTCCAAGAATAACATACTGCAACCCCTGGACCATGCTCCATATGTCTAAAAATAGACTTTGCGCCAGAATTCACCTGCGGGCCCACTTAGTGAAGGCGACTTCATTTCACTAAGCTCCATCATCTTGCTGCATTTTCAACATCGGGCTGCAACTTGGTTTGGAGATTTTTAATCTATTGTTCATACTCGGTTTTGAATGTTTTCACCTCAGCGCACACTACTTTCACCGCAGCAACCAATCCTTTTAATTTATCTTCAGGTGCAGCTGTGGCTAGGATAGCTGGAATATCACGACAAACTTGGTGGATCTTTGGCTCCAGCACAATGCGCTGGGCTTCTGCTTCTCGGCAAGCTGCTTCTGATTTTTGTTGCTATTGGTGTGCTTGCTCGGCTTCCATAGTATGAGAATTGGTGGTATTTTCTCTGTACTGAAGCTCATCCACGATCATGGAGTGCATTAAATGTAATTTCCCTACAGGTAACACAAAAAAGTTAATGTTTATATAACCCGGTCCTCTAAATTGGGCATGCTAGCTGGCTCCATCTGAATTGTTAGCAAAAGGATTTGGACTAAGAAGGCATCCCCGGAGGCTGGTAAAGTTATGTCTAATGGTTGTGTGCTTGTGACGTGTGCATTGGTCTGGCTCGCTTGAATCTGGCTCACCTGTACCTTCTACTCCTGTAGTCCCACTTGAACAAGATCCATTGCAGATCTGTACTGTACCTCCGTATCTATTTAGCGATCATTAGTCGTAGACATGCAAACGTTGGATGTTTCATGTAAATAGTCCTCTGTCAGCGTCAGGACCTCCTGCCCGGCCTCTTTGGAACCCTTCCTCCTTTTTCTTGATCCTCTAGCGGCATGAGAACCACACTTGGTGTTGAGCCTCTAAATTAGACATAAAATAAGGCCCATCTAATCTTCCTTATGCACATAAAAGATATATTAAATCTCTCCTTATACACTTAATAATGTTTTCTTATGATTTAATATTTTCTTAGGAAGGTTTAAAGGTAGTTGCATATTTGTTCCTAATATTGGTTATTTTTGTAGAATATTGTGAGATTAAATGGCAGATTATGCAGATTTGGAGAAGGAGATAATTTAGGGACTTTCTCCCTGCCACTGGAAGATCAAGATTGAAGAATAAATGAGCACAATATCAGGAAATTATTGAGAAATATTGGATAGATTCAAGGGGTTTTTCCACCCTCCTTAAATATCAAAGGCAGCCAAGCAAACTGAAGACGATGTGCACTCAATCTATGGTTTACTTGGAGTCAAAGTGGACTCAATCACTATTTTCTATGGAGCTGTTGGTAGATTCCCTTATGGATAAATAAATCTGATCAAGAGTTAATTGGGGTCGATTCTGGTCGGTTTTCTGATCCATTCGATGCTAGTCTATTCCATTTGCATTCCATTCCATCCCATGCCATTATTTTCCATCCTATTAGGCTTTTGCTGTTTAAGATCTTCGAGATGTAATAAGACTATATTTTTTGTAATGCAATGAGTAGGCAGATGTTTTTTTACTGATATATTTTTAGGGAGTGAGGCTCGTGGGTTAGGGCCCAATCCATGTGCCTCAACTTCTCTGATGTTTCATTCTTTCCTTTCTATCATTTAGATAGTTTTTTTTTTCTGTTATTTAGTTAGTTCTGCTTCTGATAGTTTCATTGCTATTCAGTTTTTTCTTTCACTTTGTTGTTGTAGTTCTTCATTTGCTTACGAGAGTAATAGAGTAGAGGAAAAATCCAAAAGTTGTGGTCAAGCATTCCCCTCTCATCTCTGTCAATAGAGTTCGAGCAAGGTTGACCTCCCCACAAGCCAAAAGTTTCTTTCTGTTCACTGTTTTTATCACATTTTTTTTTTTTTTCGTGCATGAATTAGTAGGTTGGATTGCAAGAAGGAGTATCAATAGTCCCAGAAAAGTTCATCAAGCCATCTCGATTCGTTTTCCAGCTTTGTTTTCATGCCTGAACACTGCTATTGTGCCTTCTATTCCCTCCTTCTTCTCTCCTTAACAACTGTCGCACCCTTTTTATTCACAAAAACCATTAAAATTTTGACCTCCGCCTTTCTCCTCAAAACTCCCACTTATCGTAATTTGCATCTCGTAGGATCTCTTCTCCCCTTTCATTTCTGTTTTGTAGCTCTTTTTTGCGATTTCCTTTTTACCTTACCTTTGCCGATTATTAATGAAAATAGTCCAAAATCCTTTAGAAATCAACCTTACCCTTTTTCCTTTCATATTTACCGCAATTCCTTTTCGCAATAGCCTTTTCCCTCTTTCCTTTAAGACTTACTGCAATCGCAAATCGTACTTTTCATTTGGTTCTTGTTAACACTTACCGCTCCAAATGATGATTGTGATAATTCTTCGTACTTCGCCACATCACAAATCACAATTTTCATTTGGTTCCCATTAACACTTACCGCTCCAAATGCCAATTGCGATAATTATCCATACTCTACCACATCGCAAATCACAAATCACATTTTTCATTTAGTTCTCGTAACACGTTCCACTCCCAACGACGATTGCGATATCGGTGTCATACTCTACCACTGACCCTCCTTTTCCACGTCACCTATCACATTTCGCAACCTTTTCCCTTTTTCCTTTTAAGACTTACCACAATCACAAATCACATTTTCATGTGGTTCACGTTAATACTTCCCACTCCCGACGCCAATTGCGATATTTTTATCGCATCCGCCTGCCAAACCAATATTGCATATCACACTTCTATCCCTCGATCGCAATTTCGCCATCACACTTTTCATTTGCGATATTATGTGCTTTAATAAAGTCCAAACACCTTTTTCACTCCTTTGAGCCTTGTTTCGTGTGTTAAGGCTTCCATTAGCATCTTTAGCCCTTTCCCTCCGGACTGCAATCAACACTTTTTCAAATAGAATTAAGTCATGGATAACTTAGTTTCATGGATAAAAGCATGGTAGACAGAGAATAAGATAAGTAGGGCATGTTTAGCTGATTGGCCAAGTTAAGTGTGATTTAAATTAGTTTCTTTTTTTCCATTTATTTTAAGAAAGTTAAATTAGTTTCCTTTCCTGTCATTTATTTTCATCAATTTCGTTTATTTTCCTTTCTGCAATTTATTTTAGTTTCATTGAAGTGTGACAGACTTCACTGAGAACCCCTAGAAGTAGCACCCTTTCATAGAGTGGAAGAGGTGACATGAGTAGAATGCATCTGCTATGTATATAGCAATGTCACCTCGAAGTTTGTACAAACCCTGGGTTGATAAAGTAAAGTAGGGAAACCCCTGGGAGTTGCAACACTCTTTGTACAATACCAAGGCACACCACTTTTTGGCGTCATTGCTGGGGAGGTGTCTAGTAGATGCTTTGATTCAATTTTAGCATTATTTTATACTTTCATTTTTCATGTTGTTTCCAAAATATTGAAAAAAACTAAAAAATCTTATTTTCATGCCTCATAGGAGTAGGGATACTCAGAATCTAAAAAAAAAAAAAAACTTCTCCAATACCAACCCCCCCACTTGACCACGTGGTGCAGTAATAACCACATCACCATACACTTTTGAAGGTAGAAGATATGGATGTACATGATGACAATGAAGAAGATCTTATTGGGTTTCCCATTCAAGATATGGACATCAGTGTACATATGAAGAACATCCCTCCATATTTCCTTCCCAACTTCCATGGTATGAGGACAAAGGACCCGGAAACATTTCTCTTTGAATTTGAGATACTTTGTAGATCTTATGGCTAATTTTCACACACTCAAAAATTGAGATTGTTTCCTGCAACATTGAAGGATAAATCTCTTAAATGGATCATGAGTCTAGGTACTAATTCAATAAGGTCGTGGAATGATATGCAAAAGATATTCTTAGGAAAATATAAAAACCATGATCTTAAAGAAGAAATTTTTAGAATGAATAAAAAAGAGGATGAGAGCCTTGAGGATCTCATAGATAGGTTCATGTTTAATGTTAAGAGGGAAAAATTGCACCATTTAGGATTTGACACACTAAAAACCCTCTTACTTAGAAAAATTAGGGATGAGTGGATTGATCTCCTTAATCTCATGAGTGGAGGAGATGTATACCAATTGTCATTTGAAGAAATTTGTGAAAAGTGCATATCAAATGAAGGGAAAGAGTAAGTAAATCTGCCTCAACATTGGTAAGGCAAGATGAACTTGGAAATTTGCTTGAAAACTTTAAAACATAAATTCTTAGCATTCTAAGTGAACAAGTAGAAATGTTAAGAATGAAAAATGAGCAAAAAGAAGATGCTGCTATTTTTGTTATCAATGCAGAATCATATGCTACTAAATGTTGACCATCATTCCATAGGTTTAAAGAATTTTACCAGGAAGACAATGGAGCAAGGCAATCACCAAAGAAGCTATGTTATGTAGCTCCAATGATACCCTGGCAGCCTAGTCAACTTGATATGATGCAAGGGCCCACTTCACAATTTGAAGCTTATTCACATCCATCTCAAACTAATTGGGACACACTCCCTCCTTGGCAACCTTGGCCATCTCAACCCCAAACCAATCATGGCAACATGGTTGGCAAGGACCTTATTGGGAAAATCCACAATATCCTCAATATCCTCCATACCTAACTCCATGCTATCCTTACCATCCACCTCCACCACAACCACAACCTCAACCATATCCATCACATATATCCACCCCCACTCAACTACTTGTACCACCATTTCCAAACCCATACAATTAAGTATCTCAACTCACTTACAATGCTGAGGTACAACACTTCCAAACATCTCCTCTTGATCTAGATGGTATTCATTTTAGTTCAAGAAAGGTATTGAAAAGAAGATATTTTATTAAATTTTATTAATGTCATTGAAGAAAAACATCAAGAAGAAGAAGATCCAAATGAGGAGATTAAAAGATCAAGGGCTGCACTTGATGAAGAGCCGACATCAGAATTAGATGTTGAGAAATTTTCCTCATGTTTACCAGCATTTCCTCCGTGTGTTCAAGAGAACAATAAAAAAAAATAGGAAGATTTGAATCTCATAATAGAAGATGACATCCAAGGTGATCCAACTCAGCAAGTGGACCGGGGGAATCAAAACTATATTGACATATGGTTCCAAACAGTCATTAAGTTGCAGCAATACACTCTTCTCCAACAGTACTTGATACAATCCCAGTCAAAGAAATTCATCTCTTATATTCAGGTACATGTCAGAGCATGTATTCCAAGTGTGCACCTGATTTTATCTGTCATCTTGATGTGTACATGGCTCCATTGGAAGTATTTCTATACTTTAAAATGCTTTTTTTATTCAAGTAGAGTAGGAAAGTGAAAAAGAAAAAAAAAGAAAAAAAGGGAAGAAGAATAAAATATCAGGTGAAAACCTATTTTGAGGCATCTGAGATTGGCCCACTGATTGAAAACCTCCATGAGGTGGTCATTGGGTTGAAAATAAAATAAAATAAAAGATCCTAGGTGAAAACCTCCTTTGAGGCGCCTAGGCAGACCTAATAGTGGAAAACCTCATCGAGGCAACTAGTAGGCCTTAAAAAAAAATGTTTTTCTCCATGTATCTCTCTCTAATGAATGCAAGTGTTCTCCAACCTTTGCAAGTAGAAAAAAACAAGTCGGAACAAAAATAAAATTGGGTCAACACCCTAGTTAAAGGTAGTCAAAATTGGACTTCCTCCTCCTGTGCTCAGAAGCTCCAAAAGGACCTCAAGCAGATTATCACATGCAGCTTCAGAACCACCCAAGACAACTTCAATATCACCTACAAAAACAAATCAGTGGTAAGGCTCAGGTGTGCAATCATCTAAACCTTTCTTCAAATCTATTTTAGCTTAAGAAAACATTAAAAAGTGTGAGAATTTTTTTTTTTTATAGCCAAAATCAGTAGCCGAGCAACCTCAGCCTTATCTAGAAATTAGCCTCACTTTTTCCACCAAGAAGAGGAACAAGACAAAAGTAAAAAGGACTTGAGAAAGTGGGTAGTAAGCAGTTCATGTAATGGAAGAAAATGATTGCTAAAGGGGTAACCAAGGCTTAACTCAGTTCACAAAAAAATAACTGTGAGTTTATTCTGCATGCAATTAAAAAAAAGAGAGAGAGAGAGAATGAAAGAAAAGAAAAGAAAAAAGAAAATAAAAGGTGGACCCAGCACCTCTTGGAATGAAAAATACAAATTTTCTTAAGGCATCTAAGGACCTCCATACAACACCCATAAGATGAAATGCAAGAATAATAGCAAGAAGATTAGCATGAGGAGCAACACATGGGCCAATAAACAGAAAATGAAATAAGCCAGCGTGTAGGATGGATAGAGGATAAGCAACAATTTCAGTAGGGGGGTGAGGATGGGCCTCTAATCTAGACATAAAATAAGGTCCATCTAACCTTTCTTAGGCCCATCTAACCTTCCTTATGCACATAAAAGATATATTAAATCTCTCCTTATACACTTAATATTTTTTTCTTATGCTTTAATATTTTCTTAGGAAGGTTTAAAGGTAATTGCATATTTGTGCCTAATATTGGTTATTTTTGTAGACTATTGTGAGAATATTTGGCAGATTATGCAGATTTGGAGAAGGAGATAATTTGGGGACTTGCTCCCTGCCACTGGAAGATCAAGATTGAAGAATAAATGAGCACAATATTAGGAAATTATCGAGAAATCTTGGAGAGATTCAAGGGGTTTTTCCACCCTCCTTAATTATCAAAGGCAGCCAAGCAAACTAAAGACGATGTGCACTCAATCTATGGTTTACTTGGATTCAAAGTGGACTCAATCACTATTTTCTAGGGAGATGTTGGTAGCTTCCATTGAGGATAAATAAAGTTGATCAAGAGCTAATTGGGGTCGATTCGAGTCGATTTTTCGATTCATTCGATGCTAGTCGATTCCATTTCCATTCCATTTGCATTCCATTCCATCCCATGCCATTATTTTCCATTCTATTGGGATTTTTTTGTTTAATACCTTTAGGATGTAATATGTTGAAAATGCAGCAAGATGATGGAGCTTAGTGAAATGAAGTCGCCTTCACTAAGTGGGCCCGCAGGCGAATTCTGGCGCAAAGTCTATTTTTAGACATATGGAGCATGGTTCGGGGATTCCCGATTGAGAATTCTTGGAGCATTGGTCATGTTGAAATAAAAATATGTGGGACTCTATTTTGTGACTGAGTCGAAGAAGGTAAATCACTTTGAAGTACACTCTCTAAAAATAGGGAAGTCAAATATTATTTGCCACTTAATAATATTTGGACTCTAAACTCTTCGATTTACTCTCTTGGAGCACTTCAGTTCGAGCTACAGAAGTGGCTCATGCATCTGACAGAGGAATTACGCTCTTCCCAAGGGTTTGATGGCATCATGCATGGTTGACTTCAGTTGGACTTCAGTGGCAGAAGTTTGGAGGAGTTAATGAGACAGATAGTGGAGTTGTGTTCTGTTTATTTTAGTTGAAATAGTTGAGATTAGTTTAACTAGCTAATCAATTAGTTATGAGTGGAGTGAATTAAATATTATTTAATTCATTAATTAGTAACTCATTATTCAACTCAAGAACACATCAGTTCACTACAGTGCATGATCAGTTCAGTGGAGACCAATGAAAGAGGTAGATGAAAGGGTGGAGCTAGCTATCAGTTGTGACTATACTGTTGCTATTTGCAACACACAGATAGGTGGAGTAAGCCCATGAGGATTGCGCAGTTCAGGCTGGTGGTTTATCTATATAAAGAGGCCATCCCATAGCATTGAAACACGCAATAGAAGCAAGGCAATTGGCGGTGAGTTTTGAACCAGTAACCTGTTCAAAACTGAGCTAGATTGTGAGTAACTGTATGAGAAAGTACTGAGTACTTGTGAGGAGTATTGTACTGAGTTTGTTACATGATTTCTCCATTATAATATACACAATAGTTGTGGGGTTTTCAGCTATAAGATTTCCCCATACATACTGTGTTAATGTGTATGATGATTTGATGTGTTATCGCTTGATTTTATTTCCACATGTGTGATGATCTGAGTGGAAGAGATTATGTGTTGCATATAAATTCGAATTGTATGTGATCAGGATAGTCTCGGTGGATAATTAATCATTATTCAACAAATTTCTACATAATAAGACTGTATTTTTTGTAATGCAATGAGTAGGAAGATGTTGTTTTATTGATCTAACTTTATGGAGCGTGGCTCTTGGGTTATGGCCCAATCCATGTACCTCAGCTTCTCTGATGTTTCATTCTTTCCTTTCTATCATTTAGCTAGCTTTGTTTTTGTTATTTAGTTAGTTCTGCTTCTATTAGTTTCATTGTTGTTTAGTTTTTTCTTTCACTTTTTTGTTGTAGTTCTTCATTTTCTTACGAGAGTAATAGAGTAGAGGAAAAATTCAAAAGCTGTGGTCAAGCATTCCCCTCTCATATCTGTCAATAGAGTTTGAGTAGGGTTGACCTCCACACATGCCAAAAAATTTGATTTCTGTTCACTGTTTTTTTCATGCATTTTTTCTGTTTTCGTGCATGAATCAATAGGTTTGATTGCAAGAATGAGTATCAATTGTCCCAAAATCGATATCGCATATCGCATATCGCACTTCTGTCCCTGCATTGAAATTCCGCCATCACACTTTTCATTTGCGATATTATGCACTTTAATAAAGTCCAAACACCTTTTTCACTCCTTTGAGCCTTGTTTTGTGTGTTAAGCATTCCATTAGCATCTTTAGCCCTTTCCCTCCAGACTACAATCAACACTTTTTCAATTAGAATTAAGTCATGGATAACTTAGCTGCATGAATAGAAGCATGGTAGATAGATCATAAGATAAGTAGGGCATGTTTAGTTGATTGGCCAAGTTAAGTGTGATTTAAATTAGTTTCTTTTCTGCCATTTCTTTTCAAGAAGTTAAATTAGTTTCCTTTCTTGTCATTTCTTTTCAGCAATTTAGTTTAGTTTCCTTTCTGTCATTTCCTTTCTGCAATTTATTTTAGTTTCATTGAAGTGTGACAAACTTCACTGAGAACCACTAGAAGTAGCACCCTTTTGTAGAGCGGAAGAGGATGACATGAGTAGAATGCATCTACTGTGTATATAGCACTGTCACTTCCAAGTTTGTATGAACCCTGGGTTGATAAAGTAAAGTAGGGCAACCCCTGGGAGTTACAACACTCTTGGTGAAATAACAGGGCTCACCACTTGGTTCCCTTAAAGGTTTCAACTTCCCCTGTTTCCTTTGGCACAGATCCATTCTTTTGTGGCACTGTTTCTATTTATATAGTCTCGCCAATGGTTGTGGGGGTTTCTTTTTTTATGTTAGTTTCTCAGTGAATTTCTCTGTTTCTTTCTCAGTTGGTTTTGTTGTCTAGCTGCTAGTGCGCGAATTTGTTGGTGTAATCGGTGTCAACCAAGATGGCGGCCATTCTGTTGTCACTCTAAGAAAATAATATTCAGTTACTAGGTATGGTAGCTCATACCACACTCCTTCCACGGCGCCCTTCGCGTGGATATGTATGTTATGAAAAGTAGCTTTGAAATCAGCCACCATCTTGTACTAATCATACAATGTGGGTGACAAGGGTTGGCGCAGATGTAGGAGCAACATAGAACTGAACCATTCCTTATGTTGAGTATCATTAATAAAAAATATACCATCTCTAATGGTGTGCTTCAACCTTTGATCAGATTCCCATACAAATTCATTAGCCTCCTGACGAATCTCCTTCATTTCGGTCACCAGCTACACGTATGACTTAGGCTTCTTAAACTACTCTTTTAGGGCTGCTTTGATTGTTTCCAAGGTATCATTAGGGTTTTCTTGAGCGTACCTGATGTACCAATCTGATGCATGATCTTGGAAATAAGTAGCCAACTGTGCCTTCCTAATATCGATATTGTTAATTTGATGACCCTGCCATATGACCTCAGTCACAAACTAGAAGTGATAAATGTCCTCATTTTCAATGCCTCTGAAATTAGGTAACTTCATTGATGTAGCCATATCTACTTCAGGGGGAGGTGGAGATGGTGGTGGAGATGGACTGCGCGATGGAGTAGGTGATCTATGATGTGAGCGAAAAAGTGGAGTGGATGGGGTTGGAAACATACTCAAAGGTTTCTGGCATGAGGAGCTTTCTTCTTCAAAGTCACTTGAGCTACTAGTTTCTTGTTTAGGTTCACTATTAGATCTAGGCTTTAGAGGGCTATAGATAAATTTTTCAGAATCTTCGCGGTAAAATTTTCCACTGTGCATAGTTGGACATATTTGATGCATTCAAGCAGTATGTTCGCACAGACAGCCCCATTCACATAATATAATATTCAACAATAATTTCAATGAGCATAAGAAATTACCTCTAGGGCCTTTGAAAAACCTTATTTCTGCTTTAGAATATGACAAAAATTGATCAATGGAAAATTTAGTCACAAATCCTCCCAAGAGGCAATCGATCCAATGATCTATCGCGTGGGTGATCTTATTGTCAAAATTCTCTACTTGTTCGATCAATTCAGGAGTCCACTCATTGACTACGTCATCTTTTATGCAGTGATGGAATTCATCTAAGTGTGACAACCACTCCTGTAGTTCATGTGCAAAGGAAAAAAATAATATTTCATGCACTTCTATATAAATATATTTCTGCACCCATTGTTCGCCAGACAATTTAGTACTTCGATTCTCCTAGAGTGTGAATTCAAGGATCTTTCTATCCATCCAATCTTGCAATTTGTTTCATGAAGGATGCCAAAACATCAAATCTCCCTCAAAATGATCCCAGTCCTAGCAACAGAACCATTTTTTGGCTTGAGGGGTCTTGACCCAGGTTTAGAGTTTATTGATAAACCAACAAACCCTCCAACTACTAGCCCTTTCGGGAATGACCTGGTTGCACATATCAAAGTCTCACCCGAAGAATTATGGGGGGTACTGGAATCGGGTTTCTACACCCTAATGGAGAAAATAATTTAGTGGTCCTCAGCAAACCAAATGAAAACTTATATTGATCCTAAACAGATGCGTGCAATAGTATAAAGCAGAATCACAGAACATGAGCAACCCTTAACATAATACGACATAGCCGTAGATCACTTTAGCACAGATACAACATAACATAACAGATCCAAATCTGACAATGCAATTACTTAACCATATTCCTCAATAAGCATGCATAACCATAACAAATATTCTTTGTGCAATAATTAATAAGCAAGAGAGAAAACAGTGTGATATCAACAAAACATAAAAATCAAGTAACTTGGATAAATAACATAATAAGTTTTCCAAATATGTCATTTATATTAATCTTCAGATCCTTTCAATACATCAAACTTTCCCTTACAAAACCCTTCTGCGCACATAGCTAGGACTAGGTATCCGCGCACACAGCCAGCAGGAGCCTTTCAACCCAACCCAAACAAACCCTTACAACATATTACATACATAAACTTATAAAACATCAATAATTGATGACTTAACTGAACTTTCTACTTTCCTTAGACTCGATCTATCTATTTATATTCGCCTAGCGCGCAGATACTATGGTCTCAGACCATGGTTTGAGGTCCACAGTTTACCCTTAAACCCATTTACATCAAAATTAGGAAGTTTGACTCACCCCATAGCCCCTTGACTCAATCGCACAGCGCACACATACAAACTTATACAAAATTACATCAAAAATTGTGCCTCAGGGGACCCCGCTCCAACAGGTAAATTTCATGGGTAGATAAATACATTGGGTGGATGCCACTTACAATAACATGGGTAAATTTCATGGGTGGATGCAATTTTCCATTTGGATTAGTTTTTTCTTTGTATTATCGTGTAGATACGCAGATATGCTTCACAGTGGTCGCATATATATTTTGAAGTAATTTGTTTTATACTGTTACCTGATTTGGGTTTTGGTAGTCAATATGTTCAAATATATATGCAGGTTTTATGCATGATAAGCATGTATATACGCATATCTGGTCAAATATAATTGCCTATACATTCTAAGTTGAACATGATTAGGTTTTGAATTGTTGTTTGATGATGACAATTGATGAAATCTGTTTTATTTGTTGTTGTTCGTCAATGATGTCTTGAACAAAATAGTTGATATCTGAATGTGTTGATGATTGGTTATTGAGTCATGGCTTGGCTTGGTATGGCATGACAATATTGATAGTGTTTATTTGATCTGGTTCAGTGATTGATCTGCTCTAGTGACTCAGTTGATTCAATTCTCAAAGACTCAAATTTTTAGTTTTTTGTGAGTTGAGATATGTACATAGGTATTAAGCATAGGAAACACATATATACATGGGTTTTCTTCAAGATAGTCGCAAATATATTCTGAATTTAATTTGATCAGGGTTTGAAATGACTGCACATTGTTTCAGTGATGAATTCCTGGTTAATCAGTGATTGGTTGATTGATTGATGTGTAATAGTGTTATTAGATAGTGCATTGATTTGATTTGGTTGAATTGGTTGAGATTCAATGTAGTGATTGGTCGGATTCAGTATTCATTAGATTTATGTTTCAATGGTTCAATTAGTCTATAGTGCTTCAATGATTCAAATTTTGTGATTCAATATTCTGGTTTCGACTAATTGTTGGTGTGGGTCATGTGTGAAAATTTTATGAAAGGTGGCCTTCTTATTTTGATGATTGATTGACAGGTGGATCCAGTGTGAAATATTATGAAACGTGGTCGATAAGGTGCTAAGGGTTGTCGCCTTCAGTGAGGGGTTAGGAGCTCCTTTCGGTAGGAGTTGATAAATGAGATAAGGGGGTTGTAGCTCCCTTCCAGTATGTGATGGAGAATGAGTGCAGGTTGTAGCCTCCTGTAGATGGGTGCCTGTGTGTTGGTAAGATTTTGCGCTAGTACAAGATGTAATGAATATTTTCTCTATATAATAAGAAAGAAGACATAGACGACAATAACAGTTGCTTTCTCCCACATTGGGTTTCCAACTAAAATACCAGTGTCCATATGTGTTGATATGTTTCTTGTGTGTTGATGATTTATATTCTCTTTACTACTCATGGTTATTTCTTAATAAATGGATTAATAATGATGCACTGGTTAAAGATAAAGATCATATGGAACATACGAAAAAATAGTTATCTGGATTTACACAATTTGCATTAACTAGAGTCACATGCACACGTGAATTGCATAAAAAACATTATCGTACATAATTCTGAATGTGAAATTGAAATTTAAAGTGAATTAAAAATATCGATACACCCCCCCCCGACCCCTCAAAATGAGAAATCAAGAGGGAGTATCTTCTAACAAGCCACCTTTATTTAATGGAAATAAGTTTATGTTTTGTAAAATCAAAATGAGATCATGTTTGTAGGTACTAGGAGCTGATGTATGAGCGATTGTTGAAGATGGATATCAATACACAACCTCCATTACCACAAATGGTGCAGGAAAGAAATGGCATGAGAACAATGTAAAGGTTGTAAATTATATTTTTGGAGGTTTGGCTGAATCTAAGTTTGTGAAAGTCATGCAGTTGAGCACTGCAAAGGAAATATGGGATAAGCTTGTTCAAAGCTATGAA
This sequence comes from Pinus albicaulis, assembly GCA_034641835.2. Taxonomy (NCBI): domain Eukaryota; kingdom Viridiplantae; phylum Streptophyta; class Pinopsida; order Pinales; family Pinaceae; genus Pinus; species Pinus albicaulis. Next base: position 121,574,313 of record CM076578.1, read on the forward strand.
GGTGAATCTAAGGTAAAAAGTGCTAAACTTAAAACATATAGAAATCAATATGAGTCTCTTATAATGCATGATGATGAAAGCATTGCAAATTTTTTTCTTAGAGTAGATGAGATTGTTAACACAATGAAAGGTCTTGGTGATGAAATAAAGGATATTGTTGTTATTGAAAATATTTTGAGATCTCTAACTGCAAAGTTCGATTCCAAATTCTTTTCCATTGAACAAATGCAGGATTTGAATAATCTTTCCATTGAAAAAATCCATGGTGTTATATGAAAAAATTACTTATGTAGACAAAAATGAACTCCCTAGATCTAGTGGCCCAATCTAGAAACAATAAGGGAAAAAATATCTATGTTTTCCTTAGAGAGATTATAATATGAAAAAGAGACCTACCTATAATTTGTAGTAAGTCCTCTTCTTCTCTTTTCTTGTAAGCTCCAACTCTAGCTCCGGGCGCAATAAATGGAAATTGAAACAATGACTAAAACAAGCAAGTTAACTACAATATCCACATAGCATAAACTAATATCTCTAATCAATGAGTCAAATGGCATTGAAATACATAAACATCAACATGACACAAGTATAGGAAAACATAGTTATTTTTGTATTAATAAATGAAGGAGAGAGATACAACAATTTATAAATGCTTTATTTTGTATATATATTCCCAATTGTCTTGTCCTTCCTTTCCACAATGAAAACCTTCAAGCTCAACCCTAATGCATAAATGGATGATGATTCCTTAAGCTCAAAGTAATAGCATGAGGGAACTAGTAATCTCCAAAAGCCAACCCATACTCTATGGGAGTAGTAGATTTATAGGATAAAAGTGGTAGCTTAGTATTTACCAATCTAGGCTTGAGATCCACATATGAAGGAGGATAAGATCTAATGATAATAGATAAGACCTCTAGAGTTGAAATTCGAGATCTATATCCATGGTAAATGGTTAGAACCACCTTAGAATATTCTGGAAGGATAAGTTTCATAAATATTTTTTATTTTTTTCTCGAAATTATAGAACCATTTCACATGCAAAGTAGAGAAGCCCGCGCTGGTTAGTGCTGGCACTCAGTTATGCAACTTGCAACCATTACAGGTGGACTGAGGTGTAGGGTGTGCTAGGGCCAAAAACATAGTTTTTTATTTGATTGACCATGAAAATCGGAGTTTTTGGAGAGGTAATACTTAGGGCTTTGCAAAGGGATAATGACAAAGTGTAAAGGATGTTGACTGATCTTGGTTTTCATGCCTTTTAAGTGAATGCGACAAAATTTCTTGTAATAGATTTCCCCATAAAGTACAAAGTAAGAAGCAGTGGCTGAGGATTGAAGTGCTTTACCTTGTGACAAGTCCACATCAAGAACAAATTGGTCGAAATCATAATATGTTACAATACATATTATTATCATTATATCATTACCGAGGGAGGCAAACCCAATGCCCATTCTGAGCATATAAGCCATTATACATGTACAATGATCAAGAAGTCTCGTCCACTGATGATAGAGTGTGGACCCATGCTTGGATGACTATTTGAATGATCATAGCCATCATACTTTGTAATCTTGTATGAATCCTGAAATCACAACCCAAATGGATGGAACTATATTCGAGGTATTTTACCTCATCACTCGATAGTACAGGTCTAGTCATGTGAATAAATGAGCTAGAGTAGAACATGGTAGAAACCATTTGATTACTAGCCAATGATGTAAGCTATTAAAAAATGTGAGGGAAACCACTAATAATGATAATGGATCTCAAGGTACTATAGTACACTCTATGTGGAGTGAATGAATGAGCTGAAGTCAAACACCACATAGTATCATCTGGTTGAAGGCCAATGATGAGAACCTGTCACTGAAAACGAGGAAAATTTCCATTGAGGTATGCAAGCTCCAAGGTACTGAAAGGAGTTTCTAAGTCAACTTCCTGGATAACGAGCCGATGTTGACAGGAAGCAACCCATCGTAGGAGGGCCTTGATGTATCCCTCATCAATGACATGAAATGGGTATCAATATTTGAGATAAAATGATGTTGATGCAGAGTTGGTTTAGGGACAACAAACATGAAGCAAGGCTTAAGAGTATTGTAACACATTTCAACTGAAGGAATTCTATTAAACATATCAATGAAACTTTATGGAGTTGGAAACCTTGACTCGAAATCGATTATGAATGATTTTGATATGGTGTTATTAACCAAAGTGGCAAGCAGATTTATCAACCCAACAGTCACAAAGATGTAGTGAAAGAGTGTCATGTTCAAGGGCGACTTGTTTCCATTAATAGGTAAAATACCCTATTTTCCCAATTTCCCAACCATTTCTATTGAGTACCTATTTATTTTTTATAATATTAAGAAGGATAACATATGCTTGATCTATAAGTTCATCCTTCGGATGAATCCTTGTAATTATTTTTAATGAACCCTGAGAAGGAGTGGCCTGACCTCGTCATGTTCAATGAGTCCAATGATGTTTGATGATTTTACAAGTTAAGAAAAGGTGTAACTCGACTTCTTTTTCATGTTTAGAGAGTTTGAAAAAGAGGCTAAAAAGATAACTCCAAAGGTTTATTTTTGTAAATTTAGTCTCTCGAGTCCGAAAATGCATAAAATGATACTCAGGAGAAACTTTTAGTCATGCTTGACTAAAGTATTCCTTTTTCATAAATAGTCTATCCCAGTCTGGAAAAGGGTTAAAATGGTACTGGGTAGATGTATTTTCATTTACTTTAACGAGATTCAAAAGAAAAGTGCTCGACAATATTTTCATGTTTTGGGAGTCTAAAAATAGTTGAAAGAGGGCTCCTCCTAAAGGAATGAGCGATATAAAGGGTAGAAAATGGTTCTAGTTATGATGGAACTGCTCAAACACATAGAGGTAAAGAGGATGGCTAATAAGACCACTCATGACAACGGTTCCTTAGGAAAGGGTAAACACCAAGCGAAAGTGAATGATTAGCCAGGAGGATGGTGATGATGGAATGAGAAAACCAAGGCTCATGTTGCATAAATAGGTTGATAAAAAAAGGAAGTCACAAGACGGGGAGTTCCTTTTTTGTAAGTTTTAATGAGCCAGAAAAAGTGATAAAAGTATACTCGGTAACTTATTCTCATGTATTTAAGAGCACGATAATGAAAAAATACTAAGCTCGTAATAGGTTTCATTTTTACACAAGCTTGAAACAGAGAAAAGCTTTGCTTGAGAGTGAGAGTGGTTTCAATTTTACAGAAGTTTGAAACATGAGAAAAACTATGCTTGAAATAATTTTGCATGCCCCCAACATAATGACTTAATTCTAGTTTCATGCCCCCCAATTTTCATTTCACTCATCTAAGTAGACTACTTTTTTCTAATACGCAGATGGAATGAAGGTCCATTTACGAGATCAAGTGAAAGACTCGACTTAACATTTATGATATCTAGTCAAAGAATCAAATTGGAAGGGGACTTGTTTCATTAATTAGAGGAAATTTCAGCCTAAAAGTGGCCTCCTAAGGAAAATTAAAAAAATAATAGTTAAAATAATAAAATAAGAGCTATGAATTTTGGAGGGAAAAGAACAAAACTACTTTTTTTTTACTTGTATTTTTGGCTTATCTCCTTGTAGGTTTGCCCAAATTTCAAGTGTAGACACTTGTTAGATGCAAAATTAAATTCCACATCCAACGAGTACCCATTATGCATAGTTTTCATAAGGCCCACATTGAAAAGAAATGAAGATACATTAAAAAAACATGTGAAATTTGAGTAAACCTATAAGGAGACAAGCCAAAAATACAAGTAAAAAAGTAGTTTTTATTTTTTTTCCCTCCAAATTATTTACATGTACCTATTTATAAATTTAAAGGATTTTGATTGGTTTACATATTATGACATGGGAATTACTTGAAAATCTCATGGGCACTTTTAGGATGAAATTTCCTCTAATGTTTAACAAGCTTGACACAAGAAAAGGAACTCTGCTCATGGGGCCTTGTTTCATTTTTTAACGAGCTTGATTCAAGAAAAGGAACTCTGCTTCGGGAACTTGTTTCATTTTTTAACAAGCTTGACACAAGAAAATGAACTCTGCTCCAGGACCTTGTTTCATTTTTTAACGAGCATGACACAAGAAAAGGAACTCTGCTGCGGGACCCTGTTTCATTTTTTTAGCGAGAATGACATAAGGAAAGGAACCCTAATATGGGACCTTGATCATGGAATGTAGGAGGGACACCCAGGATATGAAGAGATGGGTTCTGGGTTCGATCCCCATTGGAGTCGCCAAGTTGTTATATGGAAAATTCACTTATGTGGACAAAAATGAACTCCATATATCTAGTGGACTGATCTAGAAACAAAAAGGGAAAAGAGATCTATGCTTTCCTTAGAGAGATTAGAATACAGAAAATATACCTACCTAGAATTTGTAGTAAGTCCTCTTCCTCTCCTTGCTCGTAAGCTTCAACTCTAGCTCCAAGTGCTATAAATGGAACCTGCAACAATGACTAAAAAAAACAAGAGAACTACAATATCATCATAGCATAAACTAATGTCTCTAATCAATGAGTGAAATGGCATTGAAATACATAAGCATAAAAATGACACAAGTATAGGAAAACATAGTGCTTTTTGTATTAATAAATGAAGGAGAGAGTTACAACCATTTATAGATGCTTGAATTTAGATCTAAGACTTTTGTGATCCATAATTTAGATAAATATCTTTCGGATTAATCACATCATTAATCCTAATGATGTGATTAATCCGAAAGACATTTATCCAGATGCTTGAATTTGTCGATGTCTTCCCAATTGTCTTGTCCTTCCTTTCCACAAAGAAAACTTTCAAAATAAACCCTAATGCATAAATGGATGATGATTCCTTAAGCTCAAAGTAGCAACATGAGGGCACTAGTAATCTCCAGAAGCCAACCTAGACTCTATGGGAGGCAATGGATTTATAGGATAAAAGTAGTAGTTTAGGATTTACCAATCCAAGCTTGAGATCCACATATGAAGGAGGATAAGCTCTAATGATAAGAGATAAGACCTCTAGAGTAGGAATTCAAGATATCTATCCATGGTATATGGTTAAAACCACCATAGAAGCTTATGGAAGAAGAATTTTTTTAAATATTTTTTATTTTTCCCAAAATTATAGAACCATCACACCTACAAAGTAGAGTAATATGTGTTGGTCATTGCAAGTTATCATGTATGCAAATTTAAACCATTGTAGGTGGAATGAAGTGCATGGAGCACTGGGGCGAAAAACACAATTTTTTATTTGACTAAGCTAGAAGCTCAGACTTTTTGGTTAGGTAATGCTTAGGGCTTTGCAAAGGGATAATGAAAAAGTCACTAAGGATGCTGATTGATTCAAACTTTTAGGCCTTTTGAGTGAATGCAACAAAATTACGTGCAACACATGGGATCTCGATAGCTTATGAGATGTGAAAAGGGGATACATTAGGTATTAGAGAAGCAACATTCAAAGCCACAAACAAAGGGAAAGAAAATGAAGATCCTAAAGATACAAGTTACATTTCTGATGAAGAAGAAGCAATTTTTGTGAAGAAGCTCCAAGTAGGAATTGGTAGGTTCAAAGGTAAGTTTCCTTTCAAATTTTTTTCCTATGGAAGATTAGGTCACTATGCCGCTAAGTGTCCTTATAAATAAAATCATGAAAAATGAAAGAATTTTTTAAAGAAGAATGTCAAAAGAGGTTTCACTAGCAAGAAAATTTTTTATACTCATGAAGATAGTGAATATTCTTCCAATCATGAGGATGATGAATAAGATAAATATTGTCAATTATTTATGGCATTTGAAGAACAATGTATAGATGAGTTTTGAGCAAATTTGAAGAAATTTTCCTCTGGTACAAAAGATTGGGACATCTCAGCTTTTCTCAACTATACAAATCAAGCAAGAAGGGATCAGTTCGTGACTTGCTGACATCTCTCCGCCTGAAAATATCATTTGTAAAACATGCCAATTTGGTAAGAAATACAGAGTTTAGTTTAAAGCTAAATAATTCACTTTAGGTAAATCCCTTGACCTTGTTCACACTGCTTTATGTGGACCTATGCGAAAGAAGTCTCCTCGTGGTGAACAATATTTAATGCTATTAATTGATTACTTAACAATAATTTGTTGGGTTGGTTTACTAAAGTATAAAGATGAGGAATTTTAAAATTTGAAAATATTCAAATCTATGGTGAAAAATGAATAAGAATTAAAAATCAAATGTCTTAGATCTAATAGAGGAGGAGAGTTTATATCAGAGGATTTTTTCAATTTTTGTGAGCAACATGGCATCGAAAGGAAATTTTCCATGGCTAAAAGTCCTCAACAAAATGGAGTGACAGAAAGAATGAACTAAACAATTCAAAAAATGGTGCAGGACATGCTTGATGAGTCTGGAATACCTCACACCTTTTGGGGAGAAGTAGTACATACAAATGTGGACATACTTAACAATGCCCCTGTTTGAGTAAACAATGATAAAACTCTGTATGAACTCTGGTATGGTAAACCTGCAATTTTCAAACACTCTAGAATCTTTGGAAACAAATGTTTTATAAACAAAAATGATGATAAGCTTGGGAAGTTTGAATCTAGAGTTGATTGAAGAATCCTTATTGGATACTCTTCTAGAAGTAAAGGATATAAATTATATAATAAAAGGATCCAAAATATTGTTGAAAGTATATGTTGTGATTGATGAAGCATCCACAGGTACCAAAAGAGAGATCAGATGACGAAAAACCCCTACTAAAATCTAAGAAGTTGTAGGAGAAGAAGAAATAGAAGCATCAAAATAAGGAAATAAAAATACAGGTGTGTTAGAAAAGACTCTATCAAGGTGTGTTCAAAAAAATCTTCATGCATCTCAAATTATAGGTGATAAAGAAGCAAAAATACAAACTAGAAGAGGTTTTTTTGGATCATCTAGTCACTTAGCCTTATAATCCACAATTGAACCTCAAAATGTGAATCAAGCAACCAAACATTAAATATGGGTTAAGTTAGTGAATGAAGAACTTGATCGAATATAAAATAAACATACATGGGAACTCATACCAAGGCCTCATAATAAAAATGTAATTGGGACAAAGTGGGTATTTAAAGACAAACTGAATGAAAATGGGGAAGTAATTTGAAACAAAGCAAGAATTATATGCAAAGTTTATAATCAATAAGAAGGGATATACTTTGAAGATACATTTGTGCATGCAGCTAGACTTGAAGCCATAAATATTTCTTGCATTTTCTAGCTTTCATAACTTCAAGGTATATCAAATGAATGTTAAATATGCATGTTTAAATGGGGACCTAGAGGAATAAGTTTATATTGAAAAACGTGAAGGATTCATACTTAGCAATGATAAAAATATTGTTTACAAACTTAAGAAGGAATTACATGGGTTAAAATAGGATCCCCGTGCATAGTATTATCATCTTGACATGTATCTTTATTAACAATGGTTCAAGAAAGGATTTATAGATAACAATCTATATATCAAATTTGATAAAGACAAACTACTACTTGTAGTGGTTTATGTTGATGAAATAATATTCAGAAGTAATGGTTAATATATGAGTCTAAGATTTGCTTCAACCATGCAATGGGAATTTGAAATGCATTTAATTGTTGAGTTATAAATATTTCTTAGCCTGTAGGTTCATCAAACTATGGATGGTATCTTCCTTTCTCAAACTATCTCAAGAAGGTCATGAAGAAATATGGATTAGAAGATTGCAAACCTTTATGCACGCCCATGATGATAGGATGTAATATTAGCCAAGATGATGGATCTCCTACAGTTAATCAACCTGAATACAAATCTATGATTGGTAGCTTGCTTTATATTACTGGTACAAGACTAGAAATTATGCATGTAGTTGGCATAGTTGGACCATTACAAGCAAATACTAAAGAGACACGTCTCAAAGAAGTCAAAATGATATTCAAGTATTTGCAAGGCACTCAAGATATTGGACTATGGTATCCCAAAAACACATTTTGGACTTCATGCTTACAAAGATGCAGACTGGGCAAGTAGTATTGATGACCACACAAGCACTAGTGGAGGAACATTTTTTGGGGACCAGGCTTAGTTTCTTGGTTCAGTAAGAAACAAAGTTCTATTACTTTATCAACTATTGAATTAGAATATGTTGTTGTTGCTACTTGTTGTAGTCAACTTATATGGATGATCCAAAAATTACAAGACATCCAAGTCACTTGTACCCAACCTGTATATATTCTTTGTGACAACACTAGTGCCATAATCATCTCTAAAAATCCTGTCATGCACTCAAAAACTAAGCACATCCCAATAAAATATCATTTTATTAGATAACAAGTTCTTGAAAAAAAGATAAAATTGGAATATGTTCCTCCAAAGGGACAAGTTGAAAATCTATTCAACAAGCCTCTTCCACATGATTACTTTGAGTATCTTATACATAAGTTAGGAATGATTCCTGCCTATTCACTCTAGTAATTTCTCTAACATAACAGGCAATATGATCTCGGGGGGAGCTATGATTATGGAGAATCAACATTTTACATTTTGTATGTGTTTCACATGAAGGAAAATCATGTATGTACATGGTTAATGACTTAAGAAATCACATATGGTTTCTTGTTATGAAAAACGAATGACACAAATTCAAGGGGAGCTTCTCATATGTTTCCATCTGTTCATTATTGAATTTCTGGATTTGACATTGGTTTTCTACAGTCTGTTGATGATGCCCTTATGCTGCTTAGGGTATTGGATTATAATGGCTTATGTTGAGTTGTTGAAAAGTCTTATTAATGTTGTTGATTTGTCTCTCTAATTGGTAAGAAAGATATGATATGTTCAAAATTTATGATGAAGAGTTGGCACACGTTCATGGGGAGCATATTCCTTGCTTCTAATGGTTCGTTGTTGTCATTATGGTTTCTTGAGAATCCTTGTTGCATTATGTTGACTATGATGAGTTCATATCATTGAATGTGATATGGATGTATGGTTATTTCTATTGTCACTACTAAAAAATATACATGATGTTGTCACTTTCTCATAGATTCTTGGATTACATGGATGATGCTTTATTACTGCTGCTACTATTGCTTGATATTTCTTGGTTATTTTACCTCATGTTAAGGATGATCATGTTGCTTTTATTATGTTGTTGTCATATGATTATGTTGCAGATGCATATTCAAAGCATGGTGGTTGCTGATGATTATCATGGCTTTGCTACAAAGATGCCTCATTGTTGAAATTATTCTTTATAGTTATGGATATTTCTATCACTTCATATGACAAGTTGGGTTGTGTCAAAATTCAACCAAGAGTAACTATTTAAAACCACTTATAGCTATAAGTTAGCCCTTCTAGCATGAGAGGGCTCTCTCAAAAAATACTGGATAATGCTCTCAATAAGCTGAATTACAGATGGCCAACTCTAGATTTTTGTATGATTTTGCAAGTGAAAGAAAGTGTGATAATCACCACCATTAGGCATTGAGTCTGTTAAAGGAAAACTCAATTACATACAAACATGTTTTGTGGAAGCTGAGGCATTTTTGGCATTAACTGGTGTGAAGTGAACATTTACGGTCAATCACAACAAATTGAAGGAAGTTGGAGAAATATTACATTGAATTCCAAGTAATCAAATAAGCCATGAAAACTGATAATTACTTAAAAGCATAATGAGATAACATAAAAGCCAAAAGTGAATCTAATGTTGAAAAACAAAGTATGCTACAAATGTATATTAACTGGATAAATATTTACAAAAGTGGTCTTTCTCACATATGGATCCTCCTTTGCAAAGTAAAAAAACTACAAATATATAGAGAAGCATCTCCATAAGCCATTAATTACAAAATCCACCACCTGGGGCTAGATTTGATCATCATGCTAAGAGACCTAATCCTATTTGACTTACAAAACATATGATATTTCTTAGGGATTTTTTGTTTTAATACAATTTGAATTCAAATAGGATTGTGTTCATTTATGTGCCCTCAAAAATTCTGTTGCTGAAACCTATTGAATCCAACCAAATTCTGAGTGTGTTGGACTTGCTGATGTGCTCCTGCCACGTGGATGTGCTGACCTGGTTGACTTTGCTGACGTTTTTTCCTGAAAAATAGGAATTTTGATACGATGATGTGGACACCCTTGTGACATGTAACCCATGTGATTTCCCTATTGTCTGATTCTCGATCGAAATTTATAAAGCATAAAAAGCAGTTTGACAGTTTCATAGAAAAATTTAGTATCAAGCTACAAAAACCATTATTCTAGTACTTTTATGATCTCTCAGCAAGCTCTGAAGTGTACTCTTATGCATTTTAGCTAAATTCATGCAATAAGAACTCCTTTATCTGAATTTTTCACTTTCATTTTCCTCAATGATAAGCTACAACAGTTTCGTAACAAATTTTCCGCTTAACTACGGGGAGTTGCTACGAAAATTTGAATTTTTTGAGTTTCTATTTTGTTATAATTTCTTTTGCCTATCTAATTGTTATGAAACCAACTCAAAAAATAGAAGAAAAGAGAGATAAACGCCTTAGAAATAAGCCACTTTGAGGGGGGAACTTCCTTTACATTACATAAATGAACAATTCTTGGATGATACAAATGAAAAAACCTCCTTTCTATATATAGGAGTCCATGGGGTCACAATATAATCCTATATTACCTAACAATAATAATGTAAGGGCACAGTAATAACAATACCAGGACTACAAGGGTACTAAAATAACAATAAGGGGGATACACTAACAACAATAAGGGACTGCACTAGTAATATAGGGCCCTAACATGCCCCTCTCCTTCAAAAAAAGTGTTTTCCTCAATTCTTGAGTGGTTATGGATGCTTATGTATAAAATTTTCATCCTCCCATGTGGAATCTTCAGTGGGTAAGTTCTTCCACTTGATGAGATACTCTGAAATTGATCGATTTCGTAGCTGTCGAGTTCTTGTTTCTGTGATTTCTTTAGGTTCCAATATGATTTTTCCTTCCTCATCAAGTTCTGGAAATATTGTTTGAAACAAAATTTTGTCACCTATAAACTTCTTTAATCATGAAACATTGAAAACTGGGTGCACTCGGGAAGATGCAGGAAGCTCCAATTTGTATGCCATAGTACCAATCTTTTGCAACACCTTGTAAGGTCCATAGTACTTCGGTGATAATTTATTATCCTTCTTAGCTTGCTTGAGGGACACTTTTTTGTATGGTTGTAGCTATAAAAATACCTAGTCACCTACATCGAAACTTCTCTCGCTACAATGTTGATATACTTGTTGTTTCATTCGATTTTGTGCCAAATTTAGGTTATCTTTTAAGATTTGGAGAACTTGTTGTTGATGCCTGATGTGATATTCCACTGCTTGAACCTTAGAATTTTCTCTTAAAGATGATGTGATGGACGACAGATGATATCCATAAAGTGCCATAAATGGGGTCATTTTTGTTGTAGTGTGGAAGGAAGTGTTATACCACCATTCAGCCAGAGGTAACCAATTGACCCATTGTGTTTGTTTATCAGATACAAAGCAATGAAGATACCCTTCCAAACATTTTTTCACTATCTCAGTTTTCCCATCTAATTGAGGATGATAAGATGAGCTGTGAGCTAGTTGAGTAACCAAACAAGAAAATAATTCCTTCCAAAAATTTCCAGCAAAAATGGGGTCTCTATCGCTTACATTAATCTTTGGGTTTCCATGTAGCTTTTGATTTGTTTCCATAGATGCAGTATCAACTGTAATCGCTTTAAATGGATGAGATAATGCACAAAAGTGTACATACTTGGTAATCATATCAACTACCACCATGATGACACTCTTTCCTTCAGACTTCGGTAAACATGTGATAAAATCCATTGAAACCTCCTCCCAACGTTGATTTGGAAGGGATAAAGGTTGTAGGAGACCCGAGGTCTTAATTGTCTCAAATTTATATTGATGGCAAACCAAAAATTCCGCCACAAAATTTTGAATATCAGATTTAAGGCCATCCCAAAAAAATTATCTCTTCACCCTATGGTAAGTTTTTAAAAATCATGAGTGTCCTCCTAAGGGAGAGGTGTTCAATTCAAAAATAACATTTTGTTTTAGTTGGGAGTTCTTACAAAGATATAAGCGATCTTTGTACATTAAGGAATCATTTTTCCAACTAAATGTATCAGGTGTATTGGGATCTTGCTACAACTTTTGAATGAGTGTCCATACTTCTTTGTCATTCTTCCATTCCTCCCTTACTTTGGTTATCCAATATGGTTGGATAATAGAAATGGCACAAAGCAATGCTTCCACATCCTCATCCTTTCTTGAGAGTGCATATGCAACAAAATTTAGCTTCCCTTTTCTGTAAATGATTTCAAAGTCATAACCCAACATCTTTGTGACCCATTTTTGCTGCTCTTCTAAAGAGAGTCTTTGTTCCAAAAAGTATTTAAGACTATCATGATCAATTTTTACCTTGAAGTGTCTTCCCATTAGGTAAGGTCGTCGTTTCTTTAGTGCATGTAGTATTTCCAATATTTTCTTCTCATAAATATATTTCTGTAAATACTTTCCTTTGATTGGATGACTTTCAAAAGAAATGGGTCTTCCTTCTTTCATTAAAACAACACCAATTCGATTTCCTGACACATCAAATTCCATAATAAATTTTTTTGTGAAGTCTGGCGTAGCTAAGACCGGTGCTTGGCACATTGCCTCTTTAAGATGTTCAAATGCCTTAGTTGCGACAGGAGTCCATGAAAATGCATATTTCCTTAATAGTTAAAGGTGTTGGTATTTTCCCATAATTCTTAACAAACTTGTGATAATACCCTGTTAACACGAGAAATCCTCGCAACTACTTTATGGTTGTGGGGACTTTCCATTCCTTAATGGCTTTAATTTTGTTAGGGTCTACCTTAACACTCTACTGAGATATAATATGACCCAGATATTCCACCTCTTGTACTTCAAAGAAACATTTGGAGGTTTTTTCATATAATTTTTTCTCTTCCAATAGTTTGAGCACCTTGTCAACATGTTGAATATGATCCTTCCAAGACCTGTTGTAGATTAGTATATCATCAAAAAATACTAGCACAAACTTTCTAAGGAAGGGTTTGAAAATGGAATTCATCAACCCTTGAAATGTAGAAGGTGCATTAGTAAGGCCAAAAGGCATGACAAAATATTCATAATGACCCTCATGGGTTCTGTTGTGGCTCATTTGCATTAAATTTTGAAATATTTCTCAAAACACTAAAAAAGCATATATGTTAGAAAAGGTAAAAATTTTGTATGTCGAAAAATAATTTTGATTTTTATGTAGGTGTATTAACATTATGTGCGGAGATGTGAAGGCGGGTCGAGTCAGGCTTATTTGCGTGTAGAAAATTTCAAGAGTCAGGCTGATTGATGCGCTCAGAACATTGCACATAGGTCTGGGTCGAGTCAGGATTATTCGCAAGCTCAGGAGAGACTAGCACTACAAAATACCAAATAAGCTCAAGAGGGTTACAAAGTGGAGAAAAAAAATGGTAATCAAGATCGTTTATTCATAAAGAAACATGTGCGAGCATGTTGAATGAAACTATGTTCATTACCGAAGAAATTTCATAGATTTCTCAGAGGCATAGAATTGGCGTATTTTCCTTAAAAACTTAAGAGTTTTGGAAGAAGCGTAAAGGGGGAAAATCAACGGTCAAGATCAAAGCGCAGAATTGAAGCAGAAATATGGAAGACGGAGATCATATCACATAAATGCAAGTCAGATGGATCAGAGGTTGTGAAGAGAAGCCACGTGTCAGCCATAGTTTCCATCGCATATCGCATTCGATAAAGGATACAAGTTTTAGATATGATTAAACTTGCAAAGATGTGATGCGAAGAGTGACAAGTTTAAGATCTGGAAATGTGATGAATATCGCACATCGCATGCGATAAGATATTGCGACAATTAGAGGAATTGAAAATTGGAAAAGTTACAAAGTGCTGATGAGGTAAAGGTTATAAAAGCCAATCTACGATGAGGCTTAAAGTTGCAATAATATGAGGTGATGCGGTCGCACGTTGCAAGTTTATGAGGAAAGGCGCTAAGAAATATGTTGTAAACGTCGAAGGAAAAAATGTGATGGAAAGGCAGACGTAATACCATTTAAAGGTTAATTTGAACTTATTTAAAGTCCAAGATTATGTGTAGTTGCGTTGGTTTTACGAAGAAATGTGAATGCAGGCAATAGACTCGGCTATGTGACCCTATGCAGAGCAAAGGGTAGGAAAGACAGAATGCAGCAGACACGAGCATAAGAGGCAGAGTTGGGAAGAAGGGGACATGATAACCTTGGTTGAAACATAGAGGCATAGGCAGAGTTAGGCAAAGAGAGCACATAGTGGCAGTTTTGGAAACACAACAACTGGATCAAGTCGGGCAAGGATACGTTATTGCAGAACTGTTCGAATACCACACCAGAATCAGCAAAGACATCATAGCAAGCATAAAAGACAAATGTTGAACTCTAGAATAAAGGCAGGGCAAGGATGTCCAATCTGTCAGGGAGACACATCAGTACTTCAGGGAGATGCATCAACAACAAATCAGATTCAACAAAAAGAATAAACTTTCAAATTTTAACTCGTTTTCTTTGTCTGTTAAGGTCGAAGCTATAGTGATGTCCTCAATTGCAATGTAATAAGAATTTTTAACAATTTAGGTAGTTGAAGGAGTTTCAAGAAGTTCTGGAAATTACGAATTGTTTTTGATATATTTAAGCAAGATAGAAAGAAAGAAGAAGGGTTCCGAGTTTTGGATCTTTGGAAGACTAAAGCTTTGGTACTTACTTTTTTGAGGAATTAATGAAAGAAGCATCAAGTTTCCTACAACTATTGATGGTGATTCATTTTTCCTATGTCATTTTGTGTTCCTTCTTCCTGGAATGAAGTGAAGTAAAGTAGCTTCCGGTATCTTAATTAAATCTGTGAGTAAGAGTTAAATAACCTTAATTTGCACTCCCCCACTCCAACTCCTCTCCCTTCACACATTCTCTCTGGAACTTAAAAGTAATATATTTTGTGTTTACAACATATTATTTTGAGTTTCCTCTCTCTCCATAAATTCATTCTGAAATTTAAAGTGATAGATTCTATGTTACAACATATCATTTTGATTTTCTTCTACAGTTCTTCTTTTCCATTCAGCTATCAGCAGTTAATGGCATTGTAGAGCCTTTCATTATACCAGATTGTTAAGGGTTTTAAAGAATTAGTTTCCAAAGGGATTGAACGAAGACCATCTGATATAATTACTTTTGTGACACATTTTAAAAAATGTCTCAAGCACTAATTCCTTTCCACAACCAAGGAATTGTCTCTTAAGAAACAACATTTTCTGGTGCCGTTTCCGGGGACGAAGAGAAGAAGTTATTTTCCCTTGGTTTTTCCAATTATTTTCTCTGGTTGTTTAGTGAGGAGGAAATATTTGGTTGTGTTTTTTATTCTCAGAAATCTGGCTCGCAAAATTCCTCACACGAGGTCAAATACCTCGTAGCAGAAGGTCCCTGCTTTGTCAGACCTTGAAAGATTGGTTTCTAAAAGGGTTTGGAAACCCAAAGCCCCCTTAACACCTAGTACTCCATTTTCAACTCCTGGTAGAAGTTCTAGTAATCCTTTCTTTGAATATATCTCTGAAGTACTCCCTTTCTTGGAACAAGATTCACCTTTCACCACTTTATTTTCAAGAACCTAAGTTGGAAGAACACTTGTTTGAGTCTGTTTCTTTTATTTTTACTCAAGCTCAACAAAATCTAGTTGTTGGTCCCTATGCTATTGTCCATCAACCCACCCCCATATCAGTTTTACCTCCACCTTCGTTCATTTTCATAGCAGGTTCATCAACTGCATCTAACCAAGGAGAAATCAATCAAGGTGTAAACATGGCAGCACCAACCTTTTTGTTGACCTTCCACAACCAATGAATGCAATGCCTCAAGAGTATCTTAAATTAATCCCACATTTTATTGGAGAAGATTAAATAACTGTAGAACAACACTTTCCAATGTTTTGTAATTTTTCTAAAAATACGAATGTAGACCATCTTGATGTTGTAATGAGGATTTTTGTTCAGTCTTTGGATGGAGAGGCTAGAAAGTGGTTTAAGGGATTTCCAAATATTTCTATTAATACATGGGAAGAAATGGAAAATCGATTCACTCAAATATGGGGTGAAAAAAGGGATCATGGATATTAAATGACAGAATTCAATGAAATCAAAAGAAAACCATATGAGAATCTATCAGATTTTATCAAAAGATTCAATAAGTTGTATAATAGTTTTCCTGTAGAAATGAAGCCCCTTCCTTTTGGAGCAAAGGTGGTTTTTGATGGGGCTTTTGAAGCCAATTTTAGTTTCACGCTTAGAGAAAGGAGATACCCTACTATAGAGAAAATACAGATAGATGCTTTAGAGATTGAAGATAATATGACTGTAGCTGGAAAGGCGAGAGGGAAACAACTAGTCCAAGAGAAGGGGAAAGCCAAAGAAGAATCATCACAAGATCAAAGAATTGAAGATATGACAAAGGTGATAAATTTTTTGTCAAATAAGCTAGTTAATATGGAATTGGAAAGTAAAAGCTCCCAAAGACAAGTATAAGAAAACCTAGGGGGATTTAACCCTCAATTAAGAAGGAATCCCCTACAAATTTTGTAGAGGGAAAGAAAAGATCAAGACTAGGTTCAAGCACCATTGTATATAGAAGCAGCACCCAGAGAGTCAGCAGAAGTTGGCCAAAGGGAAGCTGAAGATCAAATATCTATGTACACAATACAAGATGATGAAGAGGAAGATTGTGAGGGAGAATATACTGAAGCTGAAGTGTGTTTTGACCAAGATGAAATGGATGAATACTGTAGGAAATTCACAGATTTCATGCAAGCCGAGTTGAATAAAAGGTATGATTTGAGGTCTAGAAAGAGATCTAGAGTGCAGGATAATGAAGGTGAACAACAAGATTCTATCTCTCCTTCAATGGCGAATCTACAAAAAAGGGACCCTGTAAAACAAATCGGTAATGGGAAGCAACCTGTAAATTTTGTTAATAGAACAGAAGTGCAACATGGTGAACCTTCCCAGAGAAAATCATTTGATACTAATATTTTGGAGAGAGTTGTTCCTGTACCCGAACAAGCAGCAAATAAAATAAAGAGTGACGAAGAACCTGAAAATAATGTTAAACAAACTCATCCTTTCAGTTTTACATAAGATTTGGAGAAGGTAAAAATTCAGGTACCTCTTCTAGAATTAGCTAAAATACCAACCTACAAGAAAGAAATTTTAGAATTTATTAATCTCACACAGATTGAAGATATAAGTGACACTGTGAACCTACAAGAAGAGAAGCCAGTGGTCACCTTTGGTCCTCATGTAGAAGAAATAGACCCCTCCATTTCACCATTCTATATTTCTCTGTTGCTTCATGATTTTACTCTCCATAATTGTATGTTGGACTTAGGAGCATCCCATAATCTCATGCCATTGTCTGTTATGAAGGAATTAAACTTGAAAATTACCAAACCTTACAGGGATCTATATTCATTTGATTCCAAAAGGGTGAAATGCATTGGGTTAATTAAAGATGTATTTGTTTCTTTGGCACAAATTCCAGCAAATAGTATAGTCATGGATGTAGTGGTTGCTGACATTCCAGCCAGGTTTGGAATGCTCCTGTCAAGATATTCGGGAGAAAAGCTTAGAGGTTTTCTTAAATTGGATTTCACTTATGCTATCATTCCTGTTTTCAATGGGGAAGAAAGGATATTGTACAGGGAAGCAAGGTTCGTGAATACTACTACCAAGAAAGATGCAGGAAATTCCCCTATTTATAGTTGAGAAACATAAGATATTTCATGTTTCATGCTGCATGAAGGTGCAAAATTTGCTGAAGACATAGGGAAGAAAATCTCTTTAGTAGTTTCAAATAATGAGTTGTACTAAAAAATGAATTGGAAATGCTACTTTGATGGTTCCTACTCCAAGGAAGGCACAGGAGCTGGATTCTTGCTGATATCTCCAGAAGGTAACCTCATGCCTTTTTATTTTAAGTTAGAGTTTGATTCAAAAAACAACGTGGTTGAGTATGAGGCCTTAATATTAATCCTTCAAGTCACTAAACATATGGGAGTTTAGTGTATTTCAATTTTCGGTGACTCTGAACTGATAATAAGACAGATCAAAAATCATTGTCAGACCAAGCATCTGAGATTAAGATCATACAAAAATGAAGTTTGGGATCTAATAGAGAACTATTTTGAAGCCTTCAATCTTCAGTTCATGCCGAGGGAGGAGAATAGGTTGGCAGATTCGTTAGCAGTTGCAGCTTGTACCTTTAAGCCTCCAATGAATCCAAGGTTAAGGTATGAGATTGAAATTAGACACAGACCCTCTATTCCTGACAATGTGAAACATTGGCAGGTGTTTGAAGATGATGAGAAGATAAATCGTTTATTGAAAATTATTGGAAACTTTGAAGATGCTGAGATAGATCAAGAAGAAGAAAAAACATAGTAGAAAGGGGAGGTAAGAAACCTCAAGCATTCAATAGGTGAGCAGAAGATTATCCAATTGAAAGACAATATCCTCCCTGAAGGATTGGCTCCCCTTGAAATACAATTTGACTCTAAAGATGTTGTTGTTAATTTGAAGGAAATACATCAAGAGGAAGAGATGGAATATTGCAATTTGGGAACTCAGTAGGAGCCAAAAATGGTAAAATTATTTAAGGGTGTTCCCAAAAATTACAAAGAAAGGTACATTGAACTTTTTAAGAAGTATATGGACGTGTTTTCTTGGTCATATGAAGACTTGAAAACATATGATAAAAGCATGATACAACATAAGATCCCATTGAAAGAAGGAATCAAACCTCATAGACAAAAGCTCAGATAGATTAATCCATTACTGTTAGCTCATATTGAGAAGGAAGTGAAGAAATTGTTGCAAGCAAAAATCATAGTCCCTCTCAGATATTCGGATTGGGTTTCTAATCTAGTTCATGTGAGGAAGAGAAATGGAGAGATAATATTGTGTGTGGATTTCAAGAATTTGAACAAAGCATCTCTAAAGAATAATTATCCTTTACCTAAAATGGATTATGTCTTACAGAAGGTGACAGGAACTTACAGGATGTCTATGGTTGATGGATTCTCTGGATATAACTGTTATAGGTCAATTTGGGCACCATTCCCAATGACCTGGTTAACTGGACATCATCTCTAGAACCAGTGATCAAGGGTATATCATTCCCTATCATTTCAGTTGCTACATGCCCTATGACAAGAAACAAGACAAATCAAGCAAGAATTTCATCAAGCAAAGGTTTCCATGGTTTGAAGCTTATTATATAGCATATGAGAGCTCACCAAAACATGCTCTAAGGGGCCTAAGTTCATTGCATATGCAAGTAGCCCCATGCAAGGCTGCTTTGAAAAGCACTTCTCGACACTCACAGGTGCATTGGTCACATTGGGAGCACAATTCTCATTGTTCCGGAATTTCCACTTGGCCAGTGCCTTCTAGAAGAGTTCACATGTGTCAAGATTTGGATCCAAGTGTCCATTTGAAATATAAATGACTGGAAACATGTCTTGCCTATTATTGGAAATTAATTGATTGCAAAACAACCTATAGTTCATCTATAAATTGAGCACAGATCTGAGTGCTTGAGAAGGAAGAATTTGAGTAGAGAAATGCTGGGGGATTTGCAATTGAGAGCTAGATTTGTGTAGTTGTTTCTGGAGAGATTTATACTGTGATGAGGCTTGGGGACGTTGCTGGAAGGGTCACTTCAAATTAGTCACTTGGTTGTAACCTCTCCTTCTATCATCAATAAAGAATACTGCTTGTTTTTCCCTATATGCATCTGTATTGGATTTGATTTTCCATATTTCAAGATCTTAGTTGATGTATATGGTTTATGATTTACTGATTTAGAAAAATAACCTGAATAGATATCTATATTATTGTATCTTTTGTTGTTTCAGTTTTCTTTCTTGCAGGAAGCATTTTGCACAAACCGCTTGAATTTGAAGCTGCAACAGAAGCGACAAAAGGAGCCATTTGGAAGTGACTCACCAAGTAAGCATTCAATCCTCTCTGTGTATCTGTTTTGAGTTAGGAAAAATAGTCGTTTAGTCTTTCACCTATTGTTCTAGACTAGCACCTGTCTAGGGAAGCATGATCTATCTGTAATTCACAATTCTGGTCCAACAAATTGGCGACTCCACTGGGGATCGTTTCTCTTAGTTCTAGGTGTTTTAGCCTCTGATTTTCTTTGTTTATCCACCCAGTAGTTGTTACACACAAATATTAAAATTTTTCAAAGCCTAATTTGCAAAGACAGTGAGTTAAACAATATTATTTTTCTTTGTATACTATGCCCAATGCACCCTTAGACTGGACACAATGCTTTGCAGAGCACTGTTTCCCTTCCTACCCTACGTTGCAGAGCACTGTCTCCCCTTGGAGACTGCGTTGACTCCTGAAAGTACCCAAATTCCCTTGAATTTGACTTTGCAACTTGCTTCAGTTTTGTTTGCTGTTGTGTTTTGAAAAGTTTGATCCTTAATTGAATAGTGAATCTATATACTTCTTCCTCTTTTGGCTGAAAATTTGTTCAATGTTTGTTTAAAAAATATTTTCTTTATCATTGATAAGTTGATTTCAAAGTACTTTTTATGGTTGCATTAAGAATCATTTTCTTTCGAAATAGGAAATTGTCATAAAATCTTCATTTCCTTGATAGGAGAAATTGTTGTTGAAATCCCCGTTTTTCCTTCAAAAGAGAAATTTTTGTTCGTATTCTTCATTTCTTGAAAGTAAAAGGAATTTGAATTTTTGATCTAGTGCACCTAGTTTATTTTCTGCATTCATAACATTAAGGAAACTGAAAAGAAAAATTTGCATTTGCACGTAGGATTGTGTGTGTTTTGCAAAAGGAACATTAGGAAATATGCATTTAGTTTGTGCTCATTGATTTTGTTTTGTTCAATGATTTGTTTGCTCACAAATTATTTGCTCTCTTCCCTTAGTAGCTAGGTTCTTCATTGAAAAAGCTGAAAGTGAAAGTTTGTTTATCATTCTTAGCCTGCATTTTAGGAATTTCATACACATCATCACGGTGAACCTTTGAAAGGCAAATTGTTAAGCAAGATCAACATAAAATTAATCTCAATTTACTTAACAACACATTAGAACCATAACGATAACATTTAGAAGGTCTAGGCTAGAGACGTGTTCCGGCATCCTAAACGTAGCAGCTGTCATTAACTTGTCTGCGATACATTCCGAGTGTGATACCTCACTCCACATACATAAGTATATCGTAGCTCGTCCACGTACTTTCGGTTATATCAGGCGGTGTTACAGTGAGATAAGTATAAAGGGGTGCTCTCACTGTGCAGTTTCGCATCAGACAACACTAATACGGACTTGGGCCTCCACGTACCTTCGGGTATATTTGGGAGGAAAAATTTTAGGTGATATCCATCCATAGTGAACCAAGTCGGCCGCCTTGAAATTGTTATACACCGAACACAGCATTCAGGGAGATTACCTGCCCGTACTTCTTGGTTCGCTAGGAGGTATTCTGTAGTTCACAATTTCTTGGTAAACCCTTTTGCCTAGCATTACCCTCTTTTTTTTTCTTTTCTTTTTTTGGTTAAAATAAATCAGTAATCGTGGAAGAACAAAATCTTAACCCCCGTCGTTCGCGTAGATTAGCTTTAAAACCACCTTTACTACCGGAAGTTACTTCTGGTAGGCGAAGGCAATCACGATCTGCCAAATCAAGTACAATTCGTACCTCTGGTGAAACATCATATTTTAAACCAAAGTTAGCTCAAATTGTTTCCACACATCCCGGTTCATCTACTGTTGTCGAAACAGAGTCTTCACAACTACCCGTGGTCACGATCCATCCAATCAGTGAGACCATACCTCCTGGACCCGACTTTTTTCAATCACAAATTGATCCAGATCCTGTCTCTTCTTTGCCAGAACATTTGAATCTAGAAGTCGAACAACCGGAAGTTGTTCCTACCTTGGTCATCCCACAAATTTCTGTAGCCATTGAAACTCCTATATCACACAGTCAACCATCTGAAATATATTTTGGCCCTGACGGTGAAGTTATTCCTCCTGGTTTAATTGCAATTGAAGAAATCCCACAATATGATACACCTTTAACTCCAACCCATTTTGGGGGGGACCTTTACCTGTACGAGTCTTTTCCTCAATCGTTTCCATTTGCTTTCGTTGATCATGTTCCCATTCAATCTCCCGTCGATTTTCGAGGGTATACATTTGGTCACACAACCATGTCTGAAACAACATCTTCAGTTGGGTCTACTGTTCCAATTATGTCAACTCCTACCCTCGCTACTCCATCGATGTTCACAACTTCACCAAAGTCATATTTGCACAGTGGCCCTACGGTCCCAACAGGTTACAAATCATTATCTGGCACTTTCTCTGGTGCATCTTCAAGACCATGGTATTTACCAATGTCATCATTTGGTATTTTAACTGGTAGTTCTATCGTTAATACTGAATGACTTGATTCATTTCATACATCATCAGGGAAATATCAATTCGGTCCTTTTGGGTCAATTCCTTTAAGTACTATATCAACTGGACTCCCATCATTTTGAGAAAGTTATTTTCCGTCTTATTATCCTCCTTATGCTAGGGGGAAACCTTTGGTCACCCAATATGATAGTACTCCATCACTTTTTGGTCAAACTAATTTTGACATGAATGTTTGTCAATGGCAGCCCACTCTGCCTATCCAACCACAAACGGTTGTACACTCGTATCAACCTGTTCAACCTGTTACACCCACTTCATTACCACTTTTTGATACATCTATACCCGTATTACAAAATCAAAATATTGTACATCAACCTTATCATGTGGGTTATTCGACTCAATATCATCAAATGTTGGGTCCACAGACTCAAAATCCTTTGGTTAATTTACAACAACCTGTATCAGGAATCATTTATTCACAAGCTAGTGTACCATTTTATGGGATGTCACAAACACAACCTGGTTATACATATCAACCGAATCCAACTTATACTAATTTGGGTTATAACATTGGTGGACAGACCCCTTGGCAGCCACAAGCACAAATGCCTCAAACTTCATTTCAACAAGTATCGTATCCAGGTTTTGGTCAACAGATTTCTCAAGTGTTTGCTATGCAAAACAACCCCTATCTAGGTTACCAGCAGCAAATTCCATATGCTGGTGCTCAAAGGCCTGTTGCCCAAGCAATTCCATCTTACCCTAGCTATGCTCAACCTGACCTTAATCGACAGTTTCCTTTTGTTGCAACTTTGGGATTACCAGATTTAAACTGGTTAACCAATGATCCTATAAATTATGCTCCTTGGTGGCCGGTGATACCTTATAAATTACCCTCCAATATTACTAAATTCAATGGAAACCCTGGAGAAGATCCGTCGACTCATGTCATGACTTATCATTTATGGTGTTCATCAAATTACCTGAATGATGATTTTGTTCGACTACGTCTTTTCCAGCGTATGCTCACAGGTCCGGCTGCTAAATGGTACATTGAGTTACCTAGAGCTTCTTTCAAAAATTTCACTGCTTTAGCTACTGTCTTTTTGACCCATTTTCAGTTACCGATTAGATACAAAACTGGAACGGAACTCTTTACCAACTTCAAACAGAATAATGCTACTCACATTTCTGATCATATTCATGAGTGGCGTCACCATCGACGAATGGTTAAGACATTTGTTCCTAATCAGCTACTTGCTGAATGGTTCATTAAGTCCCTGTTACCATCTATAACTGAGGATGTGGCTAAAGGTGGTGTCGTCATAGCACAGCAATTTATCGCTCATGCCCAATATTTAGACTTGATTTATATTCAGTCTGGCATGCTCTATGAAAAAATTCCTAATGCACCGTAATCTAATTTCAATGTTCCTCCTCCAATAAAGGACTCTCATGTCGGAGATGGGTTTATAGGCACTGCAAACATACACCACGCTACTGCATCTGATCCTTCTCTTACTTCCGAAATTAATGTCGTGTCATTTGACAAAGGTAAAAGTGACAAGAAACTAGGAGGTAAGAAAAAGGGGAAATCAAATAAAAAGCAAACTTCTAACCCACAGGAAATATCATTTGATCAACCGTCTGGACCATGGAAACCTCGTTATCTGTAGAAATTAGCTGAATAAATCACTTATTCACTGAAGATTAACCCGATCATACATCAATTTCGAATTGCATGCATAACACATAACCTTCTTCTACAATTAATTGTCACATGCGGAAATAATAGAAACAATCTCACATCAAATCAATCACACATTAACTCAGTATGTATGGGGAAAGCCTATAGCTGAAAACCCCGCAGCTATTGTGTATATTATAATGGAGAAATCATGTAACTAAACAATTACAATACTCCTCACAAGTACTCAGTGCTTTCTCATAAAGTCACACACAATCTAGCTTAGTTTTGAACAAGTCACGGGTTCAAAACTCCACATGAATGCCTTGCCTCTATTACTTAATCCTTGGCTGTATATGAAGAAGATCAAGGTTAGATCCTTGACCGAGTAACATAGTGTCATGGACAATTCCTCCAAGTGTAATGCAAATCTCATGCAAAACAAATCTACCAACTGATAGCTTTACTCACCCTTTCATCTACCTCTTCCACTGGTCTCCACTGAACTGATCATGCACTGTAGTGAACTGAAGTGTTCTTGAGTTGACTAATGATTTAATATTTAGTAAATTAAATATTATTTAATTTACTCCACTCATATCTAATTGATTAGCTAGTTAACTAATCTCAACTAGTTCAACTGAAATAAATAGAACACAACTCCACTATCTGTCCCGTTAACTCCTCCAAAACTCCTGCCACTGAAGTCTAACTGAAGCCAACCATGCAAGATGCCATCAAACCCTAGGAACCACGTGTTTCCTTGTGTCAGTTGCATGAGTCACCTCCATGACTCAAACTGAAGTGCGCCAAGAGAGTAAACTGTTGTTTATAGTCAAAATATTATTAAGGGTAAATAATATTTGACTTCCTTATTTTTAGGAGATCAGTCTAAAAATAGCCTGGGTCCTAAAAATTAGGGTCTCATCTATTTTTACCGACATGTCGCATACTCCAAGAATCTCCAAGTAGAATTCCCAAATTATGCTCCGTATGTCTAAAAATAGACATAGTCTAAAAATAGACTTTGCGCCAGAATTTGCCTGCGGGCCCACTTAGTGAAGGCGACTTCATTTCACTAAGCTCCATCATCTTGCTGCATTATCAACATTATCCATGCATAATCTATAACGAGGAACACTTTGTTATGGATTTTCCTCACCATGCTAAAGTCTCAAAAATCATCAAGATTTCTCATGCATCAGCTGTGTTGACAGACCCATTTCCAAATATGGACACCAATTTGGTTGCTACGGATCCAGCTCCTAGTTCCCAAGTGTTAATGTTATCCACCACAAAACCTTCACAAGATGTTTTGGTGTCGACACAGAATAAATACTATGGTAGTCTGGCCACTGATCAACCTACTACCTTGACAATGAATCCATATAATGAATCAGTACCACCTACTGTTATTCCTGAATTGACAATTAAGCCACCAAAGGGAGTAATTCATAAATCGACATATAATCCTCGAGCAAAAGCTGCACAAAATTATAATATAGTTGAAGATTTGGCTCAATCCCCTTCAGCTATGTCTTCTCTTGAGGTATTACAAAATTGTCCCTCCCAGAAGCAGGCTTTATTGTCGGCCATTGGTGGAATTGATCCGACTGATTCTAATCTTTTCGTCTTTAACCATACCGGCTATGTACTTCAATTACTAGTAGAATTGGCATTCTCCATACAAGTAAATGTTCTCAATCACCTTGTTCATCGCACTATTATTGATGAGGGAGCATCTACATGCATTATGTCTCTAAATTGTTGGAAGTCACTTGGCTCGCCGCGATTATCACAATCATCAATGACGTTGAAGGCTTTTGATGGAAGAACATATAAACCTTGTGGTATTATTAATAACCTGCATGTTGAATTAGGGGGAAAAATAGTGAATATTGATGTTGAGGTTGTTGACAGACCCCTTGACTATAATATATTACTTAGAAGACCATGGGTATATGCAATGGCTGCCATTTTTTCTACATACTTTAGAATGATTGCCTTTCCACATAAAGGTACAATCACAGTCATTAATCAATTATCCTTTTTTGCCTCCACTTCGCAAGTAACTGGAAGCATTCTGTTTTTTCACTTACCCCAACTAGAAATTCAGAACATTGGTGTAGGACTCTTAAAGGATTCCACTCTTATGGGAACCTTTGCATTACCGCCACCTGCGACGTCGGCAGAAATTGCAAGTATAGAGACTTGCTACATGATCTCTTCCACTCTATATGGCTTAAGGAAGAGTACGGGTGATTGTGATATTTCTACATTGGATGAATTTTTACCACCCAACCCTATTGAGCTGGCATAGCAATTAATCTATTTGGCTTGGGCGGCAAATCCGAAATCAGCATCGCCGAGTGTTTGGGTTGATCATTCCTTAGATTTTGGTACTCCATATGATCCATTTTCCTCAATGTTTTTGACAGATGAAAATATTTTGTAAGCTATGATGTCAGAAGGAGAACCATGGGAAGATTATCATCATCGTTACCATATTCTAGATTATGAAGAAAATCATCTTAGTGAACTATATCAGCCATCAATCAAAAATTTCTTTTCGAATCCTTTTCCAATTAATGCAATCGATTCTGAGCGAAATTTATCAAATATTGAAGGAACCATTTCTATCGATATTTCGACCAAACCTGGTGTTGTAGAAAATATTCATGTTGGTGTATCTTGTTCTCCATCAGAACTTGATTCATATCGCTCTCTTTTTCGTGAATTTCGTGACGTATTCGATTGGTCTTACGAGGAAATTCCAGGCGTAGATAATAGTATAGTTGAACACACTATTAATATGTATCCTGATGTCAAACCGGTGCGTCAACAACTTCATCCTGTTCCTCCAAAGAAAGTCGCTGCCATCAAAGCAAAATTTGAAAAAAATTTGCGTGCTGGTTTCATTTACCCTATTCTGCTAACTGAGTGGGTTTCCAATATCGTTCCTGTTATGAAAAAACAAGGAACCATTAAAGTGTGCGTCGATTAGCGGGATGTCAATTAGGTTTGTCCAAAAGACAACTATCCTACTCCCTTTATCGACCAGATTATTGACGATTGTGCTGGATGCGAAATCTTTTCGTTTATGGATGGACTTTACGGCTACAATCAAATCAATATCCGCCCAGATGATCAACATAAGACAACATTCATCTGTCCCTGGGGCACATTTGCATATAGGAAACTTCCGTTTGGTTTAAAGAATGCTGGGGAAACTTTTTAGAGAGCAATGGATTATGCTTTCAACGACATCAAGCACATTGTTCAACCATATCTAGACGATTTACCAGCACATTCATGAAATCGAAATGATCACCCGATGCATTTGAGAGCCATTTTATTACGCTACTGACACTAAAAAATACGCCTCAATCCACATAAATGTGTTTTTTGTGTTGGTTCTGGTCGATTGCTTAGATTCTTAGTCTCAAAAGAAGGAATTCAAATAGACCCATTGAAGGTACAGGCCATTCTTGATTTTCCTGCACCATCAAATTTACTTCAGATATAGAAACTTCAAGGAAAGGCTAACTTCCTGAGAAGGTTCATTCCAAACTACACCAAAATGGCTAAAGGATTTACTCGACTATTGAAAAAGGGGATTCCCTTCCATTGGGACCAAGTTTCGCAAGCTTCTTTTGATGCTATCGAGGACCATCTTGTTCGAGCGTCATTAATGTATCCTCCTAATTTTCAAAATGATTATTTCCTATATATCGTCACGGTTGAAACGACCATCGCTATGGTTTTGGTCCAATTAGAATATGGAATTGAACATCCGATCTATTATTTGAGTCGTAATCTCAATGATATGGAAGTTATGTACTCGTACGTGGAAAAGCTTGCCTTGGCAGCTGTTCAAGCTGTCCAAAGATTTCGCCATTATGTCCTACTCCAAAAAACAAAAATAGTTTCAGATTGCAACCCCATGACTTATATCTTATCACATCAATTGCTGGGGGGAAAATATTCAAAATGGATTGTCATTTTGAAGGAATTTGATTTGGAATTCATCAAATCCAAGTCAAAGAAGTCTTTAGTTTTGGTTGAGCTTCTTTGTGACCTTCCCTTTGATAAACTGCTACTACGTCGGAACCATCTATTCCAGACGAGTCTCTATTTCTGATCGGATCATCTGATCCTTGGTATGGGGATTTCATCATTTATCTCCAAACCAAAACTTTTCGACCTAATACCTCTCGCTCTGGTCAGCGACATATTCGATACCAAGCCAAAGATTATCTGGTCGTCAGCGATACACTTTATCGTCGTGGTGTCGATACCATTTTAAGGAGGTGCCTCATTCATGAGGAGGCCGAAAAAGTGTTAAAAGATTGTCATGCTGGGGCTTGTGGTGGACACTTAGCTGGATATGCTACTGCTCAGAAGATACTCCACATTGGTTACTTTTGGCCTACTATTTTTCAAGATTTCATCCTCGCAGTCAGAAGTTGTCATGCATGCGAGATTTTTTATCATAAAATCTGCAAACCACTAGCGCCAATGCATACTTTTGTCTCTGCTGGACCATTTACGAAATGGGGTATTGACTTCATGACCTGTAACTCTCCTTCATCCGGGGGGCATGGTTATATTATTGTTGCAGCCGACTTTTTTACCAAATGGGCCAAAGTGATGCCTACATTTAATAACACAGGACAAACAGCTACATTGTTTTTCTTCAACCACGTTATTGCATGGTTTGGGTTCCCACAGGCTATAGTTACGAATCATGGGAAGCATTTTCGCAACCATATGATGTCTGAATTGACTACCAAGTTAGGATTGTCGCATGATAATTATACTCCTTATTATCCACAATAAAATGGACAAGTTGAGGCTATTAACAAAATTATTAAATGAATGCTTCAAAAAATGATAGGATTCCATAAAAGGAACTGGCATTTGATCCTGTACTCCTCTTTGTGGGTGTATCGAAACTCAGTGAAAAACGCAACTGGATTTACTCCTTTTCAATCGGTGTATGGTCTGGAAGCTATCTTACCAATCCAATGTGAAATATCATCGTTAAAACTCGTGATAGACTTGTTACCTGACACCTCAGAAGAAGAAGCACGTCTCCTTAACCTCATTCATCTTGATGAAACGCGTCGTGAAGCCCAATTGGCCAACAAAGTGCATAAGAGACGTATAAAGTCTCAATACGACAAAAATTTCCAGCCTTGCATCTAATCAGAGGGCGACTTGGTCCTTCTTTACGATCAAGAAGCTGATGTAATAGGTACAAGGAAATTCGAGCCATTATGGCATGGCCCCTATATTTTCAAAAGGGTTCTTGTTAAGGGTGCATATGAGTTAGTTGATTACGATGGAATTCCATTGGCACAGCCTAGAAATGGGTTGTATTTGAAATGTTACTATGCTTAATCATGAGCGTAGTAATTTTTTGTATTATATTGTATATATGTTGTTGATTTGCATTCACTATCTTAATTTGTTTTTAGAGTTTTCTTGACGTTAGTAATTCGCTTTACATTTTATGGCAGATGTTTGAATCTTCGGAACCATTTGTTGGATATGCCGATGGTGCTAGTCGTAGTACGCAGAATCTATCCTCTGCAGCGTGGGCCATTTTCTCTCCAAACGGCGAGTTAGTGAATTTTCAAGGGATTTTTACTGGTAGATCGATGAACAATATCGCTAAGAATAACGCATTGATCGAACTTCTCTCTGATGCCATTTCATTTGGTATTAACTGCATAATCGTAAGGTTAGACTCACAACTTGTGGTATTACAACTTACTAGTGTTTATACTGATAGAAATCCAACACTTCTTAGATTGTCCCTAAGAGTTTGACTTTTGGAAAGACATTTTGATTTCATTCAATATCAACACATTTCTAGAAATTTGAACACTTTTACTAATTCATTAGCTAATCAAGTTTTAGACAGACATTTGCAACATAGGTAAAGAAAACATTCACATCATTGAATAGGATTGCGCATTAAACATAGGAAATCTCTGAAATCATATAGATAGATATTTATAGGTTTTTACAAAATTTGTGCCCAAGACACATTGGTCATCTGACCTCGAAATGTATGTAAAATATCATAAATAAACTAGTGGTGCTCATGGTAACATGTAATAGATCTAGCAATCCTACAGAGCAACCGCATCCAATGGTTAGGAACCCCAATAGTGTGTCGTTGCAGTCACATTGGAAGTTCTTCGATCTAGAAATCTGGAATCCCGAAGGTCAACCCCTCTATTTGTTGTTGAAGCTCAGCTAGAGTCTCAGCCATATCAAGGTCCTAAAGGACTACTCTCCTAACATCCCTCTTTGCTGGTGCATCAGCTTCAATCTCTGGTTCATCTACTGGTTGAAGATGAACAATATCTGCATTACATCAAACATTTAGTTTAGTCTTGGAAAGAAATAAAAACAAAAAACATTGTATAAACCTTAGAAAAATAAAAAAACATGGTCAAATCATTCTTACCTATTTCACCCCACTGAGTGCCTTCTGGTAATACTAGATCGGGATCTCCTCGAAAGTCGACGCCTGCATATGCATACTCATCAATGGCGACAATCTGTCGCCGGAACCAGGCAAAGAATGAAGTAGAGAACACAACGGTCAATTGGCCTGCGTACCGACCAATGAGTTCTACCCATCTCTGCATCCGAGGATCTCTAGGACTAGATATATCCAATGTTACATGTTGTGGCTGCATCAGTGGAATTCATTCCAAAGCGAAGGAGATAAGGATTGAACCATAACTGAAATTTTTCTTCCTTCCTCCCTTTGCCTTATTCAGTTGTTCCTTTATCTGAGATAGAAAAGCTTCAGACCAGTTGAAGACTGTTGGCTCTAAGCACTCTAGCGCATATGGCATATACGATCTATTCGCTACATGTAGTGTAACTGTGCCAGCAAGTTTAGCGATCGTGAAAATGATAGTTCTCAAAGGAAAATCCCTGACATCTCAGATGTTTATTTTTCCATCTTTGCTAGGTTCTGCCTCTGGATACCAATACTGCATAACATAATCCCTCACTGTCTCTCCTCCAACGGTAGACCCTGTGAGAGAAATGGGAAAACCTCTCCTCGAAAAACCTATGAGAAAATACATGTCCTCAACTGTTATGGGAACCACTTTTTTCTTAATGTAAAATGCCTCTATCGCCAAATCCCATGCTCGAACTAAGAACTCCAAGAGTTCTATTTGTTGCCTCATTCCCAACAATTTGAAATACTTAAGCAGTCCACAATATCTTAGGGCTCTTACAGTACCCAGATCATTCAAGGAAATCATATCTTGTTCTTCATGTTATCTTTCCCTCCATGTAATCATCATTATAATCCAATGGAAACCTGAAATACAACCATAAGATCCGTTAGATTCCATTCATTGCAAAAAACTAGGCAAATTTTGGGCACAACATGAAAACCAAAAACTTGAACTGCACCCACCGCACTCCCTGGGTTGAGACAGTGCATTGCATATGCAAGTACCTTTCACTGTACCTACTATGCAACACAGGTTTCGACATTCAGGGGTGTGTTTCCCTCATTTTGGGCAGAATTTACCCTAGGGGCCTCAAAACCCTAAAAGTCTGCAGAGAATGGGAATGAAATGAATACCAAAGGGAAGAGGAGGTTCATGGTACTAACCTGGATAAAAAAACGATGAAATCCATCCATAGAAATGACCGGAATTGACGACTGAAGTTCGGGGGAAAAATCAAGTTCAGAGCTCCAATATGCAAATGGTAACTATGGAATGGTAAAAATGAATAGTGAAACTACTTTTTACAGTCATTTAATTGTTTGCAAGTTAAATTTATTGCCATGACTATGGTTTTATTATGTTTTTATCATGAAACGGGTATTTTTAATCCATTTGATGTTGCTTTGAACAGGAAATACAACTGATGAACAGATTAGTTGTGCAGATTTATTCAATGAATGACTTGACCACAAAGCATACTTTTCCTCCTTATTTTTCGAGCTTTGTTAAAAATGAAAAAGGATTTGAAGCTCACTTTTATATCTTTTTCGAGCTTCTATAACAGCGAAAAAAGAACCCCTGGAGTCTTCTTTCAGCGCTTTTCAGACTCCGATAATGTGAAAATATTGCCGAGCACTTGTCTTTTCGAGCTCGTTAAAATAAATGAATTGATATCTACTTAGTATAAGTTTAACCCTTTTCCGGACTGAGATGGATTATTTACGAAAAAGGAATACCTTGGTTAAACATGACCAAAGAGGTTCTCTCAGATATTATTTTACACTTTTTCGGATCTGAGTGACAAATTTACGAAAAATTACTTATGGAGTTCTCTTTCGTCCTCTTTTTCAGACTCTCTAAATATGAAAAAGGACCGATCTATCACTGTCATTAAGCTTGTTAAAAAATAAAATAGCGACGAGTTTGTCAATCATGGCAAGAAACGAGTTTCATTCATCGCTAGACTCGTTAAATTATTAAATATTGATACTTTATTCACCTGAAGGGTTGAATTATAGATCAAGAAAATGTTATCCTCCTCAATCTTGTTAAAAAATAAAGAGGTACTGGTCGACAAATGACCGGGGAAAATTTGGGAAAAATGAGCAAAAGTTTCTTTTTGATAGCAAGTCACTCTTGAACATGACACTTCTTTCACTCCATGTATGTGACTGTTTGGGTCGGGTAATCATCTTGACGGTTCCTTCACACCTATGGTTCATCATACCTTCACTTCGGTTTTGGGTCAATGATGCCAATTCATCACAGTGTCGCTGATATGTTCAAGAGAAGTCATCCAGTGATTAAAAATTCATCCTTCTACAATACTCATAAACCTTCATTCTCATGACCGTCATCCCTGAAAATTGCTATATCAATTCATACCCTTGTCCTTTAAATCATTAACTCCAGTTTTGCAATAAGGTGACTTCCTGTCGACGACAAATCAATATCCAGGAAGTTTGCTTAGAAACATCAGATTCCAGTACCATGAGGCTTGTTACAGCATCAACAAGATCCTCGCTTCCGGACCTTTGACCGAAAGATTTTTTTTGGTGTTCGACATCAAATC
The DNA here is from genome assembly GCA_034641835.2 of Pinus albicaulis. Classification (NCBI taxonomy): domain Eukaryota; kingdom Viridiplantae; phylum Streptophyta; class Pinopsida; order Pinales; family Pinaceae; genus Pinus; species Pinus albicaulis. The sequence continues at coordinate 121,607,674 of CM076578.1, forward strand.
ATCTATTCACGCCTTAAAAAATGTACTACAGTACCTTGAGATCCATTGACATTAATGGTGGTTCTCTCACGTTTGTTAACAACACACATCATTGGCTGGTAATCAAACGATGTCTTTCCATGTTCGACTACAAATCATATATTCGCATGGCCAGACTTGTACCCGAATGATTGAGTGAACGAGATAAGAAGACCCCAAATCTATTTTCAGCCATCCAGGCTGTGATTTCAGGATTGTTGTACACATCATCTGTACGGTGACCTTACATACATATTTTCATCCAAACATGGGCCTATATCTGTAGGCATGTCTGGATCTGGGCAACATTCTAATGAAGACGACTTTCTGAATTATGTACATGTTATTAGATTATTTTATGTGCTGAATATGGGAATGCCTACCCTCAAAAATTATGTTCAAAGAGGATATATCATGATGTAATGTATTGTAAGATTGATGTAGGTGACCACTTTGCTTCATCTCCAGCCCATCACAGTGTAAAGCATATCAATCAAATGTTCTTATTATTTGGATCTCATGATTTAGGGGGCAATTGTTATAGGTCAATTTGGGCACCATTCCCAATAACCCGGTTAATTGGACATCATCTCTAGAACCAATGATCAAGGGTCTATCATTCCCTATCATTTCAGTTGCTACATGCCCTAAGACAAGAAACAAGAAAAATCAAGCAAGACTTTCATCAAGCAAAGGTTTCCATGGTTTGAAGCTTATTATATAGCATATGAGAGCTCACCAACGCAGGCTCTAAGCGGCCTAAGTGCATTGCATATGTAGGTAGCCCCATGCAAGGCTTCTCTGCAAAGCACTTCCTGACATTCACAGGTGCGTTGGTCACATTGGGAGAGAAATTCTCATTGTTCCGGAATCTCCACTTGGCCAGTGCCTTCTAGAAGAGTTCACATGTGTCAAGCTTCAGATCCAAGTGTCCATTTGACATCTACATGACTAGAAACATGTCTTTCCTATTATTGGAAATTCATTGATTACAAAAAAACCTACAGTTCATCTATAAATTGAGCACATATCTGAGTGCTTGAGAAGGAAGAATTTGAGTAGAGAAATGCTGGAGGATTTTCAATTAAAAGCTAGATTTGTGTAGCTGCTGCTGGAGAGATTTATACTGTGATGAGGCTTTGGGACGTTGCTGGAAGGGTCACTTCAAGTCAGTCACTTGGTTGTAACCTCTCCTTCTATCATCAATAAAGAATACTGCTTTTTTTTCCCTATATGCATCTGTATTGGCTTTAATTTTCCATATTGCAAGATCTTAGTTGATGTATATGGTTTACGCTTTACTGATTTAGAAAAATAACTTGAATATATATCTATATTATTGCATCTTCTGATGTTTTAGTGTTGTTTCTTGTAGGAAGCATTTCGCACAAACTGCTTGAATTTGAAGCTGCAACGGAAGAGACAGAAGGAGCCATTTGGAATCGACTAACCAAGTAAGCATCCAATCCTCTCTTTGTATATGTTATGAGTTAAGGAAAAATAGTTCTATAGTCTTTCACCTGTTGTTCTAGACTAGCACCTATCTAGGGAAGCGTGATTTATCCGTAATTCACAATTCTGACCCAACAATAACCAAGTGGTAGTGGATCGGGAAGATCAGAAGAAGAAAACGTTTAAACCCCCCTGGAGCACCTTCATGTATGCATGGATGCCATTTTATCTTATGAATGCAGATGCAACTTCTCAAAGGGCCATGGACATAGCATTTGTGGGAGATAAGTATGTGGTTATATATTTGGATGATGTAACTATTTTTTCAAGATCAGATGATGAACACCTGGAACATCTACAAAGGAATTTCGAAAAGTGCAGGAATTATGGTCTATCACTAAATCCCAAAAAAACTTTGTTCGCCTTGGAAGAAGGTAAATTATTGGGTCACATAGTTTTGAAACAAGGAGTAAAGATTGATCCAACAACGGTGGAGGAAATTCAGACCATTCCTTTACCCAGAAACAAGAAATATATTTAGAGTTTTTTGGGAAAAATAAACTTTCTGAGAATATTTGTACGAAATTATGCTGAGATTGTGATAAATATAACATACATGTTGAAGAAGAATGCAAAATTGAGGTGGGATAAAGAAGCAAGAGAAGCATTTGCCAGAATAAAAGCACTCCAGTAAGCTCTGGTTTTAATAAGCCCTGATTATCAAAAGGTATTTCAAATATTTTAATTTGCTTCCCCCACCACTATTGCTGCTGTGTTATTGTAGAAAAACGACAATAGTAAGGAACAACCAGTGGCATTCTTCAACAAAGTTCTCAGAGATGTTGAGCTAAAATATAACATTTTGGAGAAACAAGTGTATGCATTGGTTAAAGCACTCAAAACCTTCAGGACTTATGTGTTGCAATCCCAAATAACTGCTTATGTACCTAATTTTGCTGTCAAGGACGTGTTGGTTCAAAGTGATGTTGAAGGAAAAAGAGGAAAATGGATAGCTAATATCCAGGAGTATGATTTGGACATTAAACCCACCAAGTTAATCAAAGGACATGGTTTAGCAAAGTTGCTAATAGAAATAAATTTTGAAGCATTGGGAATTAATCTCTTGGCACGAGTGGATGGAGCTGACACTGAAGAAGGTCAAAATAAGCCCAAAATAGGTATTCAATACAAATTTTTGTGTTCAGATTGGTATAAAGATGTTGTTCATTACCAATGTTTCCTTTCTTGTACATCTTCACTGAATAGAACCAAATGCAGAGCTCTCAAGCTTAAATCTCAGCCATATGTCATAGTAGAAGCAAAGTTGTACTGGAAAGATCCTGTTGGTATTTTGCTGTTGTGTTTAACTGAAAGTGAATCCATTGAGGTTATCAAGGAATATCATGAAAGTCTATGTAGAGGACATTATAGTTGGAAGGTCATAACACAAAATACTCAAGTCAGGTTTTTATTGGCCTACACTATTTTTTGATATATACAGACTGGTTAGAAGTTGTCAGAAGTTGTCAGAAGTGTCAATTGTTTGCAAAAAATAAGAGACTTGCTCTGTTTCCTCTAATTCCAGTATTCATAGAAGAGCCTTTCAGGCAGTGGGGACTGGACTTTATTGGAGAGATCAATCCACCATCAAGTGGGCAGCTCAAATGGATTCTAACTGCTACTGATTACTTCACAAAGTGGCTTGAAGCAATCCCCACCAAGAAAGCAAATGACCAAGTGGTGATATAGTTTCTGGAGGAGAACATCTTTACTAGGTTTGGCTATCCAATCAAGATTGTAACTGATAATGCTCAGGTATCTAATTCTGCTCGATTCATTAATTTCTGTCAAACATATAATGTAATTTTGTCACATTCCACAGCTTACCATCCACAAGGTAATGGATTAGTAGAGTCTTAAAACAAGAAATTGGTCAGGATTCTGAAGAAGAAAATCACTGAAAATCAGAAAGACTAGGATTCAAAGTTTAAGTTTTCTCTTTGGGCAGTACAAGTAACCACCAGGAGGTCTACTGGAAAGTCACCCTATGAATTGGTTTATGGAACTCAGGAACTATTTCCTACTCAGTTGGCCAAACCAGTGATTGCTTTCCTTCAAGAAGCTCAAGAAGAACTTAATGCTCTAGTGAGAAGATTGAACAAGGTGATTGAATCAAGTGAAGACAGGAACAAAGTTAGAGATAATTTGATTTCTTATCAGGAAAATATGAAGTCCATATTTTATAGAAAAGAAAAATAAATCCTCTTCCAAACTGGATATTTAGTATTAATATGGGACACTAGAAGGGAAGATAAAGGAAATCATGGCAAGTTTGACCCTCTTTGGTGTGGCTCATACAGAATCTATGAAGCTAGATCAAACCATACTTTCATCCTAGATGATTTAGATGAAGAATCTCTGCAGCTGCCTGTGAATGGGCAGTATTTGAAGCATTATTTCCAGCACTAAAATTCAACATTTCACCATTGTAAATACCAGATTTCTCATTGTTCATATGTCACCAAGCAATATTTGACTCCATGCCCAATGGATAAGGCACTAATCTGCAGTTCTTAGAGCTTTCATGGGAAAAATCACTATCCCTAGGTGGAGCCAGCTGTTGTGGCTCATTTGCATTTACTTTTGAAATATTTGTCAAAACACCAAAAAAGCATATATGTTAGTAAAGGTAATTTTTTTGTATGTCGAAAAAGAATTTTGATTTTTATGTTGGTGTATTAACATTATGTGCGGAGATGTGAAGGCGGGTCAAGTTGGGCTTATTCACACGCAGAATAGTTCAAGGGTCGGGCTGATTGATGCATTCAGAACATTGCACATAGGTCAAGGTCGAGTCGGGCTTATTCACAAGCTCAGGAGAGACTAGCGCTACAGAATACCGAATAAGCTCAGGTGGGTTACACCGTGGAGAAAAACAAATTAGTAATCAATGTCGTTAATTTTTTAAAGGAATATATACGAGCCTGTTCAATGAAAATTTGTTCATTACCGAATAAATCGTATATATTTCCCGAAGGAAGAGAACTGGCATATTTTCCTTAAAAACTTAAGAGTTTTGGAAGAAGCGTAAAGGGGGAAAATCGACGGTCAGGATCAAAGCGCAGAATTGAAGCAGAGAGATGGACGACAAAGATCATATCACATAAATGCAAGTCAGATGGATCAGAAGTTGTGAATAGAAGCCACGTGTCCACCATATGTTCCATCACATATCACATTCAGTAAAGGATACAAGTTTGAGATATGGTTAAACATGCAAACATGTGATGCGAATATCGACAAGTTTAATATCTAGCGATGCGATGAATATCGCACATTGCATGCGATAAGATATTGTGGCTATTGGAGGAATTTAAAATTGGAAAAGTTGTGAAGTTATGATGAGGTAAAGGTTATAAAAGCTTATCTGCGATGAGGCCTAAAGTTGTGATATTACGAGGCGATGTGGTCGCACGTCACAAGTTCAGGAGGAAAGGCACTAAGAAATATGTTGTGAATGTTGAAGGCTGAAATGCGATGGAAAAGTGGACGCGATACCATTCGGAGGTTAATTTGAACTTATTTGAAGTCCAATATTATGTGCAGTTGCATTGGTTTTAGGAAGAAACATGAATGCGGGCAGTAGACTCGGGTATGTGACCTGTCGCAAAGAAAAGGGAAGGAAAAGACAACACGCAACTGGCATGAGTAGAAGAGGTAGAGTCGGGTAGAAGGGGGCATGATAACCTTGGTTGAAACGTAGAGACATAGGCAGAGTCAGGAAAAGAGAGAAAATAGTGGCACTTTTGGAAACGCAACAGCTCAGTCAAGTCGGGCAAGGATACATTATTATAGAACATTTTGAATACCGCACCAGAAGCAGAAAAGACATGAAAACAAGTAGAAAAGAAAAATGTTGAACTCTGGAATAAAGGCAGGGCAAGGATGTTCGATCTGTTAAGGAGACACATCAGTACTTCAGGGAGACGCATCAACAACAAATCATATTCAACAAAAAGAATAACCTTTCAAATTTTAATTCGTTTTCTTTGTCTGTTAAGGTTGAAGCTATATTGATGTCCTCAATTGCAATGTAATAAGTAGTTTTAGCAGTTTAGGTAGTCAAAGGAGTTTCAAGAAGTTCTAGAAGTTATGAACTGTTTTTGATGTATTTAAGCAAGATAGAAAGAAAGAAGAAGGGTTTCAAGTTTTGGACCTCTGGAAGACTAAAGCTTTGGTACTTACTTTTCTGAGGAATTAATGTAAGAAGCATCAAGTTTCCTGCAACTGTTGATGGTGATTCGTTTTTCCTATGTCATTTTGTGTTACTTCTTCCTGGAATGAAGTGAAGTAAATTAGTTGCCGATCTCTTACTTAAATCTGTGAGTAAGAGCTAAATAACCTTAATTTTTCCTCCTCCACTCCAACTCCTTTCCCTTCACACATTCTCTCTGGAACTTAAAAGTAATAGATTATTTGTTTAGATAATATTATTTTGAGTTTCCTCTCTCTCCATAAATCCATTCTGAAATTTAAAGTGATAGATTCTGTGTTACATCATATCATTTTTATTTTCTTCTACAATTCTTCTTTTCCATTCAGAGATCAATAATTAATGGCATTGTAGTGTCTTTCATTATACCATATTGTTAAGGGTTTTAAAGAATTTTTTTCAAAAGGGATTGAACGAAGACCACCTGATATAATTACTTTTGTGACACATTTTTAAAAATTTCTTAAGGACTGATTCCTTTCCACAACCAAGGAATTGTATCTTAAGAAACAACAGGTTTGAAATTCTATTTTCAGAATGTCTTCAGCCTTCATTCTAATTTGATGATATCCTGAATGGATATCTAACTTGGTGAAATAAATTGCTCCATGTAATTCATCCAATAATTCATCAATCACATGAATGGGAAATTTCTATTTAATAGTGAGCTTATTGAGCTCCCTATAATCCAGACACATGTGCCATGATCCAACCTTCTTGTTCACCAATACTACTGGAGCAGAGAAAGAAATTTCACTAGGTTGAATTATACCAACCTCTAGCATTTTTGCTATCATACGTTTAATTTCGCTCTTTTGGAAATAAGGATATTTGTAAGCCCTGATGTTTGGAGGAATACTTCTTGGAATCAAATGAATAGAATGATCATGATCATGAATAGGTGGGAGCCCTTTGGGAGTTTCAAACACCTTGGAATTATTGTCTAAGACTTTTTGGAGATCTAGATAAATAGGTGATTTTGATGTTGGAACTTCTAGTGAGCATAATTGTGCAATCACGCCTTGTTGTTCTTTCTTCAAACGATTTTTCATGATATTAGAGCTTATTATCTTTCTTAGATTTCCTATGATACCCCGTAATTCAGCTTCCTTTCCTTCCAGAAAAAAAATTCAATAAAAGTTCTTGAAAATTAAAAGCTAATGCCCCTAAAGATTGTAACCATTGTACTCCTAGTACAACATCAACACCACCCATTGGAATGGAAAGAATTGGACTATTCGATACATATTCCCCCATGGTTAGCTTGATATTATGGCACTTTATAGAGCAATTTATAGCTCCTCCATTTTCCACCATCACTTTACACTCTGGTGCTAGGTATAGGAATCAATTCAATACCTTGGCTACCTTACAATGAATAAAATTTTGGGTACTAGCCGAATCAATAAGCACTATTAAATTTTTCTTCTTGATATGTCCTTCTATCTTGAGAGTTTTAGGAGTGGTAATTCCTGCCAATGCATTACAGGATATAGTGGGATTCATTTCTTCTTCCTCTAGGGTTGGTTCCTTGTGTATATCCTCTTCTTTTGAAGTTTCTTGTTCCTTTTCTTCCTCCTCTTCAAAATCTATGTAAAATAATTTCTTCTCAGCACACTTATGACCTTTAGTGTATTTTCTATCACAACTATAGCAAAGCCATTTTGCTCTTTTTTCTTCCAATTTTTTTGGTGTCAACCTTTTAGGTTGTGGAAGTCTAGGAGTAGGAACACTTCCATCTTTATAGTTGTGAGTGGTAGGCTTCCTTGTCGCCATAATTTTTCTTTCAATTTTTCTTGCCAACCTGAATGCCTTCTCCAATCTGTAAGGTTACCAAAGGCGAACCTCATGTTGGATGTTATCCTTTAGAGACCATATGAATACATCAATCCTGTGTTCCTCTGTAATTTTATTTACCCTTATATTCAATTTTTGGAATTCCTCAATGTGCTCCATCATTGAACCCTTTTGTTTGTGATTTATAAATTGGATAAAGAAGGTGTTTCTCTTTGTATCCTCATAATGTGCTATCATTTCCTCCGTAAAAATTGACCAAGTGACTAGTGGTTTATGAGAACAAAGACATAGATACCATATAAACTGATTTTTTTCTAAATATAAAGTTGCAATGCATACCTTTTGTGTGTTTTGCGTATTATGGAGTTCAAAGTATTGCTCCATTTGTAGTATCCAAGTTATCAGATCCTTGCCATCAAAATTCCTCATATCTCTATTTAGAATATGGTGGGTCTTAGATCCAACATTAGATTCTATGAAATCATGATTAACATTTCTTTTTTTCTCATTATGAGTTTCCTCTACTACCTTTGCGCCATTAGGAAGATTTTCTTGTAGCAACTTTTCCAAACCTTCCTTCAAACCTTCCATGTATTTATTCAAATATTCCATGTCACCTTCCATATTAGCATCCATGCCATCCATATTAGCTTCCATGCCATTCTTCAAACCATCCATCTTAGCTTCCATGCCTTTCTTCAAACCATCCATCTTAGCTTCCACGTCTTTATTCAAACCATCTACGTTTCCTTATATATCATCCATTTTAGCTTCCACGTCTTTCTTCAAATCATCCATCTTAGCTTACACGCATTTCTTAAAACCATCCATCTTAGTTTCCATTTCATTTTTTGTTACTTTTTGCGAGAGCGAAATTTGTTGCACTTGTTCTTGTAATTTTGATATATCATGTTGCACTTCTTCCTCTTCATGAGTCATATTAGAGACTTTTGAGGGCTTAATGGATGTCGAATTATTTATAGGGGCCATTTTAGAACCCAATATTGATATCTATGCTTCAATATGCCCTTGGAATCCCTTCAAACTGATTTTTCAAACAAGACTCATGCAATTTAAAAAACGATACACACCTTTTTCTTGTTTTTGAGGAGATCGATATTGAATCTAATGTATCTCTTTGATTTCGTATCCCCAAGATTTTATCTTCATTTATTTATTATCCCTCTGAATCTTATTTTCAATGCCATGGGTCTGAACTGATTTGGATTCTTTAAGGAAAAGTTATGACCAATCTCCCACAATGACTTAATTATGGACTAGTTCAGTAGAGTGAACTTGTACGGCATGACACATGTCATTATTTCCTCCTTCAGCTCTGAAATTAATATACAGGAAACTACAGTATGTGTAATTTCAGTCACTTTCTACAGAATTCAAATCCGATGCTCAGAGAGAGCATTATGACGATTTTCCCAAGGTCACCTCTTTGAGATGAAATTTGGGAGCCTATAAAAACCTTGACTTCCACAGATCATATCTCAAAAAATATTGCGAACCAAGATCTGAAAATTTTACACAACGTTACTTTGGATTTCTTAGAAAATGGGTTTTTTTTTAGATTCTGAACCTTCATAGAAAAGAATTTATAGCGAAAATTCCACGATGACCTGTTTGAAACAACGAAACCCTAGAATCCAAAGCTTTGATACCAAATGTTATGAAACCAACTCAAAAAATAGAAGAAAAGAGAGATCAACGCCTTAGAAATCAACCACTTTGAGGGGGAAACCTCCTTTACATTACATAAATGAACAATTTCTGGATGACACAAATGAAAAAACCTATGACAAAACCTCCTTTCTATATATAGGAGTCCATGGGGTCACAATATAATCCTATTCGACCTAACAAAAATAATGTAAGGGCACAATAATAACAATATGGGGACTACGGTGGTACAAAAATAATAATAAGGGGGCTACACTAACAAAAATAAGGGACTACACTAGTAATATAGGTCCCTAACACTAACTATGTATATTGTTGAAACTATTAGTTTAGCATAGTATAGGAAAAAAAGTGAGGAATTTACCATACTCAAGGGGTGCTTGTTACTTCAGCTATGAGCTTAAGATTTATTTTTGAGAGTTAAATTTTGATCATCTCTATTTGAGTTTCCAATCCTTTGAATTTTTTCCACAACTTATTTATGTTTTCCTGTAGCCAACTGTTCCTTTTGTACATATGCTTTAACATCATGTGGAAAGGTAGAGTCCTCTTCACCATCTTTATAGATTCTTCTACAACTTCTTTATAGAAGTCTAGTTGCTTTGACACCTCCCTTTTCAACTCCTCAAACAATAGTTTAGAATTTATCACTTCTCGTCTAGCCTCTCTCCATTGTTCTTGTAGAAATTCTATTTGGATTTTTTCTTGCAGAGGCTCTTTTCCTTATCTTCTATTTGTTGGATTTTCTTTTTCTAAGGGCTCTTCTAAAATATTTTTTGTTTGTTGCATTTATCTTGTTACAGGTTCTCTTGGTCTAAAGATAAAGCCTTGTTCCTCTTGTGTAAAATAAATTTTATTGGCCCTCTTGTTCTTTTACTGAGTTTTTTCCTTTGTCACTTGCAAAGGCTGCAAAACTGGACTTTCTTCAATTTCAACAGCTTCTAGAATATCAGCTAACTTTCCTTTCCCTTTAATTTGTTTTCTGGTCATCCTTTTCGTAGTGCTTGTGGAAGTCTTCACTATAGGTTCTGATTCTTGTTGCTTCTCTTCCCTGGGAGTTATTGACTAAGATTTTGGAGTTTTTCTAGAAGGGGTGGCATCATCTAACTCATAACCACTAAAAAACAAGAAGGCAATCCAATCTCTCTTCAACTTATTTAGCTCTTCTACAAAAAAACAATTTGATGAGGCCATGATGCACTTTGTCAATCATCTTACCCAAACTCCTAAGAATATAACAAGGAATGTCAAGAGGTTTTTTATTTGTGAAATGTAAGAGAAATCTTAAGTAATACTAGTAAACCATATTGAACTTGCCTTCACATGTAAAATATTTCTCGATGACCATTAAAAATTTCGAAAAATGATCTTTGAGACAAACCCTAGAAATTCCACTAGTCATGTCAATTCCTTTGTATTCATCCTTGAGAAATTCATCACAGTTGAGTGACTAGAACTTCTGAACTTTGAACCACATCTCACCAACCCTGGGAATATCTGTAACACGGGCAATTGTATCAGGTGACACTGCAACATTCAGCATGGCAACCTTCATTTCTATTCCTGTGAATTTGATGGAAAAATCCTTGGAAATATTCCCATGGAAACCCTGCAACTTATGGAAAAAATGCAGGCATCCCACGCTGGAAAAGGATTGGATAAAAAGATACTCTTCCTCAAACAACTTCATGTCCATGGGTTCATAGCATACCATAGAGCCTCCTTTGTATTGTTTCTTTTGTGCCATGGATAAAACATGTAGTAAGATCCTTCTTGCCACCTTTAATTTCTCCTAATGACAGCTAGACCTCCCTATGACAGCAAGACCAAACTAAAAATGAAAAGAAAACAATGAAAAATGAGCTTTTGCAGTGTGAATGCTTGGGTTATCAATCGTGAAAAGGTGAATACTGACACATAATCGTGATCCATCGTGAATCTGATCCATAAATTTAAAAAAAAAAATGTATCATTACTAACAACAGAAGGGTTTCAAAGTGAAACAAGTGGTAGAAGGGACATTTTTTCTACGGAATTTTAAGGAAATTTCGTAGCAAACCCTCCATTTTCATAACTAGACCTGCTACGAAATTCGAAAAAAGTGGCTAAATCCTAACCATGATCAAGTGAGCCTGACACAAATGAAAATTTGGGTTCTAACTCCTATTTTGGACCCCACTTAAACTCATGCTGACCCTACACACTGACTAGGTGACAAAATTGACACTTTGTACATCTATTTTTATTTACAGAAAATTTAAAAAACCTAGCTAATTTGACAAATTTACTCCAAAATATCTCTAAGTGTTATCTGAGATAACAGATATCATGTATGCATCTTGCTGTAAATTACATGAAAATACCCACGTTGTAATCATTGTAAACTTTAGTCATGTATGGGATATTGGGACTGAGTCATATCATATACGTGACCCTATTATTTTGGGTAATTGATGTAAAACTGGGTCCAATATGTAAACCCATTATGTTGGATGATTGATGTAATCATGAGAGCATAGATTCATTGATATAGGATAGGTCATGCATTTGAGTAATAAAGTCTTGTAGTTTTATTGCATGTATTTAAAATGTTTAACATATGCTCAGGGGGGCATGGTAAACATGAAAATTTCAATATTCATATCAATAGATCTGACTTACAGTAACAAGCACTACAAGGAAAGTAATTCATTCAATATAGTTCATCCCTTTTCCCTTGATGTCAAAGGAGGAGAGAAGTCTTGGTATTTGGAGGTATTTGCAGGCGGTTTCCAAAGTGGTTTCCATTTCCAAAGGGGGTGATTGTTGGCATTATGGCTAATGTGTTGTCCTTGATGGAAACCTATTTGACAAAGATATCCTTGATGTCAACTTGGTTATAATATTATGGTTATGGAACTAATGCAGATAACATGAATCTTGGTACTGATATTACAGAGGCTATGAGAGATAATTGACAGATAAGCCACATAATGCATGGAAATTATGAAGTTTGAAAAAGAATACGTGGTTCCTATGAGGAAGATTTGTGTACATACACAGGTTATGTGAGAAAAAGTCGTGTACATAATTCTAACCATGGAAAAATGGATACCAAGGGTCATTACCATGGTAATTTCGCATAGTGTTGTTACGACAACGTCTATTTGATCCCGTCTAAAAATACTAAAAACTTTACTAAAGAATTTTCTTGTGGTATTAACAAAGGAAAAAACTATAAAAGGAGATGGAGATCAAGGTGCTAAGTGTGCATTGGATAAAATATTCATGTGTGATCTAATCTGAAAATAGGTGCACACCAGTGAGCAAGGAGATGACTCCGATCTGATAGATCTGAAAATGAATTAAAGACTAATGGATATACTTTCTTGATCTGTTAATGTTTGTGTAGCTAACAACGTTAGATATGTAGCTATGGTGATGGTATGATTTGAATGTGTTTGTAGTGATATGTGACCGTTGACATTATGTGCGTAGAGATATGAGCTTGATAGGTGATTTTCAGTTAAGTTTTGTTTCAGTATTTTTAAATATTTGTATGTCGTTTTTTCTTTGTATTGTCATGTACATATGTGGATATGCTTCATAGTGGTTGTGTATATATTCTGAAGTAATTTTCTTTTTATTGTTGCCTTAGTTGGGTTTTCGTATTCAGTATGTTAAAATATATACACGATTTTTATGCATGATAATCATGTATATACACATATATGGTTAAATACAATCATGTATACATCCTAAGTTGAACTTGATCAGGGTTTGAATTGTTGTTTGATGATGACATTTGCTAAATTTTGTTTTATTTGTTGATGTTCTTCAATGATGCCTTTATCAGAATAGTTGATATCTAAACGTGTTGATGATTGGTTATTGAGTGATGACTTGGCTTGGTATGGCATGACAATATTGATAGTGTTAGTTTGACCTGGTTTAGTGATTGATCTTCTCTAGTGACTCGGTTGATTAAGTTCTCAAAGACTTAGATTTTTAGTATTTTGTGAGTTGAGATCTATACATGGGTGTTATGCACAGGAAACATGTATATACACGAGTTTTCTTCAGAACAATCACATATATATTCTGAAATTAATTTGATCAGTGTTTGCAATGAATGCACATTATTTCAGTGATGATTGTTTGGTTAATTAGTGATTGGTTGATTGATTGATGTGTAATAGTGTTATTAGATAGTTCATTGATTTGATCTGGTTGCATTGGTTGAGATTTAGTTTAGTGATTGTTTGGCTTCAATATTCAATAGCTTGTTGTTTCATTGATTCAGTTGGTCTACAGTGCTTCAGTGATTCAGTATTTTGGTTTGGGCTTATTGTTGGTGTAGGTCTAATGTGAAATTTTGATGAAAGTTGGCCTACATGTCTTGATGATTGATTTATAGGTCGATCCAGTAAAAAAAATTCAGAAATGTGGTCCACAAGGTGCTGAGGGTTGCAACCTTCAGTGAGGGAGTACGAGCTCCCTTCTGATAGGATCCGATAAACGAGATCAATGTTACAAACCTGGTGAAAATTCCATGTTAATAAAGTTAATAAAGGAAAAATAATAACCACAGTTATGGGACACTTATTCCAAGCTGAAATTTGGGCAAAACATCCTAGTGTGGGTGTTCATTTTAGTCATTATGGTTAACGAAATTTGAGAAGGCAATGTCAAAGGCCTTAGAAAGGAAAAATTGAATTTTTAGAAATTATTTATGAAAATAATGGAAATTAGGAGAAAATGAAGGTGAAAGGTCACATGTTGCATGTGAGGAGGAAAATGAAGTAAAAATAATGGAAAATGAAGAAAATAGAGGCCACATTAATAAAAATGATTATGAGGATCAGTTGGTACCTTTTGTCAGTTCAATGTTGGAGATCTCTCTCTATTCTCTCCTTCTCACACTCTTGGACACTTAGAGTTTTCTTGGAGCATTCAAATTTGGATCAAGAAAGGAAAATAAGGCAAAGAGGAATCAAAGATCAAGCAAGGAAGAGTTGTATCAAGCAGCTACAATGGGTTTACTTGCAGGTATCGATTTGCATGTGTTATTTTCTCACTATATTTAGCATGCATGGCTATGCATGTGTGTTTTTTATTCTCTTGATGTCATTGGCATGGGGTTTTCCAAGTGTGAAAATGTTCTTCAACCTCACCTTTCCATTTCTGGATATCCATGGTGTGATGGGGTTCTCACATTTTGGTTGAGATAGATTGTCAGATGGATTCGAAATTGAGTGAGGTGGATCTCAAAATGAAAGAACACATGGCCCAGTGATCCTTGAACCAAACTATGGATTGTGGTAAAGCCACTAGCCTAGTGACCCCTAACTGAATTGTGGGTTGTTGTAAATCCATGTATTGTGTGCCTTGATGGGCCTAGGAATCCTCAACTGGTGAATGGCGTGATATATGGTAAAGCCTAGAGGTGGCTTCCCTTGATCATGCTTAGGAATCCTTTCCAGTGAATGGAGGGATATACGGTAAAGCCTAGAGGGTGATGTCTTGATTATGGCTTAGTGATCCTTGGATCAGACTATGGATTGCGATAAAGCCTAGAGACTAGAAGACATGAAAATTCCTCACGATGTATGTGGAGAAATCTAGTAGCATCCATGCTTATTTATGGCCTAGTGATCGGGTGAGGATTGCGATAAATCCTGGTTCTATTAATAAGGGTGAGGTGGTTTAGCCTCAGTGTTATGCAGAATTGTGTATTATGGATAAAACACATTCCCTAAATGTGGTGCTATGCATTTAGAACAACAGATCAAAGAATTTGCAGACACTTTCTATAAGAGTAAATAGACACATAGAAAGATGGAGGAAATTACTTGTGATCCAAGCACTTCTTATTCTCCTTCTGTCGCTCTTGCTGTAGCTTCCAATCCAACTTTGATCGCCAGACTAGTTCCTGCAAATATAAACACTAAACAACAAAGAGATTGCAATATACAGATGGATATTTATCTTCATCAGTTAAATCAATGAAACATGAAACATATATATCAGTTAATAATCCATGATATGGAAAAGAGGAACATAAATAGGTACATATATGGGAAAATGAACAACAATATTTATTAATGGATAGAAGGGGAAGGTTACAACCATCGATTGATTTTATGTCACCAGCTCCAACATTCATCCTAGCCTCATCATAATAAACATCTCACCAGCAACATATCACTCTTATCACACTCAATTGAGAATCCAACAACATTTATTTACCCAATTTCTTCCTTCTCAAGCACTAGGATCTGTGCTCAATTTATAGAGCAGCTGAAGGTAGTTTCTCAATCAATGACTTTATAATAATAATAAAGACATGTTCGCAAGCTTAGAGGTGTTAGATAGACACATGGATTCGAATTTTGACACATATGGACTCTTCTAGAAGGCACTGGCCATGTGGAGATTCTCGAACAATGAGAATTTCACTCCCATTTGACCAACTCACTCTTGAATGTTAGGAAGTGCTTTGCAGAGCACCCTTGAATGGAGGTAACTACATATGCAAAGCACTTAGTCCCTTGAGAGACTGCGTTAGTGAGCTCATAGGTGATATAACATGTACTTCAAATCTTGGAAACCTTGTAATGAAAGTCATGGATGATTTGTTCGTGTTCTTGTCTTAGGGAACGTAGCAACTAAAATGATAGGGGATGATAGACCCTATTTCATTGGTCCTGGGGATGATGTCCAGTTTGACCAGGTCATTGGGAATGATGCCCAAATTGACCTATAAAATCTACCCCCTAAATCACGAAGTCAGAAAAATAACAATATTTTTTGAATGAGATGCTTTACACTATGATGGGATGGAACTGAAGTGGAGTGGTGACCTGCATCAATCTTACAATACATTACATCATGATATAACCTCTTGATCACAAATTGCTGAGGGAAGGCATTCCCATGCTCAACACATAAACTATCTAATAACATGTACATAGTGTGTAAAGTCGTCTACATTGGAATGTTTCCCAATATAGACATGCCTACAGATATAGGCCCATGTTCGGATGATGATCAGTATGTAAGGTCACCATACAGATGATGTGTACAACAATCCTAAAAGCGCAGCCCAAATGGATGAAACTAGATATGGGGTCTTCTTATATTGTTCACTCGATCATTCGGGTACAAGTCTAGCCATGCAAATATATGATTTGTAGTCGAACATGGTAAGACATCGTTTGATTACCAGCCAATGATGTGAGTTGTTAAAAAACTCGAGAGAACCACCATTGATGCTAATGGCTCTCAAGGTACTACAGTACATTTCGTAAAGTGTGAATAGATGATTGGATGTCGAACGCCAAACAAAATATTTCGGTCAAAATTTCGGAAGCAAGGATCTTGTCGATGTTGTAACAAGCCTCATGGTACTAGAAGATGATGTTTCTAAGTAAAATTCCTGGATGATGATTTGACGTTGAAAGGAAGCCACTCTATTGTGAAATGGGAGTTATTGATTTCAGAGACAAAATGTGAATTGATATAACAATGTTCAGGGATGACTGTGATGAGAATGAAGGTTTATGAGTATTGCAGAAAGATGAATATTCACTAGATGACTTCTGTTGAGCATATCGGCGATGCTGCGATGATTTGGCAGCATTAACCCAAAGCAGAAGTGAAGGTATGATGAACCATAAGTATGAATGAACCGTCAAGAATATTACCCAACCCAAATAGTCACGATGATGGAGTGAAGTGACATGTTCAAGAGCAACCTGCTACCGTAAAAGTTCTTTTCACTTTCCCAAATTTTCCCCGATCATTTGTTGACTAGTACCTCTTTATTTTTTAACAAGCTTGAGGAGGATAACATATGATTTATCTATAATTCAATCCTTCGGGCGAATAATGTATCACTATTTAATAATTTAACGAGTCTAGTGATGAATGAAACTCGATTCTTTCCATGATCAACAAGCTCATTGCTATTTTATGTTTTAACAAGCCTAACGACAGTGACAACCCGATCCTTTTTCATATTTAGAGAGTTTGAAAAAGAGGACGAAAGAAAATTCCATAAATACTTTTTCGTAAAGTTGTCGCTTAGATCCAAAAAAGTGTAAAATAATATCTGAGAGAACTTCTTAGCCATGTTTGACTAAGGTTTTCCTTTTTTGTAAATAATCTATCTCAGTCCGGAAAAGGGTTAAACATATATTGAGTAGATATCAATTCATTACTTTTACAAGCTCGAAAAGACAAGTGCTTAACAATATTTTCACATTATCGAAGTCTAAAAAGAGCTAAAAAAAGACTCCAGGGGTTCCTTTTTCTCTGTTATCAAAGCTCAAAAAAGAGATAATATTAAAGTACTTTTTTTTTTATCAAAGCTCGAAAAATAAGGACAAAAGTATGATTTGTGGTAAAATCATTCTTGAAATAAATGTGCACGTCTAATCTGCTCATTAGTTGCAAAAATGTTTAGAACAACATCAAATGGATTAAAAATACATGTTTCATGATAAAAATTGAATAAAACCATAGTCATAGCAATAAATATGAATTTCAAATAATCAAATGACTATTTAAAAGAGATTTACTATTCATTTTACCATTTGAAAGTTACCATTTGAATTTTGGAGCTCTGAACCTGTTTTTTCCCCCAAACTTTAGTCGTTGATTGCGATCGATTCTGTGGACATTTATCATCGCTGTTTGATCCAGGTTGGTGCCATAAACCCCCTCTTTTTTTCATTATTAATTTCATTGCAATTTTTTAGGGATTTGGGAACCTTAGGGTAAATTATTTTTCAAAATAGGGCAATAGACCCTTGAGCATCAAAAAATGCGTTGTGGAGCACCTAAAATGAAGCCTAGGTGCATATGCAATGCACTGTCTATTTATCAAGACCCCGTTCGTCGCAATTAAAATTCTTGATTCTTGCATTGTACCCAAATTTTGCCTCATTTTTTGCATGAAAAGGATTCTAATGAGTCTTATGGTTATGTTTCAGGGATTCATCGGAGTAGAATGATGAATAATTGGAGAGAAAGAGAGCATGAAGAACAGAATATGATTTGCCTTAATGATACGGGTATTGTGTAGAAATTATATACACTAAGCATGCATACATCCAGATTCCCCTGATCTCACAATATTTAACTTCTTGCAAAATGCATAATCATTCCACTGTTAATCTTTTGCGGAAAATTAATTGCAAACACATGTGAAGCATAAATAAAAATAATCGCACATAACACAGTTGTTTAACGGGAAAGCCTGAAGCTGAAAACCCCAATTATAATATATTATGTATCATGGAGATCATGTAATAATCTCATATGAAGCTTAGTACATCAAGCTCTCAGTACAATATAGATTCATTACACACTGTCATGCAGAAATTTGCATCTATGCACCAATTTCTTGCCTCCTGACAACCTGCCTCCACTGTGCAATCCCTGCTGAAGAATAGCTCTGAATGAATTCGAATTACCCTTGCCTTGACTGTGCAATCCTCATTGGCAACTCCAATGTGTGTGTGGTGCAATCAATGCATCACTATAGTCACAACAGATAGTCCCACTTGCTCTTTCACCTACCTCTCCACTGGTCTCCACCGAAACTGCCATGCACTGTAGTTAACTGATGTATTCTTCAGTTGATTAATGAGTTATTATTTAGTGAATTAATTAACTAATTAATTCACACCACTCTCACTAGTGTATCAATCACTTAGACTAGATACAACTAGCTCAACTGAGTCTAACTGAGTTAAACTGAATACAACTCCACCAACTACCTCTTCCAACTCCGTCATAACTTTGTCACTTCAGCTCTAACCCAGGTCCTCAATTCATGAACTACCGCAAACCCTAGAATTTCATAATTCCTTCAAATTTCCACTGATTTTCCAAATCTGTATACTGAAATTAATTGCTCTAAGAGAATAAGTTGTTGTTTATTGTTGGATTATTATTAAGAGCTAATAATAATCAACACTTCTATTTTTAGATAGACGATCTATAAATAGACTTCGCCCAATATTTTAAAAATAGAATTTCATCTATTTTTCCAACTTGACCAACCATCCACAAATAGCATCCTGCAACTTATGAAATATGATCACCATGTCTAAAAATAGACATAGTCTAAAAATAGACTTGCGCCAAAAATAGCCTGCGGGCCCACTTAGTGAAGGTGACTCTTTTCACTAAGCTCATCATCTTGTTGAATCTCAACACTTCCTGTCAACAAGATAGGGATTATCCTTCACCCCGATCCTGCCTCTATGGTATTCGAATTTTCTCCTGGTGAGCGCCTTCGTCAGAATATCTGCATCCTAATATTCCGTAGGAATGTACTGAAGGAACATGATCTTCCACTACACACAATCTCTTATATGATGATACCGAATATCAATATGTTTAGATCTATCATGAAACATAGGATTAATCGAGAGTTTAATGCAACTCTGATTATCACAATGTATCATTGTAGGATCTAAATGTGAACCGAACAAACCAAACAGGATCTTCCTCATCTAGATAGCCTCACATGCAGCTTGACTTGGTGCCATGTATTCTGCTTCCGCTGAACTGAGTGCCAAAAATATTTCTTTCCTGCTGTACCAAGAAATTTCCGTAGATCCGATACTGAAAATCCCTCATGATGTGATCTTTCTGTCTGTTGGGCTGCCTGCCCAATCTGCATCCATGAAGCCAAGAAACTTCACCTCATCTGTATGTTTGTACCATAAGCCATACTCAAATATTCCCCTGATATATCTCAAAACATGCTTGCCTGCCTTCCAAAAGAGCTTGGTAGGCTTAACCATCGCTTGTGAAAGCTGGTTCACCGCATAGCATATGTCCGGTCTTGCATTAACTTAATACATGAGCAAACCCACCAACTGTAGGTAAATAGTGGCATCCACTACCTCTGCTGATGTAGCATCCTCTTTCCTCCAATTTTCTGGAAGAGGAGTATCAATAGGCTTGCAGCCTTGCATGTGAAACTTCTCTAGTATCTCCCGGACATACTTTCCTTGAGACACAAACAGTTCACCTTCCCACTGCCATATTTCCAATCCAAGGAAATAATGAAGGAGGCCCAAATCCTTCATCTTAAACTCCTTTGAAAGATCTTCCTTGCATGAGTGTATCAACTGCTCATCACATGTTAGTATTAAATCATCAACATAAAGAACAATGATTAAAAGCTTACCCTCCACCACAGTTTGGTACAGGTTTGCATCCGCCTCACTCTTAGTGAAGCCAAGTCCAGTGAAATAGTTGTCGATCCGTGTGTACCAAGCATGTGGTGCTTGCTTCAGCCCATACAACAGTTTTGCACATAAACCGCAGTGTTGCATGCTTCCACCCACAAGTGCATCGGTAGGCCCTGGTCATGCAGCATCGCTCGTGCAACACCCACAATCATTCTGTTATTCCTCTCAGCGACCCCATTCTGCTATGGGTTATGAGGCGCTATGAGTTATATTCGAATTCCTTCTTTGCTACAGAAGTCTTTGAATTCACCTGAGATGTATTCACCACCATTATCGCTCCGTAAAGATTTCACTTGCTTCCCCGACTACTTCTCCACCAATGCTTTAAACTCACATAACTTTGAGAATGTTTCACTCTTCTTCTGCATGAAGAATATCCATCATCTACGAGAATATTCATCTACAAATATAACATAATACTTGTGTTTTTCTATTGAAGAAACCGAGAAAGGTCCACACACGTCTGTGTGAATTCTCTCCAGGATCACTGAAGCACGGTTCTCCTTCTCATGAAAGGTGGTATTCACAAACTTACCCATAGTACATCCCTTGCACTGATCTGACTTGGCAATGTTGGGTATGTGTTATATTCTTTCCACGATTAGCCCCACACGCTGTATGTTGCGTCGGGCGTAGCTGGGGGGTCACGAGGGGCGAAGCAGTCCCCATGCCGAAGCATACATAAACCCCAAAATTGGTTTTTGTGCGGACCCACTCATAGGCGGATCTGCCCATGGTTTTTTGCATGGTTTTGCACATGGTTTTGGGGTTCGATGGTTTTCGGCCCCTGGTATTTTGTAGATCCGGTTAAGGGAACTATGGTTATGTTATAATCCAGGGTTAATGGATTGGGGTTTATGCATGCTTCGACATGTATATATATGTTTTTTAACACTAAAAGGAATATAATGAAAAATCAAGCTGGTCGTCCCGATTTGGGATCCAGGGGAAAATCTCTGTGTTTATCTGTTTTATGTTTTATGCTCTCGCTATTGTTTATTTTCTGTTATAAGATTCGTGTGTAGATAATTTGTGTTCATGGTTAAAACCTACATTTGGAATCAGAGTTGTTTCGGCTTCAAGGGGATGCCTTTGCTGCTAAGGGTTTTTTGCTCGGGCCTGAGGTAGACCCTGTTCAGTGGGAGATCTGCGGGATCGATTCTTGCGGTGAAAGAATATGGCGAGCGGCGGAAAGATAGAGATCGAGAAATTTAATGGTCAGAGTTTTGAGTTGTGGAAGCTCAAGATGGAGGATCCGCTGGTGGATAAAGATCAGTGGATCGCGGTAGATCCAGGTACTAAACCAACGGCAATGTCAGATGAAGACTGGAAGAAACTGGATCGGAAGGCTAAGAGCACAATACGGTTGTGTGTCTTAGATTCAGTATTGTTGAATGTATCTGGGGAAGCTACGGCGAAGAATTTGTGGGAAAAACTTGGGAATTTGTACCAATCTAAGTCTCTGGTGAATAAGTTGTTCCTATGGAAAAAGCTGTATAACCTGAGGATGAAGGATGGAGACTCGGTGACAGAGCATCTGAATGCCTTCAATACTGTGGTAAGTCAGCTATCATCTGTTGATATTAAAATCTCAGATGAAGATAAGTGCATCAGCTTGTTGTGTTCTCTACCAGATTCATGGGACAGTCTGGTTATTGCAATAGGTAGCAACACAACTACCTTGAATTTTGATGACATTGTCTCAGCCTTGCTGTCGGAGGAAATGAGACGGAGAAATATGGAGGGTCATAATGGAGATGCCTTATCTGTACGAGGAAGGTCCCAGAACAGAAATAAGAATAAGGTTTCGAGTGGGAGATCTAAATCTCCTGGAAAGTTTGTAAAGGTGTGCTGGAAATGCGGAAAGGAAGGACACTACAAAAAGGACTGTAGATCTAAAGCTCCTGAGAAAGGAAAGGGATCTGATGATGCTCCTTCTGCAGAGGCAAAAACCACCTCGAATGAAGGTGGGGATGTGTATTTGGCTTCTTCTTCAAATACACATGTAGATCATGAGTCATGGTTGATCGACTCAGGTGCATCCTTTCACTTCACTCCCCATAGGGAGTGGTTCTGCGAGTATGAGAAATATGATGGTGATGTCTTCCTAGGGGATGATAGGAAGGCCAGAATCATCGGACGTGGAAAGGTCAAGCTGAAGCTGCAAGGTGGAAGGATTAGAACACTTCCTGGTGTTCTGCATATTCCTGCATTGGCCAGAAATCTGATTTCTGTAAGCAAGATGGATGATGCAGGTGTAAAAACAGTGTTCGAGAAAGATGCCTGCAAGATGGTTCGGGGAGCACTGGTATTAATGCGGGGAGTTCTGACTGGAACTCTGTACAAGCTACAAGGTAGCACTGTTATTGATGGGTGTAATAGTTCTGTGGTCCCTGAAAGTGGGACGGAAAGCCTAGTTGTGTCTGGAGAAAAGACCATGCTATGGCATCAAAGGCTTGGACATATTGGAGAGAAGGGCCTTAAGATACTGCACAGAAATGGTATGGTAGAAGGTATGTCTAATTGTTCTCCTGATTTCGATTTTGGTGAACATTGTGTATATGGGAAGCGTAATCGGGTGAGTTTAACTCCACGCAAGGTTATAAGTAAACATCAAGATATTAGAACTTAGCACAGTGATGTGTCTGAAGCGGTACCTACCATCGGGAAAGTCTGGTACTATGTTTCGTCCATAGATGAATCGTAAACACATTAACATATTTTCGGAGGAATAAATCTAAAGTATTTGACAAATTTAAAGAATTTAAGGCTCTGGTGGAAAACCAGACAGAGAAGAAGATAAAGGCACCGAGGACAGATAATGGTGGGGAGTTCTGCAAGAAGGAATTTGAAGAGTTCTGTAAGAAGTGTGGTATAGCACAGCAGAAGACTACTCCATACACACCTCAACAAAATGGAGTTGCAGAAAGAATGAATAGAACACCGATGGAAAAGGCAAGAAGCATGCTCAGTGGTACCGGGTTAGGACAAGAATTCTGGGCAGAGGCAGTGGAGACTGCATGTTACTTAGTTAACAGATCACCTTCATCAGCGTTGGAGGATAAGACTCCACATGAGGTATGGACCGGTAAGAAACCCTCTCTTTCACATCTAAGGGTATTTGGATGTGATGCATATGTATATGTTCCAAAGGAGAAAAGGACCAAGTTGGATAATAAATCTAAAAGGTGCATCTTTATTGGGTATAAGGATGGTTTAAAGGGTTACAAGCTTTGGAACCCAGAAACAAGGAAGGTTGTGTACAGCCGAGATGTGGTGTTTAGAGAAGTGAAAGATGTTGTTAAACATGAAGTCCTACCAAAGGAACCCGAGAAGATAGAGTTTGAGCTAAAGGAGGATGAATCAGACTCTACAACAGAAGAAGACTCAGAAGATGAAGAGCCACAAACTCCAGCTTTGAGAAGATCAGTTCGGGAAAGAAGGCAACCAGAAAGGTATAGTCCATCTGCTTTCTGTTCATGTTTTGCCTTAACTATAACTGATGATGAACCCAGAACTGTCAGGGAGGCAGTAGATTCAGAGGATGGAAAACTCTGGAAGGAGGCCATGGTTGATGAAATGGCATCCTTGCACAAAAATGAGGCATGGGATCTGGTGGAGTTTCCGGCTAGAAGGAAGCCCATTGGGAGAAAATGGGTGTTTAAGAAGAATATGAATCTAGAAGGCAAGGTGGAGAAATACAAAGCTCGGTTGGTAGCAAAAGGTTATTCCCAGGTGCCGGGAATTGATTTTGGTGATATTTTTTCTCCCGTTGCCAAAGTTACTTCTATTAGATTACTTTTATCTGTTGCTGCTGCATTTGATTTTGAGATAGAACAGATGGATGTGAAGACAACATTTCTTCATGGGGATCTAGAAGAGGAGATCTACATGAAGCAACCTGAAGGGTTTATGGTGAAGGGTAAGAAAGAACTGGTATGCAGGTTGAAGAAGTCTCTGTATGGGTTAAAACAGTCACCAAGGATGTGGTATCAGAAATTTGATACCTATATACGGGGACTTGGCTTCACCAGAAGCAAGGAGGATCATCGTGTTTATTTTAAATTAATTGGTGACCGTGTTATTTATTTGGTCTTGTATGTGGATGATATGTTGTTGATTGGAAATGACAAAGAAATTATCCAAGATTTGAAGACCCAACTGTTCTCCAAATTTGACATGAAGGATCTGGGTGCTACAAACGACATTTTGGGGGGTAAGAGAACACAGAGAGATCGGCAGAGGAGGACGTTCGTTAAACGGTAGAAGTATGTCGACGATATTGCGTAGAATTACGTGCGGATATAAACCATGGAGGTTCTGTCTCGTAGGTAAAATACTTCCAAAAGCCCCAACTGGGGACAAGGCAGAAGAAGAGAGGATGTCCTGGTTCATATGCAAGTTGGAAGCTCGATGTATGCAATGGTCTTACTAAGACCGCATATCGCACATGCAAGGTGGGAGTATTGAGCGTGTTTATGTCAAACCCAGGGAAGGAGCATTGGACAACAGTGAAGTGGCTTTTCAGATATTTACGTGGCACTAGTGATTATGGCTTGTGCTACCAGGGAAGACCAAGATTGGAAAGAATGTTGGACATTTGTGGTTTTTTTTATGCAGACTAGGCTGGAGATTTGGACCAAATAAGATCTACAAGTGGGTATGTGTTTAGCTTATTTGGAGGTGCAGTCAGTTGAATGAGTAAAATACAATCAGTAGTGGCTCTTTCAAATACAGAGGCAGAATACATGGTAGCCACTCATGCAAGCAAGGAAGAAATTTGGTTGCAGAGATTGTGTTCAAGTATGGGTTTGGTACAGCAAGCTATAAGGATAGACTGTGATAGCCAAAGTGAAATTTTCTTGGCTAAGAACCCTGCTTACCATTCAAAGACAAAGCACGTTGATGTTCAATATCACTTTGTTAGAGATATGATTGAGGCTAAAAGGGTGTTGCTGGTAAAGGTGGACACTTTGAAGAATGTTTCAAATGCATTGACGAAGTTTGTGAGCACTTAGAAGTTCTCTTGGTGTAGAGAAACAATAGGTGTTGAAGAATTGGCCCAATGACTAAGCTCTCCTGTGGCCCCCCGTGGAAAGAAAAAAACAAGTGGGGGAATGTTGGGTATGTGTTATATTCTTTCCACGACTAGCCCCACGTGTTTTACGTTGCGCCGGGCGCAGCAGGGGGGTCACAAGGGGGGAGGCAAGCCTCCCTATCGTTGGGGTCCACAGTGGCGCCCCTACTAACATTGGTTTTTAAAAGGACCTCCCTGCGAAAGTGACCGCCCATGGTTTTGTGCATGGTTTTGCACATGGTTTTTGGGTACGATGGTTTTCGGCCCCTAGTATTTTTGTAGATTTGGTCAAGGTAACTACGGTTATGTTCTAATCTAGGGTTAATGGATTAGGGTTCATGTATGCTTCGGCATGTATATATGTGTTGTAACACTAAAACGAATATAATGAAAAATCAAGCTGGTCGTCCCGATTTGGGATCCAGGGGAAAATCTCTGTGTTTATCTGTTTTATGTTTTATGCTCTTGCTATTGTTTATTTTCTGTTATAAGAATTGTGTGTAGATATTTCTGTTCAGGGTTAAAACCTACAGGCAAGAGTACCCTTGGGAAGTCCAGTATAAATCTGCTGCAAAATCTTGAAAGCGCCATGGTGAAGATATCTCTTGTGCCATAATTTGCCCTCATCCCGACTCACCACTTCCTTTGCTTTGCCCACCATTGTAGCACAACCATAAACCTCCAAATTGTAGAGATTCTTAACTCAAATCCCTATCCTCTTGGTTTGACCCATTGTTTTATGTCGTGGGAAAGCTTTTCCATTGCTAAAAACGACGTCATAACCTTTGTCTTCCAACATTGTGACTGAGACCGAGTTCTTCTTCAAACCTGGAACATGCATAACATCTTTCAACAAGAATGGATTAGCGAATCCCTCTCAAAGGTAATGGTCCCAATGCCGGTCGCACTATATCGACCATCGTCACCCATCTCTATATGCATTTGAAGGTCCTTCTCATCCAAGTCGCTAAACAACTCCTTGTCTCCCATCATATGGAAAGACGCACCACTATCAAGATACGACACCGATCCCATATAGCTTGAAACCAAGCATGCGATCAAAGAGAAATTAAGTTCAAATTTTGAGGCTAAGGCCTCTATAGTTGCAGCTCTAACAACCTTCTTGTTCTTCTTCTTCTGTGGGCAGTTAGTGGCGAAATGCCCATGTTTTTGATAGTGAAAAAACTTCACCTTGGACAAATCCTGCTTCTTGCCTTTAGCTTCAGATTTTAAAGGAAATTTCTTCCCCCTTCCCTTTCCTTGCTTTGGAAACCAAAGTTAAATTCTCTTCATCTTCATTCTTCGATGAAGAGCCATCCCTGGTACCCCGCCTTATCTCCTCTTGCACAAGATCCGACCAAAGTCACTCCCATCCTGGCAGTTTCTCCCATCCATTGACAGAGTCTTCATAGCAAGGCCAACTCTTCGGAAGCCCAAGGAGAGCCAAGCTCACCAAGTCTTCATCATCAACAGTAATCCCCACATTTCCCAGTTCATCTCTATAGTGGACAAACTTCGTGAGATATTTTGGAATATTGTCGCCCTTCTCCATTTTTATTTTTCTGAGCTTGTCTTTCAGCGCCAACTTCCTCTGTTCGCTGCTGCTTTGGAAAAAATATGTTAAAGCCTTCCACATTAAGAATGGAGTGGCTTTTCCGTGAAGGCTTGAAACAATATGGTCCTTCACACCTTCCAACAGAATTTTTCTTGTCTTTGTTATCTTCTTTTGCCATGCATCAAGTAATGCAGCATTACTAGATCTCGGCTTAGGAACATCACTATCGATGAACTCCTTCAGTCCATTATCCTCTAGCACCGCCTCCATCCTATCCTTCCAGATTATGTAATTCAAGCTCCCATCAAGGATATACTCCAATCGCAACCCATTGAAAGACATTTCAATGTATATTCAACTTCTTCACCAAGAATATTTTGCAACAAATTCGAATTGTCCACCAGCACAAACTCAACAATTCTTCACAATTGCAATATTCAAGATTTAACACTGCTCCGATACCATGTAGAAATTATATACACTAAGAATGCATACATCCAGATTCCCCTGATCTCACAATATTTAACTTCTTGCAAAATACAGAATCATTCCACTATTAATATTTTGCGGAAAATTAATTGCAAACACATGTGAAGCATAAATAAAAACAATCGCACATAACACAATTGTTTAACGGGAAAGCCTGAAGCTAAAAACCCTAACTATCATATATTATGTATCATGGAGATCATGTAACAATCTCATACAAAGCTTAGTACTTCAAGTTCTCAGTACAATATAGATTCATTACACACTGTCATGCAGAAATTTGCATCTCTATGCACCAATTTCTTGCCTCTTGACAGCCTGCCTCCACTGCGCAATCCCTACTGAAGAATATCTCTGAATTAATTCGAATTACCCTTTCCTTGACTACGCAATCCTCATTGGCAACTCCAATGTGTGTGTGGTGCAATCAATGCATCACTATAGTCACAACAGATAGTCCATCTTGCCCTTTCACCTATCTCTCCACTGGGTCTCCACTGGAACTGCCATGCACTGTAGTTAACTGATGTATTGTTCAGTTGATTAATGAGTTATTATTTGTGAATTAATTAACTAATTAATTCACTCCACTCTCACTAGTGTATCATTCAGTTACACTAGATACAACTAGCTCAACTGAGTTTAACTCCATTAACTGAGTTAAACTGAATAACAACTCCATGAACTACTCTTCCAACTATGTCATAACTTTTCCACTTCAGTTCTAACTGAGTCCTCCATGCATGAACCACCAGTAAACCCTAGGAATTGCGTAATTCCTTCAGCCCACTGATTTTCCAAATCTGTGCACTGAAATTAAGTGCTCCAAGAGAATAAGTTGTTGTTTATTGTTGGATTATTATTAAGAGCTAATAATAATCGACACTTCTATTTTTAGATCGACGATCTATAAATAGACTTCGCCCAATATTCTAAAAATATAATTTCATCTATTTTTCCAACTTGACCAACCATCCACAAATAGCATCCTGCAACTTTTGAAATATGATCACCATGTCTAAAAATAAACATAGTCTAAAAATAAACTTGCGCCAAAATAGCCTACGGGCCCACTTAGTGAAGGTGACTCTTTTCACTAAGCTCATCATCTTGTTGAATCTCAACATACTGTAAGAGCCCTATGATATTGTGGGTTATTAAAGTACTTCTGCTTGTCATGTATGAGGCAACAAATAGAACTTTGGAGTTCCTAGTTCGTGCATGGGATCCGATAATCGAGGAATTTCACATAAGGAACAAAGTAGTTCCTATTACTGTGGAGGATATATATTTTCTGATAGGCTTGTCGAGGAGAGGCCTACCCATTTCTCTCTCAGGGTCTGCTCTCGGAGGAGAGACGGCGAGAAAATATGTTTTGCAGTATTGCTATCTAGGGGTAGAGCCAAGAAAATATGGGAAAATAAACATCCGTGAAGTTTGTGATTTGTCTTTGAGAACCATTCTATTTATGATCGCAAATCTTGTCGGCACCGTTACACTACATGTAGCGAATAGATCTTATATGCAGTATGCACTAGAGTGCATGGAGCCAATAGTCTTCAACTGGTCTAAGGTTGTACTTTATCAAATAAAAGAACAACTTAACAAGGCAAAAGGAGGAAGGAAGAAAAATTTCAGTTATGGTTCAATCCTCATTTCATTTTCCTTAGAGCGGATTCCACAGATGTAGCCTCAACATGTGACACTAGGTGTTTCTAACCCTAGAGATCTGAGGATGCAGAGATGGGTAAAACTGATGGCTAGACATGCAGGACAATCATTCATCATGTTCTTGACTGCATTCTTTACCTAGTTCAGGCGAAAGGTTATCACCATTGATGAGTGTGCATATGCATGCTTCGATTTCCGAGGAGATATAGACTTATCTTTACCAGAAGGTGCTCAAAGGGGTGCAATCGTTAAGAATGTTTTGACCATGCTTTTTTATTTTTCTAAGGTTTATACAATGTTTTTGTATTTTGATGTTTTCCCAAGACTAAAATAAAGTTTTAATTTAATGCAGATGTTGGTCAAGTTCAAACAGTGGAGGAACTAGATGTAGAAATTTGCTGAATAATGATTAATTATTCACCGAGACTATCCTCATCACATACAATTCGAATTTATATGCAACACATAATCTCTTCCACTCAGATCATCACACATGCGGAAATAAAACAAGCGATAACACATCAATTCATCATACACATTAACACAGTATGTATGGGGAAAGCTTATAGCTGAAAACACCGCAGCTATTGTGTATATTATAATGGATAAATCATGGAACAAACTCAGTACAATACTCCTCACAAGTACTCAGTACTATCTCATGAAGTTACACACAATCTAGCTTGGTTTTGAACAGGTTACTGGTTCAAAACTCACCGCCAATTGCCTTGCCTCTATTGCGCAATCATGGCCTGTCTATATAGAGATCCAAGGTTCGAATCTCCTTGGCTTGACAGCGCAATCATCATGGGAAATTCTTCCAAGTGTGGTGCAAATCTCATGCACAACTGATGTCGCCACTGATAGCTAACTCCACCCTTTCATCTACCTCTTTCACTGGTCTCCACTGAACTGATCATGCACTGTAGTGAACTGATGTGTTCTTGAGTTGAATAATGAGTTACTAATTAATGAATTAAATAATATTTAATTCACTCCACTCATAACTAATTGATTAGCTAGTTAAACGAATCTCAACTAGTTCAACTAAAATAAACAGAACACAACTCCACTAGCTGTCTCATTAACTCCACCAAACTTCTGCCACTGAAGTCCTAACTGAAGTCAACCATGCATGATGCCATCAAAACCTTGGGAATAGCGTAATTCCTCTGTCAGATGCATGAGCCACTTCCAAGGCTCGAACTGAAGTGCTCCAAGAGAGTAAACTGTTGTTTAGAGTCCAAATATTATTAAGGGTAAATAATATTTGACTTCCCTATTTTTAGGATAGGCAGTCTAAATATAGACTTCGACCTATTGACCTATAGGTCACAAAATAGAGGTCCATCTATTTTTACCAACATGACCAATAATCCAAGAATAACATATTGCAACCCCTAGACCATGCTCCATATGTCTAAAAATAGACATAGTCTAAAAATAGACTTTGTGCCAAAATTCGCCTGCAGGCCCACTTAGTGAAGGCGACTTCATTTCACTAAGCTCCATCATCTTGCTGCATTTTCAACACTCCCTCTCAGCAAGATATGGATTATCTGCAACCCCTATCCTACCTCTATGGAATTCGAACTTGCTCCTGGTGAGCGCCTTCGTCAGGATGTCGACATCCTGATCCTCCGTGGGAACATATGAAAGCATCATGATTCTCTGCTGAACACAATCTCTGATATGATGGTACCTGATGTCGATGTGTTTGGACCTATCATGAAATACTGGATTAGCCGAGAGCTTGATGCAGCTCTGGTTATCACAGTAGATCACTGTAGGCTCCAAATGCAACCTGAACAAACCTGCGAGGATCTTTCTCATCCAAATAGCCTCACATGCAGCCAAGCTTGCTGCCATGTACTCGGCCTCTGCTGAACTGAGTGCCACGGATCTCTGCTTCCTGCTGTACCAGGAAACTGCTGTCGACCCAATGCTGAAAACTCCTCTAGAAGTGCTCTTCCGGTCCGTTGGGCTCCCTGCCCAATCTGCATCAGTGAAGCCAGAAAGCTTCACTCCATCCTCCTGTCTGTACCATAGACCATATCCCGATGTGCCTCTGATATAGCGCAATACATGCTTTCCTGCCTTCCAAAAGAGCTTGGTAGGCTTAACCATAGCTTGCGAAAGCTGGTTAACTGCATAGCATATATCGGGTCATGTATTGACCAGATACATAAGCGACCCCACCAACTGTCGATAGACAGTGGCATCCACTACCTCCGCTGAAGTAGCATCCTCCTTCCTCCAACCACCAGGAAGAGGAGTGTCAACAGGCTTGCAGCCTTGCATGTTGAACCTCTCCAGAATCTCCCAAGCATACTTGCCCTGAGAAAAAAACAGTCCTCCGCTGCGCTGCCAAATCTCCAATCCCAGGAAATAATGAAGGATGCCCAAGTCCTTCATCTCAAACTCTTGTGCAAGATCCTCCTTGCATGAAAGTATCAACTGCTCATCGCCAGTCAAAATCAGATCATCTACATACAGTACGATGATCAACAGCTTCCCCTCCACCACAATCTGGTACAGGTTGGGATCCGCCTCACTCTTGGAGAATCCAAGCCCGGTGAAGTAGCTGTCTATCCGAGTGTACCAAGCACGAGGTGCTTGCTTCAGCCCGTACAGTGCTCTCTTGATTCGGCACACATGCGACTCACTGCTGAAGATCTCGAAACCTTCAGGCTGCTCTATGTACACCTCCTCCTCAATGACTCCGTTGAGGAACGCAGTCTTCACATCCATCTGATGAATGTGCCACCCCATCTGTGTTGAGAGAGCAAGGATCGTCCGTATGGAAGAGTACCTTGCGATAGGTGCAAAGGTCTCCTCATCGTCGGTCCCCTCAATCTGTGAAAAACCACGGGTGACAAATCTCACCTTGTACTTCTCCACACTCCCGTCAGCCGCCTGCTTCACTTTGTAGATCCATCGCGAACCCACCACTGATTTCCCCACCGGTCTTGGGACAATCTCCCATGCACTGTTCCTGACGATCGAATCATATTCTTCGACCATGGCATCAACCCATGCGGGTTCCTCCACAGCTTCCTCAAAAGAGGATGGCTCTGTCACAACACATTGACTCACAAGAGCCATGTATCCAGTGTACCGATCCGGTGACTGCCTCTGTCTGCGCTGTGCTGTGGGTGGTCCTACAACCTTCTCTGCATCCCGAGCCAGTCGCTCAGCTTCTGTAGTGCGCATGCGCCCTCTGATGGTTGGCGCTGCATGGGTGGTTTCTTCCACCTCCTGAACCTCCTCTTGTGGCAGATCCACATCCACCGGAAGCTCCTCCTTAGGAATTGGCAGCTTCCTCATCCGCATGCAAGTGTAGCTCCCTCTCAAGCGAACACTGCATGGCTTTCTCCTCCTGAAATTTTATATCCCGTCGCACAATAGTCTTGCGACTGTCTGACAAATACACCCGATAGTTGTGAGGTGTATCAGTGTACCCCACAAATATTCCAACCTCAGCAGTTGGATCCAGCTTCCTTCTCGCATCCTTCGTCACATGCATGTAGACAGGAGAACCAAAATCCGCAAATGGGAAATATCAGGCCTCTTGCCAGAATAAGCCTCCTCCAGTGTACTCATGCCAAGAACCTTGTGAGGACAACGGTTCTGCACATACACTACTGTATTGCATGCCTCAGCCCACAAGTGAAGGGGTAGGCCCTGATCATGCAACATCGCCCGTGCAGCACCCACGATCGTTCTGTTCTTCCGCTTAGCCACCCCGTTCTGCTGTGGGTTATGGGGTGCGATGAGCTCTCTCTGAATCCCTTCTGCGCTGCAGAACTCCTTGAATTCAGCCGAGATGAATTCACCACCGTTATCACTCCTTAGAGTAATCACCTTCTTCCCCGACTCCTTCTCGACCAGTGCTTTAAACTCACAGAACTTCGCGAATGTATCGCTCTTCTTCTGCATGAAGAAGATCCAACACTTTCGAGAGAAATCATCAACAAAGATCACATAATACTTGTGCTTTGCTGTCGAAGCAACTGTGAAAGGACCACACACGTCTGTGTGAACTCTCTCAAGGATCGTCGTGGCGCGACTATCCTTCTCGTGAAAGGTGGCTTTCACATACTTTCCCAAAGTACACCCCTTGCACTGATCTGACTGCGCAAGAGTGCCCTTAGGAAGCCCAGTAGAAATCTGCTGCGGGATCTTCAAAGCTCCATGGTGAAGGTGGCCCACTCTCCTGTGCCACAGTTCGCCCTCATCATCCCGGCTCACCACTTCTCCCGCCTTGCATGCCATAGCTGCGCAGCCATCTACCTGCAACTGATAAAGGTTCTTGGTCTGAACCCCTATCTTTCGGGTCTCTCCAGTAGTCTTACTGCGCAGGAAGGCTTTTCCTTCGCTGAAGACCACATCATACCCCTTATCCTCCAACATCACCACAAAGATCAAGTTCTTCTTCAATCCAGGTACATGCATGACATCCCTCAATACAAAGGGTTTACCAGACTCCCTCTGAAAGGATATGGTACCGATACCAGTTGCACTGTATCTACCATCATCGCCCATCTCGATGTGCACACCCAAATCTTTGTCCTCCAGATCTGAGAACAAATCTCGATCTCCCGTCATATGAAATGACGCACCGCTATCCAAGAACCATACCGATCCCATCACACTTGAAACCAAGCATGCGATCAGTGAAAAGTCAAGCTCGAACTGTGAAGCCAAAGCTTCTCCATCTGCAGATCTTCCCGCTTGCTTGTTCTTCTTCTTTGGACAATTGGTAGCATAATGTCCGTGATCATGGCAGTGAAAACACTTCACTTTCGCCATATCCTGCTTCTTGCCCTTTGCACCATAATGAGAGGTTTTCTTACCCTTCCCCTTCTTTGCTTTGGCAACCAAAGCGCAGCTTTCTTCATCAGCTCCCTTTGATGAAGATCCATCTCGAGTAGTCCTCCTTATCTCCTCCTGCATGAGATCCACCCAAAGGCGCTCCCATCCCGGCAGCTTCTCCCGACCATTGACACTATCTTGATATGAGTGCCAAGCCTTCGAAAGACCAAGGAGAGCCAGGTCGACCATGTCCTCGTCTTCGACAGTCACCCCCACACTTCCCAGCTCATCTCTGCACTGAGTGAACTTCGTGAGGTATTTGGCGATACTGTCGCTTTTCTCCATCTTGATGTTCCTGAGCTTATCTTTGAGCGCCAGCTTCCTTTGGTCACTCTTACTCTGGAATAGATCCGTCAAAGCTTTCCACATTAAATATGGAGAAGCCTTTCCATGCAGGCTGGATACAATATGATCCTTGACGCCCTCCAACAGGATCCTTCGACACTTTGCCATCTTCTTTTGCCATGCATCGACTTCAGCAGGATCAGTGGGCTTTTGGACATCCGTATCTACGAACTCCTTCAGACCATTATCTTCTAATACTTCTTCCATGCGATCCTTCCATGCAACATAATTCGAACTGCCTTCAAGAGCATATTCGAGTCGCAAACCGTTGAAAGACATTTTCAACACCGGCACCAAGAAAACAAAACTGCCGCAAAATTCGAATTCCATCTCAAAGCTCAGCCGCTCTAGATCTGTGAGAACAAATTATTTCTAGCACAGAGATTGACTGCAAGGGGCATTTACCAGACCTTTCACTTTCCGAAGAAAGATGAATCCGGAGGCTACTTGGCCCGCATGCAGACTCTGTCTACCGAAATAAGTTTGTAATCACTGTGATGATCAATCTCTGCTTCAATAGCTCCGATACCATGTAGAAATTTGCTGAATAATGATTAATTATCCACCGAGACTATCCTGATCACATACAATTCGAATTTATATGCAACACATAATCTTTTCCACTCAGATCATCAAACATGCGGAAATAAAATCAAGCGATAACACATCAAATCATCATACACATTAACACAGTATGTATGGGGAAATATTATAGCTGAAAACCCCGCAGCTATTGTGTATATTGTAATGGAGAAATCATGTAACAAACTCAGTACAATACTCCTCACAAGTACTCAGTACTATCTCATGAAGTTACACACAATCTAGCTTGGTTTTGAACAGGTTACTGGTTCAAAACTCACCGCCAATTGCCTTGCCTCTATTGCGCAATCCAGGCCTGTCTATATAGAGATCCAAGGTTCGAATCTCCTTGGATTGATAGCGCAATCATCATGGGAAATTCCTCCAAGTGTGGTGCAAATCTCATGCACAACTGATGTCGCCACTGATAGCTAACTCCACCCTTTCATCTACCTCTTTCACTGGTCTCCACTGAACTGATCATGCACTGTAGTGAACTGACATGTTCTTGAGTTGAATAATGAGTTACTAATTAATGAATTAAATAATATTTAATTCACTCCACTCATAACTAATTGATTAGCTAGTTAAACTAATCTCAACTAGTTCAACTAAAATAAACAGAACACAACTCCACTAGCCGTCTCATTAACTCCACCAAACTTCTGCCACTGAAGTCCTAACTGAAGTCAACCATGCATGATGCCATCAAACCCTTGGGAATAGCGTAATTCCTCTGTCAGATGCATGAGCCACTTCCAAGGCTTGAACTGAAGTGCTCCAAGAGAGTAAACTGAAGTTTATAGTCTAAATATTATTAAGGGTAAATAATATTTGACTTCCCTGTTTTAAGGAGAGGCAGTCTAAAAATAGACTTCGACCTCTTTGACCTCAAAAATAGAGTCTCATCTATTTTTACCAACATGACCAATACTCCAAGAATAACATACTGCAACCCTTGGACCATGCTCCATATGTCTAAAAATAGACTTTGCGCCAGAATTCGCCTGCGGGCCCACTTAGTGAAGGCGACTTCATTTCACTAAGCTCCATCATCTTGCTGCATTTTCAACACTAGAGCATGGAGTGGATGAGCCAGCAGAGAGGGCTATCTAGAGAGCAGTCCTTTAGGATTTATACATGGCTGAGACTCTGTCTGAGCTTTGGTAGCACATAGAGGGGTTGACCTTCGGGATTCCAAATTTCCAGATCAAAGATTTACCCATGCAACTGCAGTGCCACACTATAGGCATTCCTAACTGCTGGATGTAGTTACTGCGTAGGATAGCTAGATCTATAGCATGTTACCATGAGCATCATTATTTTACTTTTGACATGTTGCATACATTTTTAGGTCATATGACCAATGTGTCTTGGGCACAAATTTTTGTAAAAACCTATAACTATATATCTATTTGATTTCAATGTTTTCCTATGTTTATTGCGTAATCCTATTTAATTATGTGAATGTATCTTTACATGTGTTGCAAATTTCTGTCTATAACATGATTAGCTAAAGAATCCATCAATGTGTTCAAATTTCTAGAAATGTGTTGATATTGAATAAAATCAAAGTGTCATTCCAAAAGTCTAACTCTTAGGAACAAATGATGCAGTGTTGGATTTTTAACAGTATAAACACTAGTAAGTTGCAATACCACAAGTTTTAAATATAACCTTATAATGATGTGGTTAATAATAAATGAAATGGAATCAGAGAGAAGTTCGATCAACGCGCTATACTCAGCAATATTGTTTGTCGATCTACCGATACAAATCCCTTGAAAACTCACTAACTCTCCGTTCGGAGAGAAAATGGCCCATACTGTAGAGGATAGATTATGCGTACTATGACTAGCACCATCAGCATACCCAACAAATGGTTCCAAAGATTCAGACATCTGCGATGAAATGTAAATTGGATTACTAATGTCAAGAAAACTCTAAAAATAAACTAAGATAGTGAATGCAAATCAACAACATATATATACAATATAATACAAAAAATTACTACGCTCATGATTAAGCATAGTAACGTTTCAAATACAACCCATTCCTAGGCTGTGCCAACAGAATCCCATCGTAATCTACCAAATCGTAGGCACCTTTAGCAAGAACTCTTTTGACAATATAGGGGCCATGCCATAATGGCTCAAATTTCCCTTTACCTATTACATCAGTTTCTTGATCATAAATAAGGACCAAGTTGCCCTCTAAGAAAATGCAAGGTTGAACATTTTTGTCGTATTGTGCCTTTATACGTCTCTTATGCGCTTCGTTGGCCAATTGGGCTTCACGACACATTTCATCAAGATGGATGAGGTTAAAAAGACACACTTCTTCATCTGAGGTGTCAGGTAACAAGTCGATTGTAATTTTCAACGATGGTATTTCACATTGGATTGGCAAGATAGCTTCCAAACCATACCAATTGAAAGGGAGTGAATTTAGTTGCATTTCTCATCGAGGTTCGGTATGCCCACAAGGCCAAGTACAGGATCAAATTCTAGTTTCTTTTATGAACTCCTATCATTCATTGAAGCATAAATTTAAGAATCTTGTTGATAGCCTCAACTTTTCCATTTGATTATGGATAATAAGGAGTAGAATTATCATGTGACAATCCTAACTTGGCAGTCAATTCAGTCATCATATGGTTGCGAAAATGCTTCCCATGATCTATGACTATAGCCTGTCGAACCCCAAACCATGCAACAACATGATTAAAGAAAAAAAATGCAGTTGTTTGTCCTGTGTTGTTGAATGTAGGCATCGGTTCGGCCCACTTGGTAAATTAGTCTACTGTGACAATAATATAACCATGCCCGCCAGATGAATGAGGGTTACAGGTCATGAAGTCAGTGCCCCATTTCGAGAATGGTCCCATAGAGACAACATGATGCATTGGCATTGGCAGTTTATGGATTTTACGATGAAATATCTGGCACACATGACAACTTCTGACCGCGAGGATGCAGTCGCGAAATATGGTAGACCAAAAGTAATCGACGTGGAGTATCCTCTGCGAAGTAGCATATCCAAACAAGTGTCCACCACAAGCCCCAGTATGACAATCATTTAAAACCTTTTCGACCTCCTCATGAGTGAGGCACCTTCCTAAAATTGTGTTGACACTATTATCACTCATAAAATTATGAAACATTTCTTGACATGGTCATATAGTTCACTCATGAAAAGGATAAGGTCTCCTTAGCATTTTTAATGTGGTATAGGAAATTTTTATTTTTTTACGTTTTTAGCCTATCCTAAGTTTCATTATCACCTCCATATATGTCATTTCATGTCAATTCAGTCCTCATATGGTGTTAGTTTTTATTCCCCATGCATTTGAAATTAAAAAAAGGTGCATTTGTCAGTTTTTCAAATTTTCATAGCGTTTTACACAGGAAAACTGTTGTTTTCGCTACAACACTGCCTAATAGTTTCGTAGCGAATTTTTTAGAGGCTAAACTCACTATGCTACGAGAATATGTTTTTAAACTCTCTTGTCAAATTCACTATGAAGTGTCATTATATGATTTGGGGAGGTAGGGTGGAGGTCATTCAAGTTTGTTGTGATAAATACAAAGGTACATAGCCGTGTTTTTATGTCATCATTACCTTTTTGGGCATGTATGTGTCATGATTGAAGCATGAACTGTCAGTTAAACCACAAAACCTTACCTTAGTTAGCCTTTTGTCATATTGCTTGTGTTTTATCTTTGCATGTGAGTTGATCCTTGGAGAGTTACTTCATCGAGCCAAGCATGTTGTTGGCAGATTTGAACTTTGTAGGTGTCATCAAGCAAGCGAGGTTGTAAATATTATAAAGCAACCATGGATGCATGAAGGAAAACAAACAAAGGTGGTCATTTCCACATGTATGAGCCCATGGACATGAATTTAATTAATGAATACCCAACTTCCATGGAGGTTTTTAGAAGAACTGGATACTTGCAATTCTGTCAGAGGTTGCAAGGCTTTCATCTATAGTTTTCCAAGTATTTTTCTACCAGCTTCATGAGAAAAGTTTCAAAGGTTGGAATTCTAAACCTTACAGTGACACCAGAGAGCATTTCATCAGCAATAGGAATCCCTAGAGGAGGGGAACAATGGTTTAACAGCATCGAATTCACAATGCATAATTGCAAATAATTCATCAAGCAAGAACACAATGAAATTGACTTGACAGATGCTATCCCTAGGAGTTTCATGAAGGAAAATTATTCAAATATGTTGATGTTCATACAAAAGTATTTCACCTGTGAAGGAAGGTTTCACATGGTCTACTCCTACCATCTCAGACTTCTTCTGCATTTTGTGGGTAAGAGGTCACTTGACTTTCCTTTTTATTTATATAGAAGTCTAGGGAAAATGTCAGACAAAGTTCAAATCAAGAAAGAAGGAAGTGAAACTTCTCTTTTTCATCATGGTTTGATTAAGTTGTTGGTGTTAGAGGAATTGAGGAGGTTAGACAGAGATTGGAATTCCTTCTTGTTCATGAGTGGTTATGAAATTTATGTTGTCACTCCTAAGAAAGCCTCCAAACCTAGAAAAATTTCATCACTAGTTGTGGCAGAGGAAGTTGAAGAAGGAAATAGATCATCTCCTCCAGAACCAATGAGCTTGGAAGCAGAACCTTTGCAGAAGATTGACACACCTAAAACAAATCCTGCAAAATAGAAGAAAACATTCAGCAAACAAGGCAACAAGAGAGTCACTAGGAGCCAAAAATTGGTTAAAGGAAATTTGGAGGACATCCTGCATGCAATTGACATTGAAGAGTCACCCATTGTGCAAGTTGAAGACATTGAAGATGGAGGAAGAAAGCTGAAAAAAGGTAAGACTGCTAAAAAACTGGATTTTGTAGGTGATGATGTTGGTTTCATTTTTCAACCAAGGAAGCCAATGACCAGACATGAAAAGAAGGTTATGGAAGGCAAAGACACTGAGAAAACCAGGGAAGCTTCCCAGCCACCAAGCATCATACACTTTTCTTCACCAGCAAAAGAAGAACTGGTTATCAAGAAAAGAAAAAGTAAAGAGAAAATTATTGAAAATTTATAAATTGAAACCCTTAAAGAGCAGTTGAAGGAGGTAGGTAAAGAGATATCAGTGTTGAAACAAGAGGCAAATAAACAAAGAGCTGAAAGGGTTCAATTTGAGAAAATAAGGAAAATATGGGAGGAGCAAGTCACAAGTGTCTCAAAAACCTTGGACAATGCAGAAAATATGTTGAAATGGACCCAACCATTAAGAGGAGAAGTCAAACACATCAAAAAGATAAACTTTCACCTACAATCCAAGAACAGAGCATTGAAAGATAAATCTAAATATATTCAAGAGCAGTTGGATTTGATTCAAGAAGAGTTAGAAAGAAGAGGATTGAAGATGAGAGTAGTAGAAGAGCCAATCAGCCAGCTGATTGTGAATGAAGAAGAAATGCCAAAAGAAATAAAAATTTTGAGATGGAGGCAGGGAACCTAAATTTTGCAGCTGGAAGAAAGCTTTTAAAGGTAATCTTGAAAGGAGCAATTTCTAATTTTTTGCACAGTTTCGTAGCGTACCTCAGGCTTGAGGCTAGAAATACGCTACGAAAATTCCTGTAGGTGTATTTTTTCTTTAAAACTCAATTTTATCAAGTTTTATGGAGGGAGGTTTATAGTTTAAAAAAATTCATGGCATAGTAAAGGTACTGGAACAACAAAGGATTCAACGAGATAGATGGAAAAGTCATTTTTCGTACGCTACTAAAACTTGCTACAAAACTGTCTAAAACTGCCTTGTTTTCATAGCGAGTAATTTTTGAAGAATTTTGAGCATCTCAATAGCACATCAGCCACCTGAAGACCTCCAGCATGTTAGTGGACCTTACCATCAGATATTCATGACTAAAAATGAGTGCCACACAACCACCTCATCAGTCAAAACATCGTTTAAAGTGAAGGCCATCCATTCATAAAAAGCAAGATTATGTTCCATAGATTTAGGGGTGATTTGAAGATGTAAAGTGGTGGTGAATTATGGTCATTTTTCCTTCGAGCATGTGACATTAATTATGTAACTATTGTATAACTGTTTCACTGATAGGATAAATAAATGTAATAAGTAAAAGGTAGAGTCCTATTGGGAGTTTGTTTTCTTTAAAGGATAACTGTCATTTTTCTGTTTCAAGTTAGTGGTTTCAGTTATGATAGGTGTCAGAGTAGAATTCGAAGACCTAGCCAGCCAGGTAGTTCATATAGATTGTAAAGAATGTCTATTTATGGACTAAACATCGAAGAAGCAAGGGGTTGGAGAATATTGCACCAAATTGGTGCTTGTATGTTTGATCCATTATCAGTAATACAAAGTGACATTCTACTTCCAGACCTGAGATTCTCATGAGGTTTTTGATGTATATCTTTATGTTTAATCACGTGCAGTAGATTTTATCTCTAATTACTCATAATTCATAATAATATGCTCTGAATTCCTTTAGAGGTGAAATTACTTTGTTTTCCTATGTTATGTGTATGAATTATCTTTGTTAAAAACCTCTATCCGCCTCAACTTCTATGTGAAGTACCATTGTCACTAAGATGTATTAATGTTGACTCAATAGCCCAATGGTGACAAGCCTTTATTTTTCAATCTGCAATCATACAAAACCAAGTCAAAATTCATAGAGTTAGCCATTTAGTATTACCTTTATTCAAAATCATAAACCCCCCTTTGAGAGAGCCCTCTCAAACTGAAGAGGCTAATATTCAGTTAGAAGTGGTTTGAAAGAGTTACATTGAGTTGATTGATGAGCCATTAGGGGAATTTTGAGGTCTAAAATGGGCCTCATAAGAAAAATGTACAACAAAAATAAACTTTATAACAACCAATAGGATTCAAGATGATGATGTCAACCATGGGAGATGATTCACCATTTTTTAAATAAAAGGGTAAAAATATTAAAAAATAATAAAATAATAAAACTACTTTTTCAACTCGTATTTTCAACTTATCTCCCAAAATTTTTACCCAAATTTCGAGCGGGAGTACTCGTTGGATGTGAAATTTAATTCCTCATCCAAGGAGTACCCATGTTGCATACTTTCGATGAACTCTACTACACGAAAAATGATAAATACATAAAAAACGTGATTGTAATCACGTTTTTTTTATATATGTATTTCTCATTTTTCGTGTAGTAGGACCCATCGAAAGTATGCAACATGGGTACTCCTTGGATGGGGAATTAAATTTCGCATCCAACGAGTACTCCCGCTCGAAATTTGAGTAAAAACTTTGGGAGATACGTTGAAAATATGAGTTGAAAAAGTAGTTTTTTCATTTTTCCCTCTAAAATTTGATGATGTCATCAAATCTTATTTGATTTTTTCCACTATTATTTTATAATTTCCTTAGGAGGCCCATTTTAGACCTCAAAATTCCCCTAATGAGCCAATCAAGATCAACTTGGTGATGACAGACACCATGATGATAAAGTGTATCCCCGACGATTAGATAATCTTTGGCTTGGTTTCAAATACGTCGCTGGTCCGAGAGAGAAGTATCAAGCCGAAAATTTTGGGTCTGGAGATAAATGATAAAATCCCCATACCAAGGATCAAATGATCCGATCAGAAATAGAGACTCTTTTGGAATAGATGGTTTTGACGTAGTAGCAACACTATCGAAGGGAAGGTCACAGAGAATCTCAGCCAAAACTAAAGACTTCTTTGACTTGTATTTGATGAATTCCAA
Organism: Pinus albicaulis; assembly: GCA_034641835.2. Classification (NCBI taxonomy): domain Eukaryota; kingdom Viridiplantae; phylum Streptophyta; class Pinopsida; order Pinales; family Pinaceae; genus Pinus; species Pinus albicaulis. The sequence continues at coordinate 121,650,486 of CM076578.1, forward strand.
ATCAAATTCTTGAAAAATGACAATCCATTTTGAATACTTGCCCCCCAACAATTGACGTGATAAAATATAATTCATAGGGTTGCAATCCGAAATGACAATGGTCTTCTGGAACAGGATATAGTGGCAAAATATTTGGACAGCTTGAATAACTGCCAAGGTAAGCTTTTCTACATATGAATACTTCACTTCCGTATCATTGATATTACGACTCAAATAATAGATCGGATGTTATATCCCATTTTATATTTGGACCAATACCATAGCAATGGTCATATCAGCTACGACGATATATAAGAAATAATCACTCTGATAATCAGGGGGATACATTAATGACGCCCTGACAAGAGTATCCTTGACAACATCAAAAGAAGCTTGTGAGAATTGGTCTCAATGGAAGGGAATCCCCTTTTTCAAGAGCCGAGTAAATCCTTTAGCCATTTTGGCATATTTGGGTATGAACCTCTTTAGGAAGTTGGCCTTTCCTTGAAGTTTCTGTATCTAAAGAAAATTTGAGGGCGCAAGAAAATCAAGAATGGCCTAGACCTTCAATGGGTCTATTCGAATTCCTTCTTTTGAGACAACGAATCCAAGCAAACGACCAGAACCAACAAAAAACACACATTTATGTGGATTGAGACATATTTTGCAGTGTCAGAAGTGTAAGAAGATGGCTCTCAAATGCATCGGGTGATCAATACGACGTCGTGAATGTGTGGGTAAATCATCTAGATAGGGTTGAACAAGGTGCTTGAGGTCGTTGAAATCATAATCCATTTCTCTCTGAAAAGTTGCCCCAACGTTCTTTAAACCAGGCGGTAGTTTCCTATAAGTGAATGTGCCCCAAGGACAGATGAATTTTGTCTTATATTGATCCTCTGGGCAGATATTGATTTAATTGTAGCTGGAAAATCCATCCATGAACGAAAATATTCTGCATCCAGCACAATCGTCAATAATTTGGTCGATAAAGGGAGTAGGATAGTTGTCTTTTGGACAAGCAAGATTCACATCCTGATAATTGATGCACACTCTGATGGTTCCTTGTTTTTTCATAACAGGAACAATGTTGGAAACCGACTTAGTTAGTGGAACAAGGTAAATGAAACTAGCACGCAAAAGTTTTCCAACTTCTGTTTAATGGCAATAGCCTTTTTTGGATGAACAGGACGAAGGCATTGACATACCGGCTTGACATCAGGGTACATATTAATAGTGTGTTCAACGATACTAGTGTCAATACCTGGCATTTCCTCATAATACCAGGCAAAGATATCTTGGAATTCATGAAAGAGAGAGCGATATGTTTTGATTTCTGATGGAGAACAAGACACGCCGACACGAATATTTTCTACCACGCCAGGTTTGGTTGAAATATCCATAGAAATGGTTTCTTAAATATTTGAAAAATTTCGCCCAGAATCGATTGCATTAAAGGGAAAAGAATTGGAAAAGAAATTTTTGATCGATGGGTGAAATAGTTCAGTAAGATTATTTTCTTCATCATCAGGAAGATGGGAACGATGATGATAATCTTCCCATGGTTCTCCTTCCGACATCATGGTTTCCAAAATATTCTTATCTGTCAAGAAATTTGAGGAAAAAGGATCAGATGGAGTACCAAAATATAGTGAACGATTAACCCAAACAACTAGCAACGATGATTTCGATTTCACCTCCCAAGCCATATATATTGATTTCTATGCCAACTCAATAGGGTTGGGTGTCAAAAATTCATTCAACGTAACAACTTCAAAATCACCCGTACTCTTCCTTAAGCTAGATGGAGTGGAAGAGATCATGTAGCAGGTCTCTATACTTGCAATTTATACCGACGTCGTAGGTGACGGTAATGCAAAGGTTCTCATGAGAGTGGAATCCTTTAAGAGTCCTACACCAATGTTCTGAAGTGCTAGTTGGGGTGAATGAACTAACGGAATACTTCTAGTTACCTGGTAGGTGGAGGAAAAGAAGGATAGTTTATTGATGACTGTGATAGCACCTTTATGTGGAAAGGTGATCATTCTAAAATATGTAGAAACAATGACAATCATAGCATATACCCATGTCCTTCTGAGTAAAATATTGTAGTCAAGGGGCTCGTCAACAACCTCGATTTCAACATTTATTGTTTTACCCCCTAGCTCAACATGTAGGTTATTGATAATACCACAAGGCTTATATGTTCGTCCATCAAAAGCTTTCAATGTCATTGATGATTGAGACAAACGTGGTGAGCCAAGCGATTTCCAATAGTTTAGAGACATAATGTAGGTAGATGCTCCCTCATCAATAATAGTATGATGAACAAGGTGATTGAGCACATTTACTTGTATGGAGAATTCCAATTCTACTGGTAATTTTGGCACATAGCCCGTATGATTAAAGACTACAAGATTAGAATCAGTCAGATCAATTCCACCAATAGCGGACAACAAAGCCTGTTTCTAGGAGGGAAAATTTTGTAACACCTCAAGCATTGACATAGCTGAAGGGGATTGAGCCAAATATTCAACTATATTATAATTTTGAGCAGCTCGAGCTCGAGGATTATATGTTGATTTATGAACAACTCCCTTTGGTGGCTTTATTGTCAATTCAGGAATAACAGGAGACGGTACCAATTTCGTAGAAGGACTCACGGTCGAGGTAGTAGGTTTATCAGTAGCCTGACTACCATAATATTTATAACATGTTGATACCAAAACATCATTCGATGGCTTCGTGATAGACAACATAAGCACTTGGGAACTAGAAGCTGGATTCATAGCAACCAAATTTGTGTCCGGATTCGGAAATAGATATGTCAAAACAGCTGACGCATGTGAAGTCTTAACCAATTTTTAGACTTCAGCGCAGTGAGGACAATCCCAAACAAGGTGTTCCTCATTACAAATTATGCATGGATAACGAGGTTTTTGATTTCCAGACGATTGATCAGATGATATTTCCTGCGGGGTAGAAGTTTTATTTTTCTTATATTTCCCTTTTTTCTTACTTCGAGGTTGCTTGTCACTTTTTCCTTTGTCAAATGACACGACATTGATTTCGGAAGAAGGTGAAGGATCAAATGCAGTAGTGTATTGTGTGTTGCAGTACCGACCATACCATCTCTGGCATGAGAGTCCCTTGATGAAGGAGGAATAGTAAAATTAGATCATGACGCATTAGGAATTTTCTCATAGAGCGTGCCAGACTGAGTATAAATCAAGTCTAAATATTGGGCACGAGCAATGACCTTCTCTTCAATGTTGATTCCACCCCTAGATACATCCTTAGTTATAGATGGTAACAGGGACTTAATGAACCACTCAGCAAGAAGCTGATTAGGAAAAAATGTCTTAACCATTATACGACGATGATGTCACTAATGATTATGATCAGAAATGTAAGTAGCATTAGTCTATTTAAAATTATTCAAGAGTTCCATTCTTGTTTCATATCGTATGGGTAACTGGAAGTGAGTCTAAAAGACGGTAGCTAGGGCAATGAAATTATCGAAAGAAGATCTAGGTAACTCAATGTACCATTTTACAGTCAGACAGTGAGCGTACGCTGGAAAAGACGTAGTCGAACAGAGTAATAATTTAGGGAGTTTGATGAATACAACAAATGATAAGTCATAACATGAGTCAATGGGTCTTCCCCGAGGTTTCCATTGAACTTAGTAATATCTGAGGGTAATTTATGAGGTATCACCAACCACTAAGGAGCATAATTAATTGGATCATTGGTGAGCTGATTTAAATTTGGTAACTCTAAAGTTGCAACAAAGGGAAACTATCAATTGAGGTCGGGTTGAGCATAGCCAGGGTATGATGGAATTATTTCTGCAACAGGCCTTTGAGCACCAGCATAAGGAATATATTGTTAGTAATCCAGATAGGGGTTTTTTTGATAGGAAAATGCTTGAGGATTCTATTGACCAAAACCTGGGTACGATACTTGTTGAAATGAAGGTTGTGGCATTTGCGCCTAAGGCTACCAAGGGGTCTGTCCACCAATGTTATAACCCAAATTAGGATAACTTGGATTCGGTTGAGGATAGGTATAACCTATTTGTGGCTACGACATCCCATAATATGGTAATAAAACTTGTGAATAAATTATTCCGGGTACAGGTGGTTGTTGTAAATTAGCCGAAGGAGTTGGAGTCTGAGGACCCAATACTTGACGGTATTGAGTTGAAGGACCCGCCTGAAACAATTCTTGTACAACGGTTTGAGTCTATAATAAGGGTAAAGATGTATTAAAAATTGGAATTGATGTGGGTGCAATAGGTTGAACTGGTTGATACGAGTGTACGACCGTTTGTGGTTGGATATGTAGAGTGGGCTGCCATTGAAAAATATTCATTTCAACATTAGGTTGACCAAAAAACGATGGAGTATTGTCAAAGTGGGTGACTATAGCTTTCCCCCCAACATGAGGAGTATAATAAGATAGAAAATATTGTTCTCCAAATGCAGGGAGTCCAGTTGATATGTTGCTGGATGGAATAGACCCAGATGGGCCAGCTTGATATTGCCCTGATGATGGATATAAAGGATCAAGTCATTCAGTACTCACTATAGGTTTACCAGTTAGAATACCAGATGATGACATTAGTGAAGTCCATGGGTTTGAAGATGCACCAGAGAAAACTCCAGATAAATATTTATAACCTGATGCGATCATAGGGCCACCATGTAAATATGACTCTGGTGAAGTTGTGAACATCGACAGGGTAGTGAGAGCAGGTGCTGATGCAATCGGAATAGATGGTCCAACCAAAGATGTTGGTTCAGGAATGGTTACTTGAACAAATTTATACCCTTTTGAATCGACAAGAATTTGAATAGGCACATGATCAACAAAAACAGAGGGTGGTGATTGAGGAAAAGACTCGTATAGGTAAAGATCCTCCCCAAAATGGGTTAGAGTTAAAGATGTTTCATCTTGTGGTATTTCTTCAATCGAAATTAAACCAGGTGGAAGGATTTCGCCTTCAGGCCCAAAGTATATTTCAAGAGGTTGAGTGCGCGATATGGGAGGCTCAATGGCTACAATATATTGTGGGGTGACTAATACAGGAACAAATTCTGGTTGTTCAACTTCAGGATGCATATGTTCTGGCAAAAAAGAGACAGGATCTAGATCAACTTCCAGTTGAACAACGTAGGGTTCGGGAGGTATGGTATCACTGATTGGATGGATCGTGACCACGGGTAACGGTGAGGACTCTGTCTCGACAATAGTAGATGAAACAAGATTTGAAGAAACAACTTGTAATGACTCTGGTATATGTGAAGATGATGCTTCACCAGAGGTACTGATGGTACTATTTTTGGTAGAGCATTGTCGCCTTCCTCGACCAAAAGTGATTTCCGATTGTAAAGGTGGTTTCAATGAAAGTCTATGTGAACGACGGGGAAAGGGATTTTCTTCTTCCATGATGACTGATTTATTTTATGACAAAAAAAAAAAAAAAGGTTAATTCTAGGCAAAATTTTTACTAAGAAACTGTGAACTACAGAATACCTCTTGGCGAACCAAGAAGTACAGGCAGACAATCTCCCCGAATGTTGTGTTCAGTGTATCAAAATTTACAAGGCAACCGACTCGGTTCACTATGGATGGATAACAACATAAATTTTTCCTCCCAAATATACCCGAAGATACGTGGAGGCCCAAGTTTTTATTAGCGTTGTCTAATGTGAAACCGCACAGTGAGAGCACCCCTTTATACTTTTCGTACTATAACACTGCCTGATATACCCGAAGGTATGTGGAGAAGCTACGATATAATTACGTACGCGGAGTGAGGTATCACACTCGGAATGTATCATAGACAAATAACAATAGCTACTATGTTTAACGATGCCGGAACACGTCTCTAGCCTAGACCTTCTAAATGTTATTGTTATGTTTCCAATGCTTTTTTAGGTAAATTGATGTAAATTTTAAGTTGATCTTGTTTATCAATTTTCCTTTCAAGGTTCACCGCGATGATGTGATGGAAATTCCTAAAATGAAAACTAAAATGATAAGTAAACTTTTCAATTTTAGCTTTTTCAATGAAAATCTTAGCTACTAAAGGGAAAGAGCAATCAGTTTTGAGAGCAAACAACAAAGAGCACAAACTAATATGCAACTTTCCTAACTTGTTCCTATGCAAAACACACAATTCACTACATGAAAATGAAATTTTTTCTTTTCAGTCCCCTTAATGTGAATGCAAAAGGGAAACTATATGCATCAAATCAAAAAAAAACAAATGCTTTCTTCTTTGAGAAACAATGAATTTAACAACAATTTCTCTTTTAGGAAAAATGAAGAATGGAACTACAATTTTTCCTATAGGAAACGAAGAATTTAACGAAAATTTCCTTTACGAAAACAAATGGATCTAATGCAGAAATAAAATACTTCGAATTTTATTTTTCAATGATAAAGAAAAACACTTAAAGAGACATTGAACAAACTTACTTTTTAGAGGAAGATTCAGGGAAATTCACTGGTCTCTATGAGGTGTCAGACAATTGAAAACACGAAAAACAAAAGGCTGAAAGTGATGGCAATGAAAAATTAAAAGGGAATTTGGTTGGCTTAGGGGGAAACACAGTATTTAAGGAGAGACAGTGCGTTGCAAAGCACCCTTGAGTGGGAGACAATGCTATGCAAAGCATTGTGTCTTGACCAACAGTGTGTTGGGCGCAGCAGATAAAAAAATTCAAGCTACTAAACACACTTCTAATGCAATTCTTTGTTTCAAAAGTATAATAATTGATAGTATATGCTACTAGGTGGATAAGCAGAGGAAAAAACACACCAAGGATGAAGGTAAACTCCCCAGTGGAGTCACCAATTTGTTATGCAGAATTATGTATTACGGATAAAACACATTCCCTAAATGTGGTGCTATGCATTTAGAACAACAGATCAAAGAATTTGCAGACACTTTCTCTAAGAGTAAATAGACACACAGAAAGATGGAGGAACTTACCTGTGATCCAAGCGCTTCGTATTCTCCTTTTTTCACTCTTTTTGTAGCTTCCAATCCAACTTTGATCGCCAGACTAGTTCCTGCAAATATAAGCACTAAAAAAAAAAGAGATTGCAATATGCATATGGTTATTTATCTTAATCAGTTAAATCAATGAAACATGAAACATATATATCAGTTAAGAATCCATGATATGGAAAATAGAAACATAAACAGATACATATACTGGAAAATGAACAACAATATTTATTAATGGATAGAAGGGGGAGGTTAAAACCAACGATTGATTTGATGTCACCAGCTCCAACATTCGTCCCAGCCTCATCACAATAAGCTTCTCACCAACAACATATCACTCTTATCACACTCAATTGAAAATCCAACAACATTTCTTTACCCAATTTCTTCCTTCTCAAGCACTAGGATCTGTGCTCAATTTATAGAACAACTGAAGGTAGTTTCTCAATCAATGACTTTCTAATAATAGGCAAGAAATGTTCCCAAGATCAAAGGTGTTATATGGACACATGGATTTTAATTTTGACACATATGGACTCTTTTAGAAGGCACTGGCCATGTGGATATTCTGGAACAATGAGAATTTGGCTCCCATTTGACCAACACACTCTTGAATGTCGAGAAGTGTTTTGCAAAGCACCCTTGAATGGAGGTAACTGCATATGAAAAGTAGTTAGTCCCTTGAGATATTGCGTTGGTGAGCTCATAGGTGATATAACATGTACTTAAAATATTGGAAACCTTGTAATGAAAGTCATGGATGATTTGTTCTTGTTTTTGTCTTAGGGCATGTAGCAACTGAAATGATAGGGGATGATAAACCATATTTCATTGGTCCTAGGGATGATGTCTAGTTTGACCAGGTCATTGGTAATGATGCCCAAATTGACCTATAACACTCACAAAGCTCTGGTTGATTCTTTTGGTTTTGAGTCCCACATTCATGCTTGGAATGTGACATGGGGGTGATTGAATGAAGAGAGATTTGGCTCAGCCAATATATGGTTGGGTGGAATGTGATAGTCCCATACCGGGTTGGCTTTTGCATTCAGTAATAAGAGTTCATTTCCTTGGTATTTCATGTGTAAATGTATTAGTTCATATGTGAAATTTATGGATGTTGTATCATCTTTATTTTGTTGTTGATATGTTAGTTATGAATATGTTTCATGATAGTGAAATGTATGATTTTCATCATGTTTAAATTTGTAAATGAATGAGCAATGAATATATGAACTAATAGATGATAATGCAACTAATGTGACAAGACATAAATGCTTCTTATCTATTCTCAGATAAGTATGAGACCCCTATGCTCAGATCTATTGTTTAAACCTATAGACTACATATTTGTGACATGTTTGAAAAATGTATGTCATGGATATTAAGGGTTCAGTTAAGTTCTTTTTCAAGTATTTGCATATGTATCATTCTTTTTATGTTACTTTTAATTTTTGAAAGTTCCATTGAGTTCTGGGAAGTGGCTTGAGTCCAGGCCCTGAAAAAGTGGCATAAAATCTAGAGTCATTGGCACAAAACTACTTGGAAAAGTCCCCAATCGCATTCATGCCTTGTTGTGGGAGCGACAGGAGGGTCCCAATCACATGCATGCCCATGTCAATGGAGCGACTAGGTCTTAAAGGCATCAAATGTTAGGTTGTCTAAGGGGCTAGTCACTTAGAAGGGCTTGATGGCTCTTGGTGGTTATGTTGCATGTATGGAAGGGAAAATTTGTTTTTTTGTGTTAGTTCCACTTCCTTAATTATACATGGGGAGTTGAATCAGATCATAGTAGCCTCTTGTCACATGTTTACCCCAGTTGGCTCGTTACTTGGGTAGATGTGGGAGGAGGGTGTTACAAAGCGGTAGCAGAGCATGGTTCAGCCCTTGGAATGGATGTGCGGTGTGTTGGTCATGCATACATGTCAGTTTCATATTTTCTCTTAGGATTATGGTATTTGTACTAGTTGTGTATGCAATGTGTTGGTTATGGTTTTAGTCATGTCGCCATGTGAAAGTTGATGGTGTCACTGCTGAATGAAATTGTGGTGAATGTATGTCGGTTATGCACTGGTTATGCATATCAGTGTTTTTATGTAATGTGTATGTGTGTGTGTCATACATATGTTGTTATGTATACAATGATATGGTTGTAGTTACCATGCATGAGGTCATGATGTGTGGTGGGTATGGTCATCTATTGATAACTAGAAAATGTCTGAAATGATTATTATATGTTGAATTGATTATTTTTACATATTTATATGTGTATTGTGTTAATTTGGTCGGTCTTGCTGAAAATATATCCTCCCCGAATTATACTAAGGTACGTTGGTTTTTTTATGATTTGGTTTAGATGACATAGTATGCCTTGCAGGAAGAGATCAACATGACTAGCAAGATGGTAGACTACAAATATTCTCCCTATGAATTAGATGAATAGCATGGTATTGGGAACTCTTATGACTTAGAAAACACATTGAGGAGTTTGAAAGAAGAAATAAGGAGTTGCAAAGCAGATAATGAGAAAATCATGTAGGCACAAGAGAAACAAGCATAAGTCAATGCAATAATTATTTAGATTTTGTCAGAATTGCAGAGACAGGGACCACTCTGGATCAACTATGGACATGAGGATGGGATTAATGGGGCATATGGCAGCTGGTGTCATTGTGGTCATAGTTAGATAGAGATGACACAATCAGAAATGGTAGATTCTTGGATACTCCGGATAGGAGAGGTGATGGACACAAGTACTATTCTAGTTTTGGTTCTGACAGGCACCATGATCGTCATCATTATCACCCTTACAGGATGAGTGACAGGGGATACTTTCCAGATGATTTTAAGAAAGAGAACCACCTAATTTTTATGGAGAGTTGAAGAAGCTGGAGCATGCAGAGGCTTGGTTACTTGGCATGAATAAGTTCTTTGAACTACATGAGTACACAGAGAATATAAAGGCCATAATAGATATCTTCAACCTAATAGGTAAAGTGGACATCTGGTGGGAAGATGTAAAATAGGTCAGAGACACTAGGAAAGAGGAGTTGAGTTTGCATGAATTCAAAAGACTCTTCAGAAATAAGTACTTGTTAGAAAGGTACTACAATAACAAAGCCAAGGAATTTTATGAGCTTAAAATGGGATCGATGAAAGATGAGGAGTATACGACTAAGTTATTAGAGATTTTGAGGCATGCTCCAAATATTAAAGATGAAAAGGATAAATTTCATAGATTTGTCATGGAATTCCATTAAATTTTAGAGACCAGATTGAGTATGATGAGCCTCAGTCACTTAAGGAAGTTATTGGGAATCCGAAGCACTATTATGTGCATTCAAAGCATAAGAGTGAATTTCAGCAAGGATGTAAAGGGAAAGATAAAGGTAAAGGTAAATGGCAGCCGAAAAGAAAAAGATCTCAAAATGTAGAAGAGAAAGAGAATGTTGCTCCACCTAAGAAGTTCAATGCAGCTAGTCAGGGGCATGGGTCACAACAACATAATAGAGGTGATGGTACAAGATAGTTGGAGTGTTGGACATGCGGTAAGGAGCATCTTAAGAGGTTTTTTCCACAGAATCAGGGTGGTAGGCCTCAGATCTATAGTGCACAAGAGGAAAAAATTGTTGGGGATGTTGGGCAGAGAATTCCTCATATCTATGTAGCATTGGATAACAGACATGCAAATCATTATGCATCTATCATTGAGATGGACGGTAAGATTTTTGATCAAGTTGTTTATACTTTGATTGACCCTAGATCTAATTATAATTATGTTAACCTTGACTTGGTGGATAAGTGTGGTTTGAATAAATAAGTGCATGCAAAATATTAGTCAGTGTAGTTGGCTACAGGTACCAAGAAGAGAGTTCATCATTGGGAAAGAGCTTGTGCATTTGAGTTGAATGGTATTCCTACATCAACACATTTGAATGTATTACCATTGGGGTCATATAGTATCTTTTTGGGTATGGACTGGTTATATCTTCATAGCACCAAAGTGGATCTTTATGAAAAATCCATTAAATGTTTGGATGACAATGGAGAAAAAATAATATTACAAGGAAATAAGAAAGCAAAATTAGTTAGGATGGTGACAACTATGCGGGAAAGCACAATCGTAGAAAAGGGTGTGTGTTATTTGAAATACACATTTCTAGTGATAAAGGTAAGGAGGATGAGGATGCAAATATATTGAGAGAGTACTCGATCTTACAATAGTTTCAAGATGTGTTTCCAACAGAGATATCATAGTTTTTTCCTCATAGAGAATTTGACTTCTCCATTGAGTTGGTACCAGGGGCAACACCAACATCAAAGGCATCGTACAAGATGAGCACTCCAGAGTTAGTAGAGTTGAATTTTTATTTGAAGGAAATTCTTGACAAGGGATACATTAGGCCAAGTGTATTACCGTGGGGTGCACCTTTATTTTTTATGAAGAAGAAGGACGGTACTCTCAAGTTCTGCATTGATTATAGGAAGTTGAACAAGGTTAACATCAAGAAAAAGTATCCATTGTCAATGATTGAGGACTTATTTGATCAGTTGAAGGGAGAAACAATGTTCTCAAAGATTGATTTGAGATCCAGATATCATCAGGTACACATAAAGGAAGATGATATTTACTAGACAACTTTCCGGACCAGGTATGGGAATTATGATTTTGTTGTAGTTCCATTTGGTTTTACTAATGCTCCATCTACCTTTATGTGCTTGATGAATAGTTTGTTGCGTCCGTATATGGAAAATTTTGTTATTATATTCATTGATGACAACTTGATATATTCTAAGAATGAGGAAGAGCATGTCGAGCATTTAGCAGCAGTGTTGAGACTGTTGAGAGAGCATAAATTGTATGCTAAGCTCAGTAAATGTAGTTTCTTTCAGACAAAATTATATTACTTGGGGTAAGTGGTCTCTGAGAAAGGCATAGAAGTGTATCCAGAGAAGATAAGAGCTATCATGGAGTGGGAAAATCCTAGAAATGTGGATGAGGTAAGATCATTCATAGGGCTAACATGCTATTATAGGAGGTTCATTAGGAACTTCTCTCGCACTACATATCCTATTACATCACTGTAGAGGAAAGGTAATAAATTTGAATTGATAGAGGAATGTGCAATAAGTTTTAAACAGTTGGATAATTTGTTGAAAAATTATCCATTATTAAAGATTGTGGATCTAGACAAAGAGTTTGTGGTATGCACATATTCTTGCAGTAGAGGACTCACTGGAGTTCTTATGCAGGAAGGAAAAGTAGTATGCTATGAGTCACAAAAACTAAATGATCACGAGCAGAATTATCCGACACATAATCTTGAGTTGGCAGTGATCATTCATGCATTGAAGATGTCGAGGCACTATCTTCTTGGTAGGAGGTTTGTACTAATGAGTGATCATAGTGGGTTGATATATTTGTTTGAACAACCAAATCTAAATGCTAGGAAAACTAGATGGTTGGCCACGATTAGTGAGTTTGACTTTGATATCAGGTACATCAAGGGTAAAGAGAACAAGCTTGCAGATGCTCTTAGTAGGAGGATATAGGTGAATCATATAGCAGCTATGAGTTCTTATGGGACAGACTTGCAGGATCATATTTTACAGGCAGGTCAAAAAGATGGCATGTATAAAGATCTTAGGCACAGGTTATAATAGATTACAGGTACAGGTACAGGTACAAGTGTAGGTATAGCTACACAGGATGTGGACTATCATCTCTCAGCATATGGCTTAATCATATTTAGGTATATCATATATGTTCCAGGAAGTAGTGATCTCAAGAAGACTATCTTGAAGGAGTTTCATATGAAAACATATTTAAGTCACCCAAGGTACTAGAAGATATTGACAACAGTAAATAAATTGTATTATAGGCTAAATCTAAAGAAGGATGTGGTAGATTTTGTGGCTAGATGTTTAGGCTGTCAGCAGGTAAAGGAAAAGTGTAAACATCCAGGTGTAGTGCTACAACTTATTGTGATTCCAGAGTAGAAATGGGAGGTCATTTTCATGGATTTCATTACTGGTTTTCTAAGGACATCTATACAGCATGATTCCATCATGGTTGTGGTGGACATGTTGACTAAGGTAGCACACTTCATTCCAGTGAAGACTATGTATACAACTAGTGATGTGGCACAGATTTTCATCAGAGATGTGGTCAAATTACATGGGATTCTGAGGAGTATTTTATAAGACATGGATTCAAATTTCACTTCCAAGTTTTGGAAGGCATTGTTTGCAGGTTTAGGTACAAAGTTGGCTTTCAATACAACTTATCATCTGTAGATAGATGGATAGATAGAGAGGGTCAATAGGATTCTACAGGACATGTTGAGGATTTATGTGATGCATTAAAAATGAAAGTGGGAAGAGTACCTTCCATTGGTTGAGTTCACTTATACCAATGGTTACCAGGAGTCACTGAGGATGAGTCCATTTGAGGCATTGTATGGGAAGATTTGTACTACTCCCATCAGTTGGAGTGACCCACTGAACAAGGTATTGATTGGACCAGACATGTTAGAAAAAATGGAATAGTAAAAGGAGGTAATCAAGAATAATCTAAAGGAAGCACATGATAAAAAAATATATGCATATCAAAATAGGTTTTTTAAGGAGTTTCAGGTTTGGGAACATGTGTACCGTCAAGCCCAAGAAGAGCTCCTTACAAATTGGTTCGTGTGCCAAGCTAGAACCTTGGTCTTGTGGAACTTTCAAGATTCTTAAAAGGATTGGGCTAGTAGCCTATAGACTTGCACTACCTCCGACAGTGAAATTCCATGATTTTTTCTATGTATCATTGCTTAAGAAGTATGTTAAAGATGTTGATCATGTGATTGATTGGTCTATATTGCAAGTAGAGCCATATGGATAATACTAGCTGGAAACTCAGTGTATATTGCAGAGAAAGGTGCTCATGCCCTAGAACCGAGAATTCGAGCAGGTTAAAGTGCAGTGGAAGCACTTTGGTCCTGATGAAGATACATGGGAGAGGGCAGATCTAGATGTGGGCTATGTTTCCTTATCTATTTGTTGGTTGACCAAAAATCTTTGATATATGTTTTTTATATATTATTTGGTATGATGTTTTGGTATATGTACATATGTATATGGATGTAAATACCACGATGAGATGTGTTATAAAGCTCCAATAAGTGGTATGGGTTTCATGTCATTATGGTTTTCATGTTGTTATGTTGTCATTTTGGTTTTCTTCTCTGCAGGTTGATCATTGTAAATACTACAATGAGCTAAGTTATAAATCTCCATGGGTTAGTATGTTTTTCTTTCAGCAGTATTGTTAGTTTTAGTTGTCATTGAACACTAAGGACTGTGTTCCCCCAAAGGGGAGGGTTCTATAACAACCCTGGTGAAAATTCCATGTTAATAAAGTTAATAAAGGAAAAATAATAACCATGGTTATGGGACACTTATTCTAAGATGAATGTTGGGAAAAACATCCTTGTGTGGGTGTTCATGTCGGTTATTATGGCTAAGTGTTATGGGGGATTTACGATTGCAAACAAGCATATCTCCCCTAGGTTTGGTGGCTAACCTAGAACAACAGAGAGAAAAGGAACCAAATGTTTCCGTTAAAGTAAGTAGATGATGGGATGAAGCCTACCTGGAATCTATCACGTGCTTCACTCCTTATTTAGCTTGAATGCTCCAATATTAGCTATGATTTCCAAAATTAGAACCATAAATAGGTGTTGATCTTGTAGAAGAGATCCTCCAAGATGTCTTGTCCTTTTTCTTGTCACAACGTGCACCTCCAATCACCATAAATGCATGAAAATATGTCTCTCATAACAGTAGCATAAGGATATAATCACTCTCCAAAATCAAACCTCTTGCATATGGAAGGCTGTAAATATATAGAGAAGTGGGGTAAGTTGGGAGTTGTTATCTGATTACTAATGTAAGGTTTTAGATCCACCTTTGATGGAAGGATGAGATCAGAGGATAAGGGATGGAAACTCCAAGGTAGGGTAGGATAGGATATGAATGTTTTATCTGAGGTAAATGGTTACAACATACCCTAGAAGCTTCTAGAAATGGAGGCTTTGGGATTCTCTCTATTTTCCTAAATTTCTAGAACCAAAGTAGGTGCAAAGGGGAGAAACTTGTAGGTGATCAACGTAGGCCACAACGGAGCAACCTGTAGGTGAATGTTGTACAATGAGAGGCTAGGGAGTGTTGGTCCTAAAACTGGCTCAGATGATGTAGTTTCAGGTAGAAACTTTGGGAATGGAAGAAGCACGCTTAGGGCTTTGTGCAATGATGATGAAAAGGGGGAAAATGATGTTTATTGATCCCATTATAAGGAGGCCTATTGACTAGATGTGACAAAATTTCCTATAACATATTGCCCCTTAAAGCACAAATTCAGAAAAGGTGACAAATTACTGAAGTGCTTTATCTTGTAACAAGTTGGGATCAAGAACAACCGACGAGATTCATCTGTTACAATGCATTTATATCATGACATCTTTTTGCTGAGGGAGGCATACCCATACTCAGCATATAAACTAACGTAACATGTAAAATAATCAAAAGACGCGTCCATATATGAAAACTGGTGGACCCATGACTGAATGATTGTCTATATGATCATGGCCATCATACATTGTGATCTTGTATAACTCTTGAAATCACAACCTGGATGTATGAAACTAGATTCAGGGTCTTATATCTCATTCACAAGACTAACCATCATATGAGTGTAACCATGTGAATCAATGAGCTAAGGTAGAACATGGTAGACACCATTTGATTACCAACTAATGATGTAATTCATTAACAAACACGAGAGAAACCACCAATGATGTTAATGGATCTCAAGGCACTACAGTACAATCCGTATGGTGTGAGTAAATGACTTGATCTCGAACACCACAAAGAGTCTTTCATGAAAATACCAATGATGTAAACCTATCACTAAGAGTGAGGAAACTTGTCATTTATGTATGCAAGCACCAAGGTACCAAAGGGGTGTTTCTAAGTCAACTTCTTGGATGATGTGTTGATGTCAACAGGAAGCGATCCATCGCCAAAGGGCTTTGATGTATCCCCCATCAATGACATGAAATGGCTATCATGATTGAGAAAAAATGATGTTGATACAAAAATAGATCAGGAAAAGAAAAACATGGAATGAAGGTTTAAGAGTATTGTAACAAATATCAACTAAAATACTTCTCTCAAACACACTAATGACACTGAATGGAGTTGGCAACATTTACCAAAAACCGAAATGGAGGCTCTTAAAACAACATGATAACGAAAATAAAAGCATATTAACCAACCCAACAACCACCAAGATGACGTGGAGGAGTGTCATGCTCAAGAGAAATTAATTTCCATTAGCAAATGGAGTACCTTGTTTTCCCAATTTCCCAAACCATACTAGTTAGTACCTCTTTATTTTTTAACAAGCTTGAGGAGGATAACATATGCTTGATCTATAAGTTAACCCTTCGAATGAATCCCTTCGATTATTTTTAACGAACCCTGAGATGGAGTGGTTCGACCTTTTCATGTTTGACAAGTCCATCATTGTTTGATGTTTTAACGAGTCCAGCGAAGGTAAAAATCAACGTCTTTTTCATGTTTAGAGAATTTGAAAAAGAGGTGAAAAAGAAAACTCTGGATGTCCCTTTTCGTAGATAGTCTCTCGAGTCCGACAAGGTAGAAAACAATACTAAAGAGAACCTCTTATCCATGCTCGACTAAGGTATTCCTTTTTCATAAATAGTCAATCTCATTCCGGAAAAGGGTTAAACTTATATTGAGTATACACCTTATCATTTACTTTAACGAGTTCTAAAAGCCAACTTCTCAGCAATATTTTCATATTTTGGGAGTCTGAAAAGAGTTGAAAGAGGACTCCAAGGGGTTCCTTTTTCGTAGGTTTACAGATCCCGAAAAAGAGATAAACGTATACTCTTTGGTCAAAATAACCCATTTAAAGCATGATAAAATTCGTTTAAATTTGTTAGCCTACTAAAAATATCACAAAAGGATTAAACATACTCATTTCATAGAAAAAATGACAAATATTTAGGTTAAAACATTAAATATGAATAAAATAATGCAAGAAATTACCATAAATACTCAAAATTACAATTCATTTTCACCATTTCACATTTACCTTCAACAGTGAGAATTTTGAGCACTTTTTCCCTCGATCTTATGTAGCTAATTGCAGCCAATCCGGTGGACCATTTCAATTATTGTCTCTTCCAGGTAGGAGATAAAACCCTTCTCTTTCTTTTCATGGTCCATTTTTGTGATTTCATGCAAAATGTTTGAGGTTTTAAGGGCCCTGCGGTTCTTAAAATATGCCCTACGACCAACACACCCCTAGAGAATCAAAACATGTGTTGCACCTAAGAAAAATAACACTGTTGGGAGAGGTGCAACACTTTTTCATGCACTACTGGGGTGTGTTGGTCGCAAAATACTAAGTTTTTTATCGTTTTTCCCTCAAAATTTTCCAAGTTATTTGCATGAAAAGGAACCTATTGAATCTCTTGTTGAAGTTTCAAGTGTTCATTAGCACAAAATTTCATTCATTTGGAGAGAAAGAGAACATGAAGAACAAGGTTTAAATGCATCAAATGATCCTACTACCATCGAGGCACTGAAAAAATGTGGATTACTAAAATACTTTCGGCTTCCTGGTATGAGACAACAGATGGAATTGTTGAAATATCTTATTTGTTCATGGGATGATTAGGCACAAGAATTAAGGTTTAGAGAACATCTGCTCGAGATAGAGGTAGAAGATATCTACTTTATGATAGGTTTACCTATGATAGGTGCCCCCATCTCTCTCATATGTGGGAGAAGTGGTGGGGAAACTGTGTAATATTATATCGCTACCTATTTCAAACCTCGAGCCTAGCCAACTAGGGATGGAAAGATCAATATAAAATATGTAGCCCAAGTACCTTTGAGAATGATATTATTCATTATCGTGAGATTGGTAGGTATCTCAACACTTCATGTAGTAAGTAGATCATACATGCAGTATTGGGTGGAGTGTCTAGAGCCAACATATTCAACTGGAGTGAGGGATTTTTGGTCAATATGAAGGAAAAAATGACTAAAGAAAGAGAGGGTAAGTTAAATAAATTTGGCTATGGTTCGATCTTAGTTTCTTTTGCTCTAGATCGGGTTCCACTACTTCAGCCTCAACATATTACACTCGAGCCTATCGATCCGAGGGCCCCACGGATGAGGAGGTGGATAGATCATATGTCCCGACATGCAGGTCCATCGACGATCAGCTTCTCACTAGTCTTATTTACATGGTTGCGTAGACAATTCATTATGATCAATGATTATCCTTATGCAGGGATGGGTTTCCATGATGATCATGAGATCATGCTTCCTGAAGGTGAGAAATGGGATGCTTCAGGTAAAATATTTCAACCATTTAAGTATTTTAAAGTTTTACAATTTTTTTTGTGTTTTTTTATGTTTCCAAGACTAAACTATTGATGTTTTCATGTATATATTGGACTAGTTCAACCAACAGGTGCTTCATATCTCCGTCTTCCAGAGAGACAACCACATGAGGAGGAAGTGGTACCAATACAGGTTGTTACGGTAGGAAAACATGCGCTATGATATCTTGAAGTAGCTGAGATCCTACCAGAGTTGGAGCGCCACATGGAGGGGTTGACACACTGAATTGATGAGATCGTGATCGACCAGATTCCCATGTGACTTCAGTGACACACTATCAGAGTGCCTAGCCGTATTAGTCTATTACTATGCAAGATAGCTCATGCAGTGCCATTTTATCATGAGCACCATTGATTTGTCTACTTAGATATTTGTATGTAGTTTTTTTGCATGGACGATGTAGCCATATGTGTCTCGGGGCACAATTTTTGTAAAAATAAACTTCATATATATATATATATATATATATATATATATATATATATATATACATATACACATATTTTTTGTGTTTCCTAGTTCCTTTTATGTTTCCAATATGATGTGATGTATATTGAAACTTATTTACATTCGTTTCAAATGCCTATCTATAGTGTAATTAACTAGGGCATCTTCCAATGTGTTTAGATTTCTAGAAATATATTCATATTATATGAAATCAAAATTTCTTTCTAGAAGACGTACTCTCAAAACCATGTGAAGGATGGTGGGATTTATAACTGAATAGACATTAGCAAGTTGTAGTATTACGGGTTAAGAGTCGAGCCTGATGACTAAACAATGGATACCATGTGAAATAACATTAGATAGTATCTCAACCACTGTTCTATACTCAGTTATGTTGTTAGTAGAGTGACCAATGAAAATCCCTTTCATACTCACTAGCTTGCCATTTGGAGCAAAGATAGCCCATGTTGCGGAAGATAGGTTTTGAGTACTATGACTAGCACCATCATCATAACCAATATACGGTTTGAGAGATGTCGACATCTGCAAACCAAACGTAAACGAGATCAATAGAAACCATGGGAAACAATGAAAAGACACTACAAACACACTCAACACACCTATAGACAATATGTACACAATATACTACATATGAGATCAAGCATAGTATTTTTTGAGGTTCAACCCATTCCTAGACTGTGCCAGCGGAACTCCATCAAAATATACTAACTCATAGGCCCCTTTTTCAAGGACTCACTTAACAAGGTATGGACCCAGCCACATAGGTTGGAACTTTCTTGGACCTAACTTGTCGACATTCTGGTCATATAAGAGAACTAAGTATCCTTCCGAGAAGACACAAGGATTGAAATTTTTGTCTTATTGAGCCTTGATGTGTCTTTTATGAGCTTCATTAGCTAAAGTATCATCGCGCCGAGTTATATACAAACGAGTCAAATGTAATAAATGCTCCTCCTCTATGGAAGTGACAAGAAGAAGTTTGACAACTAGTTTTAATGATGGAATTTCACATTCGATGGGGAGGATTGTTTCCAGACCATAGACCAACTAAAAAGGTGTAAATATGGTAGCAGTAGTAACTGAGGTTTGGTATGCCCACAATACAATGTAAAGAAGAAATTTTCAGTTCGATTTGTGGACCCATACCATACGTTGAAGCATAGTATTAAGAAATTTATTAACAACCTCAACTTGTCCATTAGCCTGAGGATAGTAGGGAGTGGAATTTTCATGGGAAATTCCCGACTTATCAGCTAGTTCGGGCATCATATGATTCTGAAAAATCTTTCTGTGATCCGTAACTATTGGTTGCGGAACATCAAACCTAGAAATAACGTGATTGAAGAAAAAAACATGCAGCCATTTTGTAACACCCTCCTCCCATATCTACCCAAGTAACCGACCAACCAAGGTAAACATGTGATGAGAGGCTACTATGATCTAATTCAACCTCCCAGGTCACCTTAAGGAAGTGGAACGAACACCACACAACTACACATACCTTCTACACCTCCTACAGGAAACCCAGGAGCCATGACGACCTTCCATAAGGCTAGCCCCTGAATTAAACTGGAATTTCCAAGCATCAATCCCCCAGTCGCTCCCTTGACATGGGCAAGAGTGTGACTTAAAGCCTCTAGTTTCACACACAACATGGGTATGCGTGCGACTAGGGACTTTTCCCAGTAATTCTGAGCTTGCAGCCCCGATTTCTATGCCACTTTTTCAGGACCAAAGCCTAGGTCACTATCCAGAACTCCATGACACTTTCAGAACTGAAAGATAACAACAAAATGATGATACAAATGCATTTAATTTAAAAAGGACTGGATTTGACCCCTACTAGCCATGAGAGGCATTTCTTCAAACATGTCACAAATATGTAATCTACAGGTTTAAACAACAGATCTATGCATAGGGGTCTCATACCTATCTGAGAATCACTAAGAAGCATTGTTCCCTTATATCATTAGCTACATTATCATCTATTAGGTCATATATACATTGTTCATTCATTTACAAATAAAAACATGAGGATATCCATACATTATCACTGTCATAATACATGATTATAACCAACATAATAATAATACAAATATCAAGGATACAACAGCCATATAATTCACATATAAATCAGTACATTTACACATAAGAAACCAAGGAAAGAACCTCTTTTTAATGGATGCAAAAACCAATCCGATATGGGACTACCACGTTCCACTCAACCGTAGATTGGCTGAGCCAAATATCTCTTTAGCCAATCACCCTCGTGCCATATTCCAAGCATGAATGTGGGACTCAAACCAAAAGAACCAACCATGGCATCCCGCGGCTAAACCACCTCATTCTCATCAATAGAAACTAGGATTTACTACAATCCACACCAGATCACTAGGCCAAATCAATAAACATGAAATAGCAGGCTTTACCATGATCTCCACTAGATCACTAGGCCAAAACAAGCATGGATGCCAGCAGATTTCTCCACCTACACCGTGAGGAATTTTCCTGTCTCCTAGTCTCTAGGTTTACCGCAATCCACACCAGATCACTAGGCCCTGACCGAGACTCCACTCTCCAGGATTTACCATATATCCCATCTTGAGATTCCTAGGCCTGATGGAGAGCACCCACCTCTAGATTTTACTGTATATCTCGCCATTCCCCGGTCGATGATTCCTAGGCCCACCGAGGCAACACAAAATCTGGCTTTACTGCAACCCACAGTCTGGTTTAGGGATTACTAGGCCATGTGTTATTTCATTTAGAGAACCACCTCACTCAGCTTCAAATCCATCTGGAAATCCAACTCAACCAAAACATGAGAACCCCATCACACCATGGCTATTCGAAAATGGAAAGGCTAGGATGAAAAACACTGTCACACCTCGTAAAACCCATGCCAATGACAGAAAGAGAACCAAGAACACACATGTAACACCATGCATGCAAAATATAGTAAGGAATCCACACATGCAAATTGATACTTGTAAAGAATCCTGATGCAGTTGCTTGATCCTAGTCTTCCTTTCTTGATATATGCTTCCTCTTTTCCTTATTTTCCTTACTTGATCCAATGTTGAAATGCTCTGAGAAAACTCTAAGTGTCCAAGAGTGAGAGAGAGAGAGAGAATAGAGAGAGAGCTCCAAAACTAAACTGACAAAAAAGGTACCAACTAATCCTTAGAAGCCTTTTTTATCAATGAGGCCTCTATTTTCTTCATTTTCCAAAAAATCATACCAAAATTGTTTTTCTTCCACCAACAAAAAATGAAGGATACATAGCTCACATCTGATCCGCCATTTCCCATGTAGCTTCATTGAGCCCAAAGTGCTTCCAATGCACTTTAACATGATCGATTGCTCGATTTCGGGGCATGAGTGCCTTTCTTTGCAATATACATTAAGGTTCCGGCTATAATTATCCATGCGGCTCCACTTGCAATACAAACTAGTTGATCACATGATCAACATCTTTAACATACTTCTTAAGTAATGAAACATAGAAAACATTATGGAATTTCACTGTCGGAGGCAGTGCAAGTCAATAGGATCTTGAAAGGTACATAAAACCAAGGTGCCAGCTTGGCACATGATCCAATCCACATGGAACTTTTTATTGCCCAAATCCACCTTAGGCTGAAAGAAGGCGAGATTCAGGGTAACATCATACCATGCTCAGTCTGGTAGCTAGCCCTACCAGAACAGGAGAGGGCTCTCTCCGGGTCAATCTCAGGAAAAATGTATCAATAGGGTTTGAGATGACTGAAATGAGTGCTAATTTTAGGCTAGGTATATTAATCAAGGAATTTGGAATTATTTTTTGGGGTTTTTGTTGGAAAAAGGGGAAAGGCAATTTTGGGCTTGGGGATGAGGCCAATTTCTTGCAGAGTTCAAGTTGGGGCAAGGAAGGCAATGGATTTGATGTCTTAGATTGATTGAATGGATAGAAAAGACTGCTGAGGAGTTGAAGAGGGCAAGAGGCTGCAAGGGTCCTCTTCAAACAGATGAAAACATATAAAACTAAACAAAAGTTTAAGGCAGAGCACCAGCAAACTAATGAATTCTACCTTAGTTACTCATTTGTTTAATTTCAGAAGAAAGAGAAGGAAAATGGCACGCATAAAAAATTAATGAACTTAAAAATACATGGAGAAAAACATCATCAAAACTCAGAACCACAAGGATCCCAACAAGTGCTTCAAAACCTCTGGTCTTTCCTTTGCCAAAAATGCAGAAGTGTATGTACAATGAAGTGCCAAACTCTTCCCAAGTATCCAACCCTGAAAATGACTCAGAAAATACAATATATAGACCATCCTAACCCCTTCCCATGCCTCTAGGGGTCGAGCTCATCCTTCTAGGAGCTGTTTCAACCAATTCTAAACAAGGAACTGAAATCTAGGCAATCAAACAACTTGCTTCTATATGGAAGGAAACTGATTCATTCATTTAATTTTCACTTTTTAGTGAATGAATCCTCTAGAACAAGTAAATATGAGCCAAAATTACATCATAATCATCAAATTACATCAAGATAGATCAATATTTACATCAAAAAGTAAAACTAGTCAAAACTGGGCGAATTTCTGAGCTGAAGAGTCAAAATGAGGCCACCCTCTAAGGGGCCGCGCCACTTTGAGCCTGTGTTTGGGGCACTTCCTGAAGTCCAAATCGAGCTCATGATAGCTTGTTGGAAAGCCCTTTCTGTCTTCTATCCAACCCAAGTGGACTTTTGGGATTTGGATGTCATTTGTCTCTCCAAAACGGCAATCTCCCAAGACTGGTTCCTGTTGGTGCAAAAAGTGGCAGAAAGGCCATTTTCAAGGTGTTTTTGGCCCTTTAGGCAGCCCATAATTTGATGAAATGCTTAGGCCATTCCTGAACATACATAATATATCATAAAAAACCCAAAAATGCAAATTTTTCCTCCAGAAGATCTCCCAAACGTAAGCGCGCGTCAGGTGGCGCAACGCGTCAGGCGGAAAAACCTGTTTTGTGACCAAAAATTCAAAAATGACAAAATTTTCTCCAAATTCCTTGAAATTTGGGCTAGAGGTCCATAATCAGGTATCATGCTCAGCCAACGAAGCTTCGGCCAAGATTTGAAGTGGATCAGGCCTTTCATGACGTTTTAGTGCCCTCTTGGTGCATGCAGTTTCAGTGGTTGAGTCACTGTCTTGTTCATTGGATGTGTCGGTCATGGTGTCGCAAGGTATGTATCAAGTGTATGTTTGATTTGTTTGGAAATGAGAAATTGGTGCCTTTGACTCAAATTTCCAAGTGTGTACGGATCTGTATGAGGTGAAAACAAAAATGTGGTGTATTTGCCTCCAATTTCCAAATGTGTGAAAAGACTATGGGAAATATGGACAGTGTGAAAAAGGGTTTCTATCAAGTAAATTTAAAATGTAGGACAGTCACTTGACATGTTTGGGATATGGGATTTGGGAATTTTATAAATGATATGAGAGAGAAAGGATGATAGGGATGGTAGGGTTTAGGGATAGGGGTAGTAGGACTTTAGGAATAAGTTATTTTGAGGATGAAAGGGGTAAGGAATGAACTGTAGTGAGATGAACTATAGTGATATAATGATAGTGAGAGGGAAAAAAAAAGGTGGGAAACAAAAGGATTTGGCACCAAATTACTTTTTGTAACACCAACTCAAAACCTTAAGAAGTAATTTTTCAACACAATGATATGGTTTATGTTTGGCATTCAAATTTCTAAAAACCAACCTTTCAAACCATACCCAACACTGATCAATGGCATTTACAACACACATAAACTTATCTCGAGCAAAGCACCAAGTCAATTTGAGTTTTGGTGCGTCGTTTTCAAAATTTTTCAGCCCTGTGCGCCGCGCTTTCACTAACGCGCCACGCAAAGCTGGATGCTGCCGTGTAATTTTACACCGTGAAATGTCGCGCTTCACGCGCCGCACACCTTGTGCCGCGCTCTTTCTCCCAATGCGTTAGCCGCCATAAATAGTGAATTTTTCAGAGGCTTTCGAGGCCTTCTGTCCAAATTCATGCATGATAGCTCTTTGGAAATCTTTGAGTCTACTTTCCAACCCAAGATAAAATTTCAATTTGGAGTTCATTTACTCCTCAAAAATCAAATCTCCAAGATCGGTCAAAATGAGCCAAAATGAGGGTCGCCAGCAGTGTTGTTGGTACCAACTTTTGAAGGTCTTACTCAACTCCAAATTGAGCTCATGATAGCTCATTGGAAATATATTTTTGTCTAGTTATCATTTGACTCATCAAGCAAGTCATTTTTCCAAACAAGTTATGATAAATATTGATTTTCCCAAGGTCACTTCAGAGGTGCATCAATTCTCCTGAGGAAACTGTATTTTTGACATTTCTATAAAACCATGACACCTGCGTAAAACGTGAATGAGGTTTTTCTTCCTTGGCCTATTTTTGACAAAAACCTCTCTCATTTTTCCAAAATTCATCTTTTATTGCTCAGAAACATCATTGGAGTAAAACTTATCCCGATGTGTGGAACAAGGGATTTGTCGAAATGAAGCGAAATGAAGGGGATAAGGGGCTTCTAAATTCTTGAGAAAATTTTTGGAAGTAGGGAGGGATGTTAGGAAGCAGGGGAAAGTGGAATTTCAGAGATTGAGTGAGGGGAAGGGGTCCAAAAGGGAAAAACACAGGCCTAACCTAGAAAATTGCCAAGTTGTAGCAAGAAACTAGGGTTTGTACAAAAATGAGGAATTTGGGGGATATCAGTGATGGGAAGTGTTTAATAATGTACATTAAGGATAGGGGAAGGTGTATGAACATCAGGATACAAGTTTTTCTAATGATTTGACCATCCAAGAGAAATTACCTCCAAAACCCTAGGAGAGGGAAATGAACCTTACCTAGGCACAACTGAAGCATGAACAAGGTGTAAAATGACCCATTGGAACCTGACATGATGATGAAAACCTCTGAATGATGGTACACTCAGCTGAATGGTGACATGGACCGACATTTGGACAACTTTGAAAAGAGTGAAAACAAACCCTAGACCTAATACCTAGTGACCAAATTTTACTTGAAGACTCACTGAAATGACAAAATTTGACCTTGACATCTTAAAATCACTTTTTAAGAGCATGTTTGATCATTGGAGGAAGGCTGAAAAGACTGAAACTAACAGAACTCTTCTTGGGTTTGATGTGCAAGTACACAAGGTCCCCAACCTAAAACTCATTAAACAAAATGTTTCGATCTACATAGTTATTCGGTATATCTTATGCTGCCTTTAAATTCTTCTTAATTAACTACATTTCCTATTCCATCTTTTCCAACATTTCCATTCCAATCAATACATTGTTCACCAGATCACTCCAACTAATGGGAGTATTGCAACTCCACCCATACAATGCCTCAAACAGACTCATCCTAAAATATTCTTGATACTCATTGTTGTAAGCGAACTCTACCAGTGGAAGCTACTTTAGGAACTTTCGTTGTTATGCATAACATACATCCTCAAAATGTCCTCCAATATCCTGTTGATCCTCTATGTCTGTCCATCTGTCTACAGATGATAAGCTATACTAAAGGCCAATTATGTGCCCAAACCTACAAACAACTCCTTCCAAAATTTGGAAGTGAACTTTGCATTCCCATTTGACATTGTTAAACACACACATGGTGTATGAGAAGATAAAACACACAAATAGAAAGATAAGCATTTGTTGCATTTCTATTACTCATAGATGTACATTTATATTACATTAATGTGACCCTTGGATTCATCTTCCAAGGTCACTTGAACTCCATTGTGACTATTGGCCTTCCACACCTACCCATAGAGGATTAGGTGTCCAACATTCCCCCCCTTAATCCGAAGGGGTATGTGTGAGTCCAAGAAGAGAGTTGTAATACAAATCTGCAAAGTATGCATGGCAGCACTTAGACTGAATCAACTCTCTAAAATGTTGGCATAAAGAGGTGGTTTAAGGATTACCACCAACACTAGAATGCAATGCTTATTGCAGTTCCTGGAACTCTTCCAAAACTGGCAAGAAGCTGAGGGCTTCTGCTAGAGGAAGTGTCCCTCATATTTGAAGAGGGAGACATTCAACCTAAAAGAAGGGAATTCTACAACCTGTGATGTTTTAAGGATGACCACCAACACTGGAATGCTTAATGCATTTCCTGGAACTCTACCAAGGCTGGCAAGAAGCTGAAGTCTTCTGCTAGAGGAAGTGCTTCGAATTATTTGAAGAGGAAGAATATGAACCTCACATGGATGGTTTAAGGATATCCACCAACCAAAGGCATGCTCATGGACATCCATGTCTCTGGCTACAACTTTGAATCTGGAATGATGAATTGTGGCTCAGGCTCGCTTGAACTTTTTTGTCTCTGGCTACAACTCTGAATCTGGAATGAGAGATTGTGGCTCAGGCTTGCTTGATGTGGCTTCGAAGCTTGTAGATGACCACCATTTTCCCCCCTGTCAAGTAGAAGGTGAGATGATGGCGAAAACTCAACTTCAAGATTGTTCAATATTCTAGAACAAGTTATGACATGTGACTTAAACATCTTCTTGGATTTTGATGCCCATTTCCAAGAAGCAATCCATCCAAGATGAATCTTTGTTCTTGTAGGAGGCTTGTTTCTGAAGCATCTATGTGAAGAATGGGTGTGCCGATCACAGTGCTTACATGCGTGAAGATAAAAACAATGATATTTCATATGGCCAACTCGATCACAGTGTTGGAATTTTTCAATTTGTTGTTGTTGTTGTCGTGGAAGAGGAGCAGGATCTGGAACAGCTGAAGGTGAACTGTCATACAGAAATCTGGCACTCTGAAATTTTATGGGCTTGGAGTAGTCTGGAATATGAAAGGACAATTCCTTGTCATATCCAAGACCAGTTTTGTGCTTGTTATGGACAAGCTCTTCCCAAGGTCTGATGATGGACTTGGGAGGTGCTGGCTGGATTTTTTTTCTTTCTGCAAATCTGCACTTAAAATGGGTACTACATTTGCAATTTCTTGTTGCTGATGGGAGTCTGTCTCAGTGTTCTGAAAAAAAACAAGTTCAGAATGATGACTTCGCTGATGTAATTCTTCTTGCTGAAGCTGAGATTCTAGTTGCAGAAAATCAATCTTTTCTTGTGCATGATGCAAGCAAGTCTGGATATCAAAGAGAATGCCTTTACTGGTTTGGATTGTGTCATCAACAGTGAATTGTATCAAAGTTCCCAAGGACTGTAATACTTCATAAAATTTGGCCATTTTCCAAACAACTCAGGCTCAAGAAATAAAGGGTGTTGGCTTCAACCAATAATGCACCCGTTTACAATGTAAACAAATTGTGAATATTATTCAGTTTGGTTTCAATCAATCTTCTTCAAAAATGGTTGATACAATTTTAGAGATAAATAGAAATGTCCACAGGCAAATGAATCCTTTAGCTACAAGCACCCATATTCTCCAACAAGTTCCACTCGACCCCTCTGAGAAGAAATTATGCTACAACATGGAGAATGTGGCTTAGTGATGAAATGAACTATGGAATAATACAATTAGATGGGCCAGTGCATTTGGCTTCCTCTGCAAGTTTTATCAGTCACAAAATTGTACGCAACCTCCTAAATGTTGCACAAACTCTTCCTAGAAGTTCTCTGCTAATATACAAATTATGTCAGCCTCTGTTTGTATCTTTTATGTTGTTGGAACCCCTGGATAAATTCGTGGGTATCTGGAAATATAACCCTCAATCCAACCTAAGTAGGAATTTGACTTCAAATTTGAAAGATTATCCTCTCAAATTAAACCTCCAATTCTGAAAATTCTTGGCCCTTTTTGTGAATAAAATTATGAAAATTATGCATTGAGAAACCCACAAACTAACTTATTCTATTTAAAATTTGGGCATACAGTGAATTTAAATAAGAGTATGAACCTGGGGGGAAAAGCTCTTCTTGCTGCAAAAACTTGATCTTTTCATCCTTTTGTTCCTTCATATGATATTCTATGCATGATTTGGACCCCTGGCACAACATGATTTTGCACTGGTTTGCAAATATTCTGGTGTTGCCCTCTTATGTGGCTGATTGAGGTGGCATAGTGTTGGAATCGGTATTGGCCTGCATCCAAGGCTGGAACTGTTGAGCAAAGGAAGAGCTTGATGCGTTAATGGGTATGGTGGGGAGTGACCAGCAACAAGAACTGATTTCAAAGCATCCACACCGCCTTACACCTCCTCGAGGATGGTCACAATTCCAAAGCACAGATAAAATTCTCTCCTTGACCTATCCAAGAGAAGTGAATTCTTTCAATACCTTTCTCCAATGCTTTGGCATTATTTTGGTACCATTACAATAATATTTCAGGAAATTGTATCCATTGACCCCATAATATTGCCACCAATTAACATGTTGCCTGCGTTACTAGTTCTGCTCTTAGCATTACCGCACCATGCTGAGATATCTCAATTGCAGAGATTTCAACAATGGTTTTTTTAAGCGCTACTTCCTTCCCTCCTTCGAAAATTACAATAATGTGTGCACATACAAACCAACCCACATAATGAATCGACGCACTCAAACACAACATGCACCAAGATCGCAAGTGGAGTTGGGAGGACCAGACAAGCGAATGTCTAAGCGTTTAATGCCAATAATCTCTAATGAGCCAAGTAGATGACAAATAAATGCACAAAAAGGGAATTTCTAGAGACAACGGTTTGGCACTATGAATCTGGAGACAAGAATGAATTCCAAGAATCTACTTCAAAAGGAATGAAATGATAGGAAGACAGGTACGTTACGATAGGACACATGCAGTTATGCTTCTCTCTATGCAGACATGCATCAACATTAAATTGATGATAACGCTAATTATTTTGCAATCCCTCCAGCATTCAATAAGAGTGAACAACACACATTCAATGCTCATATACACTACGGTATTCAAGACTCTAATGCACAAAATAAATCCAATCATTCAACCTTCACCAAACGAGAGCTTTATGACACTCCAATCAAATGCTTCAACGACATTCATCTTACAGCAAGTTGTGGTTCAACATTGTTCAATGACTAAGTATGAATGATGGGCTTACAATAGCAAAAGTCTGACACGGCAGCAGGAGCACAGGGTTGGAATAAAATAATCAGAGAGCATCAGGATAATAGCATAAAGTTAGGAAAATAGAGCATTAGATGCACATATCTGAGTGGATAAATGAACACATCTGACAAGATAAGAAAGTCACAGTCTCGAGCAGGAAGGGGCATTACTTCAAATTGCGAGAGGTAACAAAATGAACAAACGCTATTAAAATAACCAAGTAATTATATCATATTATAAGACCACAAGAGTGGCTCAAATTGGAGCAGGGCCATAAAATTCACCTGCTCTGATACCATGTTAAACACACACATGGTGTATGATAAGATAAAACACACAAATAGAAAGATAAGCATTCGTTGCATTTCTATTACTCATAGATGTACATTTATATTACATTAATGTGACTCTTGGATTCATCTTCCAAGGTCACTTGGACTCCTTTGTGACTGTTCGCCTTCCACACCTACCCATAGAGAATTTGGTGTCCAACAGACACAATATTCTTTGGAACACCATGCAATATGACCACATCTCTGATGGACACCTATGCCACATCACTAGATGAATACATAGTCTTCACTGGAATGAAGTGCACAACCTTTGTCAACCTGTCCACAACAACCATGATGGAATCATGTTGTCTAGATGTACAGGGAAAACCTGTGATGAAATCCATGGAAATTGCCTCCCATTTCCACTCTAGAATTGAAATTGGCTATAGCAGTCCACCTGAATTCTTACACTCTGCCTTCACCTACTGAGAATCCAAGCATTTAGCCACAAACTATGCCACATCCTTCTTTAGATTCAACTAATAATATAACTTATTTATTGTATTCAATGTCTTCTGATAGCCTGGGTGACCGGAATATGGTTTTTCATGAAACTCCCTCAATATCACCTTCTTGAGCTCATTATTGTCTGACACATATATCATGTATATAAAACTAACCAATCCATATGTTGTAAGATAATAGTCCACATCCTGTGCACTTGTACATCCACTTGTACCACTAACTGTACCTGAACCTATACCTGCACCTGTACCCTGCTGTAACCTATGCATAAGCTCTCTATACCTGCCATCCTACTGGTGTGCCTGTAAGATACAAACCCGTAAGGTTTTCCCATAGGATCTCATAGCTTCTATATGATTCACATGTATCCACCTGCTAAGAGCATCTACAACCCTGCTCTCTTTTCCCTTGAAGAACTCGATCTCAAATCCAAACTCATTATTTGTGGCCAACCATATAGCTTTCCTGGCATTTAGATTCGACTGGTCAAATAAGTATCTCAAACCATTATGATCATTCATCACTAAAATACTCCTACCAAGAAGATAGTGCCTCCACATATTCAATTCATGAATGATCACTGCCAACTCAAGATCATGTGTCAGATAGTTCTACTCATGTTCGTTTAGTTTCCATGATTCATAGCATACCACCTATCCTTCCTATATAAGGACTCCACCAAGTACTCTTTTACAAGCATATGTACATACCACAAACTCTTTGTCCGGATCTGCAATATTTAACACTTGATCCGATGTGTCAACATCTGCTTCAACTGCTCAAAACAAGCCACACAGTCCTCTGTCCATTCAAACTTCTTACCTTTCCTTTGAAATGATGTAATAAGAAAAGAAATCTATGATAATTTCATAAATAACCTCCTATAATAACCTACTAACCCCATGAAGGACCTCACCTCATCTGTGTTTCTAGGAGCTACCCATTCCATGATGGATCTTATCTTTTTCGGGTCCAATGCTATGCCTTCCTTGGAAGCAACGTGTCCCAAGTAATGTACCTTTGTTTGAAATAAATTTCACTTTCTAAGTTTAGCATAAAACTGATTCTCTCTTAGAAATCTCAACATTGCTACTAAATGTTTTGAATTATCTTCTTCAGTTTTAGAATATACTAATATATCACCAATGAATACAATAGCAAACTTGTCTATATAAGGATGTAACACACTATTCATCAAGCACATAAAGGTAGTTGGAGCATTAGTCAAACCAAATGGAACTACAACAAACTCATAATGCCCATACCTGGCCTGGAAAGTTGTCTTGTAAATGTCCTCTTCCGTAATGCGTACCTGATGATATCCAAATCTCAGATCAATATTCGAGAACATTTTTGCTCCCCTTATCTAATCAAATAAGACAAAAATCCTCGAAAATGGATACCTGTTTTTGATGGTCACTTTGTTCAACTACCTTTAGTCAATGCATAATCTGAGAGTACCATCCTTCTTCTTCACAAAAAATACCGGTGCGCCCCAAGGTGATACACTTGGCCTAATGTACCCCTTCTCAAGCATTTCCTTTAACTACAACTTCAGATCTACCAACTTTGGAGTGCTCATCCTATATGGTGCTTTTGATGCTGGTGCTTCCCCTAGTACCAACTCAATAGAAAAGTATACCTCTCTATGAGGCAAAAACTATGATATCTCTGCAGGAAATACATCCAGAAATTGATATATAACTAGATACTCACTCAAAACATCTGCATTCTCAACTTCCTTAACTTTGTCACTAGAAATATGCACTGCAAATAAAAAATCCTTTTCTGCGATTGCGCTTTGCCTGCATAGTTGTAACCATTCTCACCGAGGTTTCTTTCTTCCTACCCTATAATATTCTCTGCTCCCCATTGTCATCCAAGCACTCAATGGATTTGTCACAACAATACACTTTAGTCCCATGAAGATATAACCAATCCATACCCAAAAGCATGCTATACGAACCCAAAGAAAATACAGTCAAATGTTCTAATGTAGCCATACCATTCAGTTTAAATGCACAAGATCTTACCCAATGATGAACTCACTTCTTTGTACTTGTATCCATCTGCACTAACCAAAAATCTGCATGCACTTATTTATTCAAGCCACACTTATCCACCAAGTCAGGGTTAACATAACTATAATTAGACCTAGGGTCAATCAAAATAGAAATAATTTTATCACAAATATTACTGCCATTTCAATGATAGATTCATGATGTTATGCTTTCCTATTATCCAATGTTGTATAGATACGAGGAACGCTCTGAAAAACATCCCCAATAGTCAATGCCTCCTGTGCACTATATATCTAAGGCCTACGACCATCATTCTTCAGACAATCTCTCTTCATATGCTCCTTACCACATATCCAACACTCCAACCTCCCAGTACCATCACCTCTATGTTGGAATTGTGACCCCTTTCCATGTCTAGCTGCATTGAACTTCTTTTATGGTGCCACATTTTCTCTCTCTCCTACATTCTGAGGCCTTGTCCGTTTCAACTGCCATTTACCTTTACCTTTATCTTTACCTTTCCATCCTTGCTGAGATTCATTATTACGCTTTGACTGCTCATAGAAATGTTTAAATTTCCCAATAATTTTCTCAAGTGACTCAAGCTCATACTACTCAATCCGATCTCTAAATGCTAATGGAAAACCACTGAAAAATTGTTGAAATTTAGACTTCTCATATTTAAGATACAGTACATACCTCAATAGCTCTAGGAACTTAGTCATGTACTCTTCATCTATCATTGATCCCATATTTAGCTCATAGAATTATTTGGCCTTACCATCGTAGTACCTTTTTGACAAATACTTTGTTATGAAACCAACTCACAAATAGAAGAAAGGATAGATCAATGATTTAGAAATCAGCCTCTTCGAGGGGGAAACCTCCTTTACATTACATAAATGAACAATTCTTGGATGATACAAATGACAAAACCTCCTTTATATATATAGGAGTCCAAGGGGTCACAATATAATCCTAGCCGGCATAACAATAAAAATGTAAGGGCACAACAATAAAAATAGAGGGCTTCTATGGAGCACAATAATAACAATATGGGGACTACATTGGTACAAAAATAACAATAAGGGGGCTACACTAGCAATAAAAATAAGGGGATACACTTGTATTATAGGGACCTACCATGCCCCTGTCCTTCAAAAAAGTGTTGTCCTAAATTCTTGAGTAGTTTTGGATGCTTCCGTATAAAATTATCATCCTCCCATATCGAATTTTCAGTCGGTAAGTTCTTCCACTTGATGAGATACTCTTAAATTGATCGATTTCGTAGTTGTCAAGTTCTTGTTTCTGTGATTGCTTGAAGTTCCAATATTATTTTTCCTTCTTCATCAACTTCTGGCAATATTGTTTGAACTGGGAGCTTGTCACCTATAACCTTCCTTAAGCATGAAACATAGAAAATTGGATGCACTCAGGAAGATATAGGAAGCTCCAATTTGTATGCCATAGTACCAAGCTTTTAAAACACTTTGTAAGGACCATAATACTTTGGTGATAATTTATTATCCTTCTTAGATTTCTTGAGCGACATTTGTTTGTATGGTTGTAGCCGTAAAATATACCCAGTTGCCTACATCAAAAATTCTTTCGCTATGATGTTGATCTTCCTGTTGTTTCATTCGATTATGTGCCAAGGTGAGGTTATCCTTTAAGAGTTGGAGAACTTGTTGTTGATGCTCGATGTGATCTTACACTGCTTGAACATGTAGTGAGCATAATTGTGCAATTACGCATATTTTTTCATTCTTCAGAAGCTTTTTCATGGGATTAGACCAAAAAAAACTTTAAAAAATGTTATGGGATCAAAGAAAACTTGTATGACATTCCAAGTGTCACAATTTTGTACTTCAGCTCTGAAATAGATAAAAAGGAAACTACAACCCATGCAATTTCGGCCACTTTTTACATAATTCCAATACAATGTCTGAAATGAAAGTCATGATGATTTTCCCTCAGCCACCTGTTTCAGATAAAATTCTGGAGCCTGCAAAAACCTAACTTCCTCAGATCATATCTCTGAAAATATAGCGAAATAAGATCTGAATTTTTTACACGAAGTTAATCAGGATTTCGACTCAAATGAGTTTTTTTTTCAGCATCTAAGCCTTCGTAGAAAAAATGTTACAGTGAAAATTCCACGATGACCTATTTGCAGTAGTGAAACCCTAGAATCCATAGCTCTAATACGAAACGTTATGAAATCAGCTCACAAAATAGGAGAAAATATAGATCAGCGACTTATAAATAAACCTCTTCAAAGGGGAAACCTCCTTTACATTACATAAATAAACAATTCTTGGATGATACAAATGACAAAAACTCCTTTCTATATATAGGAGTCCAAGGGGTCACAATATAATCCTAGCTGACATAACAATAACAATGTAAGGGAACAACAATAACAATAGTGGGATTCTATGGGGCATAATAATAACAATATTGAGACTACATGGGCACAACAATAAAAATAAGGGGGCTACACTAACAATAACAATAAGGGGATACACTAGTATTAGAGGGACCTAGGATACTTCTTCCTGAAAATCCTCTTGAACTTGTTGGGGTTCCTGTGTTTTGGCAGGTTTGGCTCTACCAAAAGATAAGACAACATCAAACCACTTTGGGATCTCAGGATCTAGCCCTCCTGGATCCAGAGAGGGGTCTCTCTATAAAGGCAAAGAAATATGTATCTTTGAAGTTCAGTTTCAAGGTATTAGGCTAGTTATAAGGCACAAGGGTTGTTGTTTTGTTTGTTTGTTTTGGTTGTTGGGAAACATGAAAGAAGGGTTCAATATAAGACAAAGAGTGAGCAAAGAATTATTTTGGAAAATGGGAGATAATTCAAAGAAAACTCAAGGCCATTGGGCAATGGAGTCATAAAAGGATTTACTTCCAATTCAATATCCAAGACTTTCAAATGGGCTAGTCATCTAAAACAGAGGATCTTTAAAGATGATAGTGTGGGATGAAATGATAAGGAATGAAGGTGAATGACAAGGAAACCTCCAAGGTGACCACTTAGGGGAAAATCTAGGGACAGGGCATGCCTTAACCGTCTATGACTAAACTCCTAAAGAGGCTAGCTCTTCAGACAATAGGAAACATTAAAGATTTAACACAAAGGTGAAGCCTGAGATCATAGAAAGGCTTTTAACTTTCAATGCTTTGACATTCAACTCAAGTGATATTAGTAAATATTAACTGTTGGAAAAAGACCCTATTGAGACATAATCAACTCTAATCTCCCAGTATCCCAATTCTTTCAATTAAAACCAGGCAAGAACATCTAAGAACATATTCTAAATTCATGCATCAGTAAGCAGGGAAAACCAACTATTATACTGGCTAAGTTATCTTGAATTAGTTCTCAGATTGCACAATTAGTGGAAAACATCAAAGATAAGAAGAGTAGGAAGCATTATGGTACCATGCAAGGGTATATCCTAAGCCATATTACTGATTTCTTATCAGAGAAATGAAATATGATGAATCACAGGAGGAAAACATAGACAAAGATAGAACACTTCACCATTGCTTTAAATCAGGATCCAATGAACATGTTTGTCATATTAAAGAGAAAAACCAATCATATACAACATTTTCCAACAGCTTGATATTCAGTCTGAAATCATCTCCTCAACCTATTTTACAACTGATACACACAGAACTCTATCTCAAAGAAACAACTTACAATCCACGGTTATCCAAACAACAACCTTTACAATTTATTTTTCATGAATTTTATAGCTAAAAGAGAGGCAGAAGAGGTAGATGGAACTTTAAATGAAACATTAAAACAGATGAAGAAGAGAGCTCGAGGCCCATTCTGTCTTAATATCCTTTCATTGACTTTCAATACTCTTTAGATGAAAGAGTGGTCTTCGACAGGCTGATCATAACTTCATAGGTATGTTCTTTGATGTACTTTTTGACTGTTTTTACTCTGTGGTACTGTGGGACAAGTAAGGTAGATAATGACTTTCAGGCCTGTCATGCTACGTAACTAATGCTCTGGAAATCTCAAGACTACTGTCAGGGTGGTGATCTTCTTAGGGACGTTGATGGAGAATTAAAAATATTATGGGAACTCGTCCTTTCTTGGGAAAAAACCTTCTACTGATGTGAAACACTGATAAGATTTGTTTTATGTGCTTCAGGCCTCATTTAGGCCTTCTGTGTCATTCATAAGGTCTTCAATATATTACATTCTCCCTTTAATCACTGAATTAAAGCCTAAAATCTTCAATAACAGGCTTTAAATCTCTTTAATCCTTCACTGATAATCTTTTCCGCTTCTTTGACTATCTTTGTCTGTTGATGCGCAGGTTTAATGGCGCTGGAGGATTTTCAACAGAGTTAATAACTCTGATTGGAATGAAACATGTGTTTAAAACCCCCTCAGGAGTCCTTCCCTGTGATCTGTGGCTCTGAAAAAGCTTCCTCTACGCTCTGTGTCACTATGACTATGACTATGAGCAATAACAATTTTCACCGTCTGTAACCCTGCAAAAAGATGATAAAAAGGTTAAGAAAAATCCATGGGAGTGGAGGTGGATGCTGTGGAGGCTTGTGGAGATGGCAGTGCAGCAGTGAAAACAATGGTTGTAGCGAAGAAAACGGTGAAAACTGTGAAAGAATGGTGAAGCAATGATCTGATGGAGGTCTAGTGAAAAGATGGTTTTGGCCCATTGGATTAGATCTAATGGTGGTTACCAACGGCCAGGATTTACTGGTGGGGATGCCTTAGAGGAGTTACGCGGAAGAGATAAACTTTAATGTAAAACATAAAAGTTTAGACTTTGGGCAAATTACAAAGGAAAATGCGAGAAATCAAATTAAATCGGGCTTTGAATGGTGGGACCGGAGGGCAGAGGGTGATTTGAGTGTGGACCGTTAGATCTCAAGAGGAGATCAACGGTTGAGATGCTCCGATGAAGTCCTTTGGAGGTCCGATGAACATAATATGAATGAAAACGCGATGGAATAAGGGTCGTAGATCTATACAGATCAACGGTCGGGATCTTCGGGAAGCACTGTCAGAGGCAGAAGAGGGGAAGAGGTTTTTAGGAGAAAACCATCGTTTTCACGCTGTAATAGAGTGGTTTTGAAATTTTCCCAAAAAAACGCGATATCGCTTGACGCCCGACACGTGTCCCTTCCAAAACCAATTTAATCGCGTAATTTTGAAGCATTAACCTTTGGGCACAGGAAAAACGCAATATGCACCTTCGCGATTGGATGTGGGACCAGGAGATCCGACGGTGCAGGACAGAGCGCGATACGGGGAGATGCACGGTTGGTAAGGTGGGGGCAAGTCAATAGTGGTTTTAATATAGGCCGTTGGATCAGCATGATGGACGGTCAGGATCCACGGGGATGGACGGCGGAGATTTAAAGATGAGGAGGAGGCAAAAGAGCCAGTGCATGAGCGGGGAGAAAGGGGAACCGTTAGATCAATCAAAAGGAATGGTTGAGATCCAATCGCAATCGGAGAAGGTAGGGGCCAAAACTCCGATGGTTGATGTTGCAATTGTGCATGGACCGTCGGATCAAGGTGAGATCAACGGTCGGGATTGGATCGAGGATCGCCAATCGGGGAACACACGGTGGCACTTAAGAATTGGTGCAATTGGCGGTAATGTGATGTTGCGATGCCCATCGGATCATTGAGGGATCAACGGTGGAGATCGCAGCGGAGGGGTAATGGACAGAGGCTGATGGGGGCGATGCGATTGGCGCTTGACCGTCAGATCTGTATGGATGATCAACGGTGGAGATTATTTCGGAGGGGAAATAATGGAGGGCACAGGGGTGGTGTATGATGGAATCCTAGTTGTTGGTTCTTGTGGATTCAACGGCCAGAATTGAATCAGAGATTGGCCAATCGGGGAAAAATAAAAGTGGATTCATTGGGTCGGCGTGATGCGATTTTGCGCCAGCCCTTGGATCTCAGGAGGATATCAATGGTCAATGTTCAATCGGGAGGGAAATGGAACGAGGTAATGGGCACAGTGAAACCAAAGCACTGGCCATCAGATCTATACAGATCAATGGCTCAGATCGAGCCCGCGGTCGATAGAACAAAAAATTCATCGCATCAGGAAATTTCAAGTAACAAAGGAAATGCGCACATAACTAACTCCCAATTGCAATTGGCCCTCAAGCGCTTAGCGCCTGGTCTTGGTGACGGTTATATGCGGAGAAGGGCTGAGGGCCAAGCCGAAAGGGGCTTAGGCCTGTCCTAAGGTAAAAAGTGGGTTTTAGGCCAAAAAAACAAAGTTTTCAGGGCTAACAATGGGCGGTAGAGGGAAAGAGGGGTTTTTACACCACACGAAGGGATTCATACGGTTTTTAAAGGGGAATTTGGTGATTTAGATGACTTAAGAAGGGATTTTGAGGGTTTTTAGGGAAATTTTGTGAAGGCAAAACGAGGTGGAAATGGGGGAATTGCAGGGATAAAATGGAGTAAATGGAGGCTTTCTTGAGAAAATTCTTTCACCAACAGTGAGGCTTTTTCAATGGAAACAGTATTGAAGATCTCTTCAAAGGCAAAAGACACATAGAGGCTTCAAGAATGAAATGTTTTCAAGGGAAATGTTTCTCTTGAAGGCTTAGAAACATATTTATCCACCTGTTTGCTCTGTCAAAAATTTATAGGTGGCTAACAGTGGCTCCACATGGGGA
This sequence comes from Pinus albicaulis, assembly GCA_034641835.2. Lineage (NCBI taxonomy): Eukaryota > Viridiplantae > Streptophyta > Pinopsida > Pinales > Pinaceae > Pinus > Pinus albicaulis. Next base: position 121,690,065 of record CM076578.1, read on the forward strand.
TGGCATCTTCTTGAAGGTGTCAAGAATCTCAGAAGATAATATTTGGAGTAGGCCAGATGCCTGATACTTGACACATATTTTCTTTCTTTAATCAGCGTCCACAACTCATGAATACATCATATCAGCAGTAATATTCTCCGAAACAATTTACCTACCCATCCTACAGTCCTAACATTTTTTCTTCAAGGTGCATTTAAATTTGCAGACCTCCTTCATCATTTTTTATTGAAAGCAAAAAACAAAATAACCTGATTCTACCCTTATTCCTCCATGAGACCAGAGTAAACAGTTGGCCTCATAGAATTCTCTACCTAAAATAATGTCTTCTAGGATTAAAATGTCTAGCAGACTTCTTTCTCTACATTCTACAACAGAAATTTAAAAACAGTCAAACCAGGATTAGACTCTCCGGCTTGCTATGGATCCATGGCATAAAGACAGTTGCACATGAACTGAACCTTGCATAAATTAGAAAAAAATAACTAAATTCTCACAGACTGAGCTTTATTTAGATTTCCTACCTACTCTACTCTAACTTGGAACTCTCTGTTGTGTTATATGATACAATAGTGCCAATGTAGCCAGTTCAGTAGTAACAAAAATGAGGAAGGGATCTGACTTCTTGTCAGAGATAACCATGGAGTACTCTAAATATGGGTCTTCAAAACCAAGGCCACCATCAGTGGTGACCACTCCTGATGTATCTGGCCCCTGGGAAGAATCAATGCTGGGGAACTCGAGCTAATCAGGGCCTCCATATACTCTGCCACAGGATCAATGAACACATGATGTAACATTTCTTCTTCTAGGCCTCCCATGACCGGTAGGCTATATGTATCCTTGACAGTTTTGATTACTACATCTTCCAATAAATCTTCAGTGTGGCTCTTGAAAGCCCAACCATCCTCTCCCTGCACATCAAAAGGCAGTGGAATTTCTTCTTTCTTCGGGGGAGGGAGACTTTCCAAAAAGGCTCTGGCGTCTCTGAATTCATATGATAGTTCTTTTGAATTCAATTTTTCAATCTCAATTTCATCTCTTTCAATCAACAATTTTAGGAAAATTTCCTTAACCTCAGGCTGATTATTGAATTTTGAGATGGAAAGGAAAACCTCTGGAAGGTCCTTGCTTCTAAGATTTGCCAGTATACTTGATATTCCACAACGAAACTCTTCAAGGGGGCTTGGCTGTGTTTCTGCAAATTGCTCAGAGTCTCCCATTGGTGAAGTGACTTGATCTTTAGCATGGATGATTTTGTAATGCAATTGGTCTCCCAGTGAAGTCTTGTGAAAACAAAGATAATCAGCAGGCCTACTGATCACCAGTGGAGTCTTTAGTCATTAAGGAATTGTGGAGTCACCAGGTGGAAGGTTTATAATGTTTCAAGAAGTTTTACTATCAAACACAGTGATTAACTACCAAACTTAGGCTAATATGGTTATGTTCCCCAGTGGAGTCGCCATTATGTTGGTGACAACAATGGGACACATTACCAGATATTATCAATTAAGGGCACTCAGATTTTCCCCAGTGGAGTCACCATTATGTTGGGGTTCTTGTGTTTTGGCAGGTTTGGCTCTACCAAAAGACAAGACAACATCAAACCACTTTGGGATCTCAAGATCTAGCCCTCCTAGATCCAGAGAGGGATCTCTCTATAAAGGCAAAGAAATATGTATCTTTGAAGTTTAGTTTTAAGGTATTAGGCTAGTTATAAGGCACAAGGGTTGTTGTTTTGTTTGTTTGTTTTGGTTGTTGGTAAACATGAAAGAAGGGTTCAATATAAGACAAAGAGTGAGCAAAGAAGGATTTTGGAAAATGGGAGATAATTCAAAGAAAACTCAAGGCCATTGGGCAATGGAGTCATAAGAGAATTTACTTGCAATTCAATATCTAAGACTTTCAAATGGGCTAGTCATCTAAAACAGAGGTGATTTAAAGATGATAGTATGGGATGAAATTATAAGGAATGAAGGTGAATGACAAGGAAACCTCCAAGGTGACCACTTAGGATAAAATCTAGGGATAGTGCATGCCTTAACTGTCTATGACTAAACTTCTAAGAGGCTAGCTCTTCAGACAATAGGAAACATTAAAGATTTAACACAAAGGTGAAGCCTGAGATCAGAGAAAGGCTTTTAACTTTCAATGCTTTGAAATTCAACTTAAGGGATATTAGTAAAGCTTAACTGTTGGAAAAGGACCCTAGTGAGACAGAATCAACTCTAATCTCCTAGTATCCCAATTCTTTCAATTAAAACCAGGCAAGAACATCTAAGAATAGATTCTAAATTCATGCATCAGTAAGCAGGGAAAACCAACTACTATACTGGCTAAATTATCTTGAATTAGTTCTTAGATTGCACAATTAGTGGAAAACATCAAAGATAAGAAGAGAAGGAAGCATTAGGGTACCATGCAAGGGTATATCCTAAGCCAGATTATTGATTTCTTATCAGAGAAATGAAATATGATGAATCACAGGAGGAAAACATAGACAAAGATAGAACACTTCACCGCTGCTTTAAATCAAGATCCAATGAACATGCTTGTCATATTAAAGAGAAACACCAGTCATATACAACATTGTCCAATAGCTTGATATTTATTCTGAAATCATCTCCTCAACCTATTTTACAACTGATACACACATAACTCTATCTCAAAGAAACATCTTACAATCCACTCTGAAAAAGCTTCCTCTGCGCTTTGTGTCACTATGACTGTGACTGTGAGCAATAACGGTTTTCACCGTCTGTAACCCTGCAAAAATACGACAAACAGGTTAAGAAAAATCCATGGGAGTGGAGGTGGATGCTGTGGATGCTTATGGAGATGGCAGTGTAGCAATGAAAACAGTGGTTGTAGCGAAGAAAACGGTGAAAACTACGAAAGAATGGTGAAGCAATGATCTAATAGAGGTCTGGTGAAAAGATGTTTTTGGACCGTTGGATTAGATCTGATGGTGTTTACTAACGGCCAGGATTTACTGGTGGGGATTCTTTAGAGGAGTTAGGAGGAAGAGATAAAATTTAATGCAAAACATAAAAGTTTAGACTTTGGGCGAATTACAAAGTAAAATGCGTGAAATCAAATGAAATCGGGCTTTGAATGGTGGGACCGAAGGGTGGAGGGCGATTTGAGTGTGGACCATTAGATCTCAGGAGGAGATCAACGGTTGAGATGCTCTGATGAAGTCCTTTGCAGGTTCGATGAACATCATATGAATGAAAACGCGATGGAATAAGGGCTGTAGATCTATACAGATCAACGGTCGGGATCTTCGGGAAGCGCCGTCGGAGGCAGAAGAGGGGAAGTGGTTTTTAGGAGAAAACAATTGTTTTCGCGCTGCAATAGAATGGTTTTGAAATTTTCCCAAAAAAACATGATATCGCTTGTCGCCTGACACGTGTCCCTCCCAAAACCACTTTCATCGCGTAATTTTGAAGCATTAACCTTCGGGCACAGGAAAAACGCGATATGCACCTTCGCCGTTGGATGTGGGACTGGGAGATCCGACGGTGCAGGATGGAGCATGATATGGGGAGATGCATGGTTGGTAAGGTGGGGGCAGGTCAGTAGTGGTTTTAATATAGGCCTTCGGATCAGCATGATGGACGGTCAGGATCCACGAGGATGGACAGCAGAGATTTAAAGATGAGGTGGAGGCAAAAGGGCCAGTGCATGTGCGGGGAGAAAGGGGAACCGTTAGATCAATCGAAAGGAACAGTTGAGATCGAATCGCAATCGGAGAAGGTAGGGGCCAAAACTCCGATGGTTGATGTTGTGATTGCGCGTGGATCGTCGGATCAAGGTGAGATCGACGGTCGGGATTGGATCAGGGATCGCCAATCGGGGAACACACGGTGGCACTTAAGAATTGGTGCGATTGGCGGTGATGCGATGTTGCGATGGTCATCGGATCATTGAGGGATCAACGGTGGAGATCGCAGTGGAGGGGTAATGGACAGAGGCTGATGGGCGCGATGCAATTGGCGCTTGACCGTCGGATCTATATGGATGATCAATGGTGGAGATTCTTTCGGAGGGGAAATCATGGAGGGCACAGGGGCAGTGTATGATCAAATCATGGCCGTTGGTTCTTGTGGATTCAATGTCCAGGATTTAATCGAAGATTGGCCAATTGGGGAAAAAGGAAAGTGGATTCATTGGGTCGGCGCAATGCGATTTTGCGCCAGCCCTTGGATCTTAGGAGGAGATCAATGGTCAATGTTTAATCAGGAGGGCAATGGAACGAGATAATGGGCGTAGTGAAACCAAAGCGTTGGCCGTTAGATCTATACAGATCAACGGCTCAGATCGAGCCCGCGGTCGATAGAACAAAAACTTCATCGCATATGGAAATTTCAAGTAACAAAGGAAATGCACACATAACAAACTCCTGATTGTGATTGGCCCTCAAGGGCTTAGTGCCTGGTCTTGGTGATGGTTATATGAAGAGAAGGGCTGAGGGCCAGGCCGAAAGGGGCTTAGGCCTATCCTAAGGTAAAAAGTGGGTTTTAGGCCAAAAAAATAGAGTTGTTCCGGTAGAGGGAAAGAGGGGTTTTTACACCACACGAAGGGATTCACAAGGTTTTTAAAGGGGAATTTGGTGATTTAGATGAATTAAGAAGGGATTTTGAGGGTTTTTAGGGAAATTTTGTGAAGGGAAAAAGAGGTGGAAATGGGGGAATTGTAGGGATAAAATGGAGCAAATGGAGGCTTTCTTGAGCAAATTCTTTCACCAACAGTGAGGCTTTTTGAGTGGAAATAGCAGTGAAGATATCTTCAAAGGAAAAAGACACATAGAGGCTTCAAGAATGAAATTTTTTCAAGGGAAATGTTTCTCTTGAAGGCTCAGAAACATATTTAGCCACCTGTTTGCTCTCTCAAAAATTTATAGGTGGCTAAAAGTGGCTCCACATGGGGATGGCATCTTCTTGAAGGTGTCAAGAATCTCAGAAGATAATCTTTGGAGTAGGCCAGATGCTTGATACTTGACACATATTTTCTTTCTTTAATCAGTGTCCACAACTCATGAAGACATCATATCAGCGGTAATATTCTCCCAAACAATCTACCTACCCATCCTACAATCCTAACATTTTTTCTTCAAGGTGCATTTAAATTTGCAAACCTCCTTCATCATTTTTTATTGAAAGCATAAAACAAAACAACCTAATTCTACCCTTATTCCTCCATGAGACCAGATTAAACAGTTGGCCACATAGCATTCTCTACCTAAACTAATGTCTGCTAGGATTAAACTGTCTGTTGGGAAAAATACTGAGAGGGGGGGGTGAATCAGTATTTACTGCATACTCAAAAATTTTCACTTTTTCATTCCTTAAAACCCATACGCTACTTTCCTTTAGTAAACTCGCGTATACACGCGGATATCTTTCATGCAACTCACGTATACACAGAGATCTAATTATGTCATTAGTTCTTTGCTTATATCATTCCATTATTCATTCATTAGATGTTCTATAAACAGTAAACATGTGCAGTAAGAACAGAATAAACCATCACACAAAGCATCACACATGAACACCAGGATTTTTAGGTGGAAACCCAAGTCGGGAGAAAACCACCGCCGCAGTTGCTCAGCCTTCAATATTTTATTATAGAGAAAACATCTTACAACATATGTGCTGGCGCAGACTTGACCAGCACGCAGGCACCCACCTGCGCTCGTTTACCAGCCTCTCCTGGAAGGGAGCTCCAACCCCCTAACTCGTTTACCAGCCTCACCTGGAAGGGAGCTACGACCCCCTGATCTCGTTTACCAGCCTCACCTGGAAGGGAGCTACGACCCCCTGACTGAAGGCTACAACCCTCAGCACCTCTATGGACCACGTTTCATCAATTTTCACACTGGATCCAACCACTTCAATAGAACAACACTTGCAGGCCACGTTTCATCATATTTTCAGACTGGACCCTCTCCATGCTATCAAGCTCAACCATACAACCAAACTGATACAGACAACTCAGAACAGTAGAATACAGATAGCAGCAACACAGCAGATTAGATCAGACAATTCTTACCACAGACTTCAGCAAACCCTAGTTTTCATACGCGCTTTCCTTTCACTGATGTCGCGTATATACGCGCTTCCGTTCACACAAAAAGGCGTATACCTATGTACAAATTACAGAACCAATTTAACTGCGCATACACACTTTTTCTTCAGCAAAGCCGCGTATATACGCGCTTCCTCTTCGGCGAACTAGCGTATGGTTCTTCAGAGATTTAGGTCATTGCATTTCTTCAGAACAGATACTTCATTCAGATTTAACCCTTCACTTCAGACAGATGTTCGCCTCTTCTTGGATATAATCATTCCATAAACATATCTAGCAAATACAAGCACATTTCAGATCTAGATCCCCTTCTTCATCATTGGTGCATCATCCATTCAGATTTATCATTCAAGTGTAACCCTTTCCATTCAGATCTACTTCAGAGTGAAGTATTCATTAAGCTCAGAGATCTTGCACCCACGCTCATGATTTGCACAATGAATTTCTTCTCCTTATATAGGTTTACCCTTTGTCAATACCATGAGCCCCTTTTTCAATACCATGAGCCCAAAACCACATTACATCCGATGGTATTCCTGGACGGGGTCAATTAGGCGGATCATTACCCAATACAATGGGTCAATACCATGGTGATCACCCCTGGTTTTGCACTTTTAGAGCGCTTTAGCCCATACGCGACTTGGCACGTTCTTTTCCGCGTGCATACGCGACTTCACTTAGACATATCCGCGTATTCCTTGAGACATACTCTTGCATCATAGATTTAGCACAATCTAAATTCCTTTCTTCACTGCCTTCTGTACATACACATCAGATTTCCTCCATCAACAACATATTCTATCAAGCAAAACTTCATCAGGTGGATTGCCATCAAGGACAACACATGTCAACAGTCGTATGTCTTCATCTTCATTCAGTGGGTTGCCATCAAGGACAACACTCTGCATCATATTGCCAACAATCTCCCCCTTTGGACTTGATGGCAACCATGATGGTGTTTGGGTACTACAACAGATAGGTACATTAAGAATACAATGACACTATGTCACATTCCCCATTTTTGACACCATTCTTTTTCTTCATTCAAACACCATGTCACTCTCCCCCTTTGACATCAAGGGCAAAGGGTGGATCAAAACCAACATACTCTCCCCCTTTTCTCCGCATGTGGAAGAAGCGTTCTGCAGATCTGATATATACTGAAGTGACCAAGCTCCCCCTGAGTTCATGCTGAAACTTCAAACATATTTTCCAATAAAGTACATGACTCTATGAACTTCCTATCACCAAAGACTCATACTTACATCAAATATCCAACCAAGTGGATTTACATATGAGACTCAAGTACCCAACCAAGTGGGTTTACACATTTCAACTTCAACTACCCAACCAAGTGGGTTTACAAAATTTGACTCAGCTACCCAACCAAGTGGGTTTACAAATTTTGAGAAGTCCTTACATGACTGAATATTACAATTTTTACATCAAGGGTCTCAACATGACCTTTTCATCAAGAATACAAATATGAATTTTCATAACCAATACCAAAAAGTCCTCAAGAAAGAGAACATATTTCAGAGCCATCATAATGCCAACAAAGCATTATACTCAGCAACGCTAATGCTCCCCCTGAATCTATGCATCCAAGCATCCTTTTCATATGACTAAGGCTCCCCCTTAGTTTGTGCATCCTGAAAACTTTCACCAACAAATCATCAAGGCATCTTCATCAAAACATTAGAAACAGAATTATGAGAACTGGAACACCACCAGAGATACCAAACAGTATCAGAGATACCAAACAGCACTACAGCTGTGCTGAAGAGAGCTAACTCCAAGCAAAAATTTGTCAGCAATCAGACATACGTGGTTTTCTGTGCATGAACTCGCATATATACGCGACTGTGTTTCAGGAAACCCGCGTATCCAATACCATCCTTTATATTTTAACCAGATCTGATCCTCTATGAGAAAAAGACAGTGTTCAGCTTCTTTCTGAGATATTTGAATGCTTCCCTGGACTGCAGATAGATAGAACAGTGTAGTTGTGTTTTCAAGCGTCATCCAACGGTTGTAGCATAGGCACATTAGTAACCAAGCCTTCAGATTCTTTGCAGCATCAATACCAGAACAACATCTTCACACAAGTGTCAAGCAGTCATTCATGTGGTCCACCACCATCCTACATCACCATGACCTTTAAGATTTAACATGAAGTAACATATGTAGGAAAAGATCTCAGCCATAGTAACAAACTGTGCATGAATTATTCTTATCTCTGAATCATAAGACTTCCAATTTCATCCAACAGATAAACTTCAGCAAGTAGTAAACACATCTCATTCAACGTCTCATCATCATAAACCATGTACCAAGCCATCATCATTGAGTATGAGTATCACAATAGCCAAGAATAATCAGTCATATTGCCAACAATGCAATCATTAGTATTCAACCTGTTGCTCCCCCTGAACCAGTGCTTCTCCTTAACTTGTGCAACCTGAATATTTTTATCAGCAAGCCATCAGCAACAATCTCTGCATGATTTGTCCTTATGTCTGAATTATAGGACTTCTATCTCAGCAACGAATACTCTTCATTCAACAAGCAAACAGGACTTATCCATAAACTTCATTATAAGACATCATGTATCATATCATCATCATTTAGAACTGATAAGTTAAGCTGATACAGAGTCATAACTATAGTTATTATCAGTCAGACTGATGCTCCCCCTCGACCTCTGCTCCAGATCTTCAGCTATCAGATAAATTCTCTTATCATCAATGCATACGCGGCTGTGTCTGCTGGAACTCACGTGTATACGCGACTTTGTTTCATCGAACCCGCGTATGGAAAGTGAAATATAGAAAATTTCACACCTTCATCTCCTCCTGTAATTTTACCTTCTATTCCTGTCTTTTCTTCACACCAGATGCACTGTCAGAAATACATATAACCAGAATAATCAAATCAACCATGAGAGACATCATACATTGCTCCCCCTGTGACGATACATTACTAAATTTGATAATGTATCCCACATCATTCCTGCAGTCAATCAGAGAAGTAAGCTTCAGAAGCAGATGACTGCAATAGGGTCAGAATTCCCTACGTTTCTGATCGGTCCTCCATCCTTTTCCAGATTTGTTTGAACTTTCTATTTGTGTGCTGAAAATTGTCCACTTTCTCAGATCTGTTCAACCTGCATTCCCTTTCTACATGTCCATACTTGTTACAAGAATAGCATCTCATGTGTCCAGAGAAATAAGCATAAGAATCATAATGAGTATTTCTAATCTTTCTCCTTTTGCAATCAACTGCTTTATGTCCATACATGTTACATGAGAAACAATATCCCCTGAAGAAACTAGAGTACCTTTCTGAGTAGAACCTGTTTGTTTGTGGCTGAAATGATCGACTCCTGCAATTTGCTGCAACATGCCCATAATTATGACATTTAAAACATTCAATGTTCTTGAATGAATTCATGATTGTTGGTTGATCTTTTATTTCTTTCAACACTTCAGGTTTTGCATTGACATCCTCTGAATTTTTAGCACTTCCTTGTGAGCTAGATTCACCTTTAACAGTTTCATGGAAACCAAGACCAAGTTTGATAGCAGGAGACCTTTGATTACTCAGAATATTGTCCAAAATATTAGTACTATCTTGAAACCTCAAAAGTTTTACTTTTTCTTCTAATTTACCTTTGAGAATGCTTACCTCAACCTCCAAGGCTTGACATTGCTTTGTCATGTTTTCTTCTTTCCTTCTTCCATCTTCTACTTGATCCTTCAGATTTAGAATTTCTTCTTTCAACCAATTTTCGTTTTCTTCACATGTTTGTTCTAGCTCTTCATTCTTCTTATTTGATTTTTCCAGATCTTCTTTGAGAGATATGATTTCTGCTCCAAGGCCTTCCTTTTCAAATGATTGTAGAGGTTCCTCATTTTTCTTACTTGATGCTTCTAGATCTTCTTGCAGAGAGATGACTGCAGCTTCAAGTCCTTCATTCTTCTTGCTTGAATTTTTGAGATCTGCATTTAGATTGTTGATTTCTGCTTCTAATTCTTTAATTTGATTGGATGCATAAGTATGAAACCTTTGATACTTGTCCACCTGTCCATTCAACATTTCTATTTGTTTTTTCCATTTGAGAGATCATCTCTTTGTAAATAGTTTCTTGCTTATTAGTTGAACTTTGTAGTTCTTCAACTTTAGTCTTGAGAGCTTCTTGTAGATTCACAACTTTACTTTCACTATCTTCACTATTGTTTGCACATAGAAGAGTATTACAAGTGGCCTTCTCCTTTTTCTTCTTTTCCATGAGTGCTTGAAGAGCTTCGTCAGAAACTTCTAGATCCATACTGTCACTTCCACTATCATAATCTTTACATATACAGTTAAGTAAGAGACAAGAACAATGATTAATACCTATTTCATTTTCTTCAATTTTTGCTATACATGATTTCTGAGGTATCCCCTTTCCTTGAGTAACCTTCTTCTTTTGCTTCTTAGCCATGAGCACTTTCAGATCATGGTCAGAATCTTCTTCATCTTCACTAGACACTTCATCATCATCTTCTTTTGCATAATAACTCTTTCTCTTTTCAAATTGTTTCTCTTTACCATGTTTTTCTCTATAAGGACATTTAGCAGCATAGTGACCAACTTTTCCACACTCAAAACATTTGAAGGGAAGCTTACCTTTGAATCTTCCAGTACCTAGTTGGAGCTTTCTCACGAAATTCGCTTCTTCTTCTTCAGATATATAGCTGGATTCTTTGACAACTTCCTTTTCTTTTCCTCTTGCAGATACCTTAAAAGCAGCTTCTTTGATTTGAGACGGACCTCCTTGTCTCATTTCAAAATCAATCAGAATACCATGTATTTGAACAATAGTAAGAGTTTGTAGATCTTGCCTTTCTTCAATAGCTGAAACTTTAGAGTCAAATTTTGAAGTCAAGGATCTTAAGACTTTTTCCACCAAAGTAGTATCAGTTATGGTTTCACCCAAATTTCTCATTCGATTTACAATATCATCCAGACGTAAGAAGAAATGGGCAATGCTCTCATCACTATGCATCTTCAAATTTTCATATTCAATTCTAAGAGTTTGGAGTTTTGCACTTTTTACCTTTGTGTCTCCTTCATAGCTTAGAATGATTTTGTCCCATATTTCTTTTGTTGAATGTAGCTGCATCACTTTAGAAAATTCAGGTTCAGACATGCTTCCCAATAAGACATTTACTGCTTTGGCATTGATTTCATACTTCTTCCTTTCTGCTGCATCGGTAGGAATACTTGTCGGGTATTGATAACCTTCTTCCACGATTGCCCATACATCTGCACCAAGACTTTGCAGATATGATTTTGTTCGTACCTTCCAGAATATTAGATTGCTTCCATTGAATAGAGGTGGCTTTATAGACATCACTCCTTCTTGACTTCCCATTGCGACGGATCTCCTTCAAGCGATCAAGCTTCGGCAGAAGGACCTGCTCCGATACCAATTGTTGGGAAAAATAATGAGAGGGGGGGGGTGAATCAGTATTTACTGCATACTCAAAAATTTTCACTTTTTCATTCCTTAAAACCCATACGCTACTTTCCTTTAGTAAACTCGCGTATACACGTGGATATCTTTCATGCAACTCGCGTATACACAGAGATCTAATTATGTCATTAGTTATTTGCTTATATCATTCCATTATTCATTCATCAGATGTTCAATAAACAGTAAACATGTGCAGTAAGATCAGAATAAACCATCACACAAAGCATCACACATGAACACCAGGATTTTTAGGTGGAAACCCAAGTCGGGAGAAAACCACCGCTGCAGTTGCTCAGCCTTCAATATTTTATTATAGAGAAAACATCTTACAACATATGTGTTGGTGTAGACTCTACCAGCACGCAGGCACCCACCTGCGCTCGTCGACTTCAAATTCTCTACCCGGAAGGAGCCCAACCCCCGACTCGCTAATGTTCCCCCCCGAGCGGGGAGCGCACACCGAGATCTCGCTATCAGCCTCACCTGGAAGGGAGCTACGACCCTCGACTGGAGCACGCAACCCTCGCCTATGGACCACGTTTCATCAATTTTCACACTGGATCCAACAACTTCAATAGAACAACACTTGCAGGCCACGTTTCATTATATTTTCAGACTGGACCCTCCCATGCTATCAAGCTCAACCATACAACCAAACTGATACAGACAACTCAGAACAGTAGAATATAGATAGCAGCAACAAAGCAGATTAGATCAGACATTTCTTACCACAGACTTCAGCAAACCCTAGTTTTCATACGCGCTTTCCTTTCACTGATGTCGTGTATATACGCGCTTCCGTTCACACAAAAGGGCGTATACCTCTGTACAAATTACAGAACCAATTTAACTGCGCATACGCGCTTTTTCTTCTGCGAAGCCGCGTATATACGCGCTTCCTCTTCGGCGAACTAGCGTATGGTTCTTTAGAGATTTTAGGTCATTGCATTTCTTCATAATAGATACTTCATTCAGATTTAACCCTTCACTTTAGACAGATGTTCGCCTCTTGATCTTGACTATTCACAGCAGACTAGAAAATACAGTTTAATATCGCATCTAGATCCTCTTCTACTCAATGGTGCATCATCCATTCAAATTTATCATTCAAGTGTAACCCTTTCCATACAGATATACTTCACAGAGAAGTATTCATTCAAGCTCAGACATCTTGCTCCCACACTCATGATTTGCACAATGAATTTCTTCTCCTTATATAGGGTTACCTTTTTTCAATACCATGAGCCCCTTTTTCAATACCATGAGCCAAAACAATACCATGAGCCCAAGACTACATTACTTCCGATGGTATTCCTGGATGGGGTCAATTAGGCGGATCATTACCCAATACAATGGGTCAATACCATGGTGGTAACCCCTGGTTTTGCACTTTTTGAGCGCTCCTGAACATACGCGATACTTCACACGTTCTTTTCCTCACAAGGCAAGTAATAATAATTTCACTTAGATTATATCCAGTATTCCTTGAGACATACTCTTGCATCATAGATTTAGCACAATCTGAATTTCTTTCTTCACTGCCTTCTGTACATACTGTAGATACATCAGATTTCCTCCATCAAGAACATATTCTATCAAGCACAACTTCATCAGGTGGATTGCCATTAAGGACAACACATGTCAACAGTCGTATGTCTTCATCTTCATTCAGTGGGTTGCCATCAAGGACAACACTCTGCATCATATTGCCAACACTGTCTAGCAGACTTCTTTCTCTACATTCTACAACAGAAATTTAAAAATTCAAACCAGGGTTAGACTGTCTGGCTTGCTGTGGATCCATGGCATAAAGACAGTTTCACATGAAATGAACCTTGCAGAAATTAGAAACAACTAAATGAATTCTCACAGACTGAGCTTTATTTATATTTCCTACCTACTCTACTCTAACTTGGAACTCTCTGTTGTGTTATATGATGCAATAGTGCCAATGCAGCTAGTTCAGTAGTAACAAAAATGAGGAAGGGATCTAACTGATTGTCAGATATAACCATGGATTACTTTGAATATGGGTCTTGAAAACCAAGGCCACCATCAATGGTGACCACTCCTGATGTATCTGGCCCCTGCGAAGAATCAATTCTGGGGAACTCAAGCTAATCAGGGCCTCCATATACTCTGCCACAGGATCAATGAACACATGATGTAAAATTTCTTCTTCTAGGCCTCCCATGACCGGTAGGCTACCTGTATCCTTGACAGTTTTGATTACTGCATCTTTAGTGTGGCTCTTGAAAGCCCAATCATCCTCTCCCTGCACATCAAAAGGTAGTGGAATTTCTTCTTTCTTAGGGGGAGGGAGACTTTCCAAAAAGGCTCTGGGGTCTCTGGATTGATATGATAGTTCTTGTGAATTCAATTTTTCAATCTCAATTTCATATCTTTCAATCAACAATTCTAGGAAAATTTCCTTAAGCTCAGGCTGATTATTGAATTTCGAGCTGGAAAGGAAAACCTCTGGAAGGTCCTTGCTTCTGAGCTTTGCCAATATACTTGATATTCCACGATGAAAATCTTCAAGGGGGCTTGGTTGTGTTTCTGCAAATTTCTCAGAGTCTTCCATTGGTGAAGTGACTTGATATTTAGCATGGATGATGTTGTAATGCAATTGGTCTCCCAGTGGAGTCTTGTGAAAAGAAAGATAATCAGCAGGCCTACTGATCACCAGTGGAGTCTTTAGTCATTAAGGAACTGTGGAGTCGCCAGGTGGAAGGTTTAGAATGTTTAAAGGAGTTTTACTGTCCACCATAGTGATTAACTACCAAACTTAGGCTAATATGGTTATGTTCCCTAGTGGAGTCGCCATTATGTTGGTGACGACAATGGGACACATTACCAGATATTATCAATTAAGGGCACTCATATTTTTCCCCAGTGGAGTTGCCATTATGTTGTATCATGGGGTCTACACCATGCTGTGGAATGTTTTGTTCTTCATGATGTGCATGGAGTTCAGAGTGATGAATAATCTGCAGTTTTCAGTCTTGGTTTTGTTCATTCTGAGTTTCTGATTCAGTGCATTGTTCAAATATTTCTCTCTCGTTTTCCTCTATATCTAGAGTGGCCATTATGTTGGGGTTCCTGTGTTTTGGCAGGTTTGGCTCTACCAAAAGACAATACAACATCAAACCACTTTGGGATCTCAGGATCTAGCCCTCCTAGATCCAGAGAGGGATCTCTCTATAAAGGCAAATATATATGTATCTTTGAAGTTTAGTTTTAAGGTATTAGGCTAGTTATAAGGCACAAGGGTTGTTGTTTTGTTTGTTTGTTTTGGTTGTTGGGAAACATGAAAGAAGGGTTCAATATAAGACAAAGAGTGAGCAAAGAAGGATTTTGGAAAATGGGAGATAATTCAAAGAAAACTCAAGGCCATTGGGCAATGGAGTCATAAAAGGATTTACTTCCAATTCAATATCCAAGACTTTCAAATGGGCTAGTCATCTAAAACAGAGGATCTTTAAAGATGATAGTGTGGGATGAAATGATAAGGAATGAAGGTGACTGACAAGGAAACCTCCAAGGTGACCACTTAGGAGAAAATCTAGGGATATGGCAAGCCTTAACCGTCTATGACTAAACTCATAAAGAGGCTAGCTCTTCAGACAATAGGAAACATTAAAGATTTAACACAAAGGTGAAGCCTGAGATCATAGAAAGGCTTTTAACTTTCAATGCTTTGACATTCAACTTAAGGGATATTAGTAAAGCTTAACTATTGGAAAAGGACCATAGTGAGACAAAATCAACTCTAATCTCCCAGTATCCCAATTCTTTCAATTAAAACCAGGCAAGAACATCTAAGAATATATTCTAAATTCATGCATCAGTAAGCAGGGAAAACAAACTACTATACTAGCTAAATTATCTTGAATTAGTTCTCAGATTGCACAATTAGTGGAAAACATCAAAGATAAGAAGATTAGGAAGCATTAGGGTACCATGCAAGGGTATATCCTAAGCCATATTACTGATTTCTTATCAGAGAAATGAAATATGATGAATCACAGGAGGAAAACATAGACAAAGATAGAACACTTCACTGCTGCTTTAAATCAGGATCCAATGAACATGCTTTTCATATTAAAGAGCAACACCAGTCATATAAAAAAATTTCCAACAACTTGATATTGAGTCTGAAATAATCTCCTCGGCCTATTTTACAACTGATATACACAGAACTCTATCTCAAAGAAACAGCTTACAATCCACGGTTATCCAAATAACAACCTTTACAATGTATTTTTCATGAGTTTTATAGCTAAAAGAGAGGCAGAAGAGGTATATGAAACTTTAAATGAACCATTAAAATAGATGAAGAAGAGAGATCGAGGCCCATTCTGTCTTAATATCCTTTCATTGACTTTCAGTACTCTTTAGATGAAAGAGTGGTCTTCGACAGGCTGATCATAACTTCATAGGTATGTTCTTTGATGTACTTTTCGACTGTTTGTACTCTATGGTACTCTGGGAAAAGTAAGGCAGACAATGACTTTCAAGCCTGCCATGCTACGTAACTAATGCTCTGGAAATCTCAGGACTGCTGTCAGGGTGGTGATCTTCTTAGGGACGTTGATGGAGAATTAAAAATATTATGGGAACTCATCCTTTCTTGGGAAAGAACCTTATGCTAATGTGAAACACTAACAAGATTTGTTTTATGTGCTTCAGGACTCATTTAGGCCTTCTGTGTCATTCATAAGGTCTTCAATCTAGTACATTTGCCCTTTAATCACTGAATTAAAGCTTAAAATCTTCAATAACATGCTTTAAATCTCTTTAATCCTTCAGTGATACTCTTTGCCACTTCTTTGATTGTATTTGTCTGTGGATGCGCAGGTTTAATGGAACTGGAGGTTTTTCAACAGAGTTAATAACTCTGATTGGAATGAAACATGTGTTTAAAACCCCCTCAGGAGTCTTTCCCTACGATCTATGGCTCTAAAAAAGCTTCCTCTACGCTCTGTGTCACTATGACTGTGACTGTGAGAAATAACGGTTTTCACCTTCTGTAACCCTGCAAAAAGATGATAAACAGGTTAAGAAAAATCCATGGGAGTGGAGGTGGATGTTGTGGAGGCTTGTGGAGATGGCAGCGAAGTAGTGAAAACAGTGGGTGTAGCGAAGAAAATGGTGAAAAATGCGAAAGAATGGTGAAGCAATGATCTGATGGAGGTCTGGTGAAAAGATGGTTTTGGATCGTTGGATTAGATCTGATGGTGGTTACCAACAGCCAAGATTTACTGGTGGGGATGCTTTAGAGGAGTTAGGCGGAAGAGATAAACTTTAATGTAAAACATAAAAGTTTAGACTTTGGGCGAATTACAAAGGAAAATGTGTGAAATCAAATGAAATCGGGCTTTGAATGGTGGGACCGGAGGGCAGAGGGTGATTTGAGTGTGGACCGTTAGATCTCACGAGGAGATCAACGGTTGAGATACTCCAATGAAGTCCTTTGGAGGTCCGATGAACATAATATGAATGAAAACGCGATGGAATAAGGGCCATATGTCTATACAGATCAACGGTCAGGATCTTCGGGAAGCATTGTCGGAGGTAGAAGAGGGGAAGTGGTTTTTAGGAGAAAACAACTGTTTTCGCGTTGCAATAGAGTGGTTTTGAAATTTTCCCAAAAAAACGCGATATTGCTTGCCACCCGACACGTGTCCCTCCCAAAACCACTTTCATCGTGTAATTTTGAAGCATTAACCTTCGGGCACAGGAAAAACGCAATATGCACCTTCGTCGTTGGATGTGGGACTGAAAGATCCGACGGTGAAAGATGGAGCGCGATATGGGGAGATGCACAGTTGGTAAGGTGGGGGCAGGTCAACAGTGGTTTTAATATAGGTCGTCGGATCAGCATGATGGACAGTCAGGATCCACGGGGATGGACGGCGGAGATTTAAAGATGAGGAGGAGGAAAAAGGGCCAGTGCATGAGCGGGGAGAAAGGGGAACCATCAGATCAATCGAAAGGAATGGTTGAGATCCAATTGCAATCAAAGAAGGCAGGGGAAAAAACTCCGATGGTTGATGTTGCGATTGCTTGTGGACCGTTGGATCAAGGTGAGATCGACGGTCGGGATTAGATCAGGGATCGCCAATCGGGGAACACACAGTGGCACTTAAGAATTGGTGTGATTGGCAGTGATGCGATGTTGCGATGGCCATCGGATCATTGAGGGATCAACGGTGGAGATCACAGCGGAGGGGTAATGGAGAGAGGCTGATGGGCGCGATGCAATTGGCGCTTGACTGTCAGATCTGTATGGATGATCAACAGTGGAGATTCTTTCAGAGGGGAAATAATGGAGGGCACAGCGGTGGTGTATGATCGAATCCTGGCCGTTGGTTCTTGTGGATTCAACGGCCAGGTTTGAATCGGAGAATGGCCAATCAGGGAAAAAGAAAAGTGGATTCATTGGGTCGGTGCGATGCGATTTTGCGCCAGCCCTTGGATCTCAGGAGGAGATCAACGATCAATGTTAAATCGGGAGGGTAATGGAACGAGGTAATGGGTGCAATGAAACCAAAGCGCTCGCCATTAGATCTATACATATCAACAGCTCAGATCGAGCCCGCGGTCGATAGAACAAAAACTTCATCGCATCGGGAAATTTCAAGTAACAAAGGAAATGCACACATAACAAACTCCTGATTGCGATTGGCCCTCAAGGGCTTAGCGCCTAGTCTTGGCAATGGTTATATGCGAAGAAGGGCTGAGGGCCAGGCCAAAATGGGCTTGGCCTGTCCTAAGGTAAAAAGTGGGTTTTATGCCAAAAAAACAGAGTTTTCAGGGCTAACAGTGGGTTCCGGGAGAGGGAAAGAGGAGTTTTTACACCACACGAAGGGATTCACAAGGTTTTTAAAGGGGAATTTGGTGATTTAGATGACTTAAGAAGGGATTTTGAGGGGTTTTAGGGAAATTTTGTGAAGGGAAAAAGAGGTGGAAATGGGGGAATTTCAGGGATAAAATGGAGCAAATGGAGGCTTTCTTGAGAAAATTATTTCACCAACAGTGAGGCTTTTTCAGTTGAAACAGTAGTGAAGATCTCTTCAAAGGAAAAAGACACATAGAGGCTTCAAGAATGAAAGGTTTTCAAGGAAATGTTTCTCTTGAAGGCTCAGAAACATATTTAGCCACCTGTTTGCTCTGTCAAAAATTTATAGGTGTCTAACAGAACTCATGACAACTCAAGTCCTTTGTCCTGATGTCTCTGACCCGCTTCACATCTTCCCACCAAATATCTTCTTAACCTTTCAAGCTGAAGGTACCTACTCTGGTCTTCATATTATCTATGTAATTATGCAACCTAAATAACTTCTTCATCCCAAGTATCTAAGCCTTTGCATATTTCGACTTCTTCAAATATCCATCAAAAGTAGGTGGTTTTTCTTTCTTTAACTCATTTGGAAAGTATCCCCTCCTGTAAGGTTGATAAAAGTGACAATCATAACATTCTTCAGAACTAGAACTAGAAAAATACCTATGTCCATCACATCTCTTATATGGAGTATCCAACAATCTGCCATCTCTCACTATGTCATCTCTATCCGACCTATGACCAGCATGAGACATACTGCCACATGCCCCACTAGTTTTGTCCTCTTGCCCATTACTGATCCGAAGTGGCCCCTGTCACTACAATTATGACAAACTATGAAGGATTACTACATTTACCTCTGCTTGTTTTTCTTGTGCCTACATGAGTTTGTCATTGTCTACTTTACAACTTCTTATTTCTTCCTTTAAGCTTCTCAATGTGTCTTCTAAATCAAAAGAGTGCCCAAAACCACACTGCTCATCTGATTCATAGGGAGAATCTTTGTAGTCTACCATATTTCTAGTCATCTTTGATCTCTTTCCTGTAAGGGATGCTATGTCAGCTAAACCAAATCACAATAGACCGACGTACCTTGGCATAATTCGATGAAGATATCTCATCTGCAAGATCAACTAATTAGAGTAATACATTTATAAACAAATAGGTGTATAAACACATAAACATCATTCTAGCTAGAGGCCAGTCATCAATGCATGACCATATCAACTACACATACCATGACCTCATGCATGACAAAAAAAACCATATCAATGTATACTGACAACATGCAAGCATTAACAACAAGTAACTAATCATACACTCATGACGACACATTCCAAGAAAACACCTGATGAGCTCCATCATTAGGTATAATTGGAGGGGTTAATTGTAACCCTTTTAGCCTTATTAGTCTCTCTTTCTCACATTTAATTATATTATGGTCATATTTTTCTAGTGTAGATGGTGATTAAGGCTTGTCATACTTCGAATGCCTAATATGGGGTAAATGCAGAATAATCACGAAGATATTCCACTTTTGTTAAATATTTTACAATTAAAACTTAGAGTAGACAACAAGGAGAGATTCTATGAGGGATGTCCACCTCCTTAACTCCCAAATGCAGCCTAGGGATCCTCAAGATTCCCTCCAACAACTCGAAATCAAAGGCATCCAAGCAAGTGGGAGCTCAAGTGCACCATAGATCCACTTCTCTTGCAGTCAAAGGAGACACATCATAAATTTTTTAGGGAGCTGTTGGTAGCTACCCTTTATGTTAAATAGGGCAGAGCAAGAGCTCATTAGGATTCAAACTTTGAAGGAAGCTAGTAGACTCTTAACTCTTGCAATAGGTTTTTGAAACTTTTATGATTATGTAATGAGACTATTTTATACAATAATATGAGTATTTAGATTTCCCTTCACAAATTTTAGTTTCAAAGGGTTGGGCTTGTGGGTTAGGTTCTAATCCATTGGCCTTAGTCTCGCTCTTGTGTATTCATATTTATCTTTATGCCATTGTAGCTAGTTTTCTTTATGAGTTTTCGCTAGTTTGTTTACATTTCAATTTACTATTTTTAAATTGCTTCATTTTACCTTTGTTGTAGTTAGGCTTGCATAGATCTTGGTACAGTAGCATATAAACTCAGAAAGTTGTGTGTCAAATCCTCCCTCTCTCATCTCTTTCATTGGAGCTTGAGGAGGGTATATCTTTAGTTTATGATTTATTGAAAGGAATAGCTAGGTTTTTGTAGTGTCATGAACTTGTTGAGAATAGTGAGTTAGATTTCCATTTGAATTCTTAAGTAGGTTTTCTTATCAAATTCAACTCATCTTCTCCATCTTATTCATCATAGATTTCACAATTTTGGTTGCATGAACAGGTAGCTTAATAGCAGGTTTAAGTAGCACAATAGAGGAGGACTTCACCATCACCCCTAGCTTCATTTCTCACCTTTCATCGGCCTTCTTTCAACTAAATCGCCTTCAACCCTATTTTTGAGATTTTCACCTTCACACCATGAGCAACCCTAGAAGTGCAAGACAGGATTTGCAAGATGTTTTGTGCTTGGCCACCTTCCTTCCATCCAAGTACACCTTAATTATGTTGGGTATGTGTTATATTCTTTCCATGACTAGTCGCATGCACGGGGGGGGGGTGGTAACAGGGAGGGGGCGAGAACGCCCCATGTACGTTGCGCCAGGTGTAGCAGCCCCCCCTATCCAGGGGTTCGCAGGGGGTAGGTAGCCCCTTATTCGGAGTCTGGGGCAGCGCCCCAGGAATTTTTTTCCTTATTTTTTGGTGGCTGGTCCCGCCTATGGTTTTGTGAATGGGTTTGCATATGGTTTTGGGGCATGATGGGTTCGGCTCTTGGTATTTTGTAGATCCATTTAAGGGAAATACGGTTATGTTCTAATCTAGGGTTAATGGATTGGGGTTTATAAATGCTTTGGCATGTATATATATGTGTTGTAACGCCAAAAGGAATATAATGAAAAATCAAGATGGTAGTACCGATTTGGGATCCAGAGGAAAATCTCTATGTATATCTATTTTATGTTTTATTCTCTCGCTATTGTTTATTTTCTGTCTTTATGAATTCGTTTGCAAATAATTTCTATACAGGGTTAAAACCTACACATTCCACCTCCTCTACACTTTTTCCATCATTTTTGGCCTCAGATTTCCCTCGGCCTGTTTCTTGTGGCAATTCAGGACTTTCCTGTAGCACTACAGGAAACCTGTAGCAAACCCTGTAGCAGCACTAGTGGGCCTCACCTTCAACCCAGAAACCATCATCAACCCCATCTAGACCTGCCATAACCATCAAGACACCTTCAACCCTGCATCCATGAGTTTCATACCTTCCTAAGCCACCATAGCTCCTTCTCCTCCTTGCTACAAAAAAATGCGTTTACAAGCATGATTAGTGTTGGGTCCCTTGTTTTGAAATTCAACAGATTTTGAGTTGTGGCTAGTATGTGGCAGAACATAACCACGGTAGGCAGAAAGATGTAAAGGTTGTGAAGGAGAAAAGGACAGGTGTCGCGGCTGTTGCAGGAGAAAGCACAGATGGTGAAAGAGCGCGGAAGGAAACGAGCAGTGGAACTCCCGATGAACAGAAAGAAACAGAAGACAGCCAAGCGAGAAGAAAGGAGGAACTTTCAGTCACGCTGGAAGTAGAACAAATAGGCATCCAACCAGTGGATAGGGAGGTTGGTGCAGACGGGAATAGGCAACAGGGAGCTACAGGAGAGCTCTGTCTATGTTGTATTGTTCTCCATTCCTCTATTCTTTTGTATTTCTCTTTGTCCAATAGGACTTCTTGTATTCTATTTTGTTCAGGCTTACGCAGTTGAGCCTTCTAATAGTTTGTCACTGATAGCTGATGCTTAATATAATCAGAAGTGTTGTTTCAAGTATCTGTTATGGGTTTTAATGAATGGTTTTGTAAGCACCTTTTAAAATTTTATTTACTGCAAGTCTGAACGCATTTCAGAGAGATATATGTTATGGAATGTTGTGTTATGGTTGTTTAGACTTTTAACTTAACTTTGATTCAACTGTATCGATGTTGTTGGGATGATACCGATCGATTCCCTATTAGAGTAAGGTCGTGGCACGCCTCAGGTGAGACTCTCAGCTCTTCGGAGTAGGGTGCAAATGCTGGCGTGAAGCTAGACTATGGTGGAAAACCTTGTTGGCTTTTAACCTGAACCCGGGTCTTCTCTGCGAGACCTGTACTCTCACCAAAAAATGGTTCTGTTGCCGGGACCCGAAAATTCATTTGGGAGCTAGATCATGGTATCTCGGATCTTTGAAAGAGAAATATGAAGCTGGTGGGATAACCACCTAGATAAGTTCATTGCTCAGCAAGCTGAGCTGAGACGACTGAAGGAGAAAACGATTAAAAACATGGTTCTATTCTTCGACTCTGCTAGTGATCCCTACAAAATATTTTGGGGAAAGTTCCAAGAAGAACTCTATAACTGTTTGCGGATGATTCAGACCAAGGCTGTCAAGGAAAAGTCGCGGAAGATCAATCGCAAGTGGGCACACGAGGATCTAGTGGCTCTTCATCGGTTAAACACCGATTTAACCCGAGCCGTAGATTTTTGGGTGGAATCTACCTTGGACGCATATATAGTGGAGTTTGCAGCCAAGTGCTACTAGTCTTTCTCAAGAGCAGAAGATACCTTCAGATCTGGGTTAAGGGGGAAGCTGCTGAAGGAGATTCCTTTGTCAATTAAGGCATTGATGGTAGACGAAGGACTGATGGGATTCCAAAAAGTAGAGATGGAAGCGTAAAACCTCCAGTGCCAGGGGAATGGATTAAGGGAGAGATGCTACAAGAACAGTGAAAAGGGGGAGTAGGACTATGGATGTCGAGACCACCAATAGGCTCAGGGAGCGACGAGCACATCTAAGGGCGTAGATTGCAGAAAGGTGGCTAGAGAGGGTGATAAAGGAGTTGAAGAGACAAGAAAGTGGTCGAAAGAACAAAGAGGAGGTGCCTTAGATGACAAAGGGACTGGAAGGTCAGGTGGGTCCCCATGATATAGGATGGGTCGTTAAAGAAGTGCGAGAGGTGTATAGGAGTCCAGCCCATATGGAGAAAGGAAAAAATTCTGACGGAGAAGGTACAGATGCGTGCCCGGAGGAGGTGTCCGATGTGGAGATGCACGTTGCAATAAAGCAACTATTTCAAGAAAGGCCAGCCTCCATATCTCAAGGTATTCCTAGTCCCCACAGTTCAAGTAGCTCTAGCCCCAACCTTCCCCTGGTGCTCTATAAGCCCATAAGTGAAATTTTTGTTAAGTTGTGAGAATTAAGTAAGCTGCACAGTATTCAGTCTCCAATAGTAACACATACTAGTAGTAGGATTGCTAGTGGCACAATCTCACAACCAGGATCCAACGGCTTAATTTTAGTAACACCTATTCAAGTGAACATGGCGGGATCACTTACCCGGTATCTAGAATTCTCTGGGAGGGGTAACGACGAAGTCGAACAGCACTGGTACCTCTACGAGGCCATATGGAGGGCACGACAGACACAATATTTTGGGAATTTGATAGAATTTCAAACCACCCTTAGGGAGAGATCCCTAAACTGGTTTATGAAATGGTCGGAAGCTCACCCGAATCCAGCGATGGCATATGTAAAGAGGGATTTCATTAAGGAATTCAAACTGCCCCAAACAGACCAACAAGGCATGTCAGAGATGTGGGAAATCAAGCAACGGGAAGGAGAAACTGCTTGGGATTTGATGCAGAGATTCAAGGACGCAATCAGAAAACTCAGCTATCCAA
Organism: Pinus albicaulis; assembly: GCA_034641835.2. Classification (NCBI taxonomy): domain Eukaryota; kingdom Viridiplantae; phylum Streptophyta; class Pinopsida; order Pinales; family Pinaceae; genus Pinus; species Pinus albicaulis. The sequence goes on from CM076578.1 coordinate 121,714,332, forward strand.
TTGATCCAAACCATTAGAGGGACTGGTTCATTAAATCTCTACTACCTTTGACCCGAACTCCATTGACTCAACAAAGGATCGAGACGTTGCAGGATGCACTAGAGCAGGCAATGAAGATAGAAGCTATGGCGGGTTACCTGCAAGAGTTTAAGGGAGGAGCAGCGGTACAGGACCCCTATATAATGGGTCTGCAGCATCAAATATCCATTCTGACAGAAAAACGCAAGGAAATTCAACCAATGCAATCGGCAAGACCGAATGTATGGTGCACGCATTGTCTCATGGAGGGACATGTGGCAAGAATGTCCCCAGTTACGGGGCCAAAAAGTGGGAACATCGACCGTAGGGGCATAGGGGGCTCCACCACTAGGGGGTTTGTGCAAATAAACACCCAAGGGATATATCCACCGCAACAGCAATACACAGGGTTCCCTACACAACAAAGTCCAGCCACCAATGAGTACTGTGAAATATGCAAAAATATGGGCCATCAACCTCGCCTGTGTCCGATCTTACAGAAATATTCCAATGTTCAAAATAATATATAATGTGATTTCTGTGCCTTAATCACCCACAACACAGAGTAGTGTCGAGCATTGGATGCACTGGCGGAGCGGCTGGACCGGCCTTCATACAGAGTAAACGAAGCTCCCCGAGGAAGAGGAGGAGGCATGAGAGGAGGCCAAGCAGGAGGTAGAGGCCCAGTAAGATGATAAAATTGTGACTAGGAAGGACATGTAGCTAGAGAATGTCCACTCCCTAGAAGACCCTGGTGTTCTCGGTGCTGGGTTAACACACACACAACAAAATATTTCTCGGAGCTTATCAAAAGATGGGAGGAAAGAGCTAGACAGAGGGGGACAAATTTAGTAGATGCAGAACCCAGGTTAATGGGAACTCAGAAAATTCTGAACGTGGCCATAGTAACACGAGGAGGAAAAATAACGGGGGAAGATGTGTGTACTATGGACCCAATAAAATTGATCAGGATAGCATCCCCAAAGCTCCTGATCAAACCAGAATGACAGAAACAATTTTTTCAGGAAGTAGAAGAAACGCTCGCCCAATTGGGGGGAAACAAAAGAATTGAGTTACAAAAAATTCAGGAAGACAATGAAACCCAAATTTATTCTGAAGCTTTGATCCAAGAGTGGTTCCATCTATTCCTTAAAATTGTTAACAATGCACCAATGCTAGAACGACTAAAGCAAAACCTGGAAGGGGTGTTGAAGAAGAACATAGGAGCAAGAGAATTAGCAGAGGTAGACCAGAAGTATATACAGATAATAAAGAGAAATAAACGAAGGATGGGGAAGGAATTCCGAGTGAACACACAAGTTGCGGGGTTCCAGATTAAAGACACCATGCTTGATTTGGGATCTGATGTCAACATCCTACTAAGAAAAACTTGGGAAGCATTAGGAAGGCCAAGATTGACATATTCACCGATTCAACTTCGGATGGCGAACCAATATTGCATTGTTCCCATCAGTAGACTGGAGGAGGTTGAAGTTGACATTGCGAGAGTAAAGACTTTTATGGATTTTGAAGTCATCAACATCATGGGAGATAAAGATTCGTACCCTGCACTGTTAGGAATTGATTGGGCCTTTGAAAATTATGTGATAATCGATCTGAAGAAAGAGCTGATGGTCTTCGAGGACGGGGAGATCAGATTCACTTAGCCACTCGACCCATACCAAGGACCGAGATATACAGAGACTGTGGATAACAGAGAAGATGCTAAGCTTCTGGACCATCTCTATCAAATGACCACAGGAAGAAGAGAAGATTACATTAACCCGACAGCAGAAGGCTCGGTAAGTTGGAGAAGCATCCAAAGCTCAGAATTGGGATCAGAAATAGCTTGGGATGATTGGCAGCAAGGAGGGTATGAAATAAATACAAGGAGATGCGCCAATATTGGAAGAGTCAATTGGATCGGGGCCGAGATCCATGAATACCCAATCTTATCGGATATGAAGGCTGTAAGTCTTTTCATAGCCAAGATAGAAACTACGGTACCGTAAAATCAAAGAGTACCATTGATGGACATGGCATTACAATACACATCTGCAAGATGGTGGAGTAATCATCGCAACTCATTGAAGCAATGGGACGAAGTTGCGGCAGCACTGAAAGCCATATTTAAGGAGGAGGAAGGACCTAGAAGTAAGGGCAAGTACCAAGGGGACTCAGATCCCAGAAACCATCTGGAGAAATGTGAAGCCCAATGGAGAACCGATGGATATCTAGAAGAATTGTGGGTCCACCAGTTTATCCACTCTCTAGACGTAATTCCAAAGGCCTGGTACCTGACGGAGGAAAAAAGGAGAGGGACCCACAAATGGCAGGAAGTTGCGGAAAACTTCACACAGTGTTTCTCGTTTGAAGGAAATACCAAGCCAGTTACACAAGCGTTGCAGGATATCAAGAAGGTATTGTTCTTCCCAGATATTCAACAGACAGACAAGCAGTCATCTCAATACCAGGGTATCCAACAAAAGGTGGCATGTCAAAAAATTAATAGTGAGATGGACGATGACAATCTGGAGGATCTCAGGCACTTGTATTTTGAAGAAACAGAAGGGGAGAGGGACATCAAAGAAGAACCGACAACAGAAGGGATACATTTTTTGCCTCTCAGAACCAAGAAAGTAAATATTGGAATAAATGAAAAACCTAAATTGGTGACAATTGGAGACTACTAGGATGAACAAACAACTAAGGAAATATTCAGTGTACTCTAGGAATATGAGGACTTGTTTCCTTCATCAGTAGAAGATCTAAAGGGCATAAAAGGGGAGATGGGGGAAATGTGGATGATACTAAAGCCCGATGCAAGGCCTGTGAAACATAGACCATATCGTCTGAACCCAAGAGTAAAGGAAAAGGTGAAAGAAGAGATCGACAAAATGTTGAAAGAAGGATTAATATTCCCAATATAAGAAGCAGAATGGGTAAGTCCCATAGTTATGCAGAACAAAAAGGAGAAATCGGAGATATGAGTCTGTTTAGATTACAAAAGCTTAAACAATTCTTGTATCCATGATCCGTTTCCTACTCCATTCAGTGACGAAGTCCTAGACAAAGTTGCAGGGAACGAGGCATACTCATTCACCGATGGGTTCTCAGGATACCATCAAGTAAGAATAGCGGAGGAAGACAAGAGAAAGACAACATTCATCACCGAATGGGGATTTTTTGCATACAATGTGATGCCATTCAGATTGAAGAATGCACCTGCAGTCTTCTCTCGCATTGTGATAGCCGCATTCCGAGAATACATCCACAAGTTCTTAGAAGTCTATATCGACAACTGGACTGTTTATAGCATACTAAAGGATCATGCGAGCCAGTCGAGAGTAATGTTTGATAGATGTCGACAACAGATCTCGTTGAACCTGAATAAGTGTATATTTTCCGTACCATTTGGGACACTGCTAGGGCACGTGGTATGTAATCAAGGTGTCTGCGTAGACCCGACCAAAGTAGCAGTGATTGTCAGTATGGAGGTGTCAGAAACGGTAAAACAGCTAAGGTCACTGCTGGGCCACACAGGTTACTATCGGCGTTTCATTCGCAACTATGCCAAGATAACAGAGCCATTAGAAAATCTATTGAAGAAGTCAGAACAGTTCTAGTGGACGGACGGCTACAGAACAGCCCTGGAAACCCTAAAAGAAAAGCTGGCAAGTGCGCCAATACTAATCCACTCAGACTGGGACAAACAGTTTCATGTACACATTGATGCTTCCAACATTGCGCTCGGAGCGGTCTTGGCTCAACCTGGAGACACTTCAATCGATCATCCGGTATATTTTTCCAGTCGCAGGTTGTCAATAGTAGAACGGAACTACACAACAACAGAGTGGGAGGCATTGGAAATGGTGTACTCTCTTCAGAAATTCTGGCACTACCTGTTGGGAGGTAAGTTAAAAAATTTCACAGATCACTCAGCATTGAAATACTTAGTAAACAAGCTAGTCTTAGAAGGGAGAATCTACAAATGGCTCCTAGTTTTCCAGGAGTTCACCTTTGAAGTAATTGTAAAGCTCGAAAGACTTAACATAGGGCTTGATCACCTATCCCGACTAGAGAATGGAGAAAATGGAGGATCTCTATATGATCAGTTGCCAGATGCTAATATTTTCATAGTAGAAGCCATCCCAGACTACCTAAACGAGATAGCAGCCTACCTCACGACAGGGCAGTGTCCGCAAGAGTATACTTCAACATAGAAGGGCACCTGGTAGTTCGAGCTACGGAGTATCATCTGATAGCGGGACATCTATACAAGATGGGGCTCGACCACATTCTTCAAAGATGTGTCCTGGACCACGAAAGGGAAGCTGTACTATGGGAAAGCCACAGTGGTGTTGTGGGAGGGCACGTGGGAGCTAAACCGACGGCATGCAAGGTACTACAAGCAGGCTTATGGTGGCCAACAATACACAAGTACAGCAAAGAATTTGTTTAGAAATATGACGTTTGTCAGCAGACAGGACGACCATCTCACAGAGATGAGCTTCCGCTTCATCCGATAAAAGTACTGCAGCCATTCGAAAAGTGGGCAGTCAATTTTTTAGGACCAATTACACCGGTCCCAAGATACTCAAAGGCAAGGTACATAATAATGGCAACCAACTACCTGACGCGCTGGGCAGAAGCAGTGCCAGTGAGGAACTGCATGGCAGAGACTGCTGCTAGGTTCATATTTGAAAATATAATCAGCCAATTTGGATGTCCAAAAATTTGACCAGCGACCAAGGTACCCACTTCATCAACGACACCATTAAGTCCCTCCTAGAGAGTTTCATGATACAACACCATAAAAGCAGTATGTATCATCCGCAAGAAAACAGTACAGTGGAAGCATTCAACAAGATTCTAGAGAAGGGAATAATGAAGATATGCAATGCGCAGCGTGATGACTGGGATGAACGGATACCAGCAACATTGTGGGCATACTGAACAACGGTAAAACCACTAAACAACCAAATTCCCTTCCAGCTATTTTATGAAAGAGAAGCGGTAGTCCCAGCGGAATTCATCATACCAAGCCTTCTAATCGCAACAACTCTACAATTATCTGAAGAAGAATCCCTAAAGGAGAAATTGCAGGAGCTACAAGAACTTGAAGAAGGATGATTTCTTGCGGAATTTCATCAGACGGTACAAAAGGAGAGACAGAAATCTTTGCATGACCAGCATATTAAGCACAAGACTTTTCAGGTCGGGGAGAAAGCTCTACTCTATGACAGTAAATACCAGAAGTTCCCAGGGAAACTGCAGATGCATTGGCTAGGACCATTTCATGTCCATTAGGGGAATTTTGAGATCTAAAATGGGCCTCCTAAGGAAAATGTACAGTCAACATTCACTTTATGAGAACCAATCACATTTTATGGGATGACATCATCCCTAATGGTTGAGGTGGCATTGCTTGAGTTAAAGGTACTTACTTGTGATATCCTCAATGGTGGATAAAAACTCATGGTTAACCATGGTAGTGCTCCAAGTACTTTTAAAGTCAAAGTAAAGTACTCATAATAAATGTCATTTCACACTTTTTGAATAAAAATATATTATTGTCATTTCATATTTCTTGAAATAAACAATGCATATCCCTATACATTTATTATATTACATTATTTTTATATAGTATATTAATTACATGTTATTATACAATATAAGTAATATAAATTTTAATTAATAGCATAAAATATAATTAAGAATTTATCAATTTATATTTATATTTTATTTTAAGTTATTTAAGTACAAAGGACAAATGCATTAGTTGTTCAATGATAGTGATTTTTTCTTGAAAAACTCATTCTTATTTATAGTCACATCAATATAATTGCTTTATTAATTTTATTTTGGTACAACTTTTGAATTGAATTTAACTATGGTTATATGGATTGTGGTGCAAAAATTGAATTGCAAATTTATAAATATTATTTTATTATTTCCTTAAGAGGCCCATTTTAGACCTCAAAATTCCCCTAATGCATAGAAATCAAACATTCAGGAGCAGTTCGGTTGGCACAACTGAACGGCCAAGTTCTACAGGGATGGGTCAACAATGCATGCCTGAATCCCTACCAAGAGTAATTTAACCATTTCATTTTCAATAACTCTCGCAACCGAGAGGAGTCAGTAGGGTAGAATAGGGTCAATAACTCTCTCACACCCGAGATGAGCATAGATAGGATTCAGCATAATAAAAGAAATTACATTTGTGTTGCGGAGACTGCAACGCAACCAATAGTGGTCGGGGAGGGGTAGTGTCCAGCGTGTCATCCACGTCAGATAGAAAAGCGTGCTGAACATCAGCCCATCATCATTAAGCGTAGTACCAGTGTCAGTCCATAGGATTACCAAGATTTGGAAATAATTTCCATAACTAGCATCACCCATACTGTAATAAATTTTCCATAATTAGACATAACCACCAGCCGTCGCGTCTGCCCAAATCCCAAAACCACATTCAGCAATGTTAGAACCCACCTCAGTAGCTAACTAATCACATGATTGTAGCCGCGGGAGAAGCCAGGGAAAAATTAATTAGTTATGGGGTCTCATCAACCTCACCCGTGCCGGTTACTTACATAACCCACATGCAGAGAAGCGCGAGAATGCCGGAAAAATCCAAGTTAGAGTTAGAAACCTCCAAAAGAGCAAGGGAAGTTGAACCAGAACCAGAACAGAGAAGGCGTCCGGAAGAAGGCATTCAAGAGAAAAGAGAGAGAAATGTTCTATAGGTATACCAGCAACGAGCCAGAATGACAAGAGTAAGCCCAGCGGTTGTGGAACAGGAGATGGACAGCAGAATTTAGAAAATGGAGTCCATTGTGGGAAAATACGACAGTGCGACCCTGATCGACACAGACCTTATGGATTCTTTTGAGTTTCCTGCACTAAAAAGGCAGGTGTACATCGAGAATTATGCAACAAAAGCAAGGCGGGCAGCAGCAAGAGTCCTGCCTGAGTTCAGGGGTATCCAACATTCCACCATAATGAATTTAAGGAACTTACCAGTGTTCGAGATTACCGGCGCTGCGATGCAGTGCAAAAAATTTCTGTTAAGCAGGATTCAGAACAACTCTCTATGGCTTGGAAAGGAAATCCCAATTCATGTCGAAGACATCCATAGATTAACTAGATTATCGCAGGAGGGAAGGGATGTATCATCAACATTCCAAATTGTATCTAATAGGGTGAAGAAGTCTGGAGACATAGACTACTACGCTAAGTATGACACTCGAAGAGGAGGGAAGGGAGAAAAGATTGAGTTGATTAATAGACCATAGGTCAAGTTCGCTTGCTACCTAATTGCTAGCAAGACAATGAGGCACTATATAAAAGGGGAGTTCACATTAGATACAATTTCGGTTGCGAAGCTTGTGTCCAAGGGACAAGGCTGAATTGGTGCTCTTTCCTACTAAAAGAATTGTTCGAAGCTTGCGAGGACAATTACAAGAGAGCGACCAGGTTTATCTATGGATATTTTATCATGGCACTGGCCATGTGGAAATGGACCTTCCCCAGCATCAGGATACCAGTAGAGATAGCAGAAGACCAACCTGTGGCAATGAATTTTGTGTCGTGGAAGGTGTCTGGAGACCCTAGCACAAAGGAAGTGAATGCAGAAGCCTTCAGAGTTTGGTATGGCCAGATGGTTGACATCGTAATGAGTCAACAAAGGATTCCAAGAAATCTACTAGATGGATATAGTGAGAAGGTCTGGTTCAGAATCACACATAAGCATACTTTTCTTAGGCCTACATGTGTACCAGAAACAACGTTCCAGATGAGGACTTTGAAGTTCCAGATTGATGAAGCAGCCTTCCACGCGGAGGTCTGTTCATGGCCAGGAGTGGCAATGGAGATCAGGGATGGAGTGTGCTCGTACTTCTTTGACAGAATGCTGCCAAACCTGCTACTAGGAGAAACTTCGGAGGAAGCAGCGACCAAGATGTCAAACCTACAACTCTTCCTAATTATTTAGCAGTTGTGCACCAAGGTAAAAAACTTTAATAGAGTAGTTCAAGTACTAGCAAGTGATGCCACTCCATTTCCAACATTTTTAGAATTTCAGGCATCCTAGTCTAACCCATCTCCCAGCACGGCCTCCATCTTTGCGCCCATCCCCAATGTCTTGTTTAATTCACCACCCCCAGTAGCTACAATGCTAGTTGGAAAGAGTAAAGCTGCAAAACCCGTAGTAGCACCGAAGGTAAAAAGGGCCAAGGTCGCAGGATCTAGCCCAGTGGTGGACCTCACAGGGGAGGATCCACCCCGACAGTTAAGTGTGGGGGTACCAATCCGAGAAGAACCAATAGTTGAGCCCGAAGAGGCTAGAGGAGTACCACCCCACAACCCCATATCCCCCCTCGATTTCTTAAACATCCGCACATATCCACCTCGCACCCACCAACTACCACCCACCACCTCATCCATCTCCCGGGAACCCCACAACTCTGCACCATCCACTTCATCAGCTACCATGTTCGATCCAGTCGTCAGAAGAATAAACAATGGGGACCATGGAATGGAGGCTAACTCGAGTATAGAAGTGGTACCCCCAGTTAACCCAACCATGATCTCGCAAACTACTTTTACCGACCTCATTAATCATTTAGAGCAGTTGATGGAAGGAACAGCTGGGTCACTTCTCGAGCAGACTTCGCTTCACCCAACTGACCTAGCAGGTCAACAAGGACAACAAGATCTACAGATGGCAGACTCCAGCAACCGGCTACAGCACCAAACACCGCCACAATCACCGCAGGGCCAGTAAGCGAGATCTATCGCCAACGAACAGCCACTTCGTGCACGAATGCCAGATCAGGGTACCTCTGGTACCGAAAGCATGGAAACTTGGGGGATAGCCCAGCTGTACCATTTCATTTAGAGAGCGGCCCAACAAGCCGAGAGACTCCACTTGGAGCTCCAGCAGAAATGCGAATAACAGCAAAAACAGATAAGCACGCTTACTAAACAGCGTGAATAGCTGACGATGGAAAGGAGCAGTTGCAAGAGCAACTGGAGATAGTAACCAGAGTATTCAGGGAAGTGTGGCTTACAGTAACGACCAGCAGCAGCCAAATACTAGAAGAAATGCAGGAGACTGATGTAGTCAGGCGGGCGGTCCACCTCAGGGTGGCATATTCAAATCTTCAACGGGAAAATGTGGAACTCAAGGCGGCATTGGCAGCCCGACCCACATTACCCGACCCAGCGGTTGTGTACTCGGCACAGATATCAGAAAGACAGGGCCAAGTAACGAAAATGCAGGAAGTTCTAAGTACTGCAGCAAAAGAAGCATTTGACCTACTGAAGGGTCTACAAGAATGCTTGACAGCCCTTACTCTGAAGGCACAACCGGTCTCGCTACAACTTCAATAGATATCCAGAGAAATCCAGGAAGCCATGGACCCGACTGGACTGGACCAACTCTACGCCCAGGAAAATGTGTTAGAGGTCCAGATACAGCAAATAGAGGAGACCTCAATGGCGGCCAAGCAAGCCATCTGAGAGCTTTGGCAGCTTGTAAAACTTAGTGCATAGACAATGCAGCAATTGGCCTCTGAGGCCAACATTCAAATCAACACCGTGTTTGGTGCCCTGCCGCCGAATGTAGGGGAAGAAGTTGTCACAAAAATCACGGCCAAAACTGAAGAGCTAATGCAAGGGTGGCAGCAAGCCATGGCAACCTTCCGAGAACTCAAGGCATCAGCTTTAAACAAGGTCCCAAATTTGGGGCCCTTGTTTGGACAACCAGGAGAAGGGAGGTAGGCAGAATAGGGCACAGGGCCGAGCAGACCCATGGAAGTAGAGACAGTGCAGGACAATTGACTCGGGGCGAGTCAATAGGATGTGGTCGGGGCCTGTTGGGGCCCTTGTTTTGAAATTCAACAAATTTTGAGTTGCGGCTAGTACGTGGCGGAACGCAACCACGGTAGGCAGAAAGATGTCAAGGTTGCAAAGGAGTAAAGGACAGGTGTCGCGGCTGTTGCGGGAGCAAGCACAGATGGCGGAAGAGCGTGGAAGGAAACGAGTAGTGGAACTCCCAATGAACAGAAAGAAACAGAAGACAGCCGAGTGAGAAGAAAGGAGGAATTGTCAGTCATGCTGGCAGCAGAACAAATAGGAAGCCAGCCAATGGATAGGGAAGTTGGTGCAGACGGGAATAGGCAATAGGGAGTTGTAGGAGAGCTCTGTCTGTGTTGTACTATTCTCCATTCCTCTGTGTTTCTGTATTTCTCTCTGTCCAATAAGACTTCTTGTATTCTGTTCTGTTCAGGCTCACGCAGTTGAGCCTTGTAATAGTTTGTCACTGATAGCCGATTCTTAATATAATCAGAAGTGTTGTTTCGAGTATCTATTATGGGTTTGAATGAATGGTTTTGCAAGAACCTTTTAAAATTTTATTTACTGCAAGTCTGAACGCATTTCAAAGAGATATATGTTATGGAATGTTGTGTTATGGTTGTTTAGACTTTTAACTTAACTTCGATTCAACTGTATCGATGTTTTTGGGATGATACCGATTGTCTCCCTATCAGAGTAAGGTCACGACACGCCTTGGGTGAGACTCTCAACTCTTCGGAGCAGGGTGAAATGCCGGCGTGAAGCTAGACTACGGCAGAAAACCTTGTTGGCCCTTAACCCGAACCCGGGTCTTCTCTGCGAGACCTGTACTCTCGCCAAAAATTAGGTCATGATTAGATGCATGATTAAAAGCATGATAGTTAAAGCATGAAGTAGTCAGAGTTTTTTTAGCCATTTTGCCTAGAAATATGTGATTAGATCAGTCTTCTTTTTGGAATTTCAATTCAACAATTTACTTCACGAAGATGCCTAGTTTGCTTCCATTTCTTGCCATAGCTTAAAATGTAGATTTCTTTCCTTGAAAAATATCTAGATGTATCTTCTTGCTTTAGAATATTCCTTTGATTGTTGATATATTAATGGTTTCGAGTTACGTGTAGTTCTAGGTCTAATTCAGAAGCATGACATACTTCACCTAGAAACCCTAGCAATAGCACCCTTCTGTAGGACTCTGAAGAGGATGGCATGAACCCCGGGTTGATAAAGTAAAGTAGAGTAGCCTCTAGGAGTTGTAGCACTCTTGGTGCAATACCATGGCTCACCACTTTTTGGCACCGTAACCGGGGAGGTGTCTAAGTAGATTCTTTGATTCTATTTTAGCATTATTTTATGCTTTTCTTTTACATACAGTTTCAAAAATATTGAAAAATACAAAAAAAAATATTTTCATGCCTCGTAGGAGTAGGGATAATCAAGGAATTTTTTTACCAAAAACCCCCATATCCCCACACAGTCACCCTTCACTCTACTTCAGTGACTGTGAGGTTGAAAACACCATAGGTGATCCTTTTGAAAACTTTGAAGAACCTATTGGAGAAGAAGAAGAACTTGTTTCACCAGAGGGACCTGCTTCACCAATACAAGCCATGGTTAACACTGAAGCCTAGGGAGTCTTTCCCATTAGAGAGATAGATGGGGAAACTAAGATGAAGAACATTAGCATCTCATCCCTTCCACATTTCCATGGACTTACCTTTGAGGACCCTGACACATTCATGTTTGAATTTTCTGTTGTCTGTAGGACCTATGACTATGCCTCAGATGATCAAAAGTTGAAGTTATTCCCATCTAACCTTAAGGATGAAACCTTGCGCTCGTTCATGGGTCTTCCTGGGAACAAAAAAAATACCTGGGCACAAATGCAAGAGGCCTTCAACAACAAGTATAGGGACTATTGAAGGTCCAAGGAAACTAAAGAGGAAATATTCAGGATGACTCTAGGGCCTTCTGAATCCCTAGAGGATTACAAAGAAAGATCCCAGTTAAATTACAAAAGGGCCAACTGCACCCTTAATCCCAGATCACTTAAAATATTACTTTTCTGAGGGATAACGTAGGAGGTGATAGAAACCCTCAATATGATATCAAGGGAAGATATCTACCAGCTGCCTTATGAGGACATAAAAACTATCTTTAGGAACCATTCTAGGGTAGCTAGGAAGAAAGGCAGATCTAGCCAAAGTATGACCAATACCCCTTCCTCTTCCACCTCTATCAAGCATGATATTGGAAATATGTTGTAGGACTTCAAGAGTGAGATGGTGCACACCTTTTCTTTGCAAATGGACACAATGTAGATCAACAAGAAGCAAGAGGAAGAAAAAAGATCCTTGGCTATATTTTTCCCTAGATGTACTAAAATACACCCTCGAAATGAATGTCCATTAAATGTCATAGAGGTTTTCTTAGTCTATGAGGATAATCATGCCACAAACAGGTTTACCTCCTTACCTGGGCTCAAAGTTGTATATCAATGTGGGGCAGTAGGACCGGAGCAACTCTCTTTCATAAAACAAAGAAGGCCTCAAGGCCCTCAGTCATATCACCAGGGTATGAAAGGGGCACCTTATTCCTATTATCACCACAATCATAATGTACCAATGCAGTCTTGGTACACCCCCCACTCCTCCATCATGGCCTACACCTCCTACTTGCCCTTACAACCCTCCATATCATCCTCAACTAGTGAACCAACCATTTCAGTAGTATGTTCCTCAACCACTGATCTGAAAATGGTCTGGATAACTTATTATGTATTACAAGAACCTCCCACTCAATTTAACAATTAAACGATCTAGCTTGTACTTGACAATTTGCGGAATTTATGCTTGAAAGTGGTGTATGATTTTTTTACTATTTATGTGTCTTAAGTTCATTTGTTCTTGCTGAAATTTAACATGTAAAACAACAACATAATGCAGCAATAAAACATTTAAACACAACAACAAAATTAATCTATGAGTTCACCCAAATCTCGTGGGCTACGTCTCCTTTGAGCTTTGTCATCATGACTCGGCTCTTTGGGATTATGGTAAGGTTTTTTTTTTTAAAGTTCCACACTTAACTCCAATGAATACTAAAATGATACAAAGGGATGAACATACCATATATATATCCCTCTAATGGTTTTCCAAACTCTGCAAACAGCTTTAGGCTCCCGCTGACACGATTCCTTCTGTTTGTGCTCTAAGCTACTCTGAGCTTCTAAATGGCACAAAATCCCTCGGAATTCTACTTTTTCACTGAAACCACTACAGCTATATCTAGCACACATCAAACACCAAATATCGACCGACAAATTTCTCAAATCGAGCATTGCATCCCCAAACTAGGCTATCCTCCACAGTTTACCCAGGGCTGCCCAAAACTTCACATCAGCTTCTTGAGCTCTATAAGTTCTCAAAATGTTCTGAAACATCTTTCATTGGTTCCAAAATTTATGAAATAGTCAAGATAGACTATTCATTCATCAAAAATGGCCTCCGGCTGCTCTGGTTTCGCTTTCAACACCTGTCAGCACCCCCTGGCACTAGCGTCACTGAAAACTTCTTTGTTGGGTTTTCGACCTCTAGAAGTCCTCAAAACTTTCTAAAACCTCCTCCATTAGATTCATAAGTATTTTTACAATCAATAATGACTACTGGTTTGCTGCATATGGTCTCTAGCTGCTCTAGCTAGGCCTTGCACTGTTGCTGGCAAAAGCTGGCACTAATGGCCCTTAAAACTTTACTAAAGCTTTTCGGCTTTCTAAAGTTCTCTACAGGATTTTCAAACCATCTCATCAGATTCGTAACATCTGAAATATCCAATTTTGAATATTGGGTCTCTGGATAAGGCCTCTAGCTCCACTGGCTAGGCCTCAAACTATTTCTGCCTCCTGGTGGCCCTCATGGCCCCTTGAACTTCATTGAAGCAAAAAATTGCTCAGAAGCTCTTTGATGGCTTTGAAACATGCTCCATTGAGTTCATAAGGTCTGATATAGTCGAAATTAACTATTTTTGCACTTAATTTGGTTCAATAATGAGGGATTTATGGCCTTTCCAAGATTTTTGCCCAATGTCCCCCAAAATCCTCCTCCAAAACTGGGGGAACTCCAGTTAGGAGCGCCAATTTCGGTTTCGGAAGCTGCTCCAGAAATAGCGGAAACATTAAATGTTGCAATAAAAGGTAAGTGGGGCAGTCACATGGTGACCGCCACCCAAACCGCCGGAAGAACCGTTGTCATAACCGTACCATTAAATTCTTGTTGTGACATGTTCACATGACCCAGTTTTGCAGGTGGATAAGTTAACCGCCAGGTTTTGGCTCCTAGTCATAGGATCTTGAAGCATATGGATGGGGCTAGCCCTTAACCCTTCCATTCGTAAACATTTCAAACCACAAATTCAAATTACATCCCTTATATGTTAACGCATAATGTGTGGCGGAGACGGTCGGGCCTTTGTGCTAGCAGTCGGTTGAGCTGGTTTCGAATCCTGCAGATTATGCAAAAATTTTGATAGACCATCCATCTCCAGCCTGGGGCCACGTGACGGCCTCCGTGCCTGCCACGTGGCAGCCTGTGATAGGTCACAAAAACCAAATTCGACCCAACAGCCAATCAGTATTTGCCACTTGTGAGAACATGATTAGCCCTCCATGGAATATTCCAAGGAATATTCCCAAAATATTCCTTGGAATATAATTTTTAAATTTTTCCAAATTTAACAAAGTCAAACTTGATCAACTCATTTTTGGATTTTACTGGGCTTTTCAAACCTCAATAACTTCTGCATATGACCTCGGTTTTGAGAATCGTTTGCAGCGCCAAAATCGCAGCGACGAGACCTTTCCAGTCGTTTAGGTTTGGCACTCTTCTGAGCACATTGAATTTTGAGCTATCATTCTGGTCCATGATCCAGTTCTGATCACACCTCCCCACTGGGAATCTTTTGGACCCCAAAAGACTGATATACTGATCAGTACAGTAGATGAGAGTACAAAACCCTTTTCTCTTCAGCCTCCAAACACTTTCCTTGCATGGCTAGTGACTTTGAACCACAACTAGAAAGCAATTGACACTTCCCTTCCTAGATGCGCTTTTCCTCCTGTCTAGAACTGTCTTTCTTGCACTCACTCATAAATTTCTGGTGATAAATTTACAGAAGGAAACTGAACATCGCTGCCTTGAGAAATGATCCAAGGTGGCTCAAACAAACGAGAGATTACAACATAAAATATATGCATACAACCGAAATTTTCATATGTACAAAGGAGTATGTCTTACTGTGTTAAGAAGTCCATCCACTTCTTACCAAGCCACTTCCATGGCGACTTTTCCTGCTGCAACTCTTCTTCATGTGAAACTTCCTTTTTCACATCAATAATGGAATCCTTGGTTCCACCTTCGCCAGTATTTCTGTCCTCTTGCTGCATGTGCTTGGGATGACTAGTTGTATGCAAAGTCCAACAATGGGAAACAACATGTCCCCTCTTCTGGAAATAAGTGAAAATCTTATGCACCTTCTTTGAAAGTTGTCTTTGCCTCATCTGCTTTCTGTATGCTTTCTTCCTAATCCAGCATCTTGAAACATCATGGTTAAATCGACCACAATATGTACATCAAATATTTCTTCCATTTAAGCATGAAAAATTGTCATGCCTTGCAGAAACACAATCAAATTGATCATGGGAAGATTTATACCTCTTGTGCTGCTTTGCATGTTCATCCTTTTTGCCTTCATGAGGAGATGAACTACTAGAGGCTCCAGCTTTCATTTGCAGACTAACATCATCGTTCTTGTCTTGAAAACTGTCTGAACTCCAATGCTTTTCGAAAGAACCAACACATCTTTCTAAAGAGGAAACTGAAGACAAATTAGAATGGATAACCTCTTCCTCACGCATGTTCTTGGTCAAAGCCTCTTAGGCTTGATGAAGCTGCATCTCCATATCATGCAATCTTTGAAGAATTTCTTCCTTCTCTTGCTTTATGGAAAACAATTTCTCACGAATTTCAGTGCTTTCTCTTCTATCCTCAAACAGAATTTGCACCATGTACATCAATATAATAAAGTCACGCTTCATATCTTCATCGAAGAATCTTCATGTGAAGGAGGAAACCTCACTTTTAGAAGTTGACATTATGATGTCAATGAAAAAAATTAACTTCAACAAAGTTCACAAAGCTTTCAAAACAAATGACAAAGCTTTTGAACAAAATGGCTGTAGATACAAACTCTTATTCAAGTAGCCAAACAACAAACAAACTCCAAGAGCTTCTTAACAAACAATCGTCAAGAGGGTTTGTGTTCCAAGGGTGACCTTTAGGTCCTTTGGGGTAAGGAAGATGCCTTCAGCCCTTTCTTTCTTTTTATCCTCTCCAGGACTTAACTAATCAGTAGCTATCCCTTCACCTCCAGCAAACTCAAACAACAGTAATTTTGCAAACAGTAAAACAGTCAATCTTTTACACTGTTTAAACACCTTTCAAGCTATACAATAAATAGCTTTCTTTGTCAATCAAGCAACCAAGTGCTCCGATACCAACCTGATCTGAAAATGGTCTGGATAACTTGTTATGCATTACAAGAACCTCCTGTAGAAATTTGAATAACTGATATATTATTCACCGAGATTCTCTTGATCACACACTATTTTAACTTCATGCACAATACAGAATCTCTTCTACCATTGATCATTAATTGCGGAAATATAAACAATCACATGCACACATTAAAACCATAAACAATCACACATATGAACATAGCTCTGGAAGCCCCCCAGGAAGCTGTAAAACCTAACCATATAGATATTATATGTCATAGAGATCATGTAACACCATACACAGTTCACAAGCTCTCAAAGATAATCTCCAATTACACACCAATCAAACTAAATCTAGAAAACATGTCTGGACTCACACTGCTAGTCACTTCTTATCAAGGTAACTTCTGCGAAATATTGGCTCAATGAACTTGAATCACTTGGTATGGGAACTTACAATCTTCATTATACCTTCAATGAAATGTAGAAATCATGCACTGCAGAGAATGCATGAACTATAGTCACACTGCTTCTTTCAACAGAGTCTCTCCACCGGGTCTCCACCGAAATCGTCCATGCACTCAAGCAAGGATGTATTCTTAGTTGATTAATGTTGATAACATAATTGGGAAATAGAATAATAATTAATTTGCCACCACTCTCACTAGTGTATCAATCAGTTAGACTAGATACAACTAGCTCAACTATGTTTAACTGAGTTAAACTGAACACAACTCCATTATCTCCTCAATCAACTCCACCAAACTCTGTCACCTGAGTTCTAACTGAAGTCTCCATGCAATAGCTCCACTAAACCCTCAGGAATAGCGTAATTCCTTTTGTCAGCTGCATTTTCCACATCTGTGCACTGAAATGAAGTGCTCCAAGAGGATAAGATAATGTTTAGAGTTCAAATATTATTAAGAGCTAATAATATTCGACATATGTATTTTTAGACTGGCAATCTAAAAATAGATTCCGCCCAGTATGTCTAAAAATAGAAGTCCATCTATTTTTTCCGACTTGACCAACCATCCACAAATAGCATCCTGCAACTCATAGAACATGATCTATATGTCTAAAAATAGACATAGTCTAAAAATAGACTTTGCGCCAAAAATAGCCTGCGGGCCCACTTAGTGAAGGCGACTCCTTTCCACTAAGCTCATCATCTTGTTGTAATCTCAACACTCCCTCTCAACAAGATATGGATTATCTGCAACCCCTATCCTGCCCCTGTGGTATTCGAATTTTCTCCCGGTGAGCGCCTTCGTCAAGATATCAGCATCCTAATCCTCCGTAGGAATGTGAAAGTAACATGATCTTCCGCTGCACACAATCTCTGATATGATGATACCAGATGTCAATGTGTTTAGATCTATCATAAAATACCAGATTAACCAAGAGTTTGATGTAACTCTATTTATCACAGTATATCACAGTAGGATCTAAGTGTGAACCGAACAACTCGACTAGGATCTTCCTCATCCATATAGCCTCGCATGCAGCCAAACTCACTGCCATATACTCGGCCTCTACTGAGCTGAGTGCCATGGATCTCTTCTTCCTGTTGTACCAAGAAAATATTGTCAACCCGATACTAAAAATCCCTCCAGATGTGCTCTTTCTGTCCGTTGGGCTCCCTACCCAATCTGCATCCGTGAAGCCACATAGCTTCACCTCATCCGACTGTCTGTACCAAAGTCCATATCCCGATGTGCCTCTGAGATATCTCAATACATGCTTCCCCGCCTTCCAAAAGAGATCGGTAGGCTTAACCATAGCTTGTGAAAGCTGGTTAACAGCATAGCATATTTTGGGTCGTGTATTGACCAGATACATGAGCGACCCCACCAACTATCGGTAAACAATGGCATCCACTACATCCGTCGATGTAGCATCCTCCTTCCTCCAACCACCAGGAAGAGGAGTATCAACAGGCTTGCAGCCATGCATGTTGAACTTCTCCAGTATCTCCCGGGTATACTTTCCCTGAGAAACAAACAGTCCATCTGCCAAATTTCCAATCCCAGGAAATAATGAAGGAGGCCCAAGTCCTTCATCTCAAACTCTTTAGCAAGATCAGCCTTGCATGAGAGTATCAACTGTTCATCACCAGTCAGTATCAAATCATCTACATAAAGTACAATGATCAGCAACTTACCCTCCACCACTATCTGGTATAGGTTCAGATTTGCCTCACTCTTGGAGAATCCAAGTCCGGTAAAGTAACTGTCGATCCGTGTGTACCAAGCACGAGGTGCTTGTTTCAACCCATACAGCACTCTTTTGAGCCTACAAACATGTGACACGCTGTTGAAGATCTCGAAACCTTCGGGTTGCTCTATGTACACCTCCTCCTCAATCACTCCGTTGAGGAACGCAGTCTTCACATCCATCTGATGAATGTGCTACCCCATCTGCGCTGAGAGAGCAAGAATCGTCCGTATGGAAGAATACCTTGCGACAGGTGCAAAGGTCTCCTCATAATCGATCCCCTCTATCTGTGAGAAGCCTCGGGCAACAAATCTTGCCTTGTACTTCTCCACACTCCCATCAGCCGCCTGTTTCACTTTGTAGATCCATCTCGAACTGTACCAATTTATTTCTTCCTCATTGGGACACATCCCATACCATTGATTGGCCAATATGACCATACTTCTTCATATATCTACCTATATGCAGATCTCCTGTTTTCAAATTATCCAAAGAGGGATGAGCCCAAAATCACGGACTTCATGAGAGCTATACCCAGCGTGTTTGATCGTGACTGGCCTCTGTCAGCGAAGATGCAGGTGTTCCTACAATCCTCTCTGGGGACTTGAGCCACACTTGGCCGAGGCAAGCCGCCCTGATGGTTGGCACTACATGAGTGGTCTCTTCCACTCCATGAACCTCATCTTGTGGCTGATCCACATCCTGAGACTCATCCTTAGGAACTAATAGCTCCTCATCTCCATGCAAGTGTGGCTCCCTCTCAAGCGAACACTTCATGGCTTTCTCCTCATGAAATTTGATATCCCGTCGCACAACAGTCTTGCGACTGTCTGGAAAATACACACGATAGTTGTGGGGTGTATCATTGTACCCCACAAATATCCCAACCTCACTTGCCGCTCCAAATTTCTTCCTGCATCCTTCCATCACATGAATGTAACAGGAACCAAAATCCTCAACAGAAATATCAGTTACCAGAAAACGCCTCTCGGGTGTACTCATGCCAAGTATCCGTATAATACTTTTCACATAAACTGCAGAAGATGGCAGCCTGCTCTCACAAGGGTAATGCTGCCCATCATGCAACATCACCTAGTGCAAAGACCACACGTTTTGTCTTTTTCTCCGCAACTCTTAGCCTCGTTGGGGTTAGTGAGGTGCTATGAGCTCTCTTTGAATTCCTCTCGCGCCGAAATTCCTTTGATCTGCTGAGATGAATTCACCACCATTTACGCTCCTGCAGAGCCTTCACCCTGGCCTTGATTCTTTCTCGCGTCTCGAACTCGTCGTAACTCAAAGAGAACGCCTTTCCACATAAATAATAGATCACCATGAAAATCATCAAAAAATATCATATAGTACCTGTGCTTTGTTGTCGAAGCTGCTAAGAAAGGTCCACACACGTCTGTGTGAATTCTCTCAAGGATCGTCGTGGCGCGACTATCCTTCTCGTGAAAGGTGGCTTTCACAAATTTTCCCAAGGTACATCCCTTGCACTGATCTGAATGCGCAAGAGTGCCCTTAGGAAGCCCAGTAGAAATCTGTTGCAGTATCTTCAAAGCTCCATGGTGAACGTGGCCTAATCTCCTGTGCCACAGCTCACCATCATCCCGGCTCACCACTCCTTTTTCCTTGCCTGCCATTGCTGCGCAGCCATCTACCTGCAATTGATAAAGGTTCTTAAATCGAACCCCTATCGTCCGGGTCTCACCAGTTTCCTTACTGCGCAGGAAAGCCTTTCCCTCGCTAAAGACAACATCATATCCCTTGTCTTCTAACATGGCCACCGAGATCATATTCTTCTTCAATCCTGGAACATGCATCACTTCCTTCAATACGATGGCCACGTACTCCCTCCTCAAATTGAACAAAACGACATCAAGTCACACTCATCTACTTCCGCATCATCGCCCATCTCGATGTGCACTCGAAGATCCTTCTCATCCAGATCAGTAAACAAATCTTTGTCTCTGGTCACATGGAAAGACGCACCACTGTCAAGAAACCACACCGAACCCATCATATTTGAGACCAAGCATGCGATCAGCGAAAAATCCAGCTCAAACTATGAGGCTAAGGCCTCTCTGGCTGCAGATCCAGCAACCTGCTTATTTTTCTTCTTCTGTGGAAAATTAGTGGCATAATGTCCATGTTTGTGACAGTGAGAGCACTTCACCTTGGACATGTCCTACTTCTTGCCTTTCACACCGGATTGAGAAGTATTTTTCTTGCTCTTCCCCTTCATTGCTTTGGCATCCAAAGTGCAATTTTCTTCATCGAGTTTCATGAAGATCCGTCCCCGGTACTTTGCCTTATCTCCTCTGTACAAGATCCACTGTGTCTGCTTCTCATCTTGGAAATTCTTTAACGGTCTGGGCTGACAGAGTCCTGATAGGAATGCCAACTCTTCAAAAGCCCAAGGAGAGCCAAGAGCACCAAGTCCTCATCATCTACAGTCACCCCCACACTTCCCAGCTCATCCTTGCATTGTATGAACTTCGTGAGGTACTTGGGCATACTGTCGCCTTTCTCCATTTTTATGTTTCTGAGTTTCTCCTTGAGCACCAACTTCCTCTCGTCGCTCTTGCTTTGGAATAAGTTTTTCAACGCTTTCCACATCAAGAATGGAGAAGCCTTACCATGAAGGCTGGACACTATGTGATCCTTTACACCTTCCAACAGAATTCTTCGACACTTTTTTGTCTTCTTTTGCCATGCATCAAGTGCGGCAGCATTGCCAGAAGCAGGTTTTGGAATTTCTACATCTATGAACTCCTTCAACCCATTGTCATCTAACACCACCTCCATCCTGTCCTTCCATGCAATATAATTTGAGCTGCCCTCAAGGGCATACTCCAATCGCAATCCGTTGAAAGACATCTCAACTTCGACACCAAGAAAACACTGCTGCAAATTCGAATTCCACCAGCACAAAACTCAACCGCTTCAATGTTTTGCAATTTCTCCAATGATCAATATCGCTCTGATACCATGTAGAAAATTTGAATAACTGATATGTTATCCACCAAGATTCTCCTGATCACACACTATTTTAGCTTCATGCACAATACAAAATCTCTTCTACCATTGATCATTACATGCGGAAATAAAATCAATTGCATGCACACATTAAAACCATAAAAATTCACACATATGAACACAGTATGTAACGGGAAAGCTTAAAGCTCAAAACACCCCACTATTTGTATATTATATATTTCATAGAGAGCATGTAATAATCATTATACAAAGCTCCTCATAAGCTCTTAGTATAATCTCCACTTGCTTAAGAAATAATTAATCAGTCCCATTCACAAAACGTATGTTCAACTCCTTTAATTTAAATTCATAGTCACTTTCCATCACAATCTCTGGCCGAGACAGTTCTAATTAACTAATCCACTCAAGGTAATCAATAATCTCATTAATACCATCAGCTATGTAGGCAAACTATGCACTCAAAGATAGTCACAACCATATTTCACACCGCTTCTTTTCACTCATTCTCCATCATTCACCTGAATCATTCAGTGCACCAAGGACTCATATTCTTTAGTTGATTAATGAAAGGATGAATAATGAATTAATTAATAATATCACCACTCTCACTTGGTATAATTGGAATTGGGCTAGACTAGATACAACTAGCCTAATCATGCTTAACTGTGCTTAAATTAACAGAATTATCAACCTTCTCAACTAACTCTACCAAAATTCCCAAGGATGAGTTCTAACTGAAGTATCCATGAAATAGCTCCACTTAACCCTTAGGAATAGCGTAATTCCTTCTGTCAGCTCCTGTGCCACATCTGTGCACTTAACTGAAGTGCTCCAAGAGAAGAAGATAATGTTTATAGTCCAAGTGATATTGAGCTATATATTCTTTGTAATATCTATTTTTAGATTGGAAATCTAAAAATAGATTCCGCCTAATATGTTCTAAAAATAGAAGTCCATCTATTTTTCCAACTTGACCAACCATCCTCAAATAGCATCCTGCAACTCATAGAATATGATCGACATGTCTAAAAATAGACATAGTCTAAAAATATACTTGCGCCAAAAATAGCCTACGGGCCCACTTAGTGAAGGTGACTCTTTTCACTAATCTCATCATCTTGTTGCAATCTGAACACCTCCCACTCAGTTTAACAATTAAACAATCTAGCTTGTACTTGACAATTTGTGGAATTTATGCTTGAAAGTGGTGTATGGTTTTTTTTACTTTTTATGTGTCTTAATTTCATTTGTTCTTGTTGAAATTTAACATGTATAACAGCAACATAATGCAGCAATAAAAAATTTAAACACAACAGCAAAATTAATCTAGGAGTTCACCCGAATCTCGTGGGCTACGTCTCCTTTGAGCTTTGTCATCATGACTCGGCTCTTTGGGATTATGGTAAGGGTTTTTCTTACAAGTTCCACACTTAACTCCAAAGAATACTAAAATTATCCAAAGGGCTGAAAATACCATATATATATCCCTCTAATGTCTGTCCAAACTCTGCAAACAGCTTTAGGCTCCCGTTGACACGATTC
This sequence comes from Pinus albicaulis, assembly GCA_034641835.2. Taxonomy (NCBI): domain Eukaryota; kingdom Viridiplantae; phylum Streptophyta; class Pinopsida; order Pinales; family Pinaceae; genus Pinus; species Pinus albicaulis. The sequence continues at coordinate 121,737,517 of CM076578.1, forward strand.
CTTCTGTCTGTGCTCTAAGCTACTCTGAGCTTCTAAATGGCACAAAATCCCTCAGAATTATATTTTTGTCACTGAAACCACTACTTCTATATCCAAAACACATCATACACCAAATATCGACTGATAAATTGCTCAAATCGAGCATTGCATCCCCAAACTAGGCTATCCTCCACGGTTTGCCCAAGGCTGCCCAAAACTTCACATCAGCTTCTCGAGCTCTATAATTTCTCAAAATGTTCTAAAACATCTTTAATTGGTTCTAAAATGTCTGAAATAGTCAATATAGACTATTAATTCATCAGAAATGGCCTCTGGATGCTCTGGTTTCGCCTCCAACACCTGACGGCACCCCCTGGCACTAGGGTCACTGAAAAATTCTCTGTTGGGTTTTCGACCTCTATAAGTCCTCAAAAAATTCTGAAACCTCTACCATTAGATTCAAAATTATGTTTACAGTCAAGAATGACTACTGGTTCGCTGCATATGGTCTCTAGCTGCTCTGGCTAGGCCCTGCACTGCTGCTGGAAAAAGTTGGAACTAATGGCCCCTGGAAATTTACTGAAGCTTTTCGGATTTCTAAAGTTCTATAAATGCTCTAAAAACACTCTCATCAGATTCATAACATCTTAAATATCCAATTTTTAATATTGGATCTCTGGATAAGGCCTCTAGCTCCCCTGGCTAGGCCTCAAACTATTTCTGCCTCCTGGTGGCCCTCATGGCCCCTTGAACTTCATTGAAGCAAAAACTTGCTTAGAAGCTCTATGATGGCTTTGAAACATGCTCCATTGAGTTCATAAGGTCTGAGATAGTCTAAATTGACTATTTTTGCACTCAATTTGGTTCAATAATGAGGGAGTTATGGCCTTTCCAAGATTTTTGCCCAATGTCCCCCAAAATCCTCCTCCAAAACTAGAGGAACTCCAGTTAGGAGCGCCAATTTTGGCCAAACCCCGAAATTGTTGGAAGCCGCTCTAGAAATAGAGGAAACATCAAATTTTGTAATAAAAGGTACCGCCACCCAAACCGCCAGAAGAACTACCATCGAACTGTTTTCATAACCGTAGCATTAAATTCTTGCTATGACATGTTCACATGACCCAGTTTTGCGGGTGGATAAGTTAACCACCAAGTTTTGGCCCCTGGTCGCGGGCTCCTGAAGCATATGGATGGGGCTAGCCCTTAACCCTTCCGTCTGTAAACGTTTCAAACCAAAAATTCAAATTGTAACCATTATATGTTAATACATAATGTGTGGTGAAGACGGTCGGGCCTTTGTGCTGGCAGTCGGTCGACCTAGTTTCAAATCCTGCAGACTATGCAAAACTTTTGATAGACCATCCATTTCCGGCCTCGGGCCACGTGGCAGCCTGTTATAGGTCACAAAAACAAAATTCGGCCCAACAACCAATCAGTATTTTCCACTTGTCAGAACATGATTAGCCCTCCATGGAATATTCTGAGGAATATTCTGAGAATATTCCTTGGAATGTTTTTTTTTTATTTTTCCAAATTTAACAAAGTCAAACTTGGTCAACTCATTTTTGGAGTTTACTGGGCTTTTCAAACCTCAATAACTTTTGCATACGACCTCAGTTTTGAGATCCGTTCACGACGCCAAAATCGCAGCGACGAGACCTTTTCGGTCATTCAAGTTCAGAACTCTTCCAAGCACTCTGATTTTTGAGCTATCATTCTGGTCCATGATCCAGTTTTGATCAACCACCTTAGTGGAACAACCCATCACAAGGGTGGAGGCTTCAACATAATCAATGACCTACTCTAAAGCACCCCATCCTCAACCTCATCTTACTCATTCTGCTCCACCCAAACTACCTCATATGCTTGTGTAACCCAATATGAACCCGAACAAAAAGCAGGCACAACAGGTTTACAATGGAGATACATCCTATCTAGCTTATGATGTGGAGATACATGAGATTAATCTCAGGTCGGGAAGAGTAATCCTAGACAACCATCCTCCATCTCCACCTGTAGAGGTTGAGGAGGAAAAGGAGGAAAGCAACACTTAGATCCAACAACTTCATTTCTTGAGTGCTTGAGCCACTCTAGTCAGCACACCCCAGAGGAAACTGAACTTCTGGGAGAACTGGAAAATTTGTGTGTGAAAATACCCCTTCTCTAGGCCATTAAGGATGTCCCTATTTACAATAGGCTCATCAAGGAATATTGTTTTAAGAAACCTGGGAGAAAGAATAAAGATACCCCCACCATCAATGTAGTAGGATAGTTGTCCCACTTAATGTTGGGAAGGGTGGTCTTCCCGAAGTACCTAGAACCTGGTAGTCCAATTTTAGATGCGCACATAGATGGTGTCATAGTCCCCAATACTTTGATAGATCTCGGACCTGCCATCAATTTAATGACCAAGGAAACTATGCTTAAACTCAACCTCCTAGGGACTTTGAGGAAAACCACAACGGTTCTGCAACTTGTAGATCGGTCCATAGTAGCTCCGGAAGGAATTTTTGAGGATGTTATGGTTTCAATTGAACCTTGGGAGTACCCTACATATTTCCTAGTTCTCCAGACAAAAACCAATTTTAATGGGTATCCTCTCGTTTTAGGGAGACCTTGTTTATCCTCTGTCAATGCTTATATCAACTGTCAGGCTGGAAATATGACTATCAAGAATGGGACCTTGTCTAAACAGCTAGTGTTATATCCTCCAGCCTAGCCTTCCATTGACCGTGACCTACCCTTATGGTTGGAGGATCAAGAAGAAGAAGACGAAGTATACAACACTACACCCTACCCCATTTTTACCATAGACATTGCTATTAAAGGGGGGCAGCGTGATGAAGATGAATTCATTGACCAAATCCTTCAGAACCAGCCCCCCGTTGACAGTCCACTTGAAAACCTAGTTAAAGAGTCTGAAATCCACCCTTGGATGGAACTGCACTCAGTTTATTCAACTTCTGAAACCACCAAGGATGTGGAGTTTGGCCCATCCAAATCTCTGAAAGTTAACTCGTGATCCCTCTTAGCTAGAGAAGAAGAGCAACTATGCCATCTTTTGAAAGAAAGCCTTGATGCATTTTCTTGGGACTACAAGGACATGAAAAGGGTGCATGCCTCGGTATGCACACATAATATTTACATTAAAGAAGGGTGCAAGCTTGTGCGCCAACCCTATAGAAGGATTAACCCAAATCTAAAGGACATAGTCAAGGAAGAACTGCAAAAAAATTTGGATGCACGTTTCATCTATCTTATATCAGATAGTGGGTGGGTATCTCCTCTTGCCCTAGTCCCCAAGAAGAATGGAAAATGGTGAATATGTGTTGATTATTTGGAACTCAACAAAGCCACCAAGAAGGACCATTTCCCCTTGCCATTTATAGATCAAGTCCCAGATGGCCTTGTAGGAAAGAAGTTCTTTTCTTTCCTAGATGGGTTCAGTGTGTACAACCATATCCATATTAGCCCTAAAGACCAAGACAAGACCACTTTCACATGTCCTTGGGGTACCTTCGCTTACAGGGTCCTACCCTTTGGGTTATGCAATGCCCCAGCTACTTTCCAAAGATATGTATTGAGTATTTTCTCTGAGCTAGTCCATGACTCAGTTGAAATCTACATGGATGATTTCACACCCTATGGGGATGACTTCCAAGAATCTCTCTCCAATTTGGGAAAATTACTAAGAAGGTGAATTGAGATGCATATCTCCCTAAGCTTGGAAAAGTATGAATTCTTAAAAAGAGCAGAAGTAGTATTGGGTCACTCAATATCACAAGCAGGAATACAGGGGACCCGAACAAAATCACCATCATCAAAATGGTACCTTATCCTCAAAGGCAAAGATATGTCAGGAGTTTCCTAGGTTTAGCTAGCTACTATAGAAGGTTCATAAAATATTTTAGCAAGTTGGCTTCACCACTATTTGGTTTGTTTGCCAAAGACTCTTAGTTTATCTGGTCCAGTCTCTGTCAAGAATATTTTGATATTATTAAGGGAAAGTTAACTACTGCCCCTATTCTTTAAGGTCCAAATTGAGCTCTGCCTTTTCACATCCACACAGATGCATCAGATAAAGTTGTGGGGGAAGCCTTGGGGCAGTTAGGAGACAAATTACCTTATGCAATCTATTTCATTAGTAATAACTTTTCCAAGGCTAAACTCAATTATATTGTCACAGAAAAGGAAATGTTAGCCATTATCCATGCTTTAAACAAATTTAGACATTATATCACTGGTTTTCAGACCTCTGTGCACACTGAACATGCAGCCATAAAATATTTAATGAATAAACCTGATGTTATTTCTAGAATAATTAGATGGTTGTTATTATTACAACAATTTGACCTAACCATTGTTGATAAACCTAGGAAGGATAATGTTGTTGCAGATTTTTTTTTATCTAGGTTAGCTCTACCTGCAGACGAGGAAGGAATAGTGGATGACCAGCTTCCGGATGAACACCTATTTTCTATATCAATACTCTATTCATGGTTTTTTTATATAACTAACTACTTGGTTGCTGATAAGTTACCTCCAAACCTCTCCTCCAGGGAGAAGAGCAAGATCATCACAAAAAGTGTCCCTTTCGCCTGGATCGGTGGAAATCTCTTCAAGCTGGGCCCTGACCAAATTCTCAGGAGATGTGTGAGGGAGGAAGAAGTTATTGACATTCACTCTGCATGTCATGATAGTCCTTGTGGAGGCCAATTTTCTGCAAAAATAAAAACCTTCAAATATTTGCAAGCAGGTTACTATTGGCCTACCCTTCACAAATATGCTAGGAGATACACTAGTAGGTGTGACTAGTGCCAAAGGATGGAGAAACATACACAAAGGAATGATATTCCTTTTCACCCTCAGGTGTCTCTAGAGCCATTTGATAAGTGAGGCATGGAATTCATTGGACCCATTGATCCACCATCAGGGCAGAAAAAGTGTATCATAGTCTGCACTGACTACCTGACAAAGTTGGTTGAAACAAAGGTTGTAAACGTAGCAACCAAGGAAAAGGTAGTAGAATTTCTGAGAGAGAATGTGTTCTACAAATTTGGATACCCTAGAGAAGTGGTCACGGATCAGGGGGCTCAATTCACATCTCATCTCATTGAAAATATTCTAAGGAGGCACAAGATAAAGCATAAGACTTTCACTGCCTACCACTGTCAAGCACACGTGGAAGTGACCAACAGAGCTTTGGAGAATATCCTCACCAAGGTTGTGAGCGGCAGCAGAAAATATTGGGTAGACAGATTGGTAGAAGCCACTTGGGCCTACAATACCACTTGGAAGACAACCATAGGGTTCACTCCTTATGACTTGGTCACTCCTTGTCAATGGTTGCATGCTCAAAGTTTACAAAAAGCCCCTATCTAGGGCTGAGTTTATAAATTCCATAAACATGGAGGTGTATTTCATTGGAAAATCCTTAGTTTCCAGCATCCCCCCCCCCCCTCCTAGAAAAAATAAAGAAAATAAAAATTAAAGAGGCATGGGTGAAAAACTCTCAGAGGCGCCCAAGGCCAACTCCAGGGTTGAAAACCTCCATGAGGCAATCCTGGAGCAGAAAAAAAAAAAACAAAGAATAAAATATCCTTGGGTGAAAACCTCCTTGAGGCGCTCAAGGTATGGTTTTGGGTTGAAAACCTCTGTGGAGGCAGCACACCTGCATTCAAAAAAAAAAAAGAGAAAAGAAACAAAAAGAGAAAGAGAAAAATGATACCTATGCACTCACTTGTTTTTTGTTTTGCAAATTGTTGATCAAAGGAGTTTTTAGATCTAGGGGAGCAATTTATTCATCTCTTCTCTCTCTCCTCTGCTTACACACACCATGGAAAACTCCAACATGCACACATTCACTCATTTTGCCTTTCAAGTAGGCAAAAAACTCCATTTTTACTCTTCACTGTAATTGCTACAGGAAAGTCCTAGTAGCTACAGGATTCCTGTAGCACTACAGGATTCTTGTAGCACTACAGGAAACCCTGTAAATGCTACAGGAAACTTATTTACAAGAAAATTAGCTCTATCAAAGGTTTCTAAACTTCAAAAATAGCATGATAATTTATTTTTTAGCCTATACCTACCCCTCCTAACCCTCACTTCACTCCATGCACAAGGATTCACTCTCTAAACCCTATGTTGCGCCACTAGCAACTAGATCATCTATACCTTGGCATGAGACCTGTCCCCTTACCTCTCCATCACTCCACTCTTTCCATCACTCCATCCCTAACCTCCATAAACCATTTCCCTTCATCTCTAAGCAATCTGGAGCCTCAGGAAGCAAATAGAAGACTTCTACAAGAAGTTGAAAAGTTTCCTATAGAAATTTTTTATATGGCACATCAAGGTCAAAATCTGAGGACAAGTTGATGAATATGACTTCAAAGGACCACCGACAGACTCCAGGAGAATGAAAACACCAGACAAGGCACCTGAGGACCTCCATGCAGCACTTGCAAGAAGAATAAATAAATAAAAATGTTAAGCAGCTCACTCAAAAACAAGTTGTTCACTCAGAAATAAATAATAAAAAAACATCAAGAGAAAGGTAGCCATGGTTGTCACCAAACTCCAACTCCCTACACTATATCATGTTTGATGGGCCTCTAAATTAGACATAAAATAAGGTCCATCTAACCTTTATTAGGCCCATCTACCTTTCTTATGCACATAAAAATATATATTAAATCTCCCCTTCTACACTTAATAATGTTTTCTTTTGCTTTAATATGTTCTTAGGAAGGTTTAAAGGTAATTGTATATTTTTGCCTAATATTGGTTATTTTTGTAGAATATTGTGAGAATATTGGGAAAACTATGCAGATTTGGAGAAGGAGATAATTTAGGGACTTGATCCCTACCACTGGGAGATCAAGATTGAAAAATAAATGAGCAAAATGTCAGGAAATTATGGAGAAACCTTGGAGAGATGCAAGGGGGTTGTCCACCCTCCTTAATTATCAAAGGAAGCCAAGAAAATTGAAGATGAAGTGCACTCAATATATGGTTTACTTGGAGTCAAAGTGGACTCAATCATCACTATTTTCTAGGGATTTGTTGGTAGTTTCCCTTGAGGATAATTAAAGTTTATCAAGAGCTAATTAGGGTCAATTTCCGGTCCATTCGATTCCATTCAGAACTTTTGCTGCTAGCTATTAGGATTTTGTTGTTTAAGACCTTCAGGATGTAATAAGACTGTATTTTTGTAATGCAATGAGTATTCAGATGAATTTTTATTGATCTAGTTCCAGAGAGCTGGACTCGTGGGTTAGGGCACAACCCATGTGCCTCAGCTTCTCTGTTGTTTTCATTCTTTCCTTTCTATCATTTAGCTAGTTTTGTTTCTTTCATTTAGTTAGTTTTTCTTCTGATAGTTTCATTGCTATTTAGTTTTTGCCTTCAGTTTGTTGTTGTAAATCTTCATTTTCTTATGAGTAATAGAGTGGAGGAAAAATTCAAAATTTGTGGTCAAGCCTTCCCCTCTCATCTCTATCAATAGATTTCGAGAAGGGTTGACCTCCCCACAGGCCAAAAAACTGCTTTTTGTTCACTATTTTTATCATGCATTTTGTATGTTTCCATGCATGAATCAATGGGTTTGATTACAGGAATAAGTATCAACAATCCCATAAAATTTCATCAAGCTGTCCTGCTTCATTTTCCATCTTTGTTTTCACACCTGAACACTGTTGTTGCACCTCCATTTCCCTCCTTCTTCTCTCCTTAACAAATTTCGCACCCTTTTTATTCACAAAAACCAATTAAAATATTGACCTCCGCCTTTCTCCTCGACACTCTGACTTATCGAAATTCGCATCTTGTAGGATCTCTTATCCCCTTTCTTTTCTATTCTCCATCTCTTTCGTGATTTCCATTTTTACCTTACCTTTGCCGATTATTAATGAAAACAGTCGAAAATCCTTTAGAAATAGACCTTACCCTTTTCCCTTTAATACTTACCACAATTCCTTTTCACAATCGCATTTCGCAATCTCCATCCGCTTCGTTAACACCTACCGCTCCCAACCGCCAATTGCGACATTATTGTACCATTATGCCACGTCATCCCTATTGAAAAGAGAATTTCGCAATTTCTATTCCGATCGCATTTCGCATTTTTCAATTTCTATTCCATCGCATTTTGCATTTCACAATTTCTATCCCATCGCATTTCGCATTTCGCAACCTTTTCCCTTTTTCCTTTAAACACTTGCTGCAAATCCCAAATCACATTTTATATTGGTTTCCTTTAATACTTTCTGCCTCCGAACCCCAATTGTGATATTACCGTACTCTGATGCCACATCACCCATTGCATTTTTCATTTCACAATTTTAGTCATATCACATTTCGCAATCCGCACTTTCTTCCTGATTGCACTGTTGTTTCTCCTCCAGCTTTGAGATATTGTGAATTCTGATATCGCATATCACATATCGCACTTCCATCCTCCCATTTCAATTCTGCCATCACACTTTTCAAATCCTCCCTCTCCAAAGCATTTTTGCGATATTATGCACTTTAATAAAGTCCAAACACCTTTTTCACTCCTCTAAGCCTGGTTTCGTGTGGTTAGCCTTCCCTTGGCATCTTTAGCCCTTTTTCCTCCAAACTGAAAGCAATATTTTTTAAAGTTTAGTTAGATCATGAATAGTTGCATGGTTAGAAGCATGATAGCATGGTAGATAGATCATAGGATAAATAGGGCGTGTTTAACTGATTGGCCAAGTTAAGTGTGGTTTAAATTAGTTTATTTTCTGCCACTTCTTTTAGCAAGTTAAAATAGTTTTTTTTCTTGTCATTTATTTTGAACAATTTAGTTTAGTTTCTCAGATGTATGAATCGGAATATCCACAGTAGTCATTTTTTATTTTGTTAATTTAGTTTAGTTTCCTTTTTGTCATTTCCTTTCTGCAATTTATTTTAGTTTCATTGAAGTGTGTCATACTTCACTGAGAAACCCTAGAAGTAGCACCCTTTTGTAGAGCAGAAGAGGATGAAATGAGTAGAATGCATCTACTGTGTATATAGCACTGTCAACCCCAAGTTTGTACGAACCCCGGGTTGATAAAGTAAAGTAGGGCAACCCCTGGGAGTTGAAACACTCTTGGTGCAATACCAAGGCTCACTAATGTATGCAACACACCGACAATATGTAGTCTCAAGTATGGCCCTTCACCTCTTGCTATGCACTCATATTTATCAAAATGATTTAATGTCAACATTTAGAGACTAAAAAGGAAAAAATTTTGCTAATTAACTTGGCCACCCTCGTATAATTAAAGTGGATGAAAATTTGAGTGTACATGCCACCTGGGCAAGTTAAATTAGCCAAGGGAGAGTTAAAAAGGACAAGGAGGTGATTCCGAGGAAGGGGCGATGATTAACTGGAGTGGGACCAATGATCCCAAAGAGGAAAACTCGTGCCTAGTCCAAGTCAACACTCTGCTCCAAATTCGGTTAAGAGGACATAAAGGTAAGTTTTGGCTCATTGTGGACACTTAATTTAACATTTTGAGAGCAGTGGGAGCAAGAGAGTCAAAGGATCCATCGAGGAGCAAGAATCGAGTTCGAGCTTTCATGCACCCTCGTGTTACAGGAAATAGTGAAGTGCTACAGGAAACTTCACAGGAAGATAAATAGGCATAAGAAGAGAAAAGTAAAGCCACTCTTGGGTGTTATTACCTCCTAAGGCCACCATTAATAAGAAAATACACCAAAGGACAAAGGTAATTTGTTTCCACCCTCTAGACTTGCAATTTCTCCATGAAATTTATAAATAATCAGTCATAAATTGGAAATTAAATGGTGAAATATGAGTTTATTTGAGACCATAATCTCCAAGGCACCTCTTCACAAGTAACTCTCAAACAAAATCCATTCTACCACCTTCCTATCATAGCCACAAAATGGGAGGGAGATTTAATAGAAGGGAGCCCACTGAAATCAAAAGAATAAGATTGCACCCTCGAGTAATGAAGAATTTCAGGAACCACTAGTGGTTAGGTTTCTTCGAGCTCCTCAAGGGTTTTGATGAGGAGATAACTTGAGAATTTGTAGTGGCCCTGCAATCACACTTAGAGGAGAGAGCCACCACTATGGTTAGAGGCCTAGCTATCACACTTTCACCTGAAATAATCAACAGAATCACCACTTTTCCATTAGGAGTCAAGTGGATTAAGGAATATAGGATGTCCAACACTGTAGCCAAGAAAAGCTTCTTTCTTCCAAGAGAAGATTTCATTGAGGACAAGAATGGAGTGAGGAGAGAAAGCGTTCCATACCCCTGGGATGAAGTAGCCTTCCGCATCATGAAATTCATTTCCTGTGAGGGTGGGCTTAGTGTAGTCTATGGATACCATTTCAGGTTGTTAAATGAACTTATATTTCAAGGAGAAATCCCTCTAGAACAAAGATTGATCATCCCTCATTTCCTCTTGCACTCAATTATAGACATGAGAAAAAAGGTGAGAGAAAGTAAGTACCGACATTTGGCTCATCATGACCTCATCAAACTGATAGTGAGTGATTCTCTGAGTAGATTAAACCTCCCTATGCCTTGGTCCTCATTCATAAACATGGATAGGGAAGCATTCATAGCCACCAAAAATGGACAAACGTTTTCCTCTAGTCTTGGAGAGAGGGAAATAGAAGAAGAAGAAGAAGAGGGGGAGGCTAAAGAAACATAAGGAGAAGATGAGGAAGAGGAAGAGATGGAGGATGAGACAGGAAACACAGGAGCATTAGAAACAGAGGAATAAAAAGAAGAGGAAAAAGAGAGAGATGAAACCGAGAAGGAAGAGCCCGAGGAGAAGACGGAAGAAAATACAGAGGAGGAAATATTGAACCCTATGCTAGACATTGATACCTCTCCTAAGTATACCAACATATCACCTGAGATAATAGAGAAAGAAGTGGTTGGTACCTTAGCCACTTTGAGCACACCAATGAAAGAAAAGAGGAAGATACAAACACCCATGTAATTCAGGACTAGGAAGAGTCAAAGGGTAAGGCAAGGGAAACCATAGACTAAAAATAAAAGCCCTATTACAATTGAGGAGTCACCCAAGAAGGATGATGAAATAAGGTTAGAAGAAGGAAAGGTTCAAGAGGTCACCTCATATATGAGGACCCTTGTGACCTACAGAAGGAGATATCCATCAAGGTTGCAATCCCCTACACATTTACCAACCCCCACAGTCCCTCAAAAGATAGAAAAGATGGAAAAACAAGCAAGAGAGGATTTTCTACAGGCAAAATAGAGTTTGCTACAAGAAAATATGTCTTTGCTACAGGAAAATGTAGCAGGGCCAGAATCTGAGAAGGAAGCCTTGGATGAGGGAGAAAAGACACCCATGGGTGGGCAAGAGGCCCAAGAAGTTGAGGAAGAAGCACACGATGAAGGGAAATATGCCAAAGGGGAGGAAGAGAAAGATGAAAAGGAGGAGCCTACCTCCCCAAAACCTATCCCCAAAGATATATCAGCAGTGTCACACCCTAGCCCTTAGCCAAATATCATCTCTTACTATAAATTTATCGAAGGGGGTAGATTGATTCCTCAGAATTTTTCAGTCCCTTTATTTTATCAGTCAGAACAATGGAGAGCATGCACTCATCATTGGATTAAAATTTCTACAAAAAAAGGTGTGCATGACATAGGGATCATGGAGGATAAGGTCACTGAATTGGGAAGGGATTTTTCTGATGTTAGGCTCAAAGAATCCATGTTGAAAGAGCAGTTTTAGGAAACCCAAGCAGAGAATGAAAAATTGCAAGATCAACTTCAACAAAAAGACAAAAAAATGGCCACCATGGAATATTTGTGCATGGAGACCATTAAAAATAGATACCCATCATACTCCTATGCAATATACCTCAAACAAAAGTGGCTCCAATTTCAAATCAAGGCACTAGCCTCTCATGGGTCCTTACCTTTTCATAACTGCAAACAATTCATTGAATTTTACAACCAGCCAAGCATGGAAGACAAGGAAAAAATGGAAAAACTCTACATGCACAATCTTGTGTTAACGGGCTTGAACATCTGGGACCCTACCCCTAGACTGGGAGACATGAAATTGATGGCATTAGCATCTAGGATGGTTAATGAGGAAGCAAGAGCACAAGAAGTAAAGAGGGCAATGAGAAGAGAAAACAAAGAGCCTCTACACATTAGGGCATAACTGTTCAGCCCTAAGGGAGTCATCAACAAACATCTCATGATATAAAAGGATGCCACACTTGCAGAAAAGTACATCAGCACACAAGCACAAGCCATTTTCCATTTTCATGACGTTTCTAGGTTGTTGGGAGATGAATGTATAATGGTCAGTCAAAGGAGATGGAACACACTTCCTCTCAGTCTTAGAAAAATGGAATACCACACCCTAGAGAGATTGGGGAGTGCCCTATAAAGGGCACCACTATACAAGAGGGCTATGAAAGCAATGAAAATATAGTGGCTTGGATTGAAACTCATTCCACCTTTGTTGTTGGGACTGGGTGATGGGAAATAACAAGAGGAGGAAAAAAGAAAATGGGAGGAGGAAGAAAATAATGTTGGGTTCTACCCTCCTAAAGGAACTCCTTCAATTCTTCCTTGGGAGGTCAGAGGATAAACTAAAGCACTAAAAGAGATGGAGAAGGAGGACTAAGTTTCTAAGAGGATGAGCAACCATTTGGTAGGAGGGTGATGATGAGCTCCATCATTAGGTATAATTGGAGGGGTTAATTTTCACATTTTTAGCCTTATTATTCTCTCTTTCTCACATTTAATTCTATTGTTCATATGTTGCTAGTGTATATGGTGATTAAGGCTTGTCATACTTCGAATGTCGAATATGGGGTAAATGCAGGATAATAACAAATATATTCCACTTTTGTTGAAGATTTTGCAATAAAGCTCATAGTAGAAAACAATGAGAGATTCTAGGATGGATTTCCACCTCCTTAACTCCAAAAGGCAACCAAGAGATCCTCGAGATTCCCTCCAACAACTCGAAATCAAAGGCAACCAAGCAAGTGGGAGATCAAGTGCCCAAAGCTCCACTTCTCTTGCAGTTAAAGGAGACACATCACCACTTTTTTAGGGAGTTGTTGGTAGCTACCCTTTAGGTTAAATAGGGCAGAGCAAGAGCTCATTAAGATTCAAACTTGGAAGGAAGTTAGTAGACTATTAGCTCTTGTAATAGGCTTTTGAGACTTTTATGATTATGTAATGAGACTACTTTTTGCAATAAGATGAGTATTCAGATTTTCCTTCACTGATTTTAGTTTCAGAGGGATAGGCTTGTGGGTTAGGGCCCAATCCATTGGCCTTAATCTCTCTCTTGTGTATTCATATTTATCTTCATGCCATTGTAGCTAGTTTTCTTTATGAATTTTAGCTAGTTTTTTTTACATTTCACTTTACTATTTTTAGTTCACTTCATTTTATCTTTTTTGTAGTTAGGCTTGCATAGATCTTGGTATAGTAGCATATAAACTCAGAAAGTTGTGTGTCAAAGCCTCCCTCTCTCATATCTTTCATTGGAGCTTGAGGAGGGCAGAACTTCACCACGGGCCCAAATTTTCTCTTTATTTTATGGTTTCTTGGAAAGAACAGATAGGTTATTGAAGTGTCATGAACATGTTGAGAATAGTGAGTTAGATTTTTTTTTGAATGCTTAAGTAGGTTTGCTTATCAAATTCAACTCAACTTTTACATCTTCTTCATCATAGATTTGCTAATGTTGGTTTCCTGAACAGGTATTTTTCTTGCAGGTTCAAGTAGCACAATAGAGGAGGACTTCATCAACAACCCTAACTTCATTTCTCACCTTTCATCAACCTTCTTTCAACCAAATCGCCTTCAGCCTTGTTTTTGAGATTTTCAACATCACTCCATGAGAAAACCTAGAAGTGCAAGACAGGATTTTCAAGAGGTTCTGAGCTTGGACAAGGGGATTGCCACCTTCCATCCATCCAAGTACACATTCATTCCACATCGCCTACACTTTTCTCCATCATTTCTGGCCTTGAATTTCCCTCGACCTGTTTCCTATAGCAATTCAGGACTTTCCTGTAGCACTACAGGAAACGTGTAGCCGACCCTGTAGCAGCACCAGTGGGCCTCACCTTTAGCCCATAAACCATCATTAACCCCATCTAGACCTGCCATAACCATCAAGACACCTTCAACCCTGCATCCATGAGTTCAAGACCTTCTTAAGCCACCTTAGCGCCTTCTCCTCCTTGCTGCAAAATAGTGCATTTAAAAGCATGATTAGGTCATGATTAGATGCATGATTAAAAGCATCATAGTTAAAGCATGAAGTAGTTAGAGTGTGTTTAGCCATTTGGCTCAGCAATGTGATTAGATTATTCTTCTTTCTGCAATTTCAATTCAACAACTTACTTCATGAAGATGCCTAGTTTGCTTCCATTTCTTGCCATAGCTTAAATTGTAGATTTATTTCCTTGCAGAATAGCTATATGTATCTTATTACTTTAGAATAGTGCTTTGATTTTTGATATGGTAATGGTTTTGAGTTACATGTAGTTCTAGGTCTAATTTATAAGTGTGACCGACTTCACCAAGAAACCCTAGCAATAACACCCTTTCGTAGGACTCAGAAGAGTATGGCATGAGTAGAATGCATCTGCTGTGTATATAGCACTGTCACCTCCAATTTTGTACGAACCTCAGGTCGATAAAGTAAAGTAGAGTAGCCTTTGGGATTTTCAGCACTCTTGGTGCTATACTGGGGCTCACCAACACCCTCACTTTCACATGGAAACATCATTGTGACTATGAATAACACCATACATATGCAACGAGCATATAGACCACAAGGATTATTAACACATCTAAAACCAACACAAATGCATGTGTTAGGATATTCCGACACATAGGAAATAGTTAAGTATAACTTGGTCTAAGTGTAGAGTTAGGTAAAGTGTGTTTCTTTACTATGTACATTTGTAACTTATAATCCAACGATCACAATTTCTAGTGATCGACGGTTCACTCTCTCCTCGATATTAACGACACTTGATCTGTGGCTTAACACCCGATTGGTTCATGATCTCTTTTTAAATAGCATGGAGGGTCATTTTTCCGTGAACCGTTTATGAGAGAAACATATGCAACTTTCTTTTATATTAATAAATTTCCTGAAGTGGTCGCGTTGGCTCAAGCCATGGACTGTTTCACTCTTCGAGGGTTTTAACCACGTGATTATACTGGTGTATTAATTTGTGATATGTTTGTGAGTGGTGACCTTTGGTTTTTGATCTAAGGAACTTACCCTGTAAATTCCTACATGGTGTCAGAGCTATTTTGAGGGCCGCATCTATTGTTGATCCAAATCTGAAGCTGGTTTGACTGCATGCGATTGTCGTTTTCTAGATCTACTGTTTTGGAACTTTTTCAGGCCTAGAGAACTGCTCTGTTGTGTCTGGAGCGTCTATTATAGTGAGGAACTCCTTTCTTTTCATGCGAAAAGGTTTACGGTTGCCCAAGTTATGTCATTTTAGATCTGGAGGTATAAAGTATCAGTTTTGCAGTTATATTTATTAATCATTTTGTTTATTTCGGTTCCCTACGTTTATTTCAGTTTTTATTTTTTATTTCCGAATCTATACCCTCTTCTCTATGTATGCTATTTTCTCTACGCTGTGTGCGATCTTGGAAAATCAGAATCAGGAAGACGGGATTTTTTTTGCTACATATGCTTTTTCCCGATGTCTTTGTGCGATCTCGGGAAACCAAAAATAGTGAAAAAATAGATAGTTGCCAGTAAGGCTAACAGAAAATGTAACGTTCTACTGTAAGGCTTGCATTTCATTTTTTTTTGCTCATATTTTGTGTTGCTTTTGTAGGAAAAATCACGCACACCGAAGACTAAAACAAAAAACAAAACCAAAAACTCCCTTCCTCCTTTCAAGCAATTATAGAATCCTTTTACTAGCTCACTTGGTGAGAAGTTAGTTTATGAGAATAGAGGTCTTGCGTTCAAGTCTCTTTCTCAAGCTTCTTTTTGTAAAAAAAAATTATTAAAGGGGAGGGATTTTTTTTTTTCAAAAGTAGAACTTCATCATCAAATTTCAAACTGTTCCCGTAATTATTTGGCATCTTTTTTTCAAAACGGAATAACTTCTTCATCCAGAAGCCATTTTTCGAGCCGTTTTTTTTTTAATCTGCCTAATTTTTCGATATATTTCCATTGGAGTACTTATTTTTATCTCTTTTCGTCTTCAGTTAAAAAAAAAAAAAATGGAAAGTGCATGCCCGGTTATTCTTAACAACACCAATTATTTCCAATGGATGCCTCACATGGTAGATTTACTTAGAAGTAAAGGGATTTATAGAATAGCCACATGACAAGAAACTAAACCTTCCGATGAAGATAAAGCTGCTAAATGGGAAAATAAACAAGATCAAGCATGAGGGTTGATAGGAATGTCCATTGCTCAAGATCTTCGTTTTCATATCCTTGAAATTGACACCCCTGATGAAGCCCTAAAAAAGCTAAATAATTTTTTTGGCATTCAAAATCAAATTAGGGCCCACCAACTTGAAAATGAGTTTCTTACTTTGGACCCCAATAATTTCTCCTCCATTGAAGATTTTATGTCCAAACTCAAGACCCTTAGACTTCTTTTAGAAGTTTGTAAGGTCAAAAAGGAAGATGGTAGCCTCATCTATTCCATTATTGCTAAGCTTGGCCCTGCATACTCTGTATTTGTGTCCACCTTCCATTCCACTAGAGAAGCCATCATTTCTTCAGGAACCGCCTACAAGAACCCCTCTTTTGATGCCTTTTGCGATTATTTGATAAGAGAACAAGAAAAAATATTACACCTTGGTCTTATCACTTCTGGAAACGCTTCTAAGAAAGCCTTAGCAGCCCAACTACAATCATATCAAAAGAATCCCAAGAATCAGTATCCTAAAAAATATGTTCCTAAACCAAACAAGGGTCCTAAGCAATTTTAGCAGAAAACTGAAAAAGCAACTCACCAAAATGATAAGGCAAATAAAAACAAAGGGAAGAGGACAGATAGACATTGAAAATTTTTTAATCATGATGGTCATATAGAGTCCAAATGTTTTAAGAAGATGGAAGCCTTAGAAGCAGCAATGAAGAAGAACAACATTAATTTGGAGAACTCTTCACCTTCATCTTTAGGAATGGCACTTTCTGCTTGTGGTTGTCAAGCATCTGGTTATGCATTAAATGTACATTCTTCTTCTCATTCTCATGAGTGGCTCATTGATTCTGGAGCCTCTTACCACATGGCCAAAAATAAAGCCATATTTTCTTCTTTAAATGATTGTAACACCAAACATATTTATGTTGGTGATGATAGATATCTCAGTGTTGTAGGATCTAGAACCATTCATCTAGATAATGGTGAGTTTAATAATGTACTATGTGTTCCTACCTTGTCATGCAACCTTCTATCTGTTTATCAGATAACTCATTCAGGTGAGGGGAAAATAGTAGAATTCTCACGTCATGATGTTGTAATCAAGGACCTCAAACATCCAAGAAATATTTTAGCTACTGAAATTGCTGATGATTCCATAAGGTTGTATAATTTTGAAAAATTTGGGTCATCATGTCTTCCCTCTGTTTTTGTTGCTCATAATGATGAAGTGATAAAACTTTGGCATGAGCGATTTGGTCACTTAAATTATCGCTCTCTTCAAACTCTATGTAAAGAAAATATGGTGATAGGTCTTCCTATGGTATCTTTCCGAGATGGTGTTTGCTCTGGATGTGTACTCAAAAAACATCATCGGGATAGTTTTGACAAATGTGCCTCTTGGCACGGTTCAACCCCTTTGCAGCTTGTGCACAGTGATTTATGTGGTCCACTTCCTATTGTTTCTTTCTCTGGTTGCAAGTACTATTGGGTCAATTTACTGTTGCAAATTAACGCAAGTATTTAATATCAATCCGGGTTGGTGAACTTAGAAGCATCCCCAAAGTATATGGGTTTCAATTACAGTCAAATTTAGAAGATGAACTATTAATGGTTAGTGAAATGCATATTACAAATACAAAAACTAACTTAATTAATTTCTAAACAATGGATTAAGATATATGAAATAATAATCAAGAGGCTCTATGTTTAGAGATCCTGGTTGTCCTTAATTACTACTTTCAATATATCATCAATACCATTGTGAAAACATGAAAGCAAGAAACAATAAATCTAAGTAAACTAGTTCACAAATTACAGCTATGAAAACTAAGAAGTGCACTTAGCTCGGTGTGGGGACCCTTCCACTATTGCCTTGCACACTGTAAATAAACTCAACTACTCAAGACTTCAAGAAATCAATCAGCATGTAGCAGCATCAAAATATGATAGAACAGATCCTCTATTATGTCTTCAAGTCTCAAAGATGATAATAATAAGTCATACAAGTTCCAATTCCTCTATTCTCCTCCATTTGGAGAAAGAGCACTCCTATTTATACATGAGTGCTTTGAAAACAAGATAAACAACTCATAATTACAAATCCACTTTTCTCTCAACCAATATCCCTATAATTATAAGATATGATCCCTTCAAATCCTCACTCATCTCTCACAAATCTTGGATAAGATATGTTATCCAAATCTCCATGATCTTCTCCTTGGAATCTTCCATGATCTTCTCCTTGAAATCTCCATGATATTCTTCTTAGAATAATCTTGAACAATTATCCTTTGAATTATTGAAATGGTGGAGGAAATATTCTAGAGGATTTTGAATAATTATTCCAAATAATCCTACACATTTACAAAGCTCATCCACATTTAAGATATTAGCGAAATATGTCAATTTTCCAATAATTAATCACACATTCTCTAATAATATTAAAAATAAATAAATTGGAAAATAATGAGGTGAACCCATGGAGATGGTATGCTGAATGGATAAATGAGGTGATGGAATGTGAGGAATGGTGAGGATAAACATGATGAAAATGTGACAATTACGAGACCCAACATACCCCCAAACTGAACTTGTTACATGTCCTCATGCAACCTTGCATGGATAAAAACTTTTGGCTTTGCATGATTTTGGTTTTTAACAATGTATCATTCTAGGATGTAAAATACATGTATTGCAACTGATATTTTCTATGGTTGGTTCTTGTGTTAACAACCATGAATATAAAAAATGTTGGTTCTTGTGTTAACAACATTCATTTCTTTTCTTTCTTTTTCTTTTTTAACATATGTACTGGAAATGATAAGTCATGTACTGGAAATGATAATTCATTAATATGCATAAGAAAACCTTTTCTCATATTTTTGAGTCATGCCAAAATATATATTAATGTATCAATTGCAACAAAGTGTAGTTTGGAAGAGTCATGTTGGTCGTCAATATGTGAGATGATGAATAGAATGAAATGGTTATGAATATTCCCTCCCCAAACTGAAGATGTGTTACGTTTACGAAAAGGTGAAAGATGATGTAATATGGTGAGGGAATCTTCCAAATTCATTTACTTTCAACATGTAAGAAAATTTTTTGATTAAAAATTAGAAAATAGCATACCTTCACTTACCCAAAAATCTGATGAACTATGCAAAATGTAGCTGCTGGCGCTTCTGGATCTGGAAAATGTCATGTTGATTTGCATGAGAGAATATGTCGTGCTACTAGATCAGGAAAATATCGCAGTGTTGGATCATGTGAATACCATGCAGCTAGATGAAGTGAAGGAATCTGAACTACTACTTGGTTGTACGAATCTGAAGATGATGTCTGAAAGTGGAATTGTCGTACTCTCATATGGCTGAAGGAATGCTATCGCAACTGCTGATGGAGTCAAGAAAAATATATACTCTTCACCCGCTTCAAAAATCCGATGGTACAATTCTAGTCATGTGAATGAATGTGTCGGTGTCGAGCATGAAAAGAAGTCATTGGATTACCGACCATTAATGGATGTCGTTAACCAATGCGAGGCAAACTCACCATTGATTTCAATGAGTGCCAAGGTACCCTAGTACATCTTGCGAAGTGTGAATAAATGATTTGATTTCGAGCCACTTGCAATATCCAACAATCAAGGGACATTGATGTATTCCCATGACTGTCGGTGAGAGAACATGTCATTAGGGCATACAAGCCTCAAGGTACTAATGATGACTGTAGTATCTATCCCAGATAAGGTGTTGAAGTCGATGGGTCGAGATTGTTGAAAGGTGGGCTTTAAGGAATCCCACATCAGTCAACACGAGTTTGTTCAAAATAATTGGTAGGACTATAGATGAAAATACCTCAAAATCAAGTAGTGTATATGGTAGGGCAAGGTAATCATGGAAAGAGAGCTTGGAATTTTTATTGACAAGGAAAAATGAATTGGAAAATAAGAAGGAAATGATGTATGTTGTTCAGAAAATAGGCGTATATGAAGTCATGAAGGATAAGGAAATGGAAGATGGCCAGCAACATAGGGATGATTTAGGTGCTTGGAAGGAAACATATGAGTAATCATGATGCAAAAGGATTTTTGTGTAGCGGCAAATGTCATGATATGTGCAGTGAAGAATTAGTTCCTTCAAGCATCCAATGATGCATGTTTCATTGTGATTTCGAAAAATCACTTTTGCATTAGATCGTCTTCAACTATGAAAAACTTAGCACCATTCCTGCATAAAAATTGTCGCCTTTGTGTGCCATCCCCTTCGATTATTCCTGTATGAAATGACTCAAAAACAAATTAGCTCATTTTCAAGAATTTATGAAATGTCCATTTAGTATTATTTTTCGAAGTTACACTAATCATGGATGAAAAGAGTGTCGCATCATAATGTTGAGGCTTTTCGCATAAGCCTCTCTTTGACCTACACATAACACCAATCTCATCCAATCAACATACTTTTATTATACCCCCAAACTGAAAGTATTGCACGTCCTCATGCAATGTAATCGTAAATAAATGTGGGGCAAATTTTTTTTTAGTATGTTGATATTATTATTAAATTTTTTTTTTAACAACAAATTTAAAAAAAAAAACAAAAAATTGTTTTGTTTTTATCATTTATGTTGATTTATATTTTTTTTGTTATGAAAAAAAAAATTAATAATAATAATAATAAAAATAAATAAATAAAAAGACACAAAAAATTTTATTTATTTATTATTGATGTTGATTTTTGTTTTTTTGTTTTTTTTTTAACCAACAAACAAAAATAACTTTTTATTCTTTACTTATGTTGATTTTTTTATTAAACAATAAATTAAAATTGTTTTTTTTTAATTTATTATTTATGTTGAATTTTTTTTTTTTTGGTTTTTTTTTTAAATAACAAAATTAAATAGAAAAAATTTATTTTGTTATTTATTATTGATAATATAGCAAGATGAACCTTCAAACACCAAAATTTCAAATGTCTAGAAAAAAAAAATTTGCAAAGACTCTGTTACATCTATGCCAAGAAAAGATTGACACTATAAAGAGATATTTCAAACCAGCGTTATCTCTCAATACCCAAAGAAACAAGAATTAAAATAGCAGCCTATTTTCTTGATAAATTACCTTTGCCCAAAAACAGTTCGAGTGGTTGTTGATTTTGCCCGGTGTCCTGAAAATTGTGCATAGTTCTTTCAACCCATGCTCTGTAGTGCAAGAAGATCCATCTGTTTGCGTGGGCATTGGAGAGTCCCGGTTCCAAAAACTGTGGGTGGTCGAAGGTCTGCGTGCCAATATTATATGCACTCATTGATTGTGGTGACGCCATATTTGTGCACATCTAATTCAACGACCTGAGGATCCGCCTTCAGGAGTACGGTGAACACATTTGCAGAGCTGCGTCTAATGCAATCAACGGTGGAATTTTTCTAAATTGCTGAATTTGAATTACCGACCGGAGATCCGTGGAGGTTGTGGTCGTAGAGGAAGACTCACAATGTCAATTCCTGGCTGATGATCTATCCAATAATTTTGTTAACGTGGGAGGAGAAGTTGGATTTAAGAGTATCAAGAACTCTTCTTGTGGTTGCGGTTGCAGAAGTTCGCCAATCTCCCCGAAGCGTATGAATCCTTTTGTTGTTATGGCATCCAGGTTTGTGCTCCATGGAAGTGTTTTATAAAAGCGGCTTTTAAAGCATCATAGGCTGATTGCACTAGTTAATGCACTGTCCAGGATTGTGCCTCCTCTGGTTGAAATGAACTGGAATATCTTAGGACGGACATTGCGGCGTGTATTCCCAACTATGATACTTGTGATTCCAACAATATACCAAGAACTAACAATAGCTCTTTCTGCCAATAATTTTTATTTTGCAATCTCTAATTCCGACGGTCAGCGGCATTATATAATCTGTTATTCTTTTTTATTGCACCTAGTGGCAAAATGAGGTATCATGACTGGATCTTCACTTGTGGCATGGGCATATTTTATTTGTTTATGACCACATTTGTTTCAATGATATCCAATCCAGACGTGGAGTTGATCGAGAACTTAAGATGTGGACTGTATCCGGGAAATGCACAGATCGAGCTCATCCCACTCTTAAATTCTCGAGCTCCCACTGGTCATTGTGATATGTATCTTTGGGCGGCTGTGCGATATGCGTCTTTCACCTGTAGCATTCAGTTATTGCCCATGCTTATCCAATGCACTCTTTCTTAAACTCCAAAGATCTCGTCTTTTATCCAATAATCTCGTCTTTTAATTTTCATTATGATTATCTGCAGGCACGAAATACACTGAACTTGCGATGGCGGAGGAAGAGGTGACCATGGCGGAAGAGAAGGCAAGGAGTTGTGGTGGCAGAGGCGGTGGAATGAAATTAACCACAAAATCTACTGAGGATCACAACAAAATTTTGAAAAAAATCTGCTAATTACAGCGCACTTCCATGACTCTGAAATTAAAATTAACTGCCATTGTGGTCTTTCTTATGCCTCTCATGCTCGAGATATTGACATTCTACGGGCAGTGTAACCAAATAATAAAAATAAATACTGTCGTAGACAACATGTTTTAGCGGCTGGACCGAACCTGTGTGGATGTATTTGGCATTGTAATTGTCCATCGGTTAGGTGACCTTGGATCCTCTAAGACAATCTTGTTCTGGTTATGGTTGTAGTTGAATTCTCCAGGAAGCCTAGTATTAAGGTGTTGTATGGAGAGGTTGAATCTCCCATTTCTTTCTATGTAGGTTTCCACAATAACTACTGAGAGGGAAGCTCATTCACCCTCACTGTACATTCATTTACATTTGCAATTATTACCCCGACCTACTCTTGAGTTAGATGTTGGACCATTTCTTGGTTCAAGTTCTTGCTTGAATGATATCGCTCATCTAGGGACCCAAATATTGATCGCAATTGTAAACAAAATGGACAAAATGTATCATAAGTTGATGTTTTCTATCATTAGTTATCCCTTGAATAGACTGACCATCAATATAATTTGAGAAAACAATGACCATGATTCTCTCGGGCATCGTGATTCTCTTCCTTCTCTCAGCATCGTTGCTGTTGTTGTTGTTGTTGTTGTTGTTTTAACTAATAATATATATGATATATACATATATTATTATTTATGTGGGAATTTTTTTTTTTTTTAAACTAAAATTTAAAACGAAATTAAATTTTATTAAATTTCTAAACTCAAAATATTTTATTGAAAATGGACACAAAGTGAAAAGATGTCTTTGATTAAGCATATTGAAAATCACAATTTATTCATCCTTGAAAATATTTATTGACAACATACTTTCTGATCCTCAAGATCGTGTGAAAACACAAGAGGAGAGCATACTTATTCAAAACTAAAGAAAATAATATCTTACCTACTCTATTGCAAAAAAATAAATTTTCCTTTCAAGTATAAGAAAATTTCCAATGCATCCATTTGCATAACAAGATGAGAATTAAACTCACATCCAATTTTGAAAATTGTACTTTAATAAATTCTTGGACATGAAAATTTATCTGCTTATAAGGACCTGATGAGAAAGAATATTGAAAAACAGAGTGGTATTGTGATCCAATGGCTAATTGAAACCAATTTTTAAGATGATCTTTGTTTACTTGGCACTCTTTAGTTATCATGTCACAAAATTATTTGAGTGTCACTTGTTTAAAGTCTGAAATACACGAGGGATCTTGTGATAAACATGCTAGAAACTCTTCAATTTCAGGTTCTAATGTTTGATCGTCAAATGTGATCCATGAGTCATTCATCTCCTTACTAGAAGAAGATTCTAAGTTTTCCTCTTGTGGATCCTCTTCATCGACACTTTGTTCCTCTTCAAACTTCTGAATTGAAGATTCATCCCTAGTGATCACTCCAGATTGTGGACAAGGATTTAAGAAGATCCTTGTTGTGACATACCCTCCAAATGGTTTCTTTAACATCATGTTTTTTTTAGATCTTGTTGGGCAAATGGATTTTTATTGTTTTTGTTTTATTGTTTTTTTTTTAATATTTTGATGGGGGTTTTGTTTAATGCGTCTACTCTTATAATCTCTATCCTGGGCATGAGAAAAATTAAATACTATATTTTTGTCGTTTTTTTTTATGTGTTTTCTAACAATTTTCCTAATTGACTATGTTGAAGTATGCTTCCCTGACAATGGCGCCAAAATGTTGGGTCAATTTAATGTTGCAAATTAACGAAGTATTTAATATCAATCCGGGTTGGTGAACTTAGAAGCATCCCCAAAGTATATGGGTTTCAATTACAGTCAAATTTAGAAGATGAACTATTGATGGTTAGTCAAATGCATGTTACAAATATAAAAACTAACTTAATTAATTTCTAAACAATGGATTAAGATATATGAAATAATAATCAAGAGGCTCTATGTTCAGAGATCCTAGTTGTCCTTAATTGCTAGTTGCATTATATCATCAATACCATTGTGAAAACATGAAAGCAGGAAATCTAACACTAAACAATAGATTAAGATATATGAAATAATAATCAAGGGGCTCTATGTTCAGAGATTTTGGTTGTCCTTAATTACTGGTTTCATTATATCTGTAACACTATTGTGAAATCATGAAAGCAAGAAATCTAACACTAAACAATGTATTAAGGTATATGAAATAATAATCAAGAGGCTCTATGTTCAAAGTGTTAGGGCCTAAATCTACCTCAGGCTGAGAAAGGCAGAATCTAGGGTAACATCAAACCATGCTTAACCTGGTAGCTAGCCCTACCAGATCGGGAGAGGGCTCTCTCCTTTTCAATCTCAGAAAAAAATGATCAATGAGGCTTGAGATGACTCGAATGAAGGCTGATTTTAGGCTAGGTATGTATGCAAAAGAGTTTGATTGATTTTAAGGGTGTTTTGTTGGATCAAAAGAAAAGGCAGATTTTGGGTCTAGGGAATGAGGCTCAGTCTTGCAGAGATCTGAATGGGGCAAGGTAGGAAATTGATTTGACACTTAAATTTTGAAAGAAATGGAGAGTTGAGACATGTGAGGAGTTGAAGAGGGCAATAAAACTTCAGGGATCCTCTTCAAACGACTAAAAACATAGAAAATTAAACAAACCCTAGGTAGAGCACTGCAAATTTTAATGAATTCTACCTTTATCCTTGTTTGTTTAACTTAAGAAGAAATAAGAGGGAAAATGGTATACATAAAACATCAGTAGACTTACATTAATAGAGAGAAACACACTATCAAAACAAAATACCACATGAATCTTATAGAGTGCTACAAACCGTGGTCTATTCCTTTGCCAAATTGCAGAGATGAATGTACAATGATGCTCAAAGCATTCCCAAAAGTCCAACCATGCTAATGACTGAAAAAACACAAGATATAGACAAAAAATAACTCATCCCAGCCTCTAGGGGTCGAGCTCATAAGTTTAGGAGCTGTTCCAACAAAATCTAAACTGAGGACTAGAAAGTAGGCAAGGGAACAGCTTGCCTCTAAAAACTAGGAAACTGATTCATTCAGTTGCAAATTACCTTTTGATGGATGAATCTACTTATATGAGTGAAAATTTAACAAAATCACATCAAAATCCATCATTTTACATTTAATTACATCATGAGTTTGAAAACTAGAAGGAAAAATTCAAACTGTGAAAAAAAACTAGGCGAAAAACAGAGTTTTTGACCAAAAATGAGCAAAATCCTCCAATGCGTTGCGCCAGTTTGAAGCTGATTTTGGAGGCCTTCCCAGTGTTCAAATTTTCTCCAAGTGGGCTTGTTGGAAAGGTATGCCTGTCTACTTTCCAACAAAAGTGGAATTTTTGAATTTGGCTTCCATTTTCCCCTCCAAAACTGAGTTCTCCCAAGACTGCTTCCTGTGTGTCAAAAAAGGGGCAGAAAGGTCATTTTTGGGGTGTTTTTGACCTTTTTGGAAGCCCAAAACCTGTAAAAATTTCTTGGCCATTGGTAGGAATGCATATTTTTCCATCAAAAATCCAAAAATTCTGATTTTTCATCAAAATTAATCCCCTATCAAAAGCGAGCGCCAAGTGGCGCAGCGCATAGAGCAGAAAAGTCTGTTTTTAGGCCAAATTTTTCAAAAATGCAAAAAGTGTCCCAAATTTTTTGAAATTTGGGCTGAGTGTTCTTCATCAAGTGCATCAGCCAATATCTGAAGTTTATCATGCTCTTTTCGCCTCCTCGATGCCTTCTTCACCTTGGCCTTCAAGATCCTGATTCTTGCCTTGCAACTTTTGTTTTTCGCCAAGTAATGGTATGCCATGTGCCTCGACATAGTTTTCTCATTGTTGGCCTTCTCTAGCATCATTTCCCAAGTTCAATTTTTTCCTTTCAAGCAAATATTTTGTTCATGTTCAATCTCTTGCTCATACCCATGATCACTATCTCTTTCCATTGTTTTCCTTTGGTTTTGAAAAATGTGGTTGTACATGGATGATTTTGTGGATAACAGTGTGAAAATATGGTGGAGGAATGAAATGGGTAGAGTGTATGGAAGAGAGTGTAAAAATGTATGTGTGAACAAACTTTAGGGATGGGAGTAAGAGTTTTAGGGATGTGAGTAGGGTTTAGAGATAGTGGGATTAGGGATATGGGAATTAGGGAATTTTTGGAATATGGGAATTAGGGAATGAGTGAATGAAAGTGAAGAATTAATGAAGGAGTGAAAGAATGAGGGAGTGATGGAGTGGACTTGGTATTAAAGACACAAATGCAGCCCTAGACAATTTTTTTTTTGAGCAAATTTAGAAGGAAGTAGGGTTTGAATTCTATCACACTAAACCATCATAAATTTTAAGGAAACCTCTTCACTAGCAATGGAAGGAATCTTAACTTACTTGCGCACCATGGATTTGAGCAAATTTGGAAATTTTGGGGAAGTTTATGGTGAAATTGGGCTTGCAGCTCTATGCGACGTGCCACAAACCCAACGCGTCGCGCCACAAACCCAATGCGTAGCGCCTTTTTGTAGGAGACTTTTGGAAGCCTTCCTGGTGTCAAAATTGGGTGCAGGATAGCTCGTTGGAAATATTATTGAGTCTAATCTCCAACCCAACTGGAATTTTTCAATTTGGAGTTCATTTTCCTTATCAAAAATCAAATCTCCCAAGACTAGTCAAAATGTGAAAAATGAGGCTACCTATAGGCAGAGTGCTGTTGCAGTCAGCTTTTTAAGGTCTTCCGCAACCCCAAATTGAGCTCATGATAGCTAATTAGAAAGATATTTGTGTCTAGTTATCATTTGACTCATCAAGCAAGTCATTTGGCCAACCAAGCTAGGAGAAAAAATTATTTTCCCAAGGTCACTTCAAAGGTGCATCAATTCTCCTGAGGCAATTGTATTTTTGATATTTCTCTAAAACCATGAAACCTGTGTAAAAAGTGAAGGAAATTTTTCTTCCTTGCCCTATTTTGGACAAAAACCTCTCTCATTTTTTCCAAATTCATCTTTTCTTTCTCAGAAACATCATTGGAGTAAAACCTATCCCGATGTGTGGAACAAGGGATTTGTCGAAATGAAGCAAAATGAAGGGGATAAGGGGCTTCTAAATTCTTGAGAAAATTTTGGGAAGTAGGGAGGGATTTTAGGAAGCAGGGGAAAGTGGAATTTCAAATATTTAGTGAGGGGAAGGGGTCCAAAAGGGAAAAACACAGGCCTAGCCTAGAAAATTGCCAAGTTATAGCAAGAAACTAGGGTTTGTGCGAAAATGAGGAATTTGGGGGATCTCAGTGATGGGAAGTGTTTAATAAGGTACATTAAGGATAGGGGAAGGTGTATAAACATCAGGATACAAGTTTTGTTGATGATTTGACCATCCAAGAGAAATTACCTTCAAAACCCTAGGAAAGGGAAATGAACCTTACCTAGGCACAACTAAAGCATGAACAAGGTGTAAAATGACCCTTTGGAATCTGGCATGATGATGAAAACCCTCTGAATGATGGTACACTCAGCTGAATGGTGACATGGACCGACATTTGGACAACTTTGAAAGGAGTGTTAGCAAACCCTAGACCTAATACCTCGTGACCAAATTTTATTTGAAGACTCACTGAAATGACAAAATTTGACCTTGACACCTTAAAATCACTTTGTAAGAGCATGTTTGATCACTGGAGGAAGGCTGCAAAGACTGACACTAACACAGAGATCCTGGTTGTCCTTAATTACTGGTTGCATTATATCATCAATACCATTGTGAAAACATGAAAGTAGGAAATCTAACACTAAACAATGGATTAAGATATATGAAATAATAATCAAGTGGCTCTAAGTTCAGAGATCCCGGCTGTCCTTAATTACTGGTTGCATTATATCATCAATACCATTGTGAAAACATGAAATCAAGAAACAATAAATCTAAGTAAACTAGTTCACAAATTACAGCTATGAAAACTAAGAAGTGCACTTAGCTCGCTGTGGGGGTCCTTCCACCCTTTCCTTGCGCACTGTAAGTAAACTCAGCTACTCAAGACTTCAAGAAATCAATCATCATGTAGCAGCATAAAAATATGATAGAACAGATCCTCTATTATGTCTTCAAGTCTCAAAGATGATAATAATAAGTCATACAAGTTCCAATTCCTCTATTCCCCTCCATTTGGAGAAAGAGCACTCCTATTTATACATGAGTGCTTTGAAAACAAGATAAGCAACTCATAATTACAAATCCACTTTTCTCTCAACCAATATCCTTATAATTACAAGATATGATCCCTTCAAATCCTCACTCATCTCTCACAAATCTTGGATAAGATATGTTATCCAAATCTCCATGATCTTCTCCTTGGAATCTTCCATGATCTTCTCCTTGAAATCTCCATGATATTCTCCTTCGAATAATCTTGAACAATTATCCTTTGAATTATTGAAATGGTGGAGGAAATATTCAAAAATATTTTGAATAATTCTTCCAAATAATCCTACACATTTACAAAGCTCATCCACATTTAAGATATTAGTGAAATATATCAATTTTCCAATAATTAATCACACATTCTCTAATAATATTAAAAATAAATAAATTGGAAAATAATGAGGTGAACCCATGGAGATGGTATGCTAAATGGATAAATGAGGTGATGGAATGTGATGAATGGTGAGGATAAACATGATGAAAATGTGACAATTACAAGACCCAACAAGTACTTCTTAAATTTCATTGATGATTTTTCCAGACGAACTTGGGTATACTTCTTAAAACTCAAGACTGAAGTTTTTAACATGTTCTTGGCCTTTAAGGCCTTTGCAGAGAAACAATTTGGACATCCAATTCTTAAGTTAAGATCAGACAATGGAGGAGAATATGTTAACAACAAATCTATCAGCCTTATGCACTCAGCATGGTATTCAATTACAACATATTGTTCCATATACTCCACAACAAAATGGTGTAGCTGAAAGGAAGAATCGCACCTTAAAAGAAATGGCTAATTGTATGCTTCAATCTAAAAGACTTGGTCTCAATTTTTGGGTAGAAGCAGTTAACTGTGAAAATTACATAGTAAATCACACTCCTAGTAATGTTTTAAAGAATATAACTCTAGAAGAAGCTTGGAGCTCAATCAAATTAGATGTAAGTCACTTTCGTGTTTTTGGAAGTGATGCTTGGGCCCATATTCCAGATGCGAAACATAAAGCCTTAGAACCTAAGAGTGAAAAATGCATTTTTGTTGGATATTATGAAGATGTCAAAGGATATAGACTTCTTCAACCAAAATCCGAAAATATAATCATTAGAAGAGATGTAAAATTTGATGAAAATATATTGGCCTGCGAGCCTAGTTTGGCAGGTGTGCCACCTTTGGCCTGCAAGCCTGATTCTGCATATGTGACACCTCTCTCTATCTCTTCTATTTTTGACAGAATTCCTTCTATTTCAGATGATGACAGCGAGGATGAAAATCCTCCTCCACATCTTAAAGATATTCCTTCCGCTCCACAGCTTCCAAGATGGATCCACTCTACTCGGGATGCAGCAGGTTCTCTTACAGGTGACCCTACAGATCGACGATGTACATGTTCTCAGTTCGAAAGAGCCTCTTCCTTATTGGCTCAAGTTCCAAAAAATCCTGATCCAAACACCTTTGAAGAAGCTTCTGGTCATCCAGATTGGGATGAAGTTATGAATGAAGAATATCGTTCCTTATTGGCAAATGATACTTGGGATTTTGTTCCTCTTCCAAAACGAAGAAAAATTATCAGATGCAGATGAGTTTACAAAACAAAGTTTGGACCAGATGGAAAAGTAGATAGACATAAAGCTCGTCTTGTTGCTAAAGGATTTTCACAAGTTGAAGGCATTGACTATGTTATCACTCAGATTTTCCTTGAAGTTGTTGGAAGAGGAAAGGGGTCCGAGGTAACCACAAACCAACCTTCAGGTACAGAATCTAGCCAATCTGTACCCAGAGAGGGCTCTCTCTATAAAATTTAGCTTTTTTTTTAGAAAGTATTAGGCTAGTTATAAAGTTCAGGGGTTTTGTTTTGAATTTAGGTTGATGGAATTCTTTAGCTGAGATTAAGATCAAATAGTTTCAGTCCATTGGGCTAATGGAGTCAAAGGATTGGCTGCACTGGCTTAAGATTTTTAACAAAATATGGTTTATCAGGGCAAGATAATCAAACTAGAAACAATTATAGATCTAAAGTGAATGGAATGGAATTCAAAAGGATGAAAGGCAATAAAGAATCTTTCAACACATTCAAGAGAAGAGAAATAAATTGATTATCAATAAAGCGCAGTTAAGTATTCTTTACTAAATAACCAAAGATGTATAAACTAGACAAACAGGAGCAATTAAGAATTCGATGTTTAAACCAGTTTAGAAGAAAACATTTAGAATAATAACGACTGAAATCAGATTACACATAAGTACTTTCTGATTTAATCTTTTTCGTTAAATATTAAGATAATGAAACACAGATCATATTGTAAACAAATATAAAACTTCAAAACATGGGGTACAGATGACTTATTGATCCTTCATTTGACACATGAATCCTGAGAAAAGTCTTCTGCCTCAATTCCTTGTCCAGTTTTGCCACGGAAAATTTATCCAAAGCTCTTTATTCCAAAATATTCAATTTTACATAAGAGTATAAGAATACACCCCAAAATACTTCCAAGAGTGAAGTATTTATACAAATTCTAAACTAAAATATCTTGAAAAAATATCAAGATTGGTTCACAAATCTCTCCAACTATTTTACATAAATAGAACTTAAGTAAATGACACTCAAACTAATGCATCTATTTGGAACTATTTTTTATGGATAGGTGATGACAAAGAGGAGAATTCGAATTTGATCCAACTCTTAGTTGATGATGAGGCATCCAAGTCACTAACTGCTTCATTTCTTTGTGCATTCTACTCCAACAATTCTGCAAACTTGGGGTCCAATGATATATTTTTATTTCTCAATCCGTAATAGATATGTAAAAATTGAAAGAGGTTATTGTGGATTAATATGTTGGAGAGAAAAATCTCTTTCAGTTTCCCAAAATTCCTCTCCAGATGTGCACAATAGTCTCTGTAAAAATATGTTTAAAACAGAGTTTTACAGAGTCTGAAAAATAGCCTGTAAAGATGTGCATGTATCTCTCATTCTAAAATCACTGTGCAAAACGTGAGAAGGTTGTTGTAGATGGGTCTCTTAGGAACAAAAACCTCCTTCATTTTTTATGATGTATTTTTAATTTACCACAATCTTCTCTGCAAAATGATGACTTAACTGGTATTTTCTGCAAAACGTGATTTCCAACATTGTTTAATATTTCCAAAACCATAATAGCTGCTAGAAAAGTGAGAGAGGTTTTTGTAGATGGTCCTCTTAAGAACATAAACCTCTTTCAGTTTTGAAAAATTCATCTTGTATTGATTACAATAGTTTCTGCAAAACTATGACTTAAGCAGGAAATTTCTTCAAAAATGTTCCTTCTTGTTGTGTTTTTCATCTTTTCACTTTTTTGTTATTTTGACTGTTTTACTTTCACTTTGGATAAACTTCATTGTGGCTGGTGAAAGTGTTTTCATCTTTGTTTAACCCTTAATATCTTCATGTTTATTTTCACTATTTACTGTTTACTTTTTACTTTTTACCTTTTACCACTCTATTTTTATCTATCTTCACTTTGTCATGAACTTGTATGTTCTGTTTTGTAACTGTCTTCCTTGCTGTTTATCTTCATGCTAGCTGATTTACTTGACTTGGTCTTCAATCTGATACTCTTTAATCCTGATACTCTTTAACTGTTCTTTACTGTGTCCTTTTACCTTCAATGTGTAGTTTAGGTTTTTACTGTCTGTTTCAACAGTAAATCGTTTAATATCCTGTTTCCTTTGCTTGTCTTTCAACTGTATGTTTTATCTTCCATCTTTGTTTGAATATATTTGATAACACTCTTGGAGTAAACAAGTGTTATGACTAGCATTAAGACTTTTTATCCAAGGATGTGGTCTTCTGATCACCTGTAAAACAAAACAAATTGTTAAGAAAGCATTGGTTTGCAGGGGAGGTCAAAAAGGTTTCACTTGATTTTGAGAGGTCTATGGAGTGAATCTAGAATGATTTTTGGGAGGTAAACCATGCTCGAATCGGTTAACAGAGGCTTCAGGTGGCGCAGCTGGGTTACAAAGGGTTTTATTGCACAATCAGGTGAAAATGAGCAATACTAGGGTGATTGTGTTTAAACGGGTAAACGGTTGATATTGGCGGGTAAGCTTTGAATGAACAGTGTTTCGAACAGGTACTGGTTATGGCGGAAGAACCTTGGAATACTCGACTGTAATTCTCTTCAGCAAGGTAACGGTCGGTAGACTTCAATAGTTGATTTTTGAAATTTGTTGCATGGGACACTGGTTAGTGCACGAGATAATGAAAACGACGCATGCACATTTGTTTTATTCACAAAGTCAAAAGGTTGGCAGGTTTTTAATGGATGACGTAAGCAGGTATGGTGAACATGTCATAAGAGACAAGCGGTAACTGGTTTCCATCACACTGCTTTTGAGGGAAGGCGGTATTGAGCGGATGGGCAGCGATTCCATAGAATGAATGACGCGTGGCCATGGTACTGTTTGAAAACCACCGGCATTTCGTGCGTTATTGTTCGGATCGGGGATGGCCAGCGGAATTATCAACAGTCGTTGATCTTGGAGCAGCTAATCGAACGGTAGTCGGGGCGTGAAGTTGACAGGGAGTTAATAAGGGGGGGCCCAACGCGTTTTATTATTGATTAATCACAGCGGGAGCGATTTGATTGGCGGAGTTAGGTTCTTAATTAATCGTGGGGATTAATTAATTCCTGAGGGGTCGGGTTAGTTTTATAAACTGAGATTTTAAGCAAGGTTGAGTTTTGTAAGTGTGTTTTGGGAATTTAATATTTCAACCTTGGGTAAAGGGAGTCGGGGAAGGAAATATGGTTTATTTTTCGTTTCAAACATATATAAAATATGTTTAAATCATTTTTCGAATATTTTATTATATAGTAATTAAATCAAAATGATTTATTTACCATAGGGGGCAAGAATAATATATAAAGATATATTTTAACCAAAGGGGGTATAAAGTGGATTTTTTATTTGAACAAGTAAGGATTAAATACTTTGGTTAAAATTAAAATACATGGGTTTTTGGGATATTATAAAAAAGAGTTATATATAATAGGATAAGGTCATTTTTATAAGGAGTTAATACATAAAATCAATGTTAATATGAAAAAATGAGCTCAAGCGCTAAGTATAAAACATTAAAATAATGTATTTAACTTATGCTTACATGAACAGGGTTTTTATGGAATATTGCATGATTTTCCTAAGTAAAATGGGATTTTACTTAGGAAAAGATTTCTTAGAAGTGAATGAGTGTGATGATGAATGATTTTAAGTACTTAGGCCTTTCCAATTATTGGGCCGAGGGTCCGGTCCCTCCAAAAGTCAAGGAAATGCCTTGAGCCCCTCTAATTTTCAAATGCCTTAGTACTTAGGGGAAATTAGTGAAATATTTAGGGAAAAATGAGAGGGGAAGTTAATAATTTGACTTTGCTCTGCTTGAATTTCTTCCAATGTAGTGTCTGCCTTTGCACTTTGTGATGAAAGTAAAAATTTAGCACATCTAAAACCATTGATCATCACATGTAATTCAGCAACATCATCTACCTACCCTGCCTACTTTACTCTACCATTTTTTCTTCTTTATTAGGGTGCACTTAGACTGGCAAACCCTTATCACACTTTTCTTTTACATATGGAAATCTATCTAGTTCTAACCTTATTACATCCAAGGGCTCAGATTAAACTGTTGAGCTCCTTTTATTCACTCTACCTATCTACTTATCTGCCAAGATTAAACATTTTGGCTAGATATTTATTCTCTATTCTACAACATGAAATTGAAAAATGAATGAGTCAAGTTTAAACAGTTTGACTCTTCATAAATTGTGGCAAAAGTTTAACAAGTTGCATACAATTGCTTTATTACAGAAAATGAAATAGTAGTGGCATTTAGACTTTCACACTTTCCTGGTCTATTTTTGTTTGGCGTTCATTTCTTTCACTTTTTTTACCATTTTATTCTTTTCACCCTTTGATTTTTCTTTTAGGGTATACCCTCTTTACATTTTTTAAATTTTTAAATTTTTTTGATTTTTTTTTTTGAAAATATGGAAAACCTTTGCAACAAGGAAAGGTATGAACATATTACAGAGCTCATCAAGTCAATCATGAAATATGACACCTATTGGTATAGGAGTCTAACACTGGCTCCACTTGGGGATGGCTTTTCCTGGTGAAAAGTCAAGAACAACAGGTCAGATGCCTCAAAGTAATTATGACTGAACCATGGAATCTTCTTCTGCTTGTTGCTTTATTATATGTATGACAGTAATACTTCGGAAACTTAGGGCCTTCTCTTCGGGCTTCAACTCCATTAAGTTACTATCCACTCAAAACTTAAAACTTTGTTTCCCAGTTGGAAATCTTCTGCCTTGTTTCAATCCCAAACATGCATTTGCTGTGGTTGAAAATCTTGAATTGAATATAGTCCTTTTTCTGCAACCTGAAATCTGATCTGAAACTAAAACAACACACAAAAATTTTCAAACCAACTTAATGAAAAACTAGCTGAAAATTGACAACTAAAAAAAAATGCTCAAAATTCTGAGCTTATTAGCACTCATTTACCTACTCTAATCTACTAAAAATCTTATTGAATCAGGTAATACAAAAATGCCAATGAAGCCAATCAAGTAGCTGTAAAAATAAATGGATAACTTGATTGCTTGTGATCAAAATTGGAAGTATATTATGATCATGTGCCTTTATAATCAATGATAAGATGTGAAATGGCAATTGTTGATATATTTGATCCTCATAGATAAAACATGTTTTCAGATTTGAGGTAAAAATATTCTCCATATAATTTGCTATAGGATCATTAAAAGCATAATGTATGATTTGTGTTTCTAGGCCTTCAATGACTAGTTGCTCAGTTGTATTCTGAATATTAATCCTTGAAACTATTTCCTCAGTCTTGTGTTTGAAAGAATAATCATCCTCAATATGCAGGTAAAAAGATAGTACAATTTCCTCTTGCTTTGGAGAAGGAAGATTTTCAAATAATTCTTTAGGATTTCAAAAATTGTATGACTGAATTTGAAAATGCAAAAGTTTGATTTCATTTTCATAATTTTCAGAAATTATCTCAAGAACACATATTTTCAATTTAGGAGAATATTTTCTTGATTTCAAAAGAAGAAAGAAAGCTCTTAGAAAATCCTCATCAAGCTGAAGTTCTAACATTTCATCCCTCAAAATAGCTAGTGATTGTTCTGGGAAATTATCTTGAATTGAGAACATAATTATCATCATACTGATCATATTTAGGAAAATTTTCAGAACAAGGAATGTCATCAATTATAAAAAATGGATCAGCAGATTTTTCTTCCAACAATCCTAATATATCTTGATTAGATTGGTTGCATTCTGCTTGGAAATCATTGTTTTGTTCAATATGCGTGATATCAAGCAATGCGCCTTTTTGGGAAGGTAGAATAACATGAGCATCAACTTTTTCTTTTGTCCCTTCATGGATAAAAAATTTTGTACATTCATCAACATTAGAAGAAGTAGAAACAATTTATTCATTACGTAAATATTTTGAGGATGGTTGCATGTTTAGAAGCAAATTGATTTCTTCTTCGGTGAGGGGGGGTGGGAATCTCTGAATTCTTAGATTGAAATGACAATTTTTTTTTCCCTTATCTAAAAGTTGATCATGAGGTTGAATATTTTCTTTAAATTCATTCAAAACATTAAATGAAACATCATTTGTCAATACAGAGGGGCTTTGTTGATCTTGATTTATCTCCTGATTTATTTCATCTTTGTTTAACTCCTCTTGATTATTATGACATTTAACTTGAGAATGAAAATTCTGGACTTCTTCTAATAAATCTTCAGGAAACCAATTTCCAAAATCTTCATCAATATTTTTAAGGTAATGTATAAGATCTTCATCTTGATCACAACAATTTTCAGCTAATGATAAAGATGAAAAATCTTATTTGTGATGCTCATAAAATACCTTATGAAAATATTTTAGAGAAAACAAACTTGAAGGTTTGAGAGCTTCGTACCATTCCCTTGCTTTTCCTTCTAAGGTTCCCATGAATATCTTCATGAGGCAATCCTAATGCCAATCGCCCTTAAATCTTGATGAGTGTATATGAAATTTAATGAGATGCAACAAAGGATTATCAGTATTCTCATCTTGAAACATGGGCAGATTTTCACCCCAATTTACCTTCGGTAGTTTGTGTGGAAATCCAGGGATGTGATTTCTGCTCATGGGAGCATATTTTCGTTTTATTCTTGGATCATCTTGAAAATCAGCCATAATGAAAAGCCACTTTATCTGTACAACCAAGTTAGATCTTTATATAAAATACAATACATATTGAATCTTAATGAAAAAGAACATAATGTCTTGGATTAAGATCCAAGTTGAAAGCTTGATCTTTCCATATTGTTCTTCCAGGTTCATTCTTCCAGTGGAGTCTTGATTGTGAAATGGATTTGGAGTCTCCAGGTGGATGATTTTAACCTTTGTGTGTCTGATCCCTGTCCACCATCATAGATCAGATCTAAACCTGTAAAACAATTCTGAAGAAAAAGTTAGTTCTTTAGGAGACCAAATTTTGAGTATTTTATGATTATTTTGTTTTTTTATGAATTTTCAAAACAACTTCTATGATTTCTTTAAGAGGCTCTAGATATGAGATTTAAACTTTCTTAAAGACTTATTTAACAAGAGGAACTGATCAAGTATTTGAAACCAGATGTTCAATCCATAAACTAGACCGGAGATAGACTGAAGCAGCATTTATTTACTTTTGCAATTGCAAAGCAAGAGCAATTTCAAAGGCTACCTGGCTAATCTTCAGGCTTCGTCTGTAGTTTATAAAATAAATGATAGTGACAAATAAATTATTCAGATCCCCAGTATGGTCGCCACTATGTTATCACTCAGATTTTCCTTGAAGTTGTTGGAAGAGGAAAGGGGTCCGAGGTAACCACAAACCAACCTTCAGGTACAGAATCTAGCCAAACTGTACCCAGAGAGGGCTCTCTCTATAAAATTTAGATTTTTTTTTAGAAAGTATTAGGCTAATTATAAAGTTCAGGGGTTTCGTTTTGAATTTAGGTTGATGGAATTCTTTAGTTGAGATTAACATCAAATATTTTCAGTCCATTGGGCTAATGGAGTCGAAGGATTGGTTGCACTGGCTTAAGTTTTTTAACAAAAGATGGTTTATCCGGGCAAGATAATCAAACTATAAACAATTATAGATCTAAAGTGAATGGAATAGAATTCAAACGGATGAAAGGAAATAAGGAATCTTTCAACACATTCAAGAGAAGAGAAATAAATTGATTATCAATAAAGAGCAGTTAAGTATTCTTTACTAAATAACCAAAGATGTATGAACTAGACAAACAGGAGCAATTAAGAATTCGTTGCTTAAACCAGTTTAGAAGAAAACATTTAGAATAATAACGACTGAAATCAGATTACACCTAAGTACTTTCTGATTTAATCTTTTATAAATATTAAGATAATGAAACACAGATGATATTGTAAACAAATATAAAACTTCAAAACATGGGGTAGAGATGACTTATTGATCCTTCATTTGACACATGAATCCTGAGAAAAGTCTTCTGCCTCAATTCCTTGTCCAGTTTTGCCACGGAAAATTTCTCCAAAGCTCTTTATTCCAAATTATTCAATGTTACATCAGAGTATAAGAATCCACTCCAAAATACTTCCAAGAGTGAAGTATTTATACAAATTCTAAACTAAAATATCTTGAAAAGATATTAAGATTGGTTCACAAATCTCTCCAACTATTTTACATAAATAGAACTTAAGTAAAGGACACTCAAAATAATGCATCTATTTGAAACTATTTTTTATGGATAGGTGATTACAAATAGGGGAATTCGAATTTGATCCAACTCTTAGTTGATGATGAGGCATCCAAGTCACTAACTGCTTCCTTTCTTTGTGCATTCTGCTCCAACAATTCTGCGA
The DNA here is from genome assembly GCA_034641835.2 of Pinus albicaulis. NCBI lineage: Eukaryota > Viridiplantae > Streptophyta > Pinopsida > Pinales > Pinaceae > Pinus > Pinus albicaulis. The sequence goes on from CM076578.1 coordinate 121,776,525, forward strand.
ACTTGGGGTCCAACGATATCTTTTTATTTCTCAATATGTAATAGATATGTAAAAAGTGAAAGAGGTTATTTTGGATTAATATGTTGGTGAGATAAACCTCTTTCAATTTCCCACAATTCCTCTCCAGATGTGCACAATAGTCTCTGTAACAATATGTGTAAAACAGATATTTATAGAGTTTGAAAAATAGCCTGTAAAGATGTGCATGTATCTCTCATTCTGAAATCACTGTGAAAAAAGTGAGATAGGTTGTTTTATATCGGTCTCTTAGGAACAAAAACCTCCTTCGGTTTTGTATGATGTATTTTTAATTTACCACAATCATCTCTAAAATATGATGACTTAACTGGTATTTTCTGCAAAAAGTGTTTTCCAACATTGTTTAATATTTCCAAAACCATAATAGCTGTTAGAAAAGTGAGAGAGGGTTTTGTATATGGTCCTCTTAAAAACATAAACCTCTTTCAGTTTTGCAAAATTCATCTTTTATTGATCACAATAGTTTCTGCAAAACTATGACTTAAACAGGAAATTTCTTCAAAAATGTTCCTTCTTGTTGTGTTTTTCATCTTTTCACTTTTTTGTTCTTTTAACTGTTTTACTTTCACTTTGGATAAACTTCATTGTGGCTGGTGAAAGTGTTTTCATCTTTGTTTAACCCTTAATATCTTCATGTTTATTTTCACTGTTCACTGTTTACTTTTTACTTTTTACCTTTTACCACTCTATTTTTATCTATATTCACTTTGTCATGAACTTGTATGTTCTGTTTTGTAACTGTCTTCCCTGTTGTTTATCTTCATGCTAGCTGATTTACTTGACTTGGTATTCAATATGATACTCTTTAATCCTGATACTCTTTAACTGTTCTTTACTGTGTCCTTTTACCTTCAATGTGTAGTTTAGGTTTTTACTGTCTGTTTCAGCAGTAAATCGTTTAATATCCTGTTTCCTTTGCTTGTCTTTCAACTGTATGTTTTATCTTCCATCTCTGTTTGAATATATTTGATAACACTCTTGGAGTAAAAAAGTCTTATGACTAGCATTAAGACTGTTTATCCAAGGATGTGGTCTTCTGATCTCCTATAAAACAAAACAAATTGTTAAGAAAGCATTGGTTTGCAGAGGAGGTCGAAAAGGTTTCACTTGATTTTGAGAGGTCTATGGAGTGAATCTAGAATGATTTTTTGGAGGTAAACCATGCTCGAATCGATTAACAGAGGCTTCAGGTGGCGCAGCTGGGTTACAAAGGGTTTTACTGCACAATCAGGTGAAAATGAGCAATACTAGGGTGATTGTGTTTAAACGGGTAAACGTTTGATATTGGCGGGTAAGCTTTGAATGAACAGTGTTTCGAACAGGTACTGGTTATGGCGGAAGAAACTTGGAATACTCGACTGCAATTCTCTTCAGCAAGGTAACGGTCGGTAGACTTCAATAGTTGATTTTTGAAATTTTTTGCATAGGAGACTGGTTAGTGCACGAGATAATGAAAACTCTTTATTCCAAAATATTCAATTTTACATAAGAGTATAAGAATACACCCCAAAATACTTCCAAGAGTGAAGTATTTATACAAATTCTAAACTAAAATATCTTGAAAAAATATCAAGATTGGTTCACAAATCTCTCCAACTATTTTACATAAATAGAACTTAAGTAAATGAAACTAAAACTAATGCATCTATTTGGAACTATTTTTTATGGATAGGTGATGACAAAGAGGAGAATTCTAATTTGATCCAACTCTTAGTTGATGATGAGGCATCCAAGTCACTAACTGCTTCCTTTCTTTGTGCATTCTACTCCAACAATTCCGCAAACTTGGGGTCCAATGATATATTTTTATTTCTCAATCCGTAATAGATATGTAAAAATTGAAAGAGGTTATTGTGGATTAATATGTTGGAGAGATAAATCTCTTTCAGTTTCCCAAAATTCCTCTCCAGATGTGCACAATAGTCTCTGTAAAAATATGTTTAAAACAGAGTTTTACAGAGTCTGAAAAATAGCCTGTAAAGATGTGCATGTATCTCTCATTCTGAAATCACTGTGCAAAACGTGAGAAAGTTGTTGTAGATGGGTCTCTTAGGAACAAAAACCTCCTTCATTTTTTATGATGTATTTTTAATTTACCACAATCTTCTCTGCAAAATGATGACTTAACTGGTATTTTCTGCAAAACGTGATTTCCAACATTGTTTAATATTTCCAAAACCATAATAGCTGCTAGAAAAGTGAGAGAGGTTTTTGTAGATGGTCCTCTTAAGAACATAAACCTCTTTCAGTTTTGAAAAATCCATCTTGTATTGATCACAATAGTTTCTGAAAAACTATGACTTAAACAGGAAATTTCTTCAAAAATGTTCCTTCTTGTTGTGTTTTTCATCTTTTCACTTTTTTGTTCTTTTAACTGTTTTACTTTCACTTTGGATAAACTTCATTGTGGCTAGTGAAAGTGTTTTCATCTTTGTTTAACCCTTAATATCTTCATGTTTATTTTCACTATTTACTGTTTACTTTTTACTTTTTACCTTTTACCACTCTATTTTTATCTATCTTCACTTTGTCATGAACTTGTATGTTCTGTTTTGTAACTGTCTTCCTTGCTGTTTATCTTCATGCTAGCTGATTTACTTGACTTGGTCTTCAATCTGATACTCTTTAATCCTGATACTCTTTAACTGTTCTTTACTGTGTCCTTTTACCTTCAATGTGTAGTTTAGGTTTTTACTGTCTGTTTCAACAGTAAATCGTTTAATATCCTGTTTCCTTTGCTTGTCTTTCAACTGTATGTTTTATCTTCCATCTTTGTTTGAATAGATTTGATAACACTCTTGGAGTAAACAAGTCTTATGACTAGCATTAAGACTGTTTATCCAAGGATGTGGTCTTCTGATCACCTGTAAAACAAAACAAATTGTTAAGAAAGCATTGGTTTGCAAGGGAGGTCGAAAAGGTTTCACTTGATTTTGAGAGGTCTATGGAGTGAATCTAGAATGATTTTTGGGAGGTAAACCATGCTCGAATCGGTTAACAGAGGCTTCAGGTGGCGCAGCTGGGTTACAAAGGGTTTTATTGCACAATCAGGTGAAAATGAGCAATACTAGGGTGATTGTGTTTAAACGGGTAAACGGTTGATATTGGCGGGTAAGCTTTGAATGAACAGTGTTTCGAACAGGTACTGGTTATGGCGGAAGAACCTTGGAATACTCGACTGTAATTCTCTTCAGCAAGGTAACGGTCGGTAGACTTCAATAGTTGATTTTTGAAATTTTTTGCATAGGAGACTGGTTAGTGCACGAGATAATGAAAACGATGCATGCACATTTGTTTTATTCACAAAGTCAAAAGGTTGGCGGGTTTTTAATGGATGACGTCAGCAGGTACGGTGAACATGTCACAAGAGACAAGCGGTAAGCAGTTTCCATCGCACTGCTTTTGAGGGAAGGCGGTATTGAGCGGATGGGCAGCGATTCCATAGAACGAATGACGCGTGGCCATGGTACTGTTTGAAAACCACCGGCATTTTGCGCGTTATTGTTCAGATCGGGGATGGCCAGCAGAATTATCAACAGTCGTTGATCTTGGAGCAGCTGATCGAACGGTAGTCGGGGCGTGAAGTTGACAGGGAGTTAATAAGGGGGGGCCTGAGGCATTTTATTATTGATTAATCACAGCGGGAGCGATTTGATTGGCGGAGTTAGGTTCTTAATTAATCGTGGGGATTAATTAATTCCTGAGGAGTCGGGTTAGTTTTATAAACTAGGATTTTAAGCTAGGTTGAGTTTTGTAAGTGTGTTTTGGGAATTTAAAATTTCAACCTTGGGTAAAGGGAGTCGGGGAAGGAAATATGGTTTATTTTTCGTTTCAAACATATATAAAATATGTTTAAATCATTTTTCGAATATTTTATTATATAGTAATTAATGTAGAAATTTGAATAATAGTTGAATTATTCACCGAGATTATCCTTATTACACACTATTTAAGCTTCATGCATAATACATAACCTCTTCTACAATTGATCATCAATATGCGGAAATAGAAAGCAGTCGCATGCGCTCATTAAAACATAATCAAGCACACATATCAACACAGTATGTAATGGGGAAATCAATAGCTAAAAACCCCCAACTATCTGTATAATATAATGATAGAGAACATGTAACAATACATAGTACAAAGCTCTCACAGCTCTCAGCACTATCTCCAAAAGTTACACACAAACTAACTGAGATTTGAACAAGTCCTGGGTTCAAATCTCCTCCACAAGTCTGCCTGCCTCTACTGCGCAATCCAAGTTGATTAATGATGAGATCCAAGTTCGAATCCCACTAGCTCCAACTGCGCAATCCCCATTGGAAATCTCCATCAGTGTGTGTGCAAATCTCATGCACAGCCAGTAGTCACAACTGATAGTAGACTCACCCTTTCACCCACCTCTAACACTGGTCTCCACTGAACTGTCCATGCATTGCAGTTAACTGATGTGTTCTTTAGTTGATTTATGAGTTAATAATTAGTGAATTAATTAATAATTAATTCACACCACTCATCACTAGTGTATTTTTCAATTAGACTAAATACAACTAGTTCAACTAAGTTAAACAGAACACAACTCCACCAACTGTCTCATCAACTCCACCAAACTCTGCCACATGAGTTCTAACTGAAGTCAACCATGCAATAGCTCAACTAACCTTAGAAAAAAGCGTACTTCCTTCTGTCAGCTGCATGTGCCACATCCAAGCATCAAACTGAAGTGCTCCAAGAGGATAAGATAATGTTTATAGTCTAAATATTATTAAGGGTTAATAATATTTGACTGTTCTATTTTTAGCCCTGCAGTCTAAAAATAGAAACCGCCCAATGTCTAAAAATAGAGGTCCATCTATTTTTACCAACTCGACCAATCATCCATAAATAGCATCCTGCAACTCATAGACCATGATCCATATGTCTAAAAATAGACTTTGCGCCAAAAATAGCCTGCGGGCCCACTTAGTGAAGGCGACTTCATTTCACTAAGATCTATCTCTTGTTGCATTTTCAACAATTAAATAAAAATGATTTATTTACCATAGGGAGCGGGAATAATATATAAAGATATATTTTAACCAAAGGGGGTATAAAGTGGGTTTTTTATTTGAACAAGTGAGGATTAAATACTTTGGTTAAAATTAAAATACATGGGTTTTTGGGATATTATAAAAAAGAGTTATATATAATAGGAGAAGGTCATTTTTATAAGGAGTTAATACATAAAATCAATGTTAATATGAAAAAATGAGCTCAAGCGCTAAGTATAAAACAATAAAAAAATGTATTTAACTTATGCTTACATGAACAGGGTTTTTATGGAATATTGCATGATTTTCCTAAGTAAAATGGGATTTTACTTAGGAAAAGATTTCTTAGAAGTGAATGAGTGTGATGATGAATGATTTTAAGTACTTAGGCCTTTCCAATTATTGGGCCGAGGGTCCGGTCCCTCCAGAATTCAAGGAAATGCCTTGAGCCCCTCTAATTTTCAAAGGCCTTAGTACTTGGGGGAAATTAGTGAAATGTTTAGGGAAAAAGAGAGGGGAAGTTAATAATTTGAATTTTCTTTGCTTTAATTTCTTCCAATGTAGTGTTTGCCTTTGCACTTGTGATGAAAATAAAAGATTTCACACATCTAAAGCCATTGATCATCACATGTAATTCTACAACATCATCTACCTACCCTACCATTTTTTCTTCTTTATTAGGGTGCACTTAGACTAGCAAACACTTATCAATCTTCTTTTTCTTTTACATGGAAATCTATCTAGTTCTAACCTTATTACATCCAAGGGCTCAGTTTAAACTGTTGAGCTCATTTTATTCACTCTACCTATCTACTTTTCTGCCAAGATTAAACTGTTTGGCCAGATATTTATTCTCTATTCTACAACATGAAATTGAAAAATGAATGAGTCAAGTTTAAACAGTTTGACTCTTCATAAATTGTGGCAAAAGTTTAACAAGCTGCACACAATTGCTTTATTACAGAAAATGAAATAGTAGTAGCATTTAGACTTGCACAATTTCCTAGTCTATTTTTGTTTGGGGTTCATTTCTTTCACTTTTTTGACCATTTTATTCTTTTCACCCTCTGATTTTTCTTTTAGGGTATACCCTCTTTACATTTTTTAAATTTTTAAATTTTTTTTATTTTTTTTTTTAAATATGGAAAACCTTTGCAACAAGGAAAGATATGAACATATTACAGAGCTCATCAAGTCAATCATGAAATATGACACCTATTGGTATAGGAGTCTAACACTAGCTCCACTTGGGGATGGCTTTTCCTGGTGAAAAGTCAAGAACAGCAGGTCAGATGCCTCAAAGTAATTATGACTGAACCATGGAATCTTCTTCTGCTTGTTTCTTTATTGTATGTATGACAGTAATACTTCGGAAGCTTAGGGCCTTCTCTTCGGGCTTCAACTCCATTAAGTTACTATCCACTCAAAACTTAAAACTTTGTTTCCCAGTTGGAAATCTTCTGCCTTGTTTCAATCCCAAACATGCATTTGCTGTGGTTGAAAATCTTGAATTGAATATAGTCCTTTTTCTGCAACCTGAAATCTGATCTGAAACTAAAACAACACACAAAAATTTTCAAACCAACTTAATGAAAAACTAGCTGAAAATTGAAAACTAAAAAAAATGCTCAAAATTCTAAGCTTATTAGCACTCATTTACCTACTCTAATCTACTAAAAATCTTATTGAATCAGGTAATACAAAAATTCCAATGAAGCCAATCAAGTAGCTGTAAAAATAAATGGATAACTTGATTGCTTGTGATCAAAATTGGGAGTATATTATGATCATGTGCCTTTATAATCAATGATAAGATGTGAAATGGCAATTGCTGATATATTTGATCCTCATAGATAAAACATGTTTGTAGATTTGAGGTAAAAATATTCTCCATATAATTTGCTATAGGATCATTAAAAGCATAATGTATGATTTGTGTTTCTAGGCCTTCAATGACTAGTTGCTCAGTTGTATTCTGAATATTAATCCTTGAAACCATTTCCTCAGTCTTGTGTTTGAAAGAATAATCATCCTCAATATGCAGGTCAAAAGATAGTACAATTTCCTCTTGCTTTGGAGAAGGAAGATTTTCAAAGAATTCTTTAGGATTTCGAAAATTGTATGACTGAATTTGAGAATGCAAAAGTTTGATTTCATTTTCATAATTTTCAGAAATTATCTCAAGAACACATATTTTCAATTTATGAGAATATTTTCTTGATTTCAAAAGAAGAAAGAAAGCTCTTAGAAAATCCTCATCAAGCTAAAGTTCTAACATTTCATCCCTCAAAATAGCTAGACATTGTTCTGGGAAATTATCTTGAATTGGGAGAACATAATTATCATCATACTGATCATATTTAGGCAAATTTTCAGAGCAAGGAATGTCATCAATTATAAACAATGGATCATCAGATTTTTCTTCCAACAATCCTAATATATCTTGATTAGATTGGTTGCATTCTGTTTGGAAATCACTGTTTTGTTCAATATGTGTGATATCAAGCAATGCGCCTTTTTGGGAAGGTAGAATAACATGAGCATCAATTTTTTCTTTTGTCCCTTCATGGATAAAAAATTTTGTACATTCATCAACATTAGAAGAAGTAGAAACAATTTATTCATTACGTAAATATTTTGAGGATGGTTGCATGTTTAGAAGCAAATTGATTTCTTCTTCGGTGAGGGGGGGTGGGAATCTCTGAATTCTTAGATTGAAATGACAATTGTTTTTTCTCTTATCTAAAAATTGATCATGAGGTTGAATATTTTCCTTAACTCCATTCAAAACATTAAATGAAACATCATTTGTTACTATAGAGGGGTTTTGTGGATCTTGATTCATATCCTAATCTATTTCATCTTTGTTTAACTCCTCTTGATTATTATGACATTTAACTTGAGAAAAAAAGTTCTGGAATTATTCTAATAAATATTTAGGAAACCAATTTCCAAAATCTTCATCAATATTTTTAAGGTAATGTATAAGATATTCAGCTTGATCACAACAATTTTCAGCTAATGATAAAGATGGAAAATCTTCTTTGTAATGCTCATAAAATACCTTATGAAAATATTTTAGAGAAAACAAACTTGCAAGTTTGAGAGCTTCGTACCATTCCCTTGCTTTTCCTTCTAAGGTTCCCATGAATATCTTCATGAGGCAATCCTCATGCCAATCACCCTTCAATTTTGATGAGTGTATATGAAATTTAATGAGATGTAGTAAAGGATCATCAATATTCTCATCTTGAAACATGGGCAGATTTTCACCCCAATTTACCTTCGGTAGTTTGTGTGGAAATCCAGGTATGTGATCTCTGCTCATGGGAGCATATCTTCGTTTTATTCTTGGATCATCTTGAAAATCAGCCATAATGAAAGGCCACGATATCTATAAAACCAAGTTAGATCCTTATATAAAATACTATACATATTGAAAACCATTCTTAACGTGAAAGAACATAATGTCTTGGATTAAGATCCAAGTTAAAAGCCTGATCTTTCCATCTTGTTCTTCTAGGTTCATTCCTCCAGTGAAGTCTTGATTGTGAAATGGATTTGGAGTCGCCAGGTGGATGATTTTAACCTTTGTGTGTCTGATCCCTGTCCACCATCATAGATCAGATCTAAACCTGTAAAACAATTCTGAAGAAAAAGTTAGCTCTTCAGGAAACCAAATTTTGAGTATTTTATGATTATTTTATTTTTTTTATGAATTTTCAAAACAAATTCTATGATTTCTTTAAGAGGCTTTAGATATGAGATTTAAAATTTCTTAAAGACTTATTTGAAAAGAGGAACTGATCAAGTATTTTAAACCAGATGTTCAATCCATAAACTAGACTGGAGATAGACTGAAGCAGCATTTATTTACTTTTGAAATTGCAAACCAAGAGTAATTTCAAAGGCAACTGGCTAATCTTCAGGCTCCGTCTGTAGTTTATAAAATAAACAATAGTGACAAATAAATTATTCAAGTCCCCAGTATGGTCGCCACTATGTTATCACTCAGATTTTCCTTGAAGTTGTTGGAAGAGGAAAGGGGTCCGAGGTAACCACAAACCAACCTTCAGGTACAGAATCTAGCCAATCTGTAACCAGAGAGGGCTCTCTCTATAAAATTTAGCTTTTTTTTTAGAAAGTATTAGGCTAATTATAAAGTTCAGGGGTTTTGTTTTGAATTTAGGTTGATGGAATTCTTTAGCTGAGATTAACATCAAATAGTTTCAGTCCATTGGGCTAATGGAGTCAAAGGATTGGCTGCACTGGCTTAAGTTTTTTAACAAAAGATTGTTTATCAGGGCAAGATAATCAAACTAGAAACAATTATAGATCTAAAGTGAATGGAATAAAATTCAAACGAATGAAAGGAAATAAATAATCTTTGAACACATTCAAGAGAAAAGAAATAAATTGATTATCAATAAAGAGCAGTTAAGTATTCTTTACTAAATAACCAAAGATGTATGAACTAGACAAACAAGAGCAATTAAGAATTCGTTGTTTAAACCAGTTTAGAAGAAAACATTTAGAATAATAACGACTGAAATCATATTACACCTAAGTACTTTCTGATTTAATATTTTTCGTTAAATATTAAGATAATGAAACACAGATGATATTTTAAACAAATATAAAACTTCAAAACACGGGGTAGAGATGACTTATTGATCCTTCATTTGACACATGAATCCTGAGAAAAGTCTTCTGCCTCAATTCCTTGTCCAGTTTTGCCACGGAAAATTTCTCCAAAGCTCTTTATTCCAAAATATTCAATGTTACATCAGAGTATAAGAATCCACCCCAAAATACTTCCAAGAGTGAAGTATTTATACAAATTCTAAACTAAAATATCTTGAAAAGATATCAATATTGGTTCACAAATCTCTCCAACTATTTTACATAAATAGAACTGAAGTAAAGGACACTCAAACTAATGCATCTATTTGGAACTATTTTTTATGGATAGGTGATTACAAAGAGAAGAATTCGAATTTGATCCAACTCTTAGTTGATGATGAGGCATCCAAGTCACTAACTGCTTCCTTTCTTTGTGCATTCTGCTCCAACAATTCTGAAAACTTGGGGTCCAATGATATCTTTTTATTTCTTAATCCGTAATATATATGTAAAAAGTGAAATATTTTATTTTGGATTAATATGTTGGTGAGATAAACCTCTTTCAGTTTCCCAAAATTCCTCTCCAGCTGTGCACAATAGTCTCTGTAACAATATGTGTAAAACAGATTTTTACAGAGTTTGAAAAATAGCCTGTAAAGATGTGCATGTATCTCTCATTCTGAAATCACTGTGAAAAAAGTGAGATAGGTTGTTGTATATGGGTCTCTTAGGAACCAAAACCTGCTTCGGTTTTGTATGATGTATTTTTAATTTACCACAATATTCTCTGCAAAATGATGACTTAACTGGTATTTTCTGCAAAAAGTGCTTTCCAACATTGTTTAATATTTCCAAAACCATAATAGCTGTTAGAAAAGTGAGAGAGGTTTTTGTATATGGTCCTCTTAAGAACATAAACCTCTTTCAGTTTTTAAAATTTCATCTTGTATTGATCACAATAGTTTCTGCAAAACTATGACTTAAACAGGAAATTTCCTCAAAAATGTTCCTTCTTGTTGTGTTTTTCATCTTTTCACTTTTTTGTTATTTTAACTCTTTTACTTTCACTTTGGATAAACTTCATTGTGACTAGTGAAAGTGTTTTCATCTTTGTTTAACCCTTAATATCTTCATGTTTATTTTCACTGTTTACTGTTTACTTTTTACTTTTTACCTTTTACCACTCTATTTTTATCTATCTTCACTTTGTCATGAACTTGTATGTTCTGTTTCGTAACTGTCTTCCCTGCTGTTTATCTTCATGCTAGCTGATTTACTTGACTTGGTCTTCAATATGATACTCTTTAATCCTGATACTCTTTAACTGTTCTTTACTGTGTCCTTTTACCTTCAATGTGTAGTTTAGATTTTTACTGTCTGTTTCAACAGTAAATCGTTTAATATCCTGTTTCCTTTGCTTGTCTTTCAACTGTATGTTTTATCTTCCATCTCTGTTTGAATAGATTTGATAACACTCTTGGAGTAAACAAGTCTTATGACTAGTATTAAGACTATTTATCCAAGGATGTGGTCTTCTGATCACCTGTAAAACAAAACAAATTGTTAAGAAAGCATTGGTTTGCAGGGGAGGTCGAAAAGGTTTCACTTGATTTTGAGAGGTCTATGGAGTGAATCTAGAATGATTTTTGGGAGGTACACCATGCTCGAATCGGTTAACAGAGGCTTCTGTGGCGCAGCTGGGTTACAAAGGGTTTTACTGCACAATCAGGTGAAAATGAACAATGCTAGGGTGATTGTGTTTAAACGGGTAAACAGTTGATATTGGCGGGTAAGCTTTGAATGAACAATGTTTCGAACAGGTATTGGTTATGGCGGAAGAACCTTGGAATACTCGACTGCACTTCTCTTCAGCAAGGTAACGGTCGGTAGACTTCAATAGTTGATTTTTGAAATTTGTTGCATGGGAGACTGGTTAGTGCACGAGATAATGAAAACGACGTATGCACATTTTTTTTATTCACAAAGTCAAAAGGTTGGCGGGTTTTTAATGGATGACGTCAGCAGGTACGGTGAACATGTCACAAGAGACAAGCGGTAAGCGGTTTCCATCGCACTGCTTTTGAGGGAAGGTGGTATTGAGCGGATGGGCAGCGATTCCATAGAACGAATGACGCGTGGCCATGGTACTGTTTGAAAACCACCGGCATTTCGCGCATTATTGTTCGGATCGGGGATGGCCAGTGGAATTATCAACAGTCGTTGATCTTGGAGCAGCTGATCGAACGGTAGTAGGGGCGTGAAGTTGACAGGGAGTTAATAAGGGGGGGGCCGAGGCGTTTTATTATTGATTAATCACAGTGGAAGCGATTTGATTGGCGGAGTTAGGTTCTTAATTAATCGTGGGGATTAATTAATTCCTGAGGGGTCGGGTTAGTTTTATAAACTGGGATTTTAAGCAAGGTTGAGTTTTGTAAGTGTGTTTTGGGAATTTAATATTTCAACCTTGGGTAAAGGGAGTCGGGGAAGGAAATATGGTTTATTTTTCGTTTCAAACATATATAAAATATGTTTAAATCATTTTTCGAATATTTTATTATATAGTAATTAATGTAGAAATTTGAATAATAGTTGAATTATTCACCGAGATTATCCTTATTACACACTATTTAAGCTTCATGCATAATACATAACCTCTTCTACAATTGATCATCAATATGCGGAAATAGAAAGCAGTCGCATGCGCTCATTAAAACATAATCAAGCACACATATCAACACAATATGTAATGGGGAAAGCAATAGCTGAAAACCCCCAACTATCTGTATATTATAATGATAGAGAACATGTAACAATCATAGTACAATACTCCTCACAAGTACTCAGTACTATCTCCAAAAGTTACACACAAAACTAACTGAGATTTGAACAAGTCATGGGTTCAAATATCCTCCACAAGTCTGCCTGCCTCTACTGCGCAATCCAAGTTGATTAATGATGAGATCCAAGTTCGAATCCCACTAGCTCCAACTGCGCAATCCTCATTGGAAATCTCCATCAATGTGTGTGCAAATATCATGCACAGGTATAGTCACAACTGATAGTCACACTCACCCTTTCACCCACCTCTAACACTGGTCTCCACTGAACTGTCTATGCATTGCAGTTAACTGATGTGTTCTTTAGTTGATTTATGAGTTAATAATTAGTGAATTAATTAATAATTAATTCACACCACTCATCACTAGTGTATTTGTCAGTTAGACTAAATACAACTAGTTCAACTAAGTTAAATAGAACACAACTCCACCAACTGTCTCATCAACTCCACCAAACTCTGCCACATGAGTTCTAACTGAAGTCAACCATGCAATAGCTCAACCAACCCTTAGGAAAAGCGTATTTCCTTCTGTCAGCTGCATGTGCCACATCCAAGCATCAAACTGAAGTGCTCCAAGAGGAAAAGATAATGTTTATAGTCTAAATATTATTAAGGGTTAATAATATTTGACTGTTCTATTTTTAGCCTGGCAGTATAAAAATAGAAACCACCCAATGTCTAAAAATAGAGGTCCATCTATTTTTACCAACTCGACCAATCATCCATAAATAGCATCCTGCAACTCATAGACCATGATCCATATGTCTAAAAATAGACTTTGCGCCAAAAATAGCCTGCGGGGCCACTTAGTGAAGGCGACTTCATTTCACTAAGCTCCATCATCTTGTTGCATTTTCAACAATTAAATTAAAATGATTTATTTACCATAGGGGGCGGGAATAATATATAAAGATATATTTTAACCAAAGGGGGTATAAAGTGGGTTTTTTATTTGAACAAGTGAGGATTAAATACTTTGGTTAAAATTAAAATACATGGGTTTTTGGGATATTATAAAAAAGAGTTATATATAATAGGAGAAGGTCATTTTTATAAGGAGTTAATATATAAAATCAATTTTAATATGAAAAAATGAGCTCAAGCGCTAAGTATAAAACATTAAAATAATGTATTTAACTTATGCTTACATGAACAGGGTTTTTATGGAATATTGCATGATTTTCCTAAGTAATATGGGATTTTACTTAAGAAAAGATTTCTTAGAAGTGAATGAGTGTGATGATGAATGATTTTAAGTACTTAGGCCTTTTCAATTATTGGGCCGAGGGTCCGGCCCCTCCAAAAGTCAAGGAAATGCCTTGAGCCCCTCTAATTTTCAAATTCTTAGTACTTGGGGGAAATTAGTGAAATGTTTAGGGAAAAAGAGAGGGGAAGTTAATAATTTGAATTTTCTTTGCTTTAATTTATTCTAATGTAGTGTTTGCCTTTGCACTTGTGATGAAAATAAAAGATTTCACACATCTAAAGCCATTGATCATCACATGTAATTCTGCAACATCATCTACCTACCCTACCTACTTTACCCTACCATTTTTTCTTCTTTATTAGGGTGCACTTAGACTGGCAAACCCTTATCAATCTTCTTTTTCTTTTACATGGAAATCTATCTAGTTTCAACCTTATTACATCCAAGGGCTCAGTTTAAACTGTTGAGCTCCTTTTATTCACTCTACCTATCTACTTATCTGCCAAGATTAAACTGTTTGGCCAGATATTTATTCTCTATTCTACAACATGAAATTGAAAAATGAATGAGTCAAGTTTAAACAGTTTGACTCTTCATAAATTGTGGCAAAAGTTTGACAAACTGCACACAATTTCTTATTACAGAAAATGAAATAGTAGTGGCATTTAGACTTGCACAATTTCCTAGTCTATTTTTGTTTGGGGTTCATTTCTTTCACTTTTTCGACCATTTTATTCTTTTCACCCTCTGATTTTTCTTTTAGGGTATACCCTCTTTACATTTTTTAAATTTTTAAATTTTTTTTTTTTTTTTGAAATATGGAAAACCTTTGCAACAAGGAAAGGTATGAACATATTACAGAGCTCATCAAGTCAATCATGAAATATGACACCTATTGGTATAGGAGTCTAACACTAGCTCCACTTGGGGATGGCTTTTCCTGGTGAAAAGTCAAGAACAGCAGGTCAGATGCCTCAAAGTATTATGACTGAACCATGGAATCTTCTTCTGCTTGTTTCTTTATTGTATGTATGACAGTAATACTTCGGAAGCTCAGGGCCTTCTCTTCGGGCTTCAACTCCATTAAGTTACTTGTAAAAATTTGTTGAATAATGATTAATTATCCAGCGAGATTCTCCTGATCACACACTATTTTAGCTTCATGCATAATACAGAATCTCTTCTACCATTGATCATCACATGCGGAAATAAAATCAATTGCATGCACACATTAAAGCCATAAAAATTCACACATATGAACACAGTTTTTCATGGGAAAGCTTAAGCCGAAAACCCCCAACCATTCGTATATTATACATGTCATGAGATCATGTAACAATCATAGTACAAAGCTCTTCGCAAGCTCTCATGCACTACCTCCTCATACACTATCAAGCTAGATCTAGCAAAAACTCATGCTCCAACCTTTAGCCACTTGATACCCAACCTGAATTGCGTTTTCAAGCTATGGTATGGCCTCTTTATATAGATAAACCACCCAGCCTGAACTGCGCAATCCTCATGGGTTACTCCACCCATCTGTGTGTTGCAAATAGCAATAGTATAGTCATACAACTGATAGTTAACTCGCTCTTTCACCTATTTCGCATCGGTCTCCACCGAAACCGCCCATGCACCGGTTAATCGATGTATTCTTTAGTTGATTTATGAGTTTATAATTGTTGAATTAATTAATAACACCACACCACTCTCACTAATCGTATCTATTAGTTAACTCTGGATACAAAAAGCTCAACTATGTTTAGATTAAAGGAACCTAATACAACTCCACTAACTTCCTCAATCAACTCCACCAAACTCTCGTCACATGAGTTCTAACCGAAGTCTTCATGCAATAGCTTCACTTAAACCCTAGGAAAGCGTATTTTTCCGTCACCAGAAGCTGTCCATCCGTGCATCAAACTCGAGCCCCTTCAAGAGAATAAGATAATGTTTATAGTCCAAATATTATTAAGAGCTAATAATATTCGACATATCTATTTTTAGACTGGCAATCTAAAAATAGATTCCGCCCAATATGTCTAAAAATAGAAGTCCATCTATTTTTCCAACTTGACCAACCATCCATAAATAGCATTCCGCAACTTATAGAATATGCTCCATATGTCTAAAAATAGACATAGTCTAAAAATAGACTTTGTGACAAAAATCACCTGTGTGGCCCCCACCTAGTTTTGGTGATCACTTTCCAACTAGGATCAGGAAAGATGTTTCAGGATGCCTCCTTCACTGTTTCTTGTTGCAATCTTCAACACTCCCTCTCAACAAGAAAGGATTGTCATTGCATGAAACATGCAACTCCATGCATTCGCCCTGCAACCTTCACAAGCGCCATGCAACTCCATGCATCTGCTCTGCAACTCCTCTGAAACTGAATAGGCTCCAAACAACTCAATCAGTCTGATGCATCTATCATCAAATTCTTTGACTTCTGCTGGTACCAACTGCACATGTCATCAGGAACTACTGCGTTGTTGAACTCTTGCACCCATGCACTCTGCACTTGCTGTCAACTCTGACCCGCGCTCCAGTATCTGACACTGTCACTTTGATCTGCCTGCATCAATCCAACTGATCTACTACTGCTGCGCTGTGGGCTCCTTGTAGCCAGGTTCAACTCATGAGATCCACACCATCTCATGAATCTTGCCCAGAAATCTCCTCTTGGGATTAATCATGCATGTCACCCCACCTCTCACCTGGTGGTATAGCTGCATGCACTCCCTCTGCCCATCTGGCATGAAATTTCTCTGCATGAATGGTTTCTTCCACTCCATGATCCTCTTGTGGCTGCTCCACACCCCGAGGTTCACCTTCACCTGCATGCAAAACTTGCTCCCTCTCAAGCATCAGTTGGATCTCTTCCTTGCACTTCCCATCAGCAGGAAGCTCCGTAGAAATCCCATCTACATCAAATCTATAAAGATTCTTGTGCATCTCCAGTTGTGGCTGCTCCACAACCTTCTGAGACTGCTTCTCACGCTGCATGTTGAGAGGCTCCCTCTCAACCACCAAGTCACTAACCTTTGCTTTGCTCTTCAAAGCTTTGCATGCATCTTGTACCTCAGTGCATGTAGATTCTTGGCTCGCGCACATTGCAATTGTCCCGCCGTCGCAAAATTTTCTAACAAAAGAGCTGATTTTAAATCGATGATATCTCCCTCATCCGAGCTCCGATTCGACCGATTTGTTTTTTCAATTTGGGTATTTTTTCGCAAGGAATCCAAATATGTTATTTGTTTCTGAAAATATTTCACCAAAAATTTTCAGATATTCCCTACAAACTCGCGCACCCAAAAATTCTCGCTCTCATTCCATGTAGAAAATTATATAACACAACAATTCTTCTGTGGACAATTTGTGGCAATTCCAGCTTTCTCCATATTTATGTTTCTGAGTTTATCCTAAAACTAAACCGCTTCAATGCTTTTGCAATTGCTCCAATGATCAATATCACTTCGATACCATGTAAAAATTTGCTGAATAATGATTAATTATCCACCGAGATTCTCCTGATCACACATTATTTTAGCTTCATGCATAATACAGAATCTCTTCTACCATTGATCATCACATGCGGAAATAAAATAAATTGCATGCACACATTAAAGCCATAAAAATTCACACATATGAACACAGTATTTCATGGGAAAGATTAAGCTGAAAACCCCCAACTATTTGTATATTATACATGTCATGGAGATCATGTAACAATCATAGTACAAAGCTCTTTGCAAGCTCTCATGCACTACCTCCCTTGCTACACACTATCAAGCTAGATCTAGCAAAACTCATGCTCCAACCTTTAGCCACTTGATAGCCAACCTGAATTTCGTGTTTCAATGCTATGGGATGGCCTCTTTATATAGATAAACCACCTGGCTTGAACTGCGCAATCCTCATGGGTTACTCCACCTATCTGTGTGTTGCAAATAGCAATAGTATAGTCACAACCGATAGTTAACCTGCTCTTTCACCTATTTCTGCACTGGTCTCCACTGAAACTGTCCATGCACTGAAGTTAACCGATGTATTCTTTAGTTGATTTATGAGTTTATAATTAGTGAATTAATTAATAATTAATTCACACCACTCTCACTAATTGTATCTATTAGTTAACTTGGATACAAAAAGCTCAACTATGTTTAGATTAGTTAAACTGAATACAACTCCACTAACTTTCTCAATCAACTCCACCAAACTCTGTCACATGAGTTCTAACTGAAGTCTTCATGCAATAGCTTCACTTAAACCCTAGGAAAAGCGTATTTCCTTCTGTCAGCTGCATGTGCCACATCCAGGCATCAAATTGAAGTGCTTCAAGAGAATAAGATAATGTTTATAGTCCAAATATTATTAAGAGCTAATAATATTCGACTTATCTATTTTTAGATTGGCAATCTAAAAATAGATTCCGCCCAATATGTCTAAAAATAGAAATCCATCTATTTTTCCAACTTGACCAACCATCCATAAATAGCATCCCGCAACTTATAGAATATGCTCCATATGTCTAAAAATAGACTTTGCGACAAAAATCACCTGTGTGGCCCCCACCTAGTTTTGGTGATCACTTTCCAACTAGGATCAGGAAAGATGTTTCAGGATGCCTCCTTCACTGTTTCTTGTTGCAATCTTCAACATTACTATCCACTCAAAACTTAAAACTTTGTTTCCCAGTTGGAAATCTTCTGCCTTGTTTCAATCCCAAACGTGCATTTGTTGTGGTTGAAAATCTTGAATTGAATATAGTCCTTTTTCTGCAACCTGAAATCTGATCTGAAACTAAAACAACGCACAAAAATTTTCAAACCAACTTAATGAAAAACTAGCTGAAAATTGAAAACTAAAAAAAATGCTCAAAATTCTGAGCTTATTAGCACTCATCTACCTACTCTAATCTACTAAAAATCTTATTGAATCAGGTAATACAAAAATTCCAATGAAACCAATCAAGTAGCTGTAAAAATAAATGGATAACTTGATTGCTTGTGATCAAAATTGGAAGTATATTATGATCATGTGCCTTTATAATCAATGATAAGATGTGAAATGGAAATTGCTGATATATTTGATCCTCATAGATAAAACATGTTTGCATATTTGAGGTAAAAATATTCTCCATATAATTTGCTATAGGATCATTAAAAGCATAATGTGTGATTTGTATTTCTAGGCCTTCAATGACTAGTTGCTCAGTTGTATTCTGAATATTAATCCTTGAAACTATTTCCTCAGTCTTGTGTTTGAAAGAATAATCATCCTCAATATGCAGGTCAAAAGATAGTACAATTTCCTCTTGCTTTGGAGAACGAAGATTTTCAAAGAATTCTTTAGGATTTCGGAAATTGTATGACTGAATTTGAGAATGCAAAAGTTTGATTTCATTTTCATAATTTTCAGAAATTATCTCAAGAACACATATTTTCAATTTAGGAGAATATTTTCTTGATTTCAAAAGAAGAAAGAAAGCTCTTAGAAAATCCTCATCAAGCTGAAGTTCTAACATTTCATCCCTCAAAATAGCTAGTGATTGTTCTGGGAAATTATCTTGAATTGGCAGAACATAATTATCATCACACTGATCATATTTAGGCAAATTTTCAGAACAAGGAATGTCATCAATTATAAACAATGGATCAGCAGATTTTTCTTCCAACAATCCTAATATATCTTGATTAGATTGGTTGCATTCTGTTTGGAAATCATTGTTTTGTTCAATATGCGTGATATCAAGCAATGCGCCTTTTTGGGAAGGTAGAATAACATGAGCATCAACTTGTTCTTCTGTCCCTTCATGGATAAAAAAATTTGTACATTCATCAACATTAGAAGAAGTAGAAACAATTTCTTCATTATGTAAATATTTTGAGGATGGTTGCATGTTTAGAAGCAAATTGATTTCTTCTTCAGTGAGGGGGGGTGGGAATCTCTGAATTCTTAGATTGGAATGACAATTGTTTTTTCTCTTATCTAAAAATTGATCATGAGGTTGATTATTTTCTTTAACTTCATTCAAAACATTAAATGAAATATCATTTGTTAATACAGAGGGGTTTTGTGGATCTTGATTTATCTCCTGACTTATTTCATCTTTGTTTAACTCCTCTTGATTATTATGACATTTAACTTGAGAATGAAAGTTTTGAACTTCTTCTAATAAATCTTCAGAAAACCAATTTCCAAAATCTTCATCAATATTTTTAAGGTAATGTATAAGATCTTCAGTTTGATCACAACAATTTTCAGCTAATGATAAAGATGGAAAATCTTCTTTGTAATGCTCATAAAATACCTTATGAAAATCTTTTAGAGAAAACAAACTTGCAGGTTTGAGAGCTTCGTACCATTCCCTTGCTTTTCCTTCTAAGGTTCCCATGAATATCTTCATGAGGCAATCCTCATGCCAATCACCCTTCAATCTCGATGAGTGTATATGAAATTTAATGAGATGTAACAAAGGATTATCAGTATTCTCATCTCGAAACATGGGCAGATTTTCACCCCAATTTACCTTCGGTAGTTTGTGTGGAAATCCAGGTATGTGATCTCTGCTCATGGGAGCATATCTTCGTTTTATTCTTGGATCATTTTGAAAATCAGCCATAATGAAAATCCACTTTATCTGTACAACCAAGTTAGATATTTATATAAAATACAATACATATTGAATCTTAACGAGAAAGAACATAATGTCTTGGATTAAGATCCAAGTTGAAAGCCTGATCTTTCCATATTGTTCTTCTAGGTTCATTCCTCCAGTGGAGTCTTGATTGTGAAATGGATTTGGAGTCGCCAGGTGGATGATTTTAACCTTTGTGTGTCTGATCCCTGTCCACCATCATAGATCAGATCTAAACCTGTAAAACAATTCTGAAGAAAAAGTTAGTTCTTTAGGAAACCAAATTTTGAGTATTTTATGATTATTTTGTTTTTTTATGAATTTTCAAAACAACTTCTATGATTTCTTTAAGAGGCCTTAGATATGAGATTTAAACTTTCTTAAAGACTTATTTGACAAGAGGAACTGATCAAGTATTTGAAACCAGATGTTCAATCCATAAACTAAATCGGAGATAGATTGAAGCAGCATTTATTTACTTTTGCAATTGCAAAGCAAGAGCAATTTCAAAGGCTACCTGGCTAATCTTCAGGCTCCGTCTGTAGTTTATAAAATAAACGATAGTGACAAATAAATTATTCAGATCCCCAGTATGGTCGCCACTATGTTATCACTCAGATTTTCCTTGAAGTTGTTGGAAGAGGAAAGGGGTCCGAGGTAACCACAAACCAACCTTCAGGTACATAATCTAGCCAATCTGTACCCAGAGAGGGCTCTCTCTATAAAATTTAGCTTTGTTTTTGGAAGATATTAGGCTAGTTATAAAGTCCAGGGGTTTTGATTTTGTTTGGGTTGATGGAATTCTTTAGCTGAGATTAAGATCAAGTAGTTTCAGTCCATTGGGCTCATGGAGTCAAAGTATTCGCTGCACTGGCTTAAGTTTTTTAACAAAGATGGTTTATCAGGGCAAGATAATCAAACTAGAAACAATTATAGATCTAAAGTGAATGGAATGGAATTCAAACGGATGAAAGGCAATAAAGAATCTTTCAACACATTCAAGAGAAGAGAAATAGATTGATTATCAATAAAGAGCAGTTAAGTATTCTTTACTAAATAACCAAAGATGTATGAACTAGACAAACAGGAGCAATTAAGAATTCGTTGTTTAAACCAGTTTAGAGGAAAACATTTAGAATAATAACGACTGAAATCAGATTACACCTAAGTACTTTCTGATTTAATCTTTTTCGTTAGATATTAAGATAATGAAACACAGATGATATTGTAAACAAATATAAAACTTCAAAACATGGGGTAGAGATGACTTATTGATCCTTCATTTGACACATGAATCCTGAGAAAAGTCTTATGTCTCAATTCCTTGTCCAGTTTTGCCACGAAACATTTCTCCAAAGCTCCTTATTCCAAAATATTCAATGTTACATCAGAGTAAAAGAATCCACCCCAAAATACTTCCAAGAGTGAAGTATTTATACAAATTCTAAACTAAAATATCTTGAAAAAATATCAAGATTGGTTCACAAATCTCTCCAACTATTTTACATAAATAGAACTTAAGTAAAGGAAACTCAAACTAATGTATCTATTTGGAAATATTTTTTATGGATAGGTGATGAAAAAGAGGAGAATTCAAATTTGATCCAACTCTTAGTTGATGATGAGGCATCCAAGTCACTAACTGCTTCATTTCTTTGTGCATTCTGCTCCAACAATTCTGCAAACTTGGGGTCCAATGATATCTTTGTATTTCTCAATTCGTAATATATATGTAAATAGTGAAAGTGGTTATTGTGGATTAATATGTTGGTGAGATAAACCTCTTTCAGTTTCCCAAAATTCCTCTCCAGTTGTGCACAATAGTCTCTGTAAAAATATGTGTAAAACAGAGTTTTACAGAGTCTGAAAAATAGTCTGTAAAGATGTGCATGTATCTCTCATTCTGAAATCACTGTGAAAAAAGTGAGATAGTTTGTTGTAGATGGGTCTCGTAGGAACAAAAACCTCCTTCATTTTTTTATGATGTATTTTTAATTTACCACAATCTTCTCTGCCAAATGATGACTTAACTGGTATTTTCTGCAAAAAGTGCTTTCCAACATTGTTTAATATTTCCAAAACCATAATAGTTGTTAGAAAAGTGAGAGACATTTTTGTATATGGTCCTCTTAAGAACATAAACCTCTTTCAGGTTTGCAAAATTTATCTTGGATTGATCACAATAGTTTCTGCAAAACTATGACTTAAACAAGAAATTTCTTCAAAAATGTTCCTTCTTGTTGTGTTTTTCATCTTTTCATTTTTTTGTTCTTTTAACTGTTTTACTTTCACTTTGGATAAACTTCATTTTGGCTGGTGAAAGTGTTTTCATCTTTGTTTAACCCTTAATATCTTCATATTTATTTTCACTATTTACTGTTTACTTTTTACTTTTTACCTTTTACCTCTCTATTTTTATCTGTCTTCACTTTGTCATGAACTTGTATGTTCTGTTTTCTAACTGTCTTCCCTGCTGTTTATCTTCATGCTAGCTGAGTTACTTGACTTGGTCTTCAATCTGATACTCTTTAATCCTGATACTCTTTAACTGTTCTTTAATGTGTCCTTTTACCTTCAATGTGCAGTTTAGGTTTTTACTGTCTATTTCAACAGTAAATCGTTTAATATCCTGTTTCCTTTGTTTGTCTTTCAACTATATGTTTTATCTTCCATCTCTGTTTGAATAGATTTGATAACACTCTTGGAGTAAACAAGTCTTATGACTAGCATTAAAACTGTTTATCCAAGGATGTGGTCTTCTGATCACCTGTAAAACAAAACAAATTGTTAAGAAAGCATTGGTTTGCAGTGGAGGTCAAAAAGGTTTCACTTGATTTTGAGAGGTCTATGGAGTGAATCTAGAATTATTTTTGGGAGGTAAACCATGCTCGAATCGTTTAACAGAGGCTTCAGGTGGCGCAGCTGGGTTACAAAGGGTTTTACTGCACAATCAGGTGAAAATGAGCAATACTAGGGTGATTGTGTTTAAACGGGTAAACGGTTGATATTGGCGGGTAAGCTTTGAATGAACAATGTTTCTAACAGGTACTGGTTATGGCGGAAGAACCTTGGAATACTCGACTGCAATTCTCTTCAGCAAGGTAACGGTCGGTAGACTTCAATAGTTGATGTTTGAAATTTGTTGCATGGGAGACTGGTTAGTGCATGAGATAATGAAAACGACGCATGCACATTTGTTTTATTCACAAAGTCAAAAGGTTGGCGGGTTTTTAATGGATGACGTCAGCAGGTACGGTGAACATGTCACAAGAGACAAGCGGTAAGCGGTTTCCATCGCACTGCTTTTGAGGGAAGGCGGTATTGAGTGGATGGGCAGCGATTCCATAGAACGAATGACGCGTGGCCATGGTACTGTTTGAAAACCACCGGCATTTCGCGCGTTATTTTTCGGATCGGGGATGGCCAGCGGAATTATCAACAGCCGTTGATCTAGGAGCAGCTAATCGAACGGTAGTCGAGGCGTGAAGTTGACAGGGAGTTAATAAGGGGGGGCCCGACGCGTTTTATTATTGATTAATCACAGCGGGAGCGATTTGATTGGCGGAGTTAGGTTCTTAATTAATCGTGGGGATTAATTAATTCCTGAGGGGTCGGGTTAGTTTTATAAACTGGGATTTTAAGCAAGGTTGAGTTTTGTAAGTGTGTTTTGGGAATTTAATATTTCAACCTTGGGTAAAGGGAGTCGGGGAAGGAAATATGGTTTATTTTTTGTTTTAAACACATATCACATATGTTTAAATATTTTTCATATATTTTTATTATATGATAATTAAATTAGATTAATCCAATTACCATAGGGGGCAGGATTAACATATAATGATATATTTTAACCAAAGGGGGTATAAAGTGGGTTTTTTATTTGAACAAGTGAGGATTAAATACTTTGGTTAAAACTATAATACATGGGCTTTTTTAGGATATTATATAAAACGGAGTTATATATAATAGGCGAAGGTCGTTTTTGTAAGGAGTTAATACATAAAATCAATGTTAATATGACAAATGAGTTAAAGCGCTAAGTGTAAAACATTAAAATAATGTATTTAACTTATGCTTGCATGAAAGGGTTTTTATGGAATATTGCATGATTTTCCTAAGAAAAATGGGATTTTACTTAGGAAAAGATTTCTTAGGGGTGAATGAATGTCATGATGAATGATTTTGAGTACTTAAGCTTTTCCAATTATTGGGCCGAGGGTACCTCCAAAAGTCAAGGAAATGCCTTGAGCCCCTATAATTTTCAAATGCCTTAGTACTTAGGGGAAATTAGTGAAATGTTTAGAGAAAAATGAGAGGGGAAGTTAATAATTTGACTTTTCTATGCTTTAATTTCTTCCAATGTAGTGTCTACCTTTGCACTTTGTGATGAAAGTAAAAGATTAGCACATCTAAAACCATTGATCATCACATGTAATTCTGCAACATCATCTACCTACCCTACCTACTTTACTCTACTATTTTTTCTTCTTTATTAGGGTGCACTTAAACTGGCAAACCCTTATCACACTTCTTTTTCTTTTACATGGAAATATATCTAGTTCTAACCTTATTACATCCAAGGGCTCGCTTAAAACTGCTGAGCTCCTCTTTTTATTCACTCTTTCAATCTATTTATCCTCGCTAAAAATTAAAAACTCGTTTGGCCGCATATTTATTCTCTATTCTACAACATGAAATTGAAAAATGAATGAGTCAAGTTTAAACAGTTTGACTCTTCATAAATTGTGGCAAAAGTTTAACAAGCTGCACACAATTGCTTTATTACAGAAAATGAAATAGTAGTGGCATTTAGACTTGCACACTTTCCTGGTCTATTTTTGTTTGTGGTTCATTTCTTTCACTTTTTTGACCATTTTATTCTTTTCACCCTTTGATTTTTCTTTTAGGGTATACCCTCTTTACATTTTTTAAATTTTTAAATTTTTTTGATTTTTTTTTGAAAATATGGAAAACCTTTGCAACAAGGAAAGGTATGAACATATTACAGAGCTCATCTAGTCAATCATGAAATATGACACCTATTGGTATAGGAGTCTAACAGACTATAATGAAACCTTCTCCCCTATTGCCAAAATTAATTCTATCAGCCTTGTTATTTCCCTTGTTGCCTCCTTTAAATGGGAAGTCCATCAGATGGATGTCAAATCTGCCTTCTTACATGGAGATTTGCATGAAGAAATCTACATGTAACAACCCCCTGGCTTTATCCAAAACAGCTATAGCCTTGTTTGTCGCCTTAGGAAGTCTCTCTATGGTCTCAAACAAGCTCCTCGGGCTTGGTATGCCAAAATGGATAGATTTCTATTAGATAATGGCTTTTCGAGGTGTCATTCTAAAAACACTATCTACACCAAGAAAGTGGGTAAGTCCTTCACCATCCTTGTTCTTTATGTTGATGATCTTATCCTTACTGGTAGTGATCCCAACCATATAAACCCTGTCAATTCTAGCCTCAAAAAGAAGTTTGAAATGACAAACTTAGGACACTTGCAGTATTTCCTTGGTCTTCAAGTATTGCAATCCAAAGAAGGTATTACCCTTTCTCAGTCCAAGTATGCATGTGATCTTCTACGCCACTTTCACATGGAATATTGTAAGCCAACCCCTTCTCCCTTTCAGTCTAGAGTCAAGATTTTAGTCACTTGTACTACCCCTGAAGTTGATGTTACCTTATACCGTCAACTTGTTGGTAAACTTCTGTATCTAACCCATACCGTCTCAACCTTTCCTTTGTCTTTGGTCTTGTTTCTCGGTTTATGCACCAACCTCATGAAAGTCACTAGAAAGTAGCTAAAAGAATACTTCAATATATTCGAGGTACGATTCAGTTCAGGATTCATTACAGTACAGGAACATCTCCATTGTTGATTGGTTTCACTGATTTTGATTGGGCTAGTGACCCTGATGATCGAAAGTCTACTACAGGATATGTATTCACTCTTGGTTTAGGAACTATTACATGGTCTTGTAATAAACAAAGTGCCATCTCTCTTTCTTCAATAGAAGCATAGTATCGTGGTGCAGTTGAAGACAACAAGGAAGCCATGTGGCTTCGTCAGATCCTATTTGAATTTGGTCTTCATCAGCAACATCCAACTACACTTAGGCGTGATAATCAGAGTGCCATTCAGCTATGTAAAGATCTAGTTCAATATCAGCGTATGAAACACATTGAGCTCCACATACACTTCATCAGAAATCTCATTCATGATCGTGTTCTTGAAGTGAAATATTGTCCAACCAATGATCAAGTAGCCGATATCTTTACAAAGGCTCTCACAGAAGCAAAGTTTACCAAACTTCGATCCATGCTTGGAGTTCAGGAAAGTTATCATTAAGGGGGGAATAGGCTCTAATGACTCATTCCTTCTCCTATTGTGTCACCTTTGTAAATCCTTCAATCCTATCCCAAGTTGTTCTTAAGGGGGGATGTTAGGATATTCCGACACATAGGAAACAGTTAAGTATAACTTGGTCTAAGTGTAGAGTGAGGTAAAGTGTGTTTCTTTACTATGTGCATTTGTAACTTATAATCTGACGGTCACGATTTTTAGTGATCCGACGATTCACTCTCTCCTCAGTATTAACGACACTTGATTTGTGGCTTAACATCCGATTGGTCCATGATCTCTATTTAAAGAGCATAGAGGGTCATTTTTCTGTGAACCATTTATGAGAGAAACATATGTAACTTTATTTTATATTAATAAATTGTCTGAAGTGGCCGCGTTGGCTCAGGCTGTGGATTGTTTCCCTCTTCGAGGGTTTTAACCATGTGATAATACTGGTGTATTGATTTGTGATCTGTTTATGAGAGGCGACCTTTGGTTTTTGATCTAAGGAACTTACCCTATAAATTCCTACAACATGACCAACTCACACTGCCCATCCAATCATTGAAGGGGTGAACCATGCTATGATACCACTTTGTAACACCCTCCTCTCATATCTACCCAAGTAACTGGCCAAACGGGGTAAACATGTGACAATAGGAAATTATGATATGATTCAACCTCCCAGGTCATCTTAAGGAAGTGGAAAGGACACCACACAACTACACACATTAGGGGAATTTTGAGGTCTAAAATGGGCCTCCTAAAAAAAATGTACAATCAAAATTCACTTTATGAGAACCAATCACATTTTAGGGGATGACATCATGCTTAATAGTTGAGATGGCATTGTTTGAGTTAAAGGTACTTACTTATCACATTCTCAATGGTGGATAAAAACTCATGGTTAACCATGGTAGTGCTCTAAGTACTTTTAAAGTCAAAGTAAAGTATTCATAATAAATGTCATTTCACACTTTTTGAATAAAATAATATTATTGTCATTTCATATTTCTTGAAAAAAACAATGCATATCTCTATACATTTATTATATTATATTATATTATTGTTATATAGTATACTAATTACATGTTATTATACAATTTAAATATAAATTTTAATTAATAGCATATAATATAATTAAGAATTTATATATTTATATTTATATTTTATTTTAAGTTATTTAAATACAAAGGACCAATGTATTAGTTGTTCAATGATAATGACTTTTTCTTGAAAAGTTCATTCTTCTTATAGTAACATCAAGACAATTTTTTTATTAATTTTATTTTGGTACAACTTTTGAATTGAATTTAACTATGGTTACATGGATTTTGGTGCAAAAAGTGAATTGCAAATTCATAAGTATTATTTTATTAGTTTAACTATTATTTTATTATTTCCTTAGGAGGCCCATTTTAGACCTCAAAATTCCCCTAATGAACCTTCTGCGTCTACTACAAGACACCCAGGAGCCATGAAAAAATTCTAGAAGGCTTGCCCCTGAATTAAACTGGCCTTTCCAAGCATCAATCCCCCAGTCGCTCCCTTTACATGGGAAAGAATGCGGCTGGAAGCCTCTAGTCACATGCAATGCATCTGTATGCATGCAATTGGGGACTTTTCCCAATCATTCTAATCTTGTGGCCCTGATTTTTGTGCCACTTTTTCAGGCCTAGAGCCCATGTCACTACCCAAAACTCCATGAAATTTTCAGAACTGAAAGATAACAACATAATACTGATACAAATGCATTTACTTGAACAAGGTATTTACTGGACCCCTACTAGCCATGATAGGAATTTCATAAAACATGTCACAAATATGTAATCTACAAGTTTAAACAACAAATCTGAGCATAGGGGTCTCATACTTATCTGAGAATTGTTAAGAAGCATTGTTCCCTTATATCATTAACTACATTATCATCTATTAGGTCATAGATATATTGTTCATTCATTTACAAATCAAAACATGAGGAGAGCCATACATAATCACTATCATAATACATGCTTATGACCAACATAATAACAATAGAAATATCAAGGATACATCAACCATAAAATCCACATATAAAACCGTACATTTACACATAAGAAACCAAGGAAAGAACCTCTTATTAATGGATGCAAAAGCCAACTCAGTATGGGACTACAACGTTCCACCCGGCCGTATATTGGCTGAGCCAAATCTCTCTTCATCCAATCACCCCCGTGCCATATTCCAAGCATGAATGTGGGACTCAAACCAAAATAAATAACCAGGGCATCCCAAGGCTAAACCACCTCACCCTCATCAATAGAAACCAAGCTTTACCGCAATCCACACCGGATCACTAGGCCAAAAAAATAAACATGTAATAACGGGCTTTACCATGATCTCCACTAGATCAATAGGCCACAACAAGCATGGATGACACCGGATTTATCCACCTAGATCGTGAGTAATTTTATTGTCTCCTAGTATCTAGGCTTTACGACAATTCACACCGGATCACTAGGCCCTAACCAAGACTCCAATCTCTAGGCTTTACCATATATCCCATCCCGGGATTCCTAGGCCTAATGGAGAGCACCCACCTCTAGGATTTATCGTATATCCCATCCTAGGATTCCTAGGCCTTGTTATCACTCATAAAATGTGAATACTATTTGACATGGTCATAGAGTTCATTTGTCAAAGGTTTCCTTAAAGCCTTTCAAGTTGATATAGGAAAATTTCAAATTTTTACATGTTTAACCTATCCTAAGGTTAAAACCCACCTTCATTTAGGTCATATCATGTTCCATCAGTCATCATTAGGTGTCAGATTTCATTTCCCAAGCATTTAATTTGAAAAGGGACACTTTATTCAATTTTACCTCTTTTTGTAGCGTTTTACATTGTGAAATAATAGTTTCGCTACAAAAATGCCTAATAGTTTCATAGCGAAACTGTCAGAAAATGAACTAGCTATGCTATGAAAAATTGTTTTCCTGTCTGTCTAGTCAAACATGAGGTGAAGTGTCAGTTCATGATTAGAGGAGATAGGGT
Organism: Pinus albicaulis; assembly: GCA_034641835.2. NCBI lineage: Eukaryota > Viridiplantae > Streptophyta > Pinopsida > Pinales > Pinaceae > Pinus > Pinus albicaulis. The sequence goes on from CM076578.1 coordinate 121,806,295, forward strand.
GGATGTCATTTGAGTCAGTTAGGGTTATTTCAAAGGTACAGCATGCATGTGTCATGATGAAGGCATGAGTTGTCATCGAAACCATAAAACATTACCTAGTTGAGTCTTTTTGTCATTCTTTGCTTTATCCTTACATGATATTGGGTTTTCTGGAGAGCAGCTTCATCGAGCCAAGCAGGTTGTTGGCATTTTCAAAGGTTGCAGGTGTAATTAATCAAGCGAGCCCGAGAAGATATAAAACCACCATGGCTGCAAGGAAGAAAACCAACAAAGGTGGTCACTGCCACAGGTATGAACCCATGGACATGAATTTGCTGAATGAAGACCCAACTGCCTTGGAGGTATTCAGAAGAACAGGTTGCTTGCAATTCTGCCAAATATTTCAAGGTTGTCATCTACAGGTTTCCAAGGAGTTTGCTATCAGTTTCACTCGGACAACTTCAAAGGTGGGAATGCTAAACCTCACAGTAACACCAAACAATATTTCAGTAGCAACAGGAATCCTTAGAGGATGGGAAAAATGGTTTAATGGCATCAATTTCACCATGTAGGACTGCAAATAATTCATCAAGCCAGTGCATAGTGAAATTGATCTCACAAATGCTATCCCAAGGAGCTACATGAAGGACAACTACTCAAAGTTGTTGATGATCATTCAGAAGTACTTCACCTGTGAAGGCAAGTTTCACATGGTCTACTCCTACCGCCTTAGGCTTCTGCTGCATTTTGTGGGAAAGAGGTCTCTTGAATTTCCCTTTTACTTATATAGAAGTCTAACTAAAATGTCAGATAAGGTCCAAATTAAAAAATAAGGAAATGAAACTTCTCTCTTTCACCATGGTTTGATTAAGTTGTTGGTGTTAGAAGAGTTAAAGAGGTTAGGCAGAGATTGGACATCCTTTCTGTTCATGAGTGGTTTTGAAGTAGATGCTGCCACTCCTAAAAGAGTTCCCAAACCTAGAGATATTTCATCACGAATAGTGGCAGAGCAGTTAGAGCCCGTGAGCATGGACACAGAGCCTTTACATAAGATTGACACACCCAAAGCTACACCCGCAAAATAGAAGCCAACAATTAGCAAACATGGCAGCAAGAGAGTTACTAGGAGCCAAACAGTGGTTAAGGGTAACTTAGATGACATCTTGCATGCAGTTGATATTGAAGAAACTCCCATTGTGCAAACTGAAGATGTTGAAGATGGAGGAAGGAAGCTAAAGAAAGGAAAAACAAATAAAAAGTTAGATTTTGCAGGTGATGATGCTGGTTTCATGTTTCAAGCTAGAAAGTCAATGACAAGACATGCAAGAAAGGTCATGGAAAGCAACAAAGAGACTTAGAAGGTTAATGAAACTGCTCAGCCACCACCAAGCATTATAGACCTCTCCTCACTTGCAAAAGAAGAATTAGTCATCAAACAAAAGAAGGGTAAAGATAAAATCACTAAAAAAATAGAAGTTGAAACCCTTAAGGAACAATTAAAAGAGGCAAGTGAAGAGATATTAGGCTTGAGGAAAGAGGCAAAGAAGCATAGAGTTGAAAGGGTGCAGTTTGAACAAATGAGGAAGATTTGGGAAGATCAAGTTACAAGTGTCTCAAAGACCTTGGACAACACAGAAAAACTGATAAAGTGGACTCAACCACTAAGAAGAGAGGTCAAGCACATAAAAAAGGAACATTGAAGGAACAAGTTAAAGACCTTCAAGAACAATTGGATCTGATTCATGAAGAGCTGGAAAAGAAAGGTTTGGAAATGACTGGGGTTGAAGAGGCAATAGCTCAACTGATCATAAATGAGGAGGAAACACCACAAGAGCAATAAGTTGAGATTGAATATGCCTTAGAAGGTTCATTACATGCAAAAAATCAAGATTTTGTAGCTGGAGGTTAGTTTTTGGAGACAGTTTTGAAATGGGCAATTTTTGGGTTTTTACATAGTTTCGTAGCATTCCTCAGGCTTAAAGCCAGGAATACGCTACGAAAAAACCTGCAGTAGCCTTTTTGATTCTAAATTTAGTTTTTATAGTTTTCAAGGAGGGAGATTCATGGTGGTTATGTGTCATGATATGATTGACATGATGGAATAGCAAAGAATTGAAGAAGATGGGTGGAAAGGTTACTTTTCTCACGCTACCAAAACTCACTACGAAACTGTCCTGCTTTCGTAGCGAGCAATTGTTAAAGGTTTTGGAGCATCTTAATGGTAGTTTTGGACAACTGGAGACCTCCAACATGTCAATGTATCTTATTATCAAATATTTATGACTCGAAGGAAGTGATATGAAGACAGGTCATTAGCCAAAGCAGCTTTGAAGATAAGGGTCATCTATTCCTGAAAAACAGGGTTATGCTCCACAAGTCTAGGAGGGTTTTAAATATGTAAAGTGGTAATGAAATATGTCATGTGTCTTTCGAGCATGTGATACTTATTTTGTAACCATCATATAACTGTTTCACAGATAGGGTAGAGCAATGTAATAAATAGGAGTTAGAGTCCTATTAGGAGATGGTTTCTTTAAGGTATAGCTATCAGTTTTCTGTTAGAAGTTATGTTTTTCAATTATGAAAGGTGACATAGGAGAATTTGATGATCTAGCCACAAGGAAAATCATCCTTGTTGTAAAGAATGTCTATTTAAAGATAAGGCATCGAGGTAGTAAAGGGTTGGAGATTTTTTGCACCAAACTGCTGCTTTTATGTATTTGACCTATATATACAAAGTGACATTCTTCTTGACAGACCTGAGATTCTCATGAGGTTTTTGATGTCTTATTGATCTATATCTTTATGTTTTATCACTTGCAATAGATTTCATTTCTATTACTCAGAATTCATAATTTTATGCTCTGACTTCCTTTAGTGATGAAATGACTGTGTTTTCCTATGTTTTATGTGTGAATTGCCTCTGTTAAAGACCTCTATCTACCACAACTTCCATGTCAAGAAACTTTGCCACTGAAAATACTGATTGTTGACTCCATAAGCCCAATGGCAGCAATTCTGCATTCTTTTCAACCTGCAATCATAAAAAACAAGTTAAAAATTTCTATAAAGTTAGCCATCTAGTACTATCATTATTCAATATCATAAAACCCCCTTGAGAGAGCCCTCTCAAACTGAAGAGGCTAAGCTTCAGTTAGAAGTGGTTTGGAATAGTTACACTGAGTTGTTTGATAAGAAATCAATCAAGTACAATTTTGTGATAACAATCCTGATGGAGAGCACCCACCTCTAGGCTTTACCATATATCCTGCCATTCACTGATCGAGGATTCCTAGGCCCACCAAGGATACAAAAAAATCTCCTTTACCACAACCCATAGACCAATTCAATGTTTACTAGGCCATGTGTTCTTTCATTCAGAGATCCACCTCACTCAACTTCGAATCCATCCGAGAATCCAACTCAACCAAAAGATGAGAACCCCACCACACCATGGCTATTTGGAGATAGCAAGGCTAGGCTGAAATACAATGTCACACATGGAAAAACCCATGCCAATGATAGAAAGAGAACCAAGAACACATATGCAACACCATGCATGCCAAATATGCAAGGAAACCACACATGCAAATCGATACCTACAAAGAATCCCACTGTAGCTGCTTGATCCTGCTCTTCCTTGCTTGATCTTTGCTTCTTCTTTTCCTTCTTCTCCTTTCTTGATCCAATGCTGAAATGATCCAAGAAAACTCTAAGTGTCCAAGAGAGAGATAGAGAGAAAGAGCTCCAAAAATGAATTGACAAAAAATGTAGGTATATACCATCAAAGAAAGGTCGATACCATGCGGCACCTGAAGGGTGTAGTACCCTTGTACAAGGATTAAAGGTTTAAAGTCCATGAAATGGAGACAGTCAAATCGAGTCAAGGAAAGGTTAATTCAAGGAAGATGGGAACAACCAAAGGTCAAGTCAAGGAAGGTTCAAGGAAGGTTCAAGGTTCAAGGAAGGTGGGCACCACCAAAGGATAAGAGGATCCATTGTACCAACTGATCCTCAGAAGCCTTTTCATCAACGAGGCCACATAGAGGCCACATTAATAAAAAGGCTTATGAGGATCAGTTGGTACTTTTTGTCAGTTCAATTTTGGATATCTCTTTATTCTCTCTCTCTCTCACTCTTGGATACTTAGAGTTTTCTTAGAGCATTTCAACTTTGGACCAAGGAAGGAAAAGAAAGAAAAGAGGAAGCAAAAATCAAGCAAGGAATAGCAGGATCAAGCAAATACGGCTGGTTTACTTGCAGGTATCAATTTCCATGTGTGATTTCCTCACTAGATTTGGCATGCATGGTTAAGCATGTGTGTTCTTGGTTCTCTTACTGTCATTGGCATGGGTTTTTCCAGGTGTGACAACGTTCTTCAACGTTGCCTTTCCATTTTCGGATAGCCATGGTGTGACAAGGTTCTCATATTTTGGTTGAGATGTATTGTCGGATGGATTTGAAACTAAGTGAGGTGGATCTCTGAATGAAAGAACACATGGCATTGTGATCCTTGAACCAAAATATGGTTTGCGGTAAATCCACTGGTCCAATGACCCCTAAACCGAACTGTGGGTTGTGGTAAAGCCAAGTATTGTGTGCCTCAGTGGGCCTAGGAATTCTTGACCGGTGAATGGTGGGATATATGGTAAAGCCTAGAGGTGGTTGCAATTGATTAGGCCTAGGAATCCTTGCCGATGAATGGTGGGACATACGGTAAAGCTTAGAGGGTGGTGTCTCGATTATGGCCTAGTGATCCCTAGATCAAACTATGGATTGTGGTAAATCCTAGAGATTAGGAGATAGGAAAATTCCTCAAGGTGTAGGTGGAGAAACCTGGCGGCATCCATGCTTGTGTATGGTCTATTGATCCGGTGAGGATTGCAGTAAAGCCTAGTTTTATTGATGAGGGTGAGGTGGTTTAGCCTCAGGAAACCCTTGTTTATTCTTTTAGTTTTGAGTCCCACATTCATGCTTGGAATATGGCATGGGGGTGATTGGCTGAAGAGATATTTGGCTCATCCAATCTATGGTTGGGTGGAATGTGATAGTCCCATACTGAGTTAGCTTTTTCATTCAGTAATAAGAGTTCCTTTCCTTGGTATTTTATGTGTAAATATACTGGTTCATATGTGACATTTATGGATGTTGTATCCTCATTATTTCCGTTTTTTATACGCTAGTTATGAATATGTTTCATGATAGTGAAAATGTATAGTTTTCATCATGTTTTAATTTGTAAATGAATGAGTAATGAATATATGACCTAATATATGATAAAACAACTAGTGTGACAAGGCATCGATGCTTCTTAGTGATTCTCATATAAGTATGAGACCCCTATGCTCAGATCGGTTGTTTAAAACTATAGACTGCATATTTGCAGCATGTTTGATGAAATACTTATCATGGCTAGTAGGGGTCCAGTTAAGTCATTGTTCAAGTATTTGCATCAGTATTATTGTTTTGATGTTACTTTTTATTTCTGGAAGTTTCATGGAGTTCTAGGTAGTCGCCTGAGTCCCGACCCCTAAAAAAGTGGCATAGAATCTGAAGTCGTTGGCACAAAACTACCTGGAAAATTCCCCAGTCGCATGCATGCCTTGCTGTGGAAGCGATTGGAGGGTCCTAGTCACATGCATGCCCATGTCAAGGGAGCGACTAAGGATTTAATGTAGAAAAATTTCAGGTTGTCTCAGGGGATGGACACCTAGAAGGGATGGATGGCTCCTGGGGGTTCGGTTGCATGTGTGGAAGGTCATATCGGTTGTGTTGTGTCAATTTTACTTCCTTAAATGTATATGGGGAATTGAATCAGATCATAGTAGCCTCTTGTCACATGTTTTCCCCGGTTGGCCAGTTACTTGGGTAGATGTGGGAGGAGGGTGTTATAATCATGGGGTTGTAGCTTCCTTCTAGTGTGTGTTGGAGAACGCGTGGAGGTTGTAGCCTCTTGCAGGTAAGTGCCTACGTGTTGCCAAAGAGTATGCACCAATACAAGATGTAACGCGGATTTTATTTATATAATAACAAAGAAGACAAAGACAACAACAACGATGGTTTTCTCCCACATTGGGTTTCCACCTAAAATATTGGCATCCATATGTGTTGATGTGTTTCTTGTGTGTTGATGATTTATCTGCACTTTACTACTCATGATTACTGCTTAATAAATGGATAATGAAATAATGATGCACTAGTTAAAGATAAGCATTTGATTGAACATATGAAAACATAATTATCTAGATATATGTGGTTTGCATTCACCGGAGTCACGTACACACACGGGTTGCATCAAGAACAATAACGTACTGGATTTTGAATGTGAAATTGAAAGTTAAAGTGAATTAAAAATACTGATTCCCCCCTCTAAGTATTTTTCCTAAATTTATTATGAGATATTTTAATTAAGCTTTATAGTTCTATGTTCAATGTTACAATGGCTTTTAGCAATTTGAACAATGAATATAGTTTAATGGATTTATGATGGAAAGTATATGCTAATTGAATTTAAAATTAAACTAAATATTAATAATTCATGTTTTTTTTTCAAATTTACTTCAATATTTTATTATAATAATTTAAATTTAAACTTAATTATTTAATATAATTAAAAATAAATAAATAAAATTTGATTTACTAAATTACTATTTTTTTTTTCAAATTTTTTTATTAATTCAAATTAGATATACATAGTGGAGAGTTAATTGACAAAATTCTTCGAGCCTCACTCCTACCAGATTTGTTGGCTAGAAGATAGACACAAAACCACATTAATAAGGCAAACTAGAAAACCACATTCAGATAGCCAAGTGTGACCAAAAAACCCCTAGGATATGAACGCAACCAACAATAATCCATGGCTTGAGGAATTAATAGGAGCTAGTTTATTCAGGCTAGTGCTTGGAGACAGGGGAGCATTAAATGCACAATGCACATGTCCTTCCATATGTTCTAAACAAACTTCCAAGCATTCCAACTTTTCATAGATCCTCCTCTATTTGCATTGTCCATTGGTTTTGCTGCATGTTGTTCATGAAACCAATGATTGTGTTTCTAACATTATGGTAATCACGTCTGAGTTGATCAAGAAGAAGAGTGATATGTTGAATACAATTGTCCAATGAATCAAAGGGAGGTGGTAATTCAATTATGCCAGGGTACTGTGTTGGATTTGGGTCCATCTTTTCCCCCAAATCGTGATTGTCCAGGTGGTGTTCCACTCTTTGGCCACGTGGCCCTTTACCCCAACGAACCTCTTCTGCGCTGACATTGCATGGAAGCAATGTTAATAGAATTTCTCCAATTATCAAAGGCCATCACCTATAAACTTGAACCCCTCCAAAGCCCCTAGGCTGTAGTGGCCTTCATAAGCCTAATGCAACCTGGGCATTGCAAGCAACGACCACACCCGATACCTAGAACATGTTGTCCAACAACCTGCCTCCAGTCCGTCTCCAAGTAACCTCCTTGCACACCACCTCCAGTGTTTGCCACCCCTTTGACCCCTCCTCAACAAGAATTGTTTGTGCCAAAGGTTAAGGTAAATTAATTAAATTGACTCATTCTAGAAACAAGAACCCAAGACCACCCCTCTCTAACTTAGAGCCTTCCATAACTTAGTCAGAGTAAGAGAAAATATAAACTCTCAATGAAATACATGAGATTCTCTAAAATATGAAAAGAAAGCCCAAATTTACAAAATCTCTAACTTCCGCTAAATCACTATTTTCTAAATATTTATATTTATATTTTATTATTTTTTAATATTTTATTTTTAATTTATCTATCTTTAACATTAAAATCAAATGATGTCAAATGAACAATTCAAATAGAAAAAAAATATGTCATAAAATAACATATTTTGATTTTAATGATAACTTTCATCCTTAAATTTCATTACCCACATTTTTTTTGTATGCTAATTTTTTTATCATCCAGTATTCTTTAAAGCCGATAAAAAAATAATGAACAATGTCATCCATCAAAGTGTCACCACATAGAACGGAGTGTAATATATGACACTTCATTCCAGTATGCCCGAACCTCCAATCGAGTCAAGCGGTGGAATTGGCAGTGTCAATCGGCGTTGCCAGAAACTCCAATCGAGTCAAGCGGTGGAATTGGGAGTTCTCAATCAGCGTTGTTGATGTTTATGCTGTAGTCTATGAAAAAAATCTTTAGAAATTTTGGTAAAATTTATAAAAATTGTGTTAAGATTACCAAAAATTTTGATAAAGATTTTTGAAAATTTGGGTTATAGTTATTTAATTTTAGTGTTTTGTGTGTTTTAAAGGTTTTTTTGATGGTCCTGAGTCTATTTTTATTATCAAAAATGTAATTCAAACACTCCAACTACTTGATTTTTTGAATTTTTTTTTATAGGATTCTGGCAAAAAACTATCTGGACTATTTTGTTGAATCGGTAGACAACTCCGAGAAACTGTTTGGATGAAAAATGGTTGGAATTGGATTAAAAAAATTTCAAAAAAATATAATAGTAAGTTTGAATATGTTTTTATGGTGAAAATAGATTCAGTACTATAAAAAAAACCTTTTAAGCACCCAAAATCTTGAAATTTGAAAGTTATAACCTAAATTTACAAAAAATTCTACCAGATTTTATCTAAATTTTACTAGAATTTCCATAATTTCCAAAGCAAATTTGCAAACTGATTAACTACTACTTATCAATTAACCTGACATATCTAAAAGCAAATGTAGCTGTTATACATTTCATTTTAAAAGTTTTTAAAATAAAATAAAAATTAATTTAAAATAAAATAAAAATTAATTTAAATTTATATCAAAATGAGTTAAAAATCCCAACTTAATTTAAAATATTTACATTCAAATGTAAAATACAAACTCCATTTTAAATAACAAAAATATATAAAATACAAACTCCATTTTAAATAACAAAAATCAAAATTTAATAACACTAATTTGTTTTTCACCAAACTAAAAGAAATTCCAATGAAAAGCTCTAACTTCTATGAAAGTAACATTCGCGCTGAAGTTTTACTTTCCTATATATTCGTACATATGGTGGCATAGTGACATTCGCGCTGAAGTTTTACTTTCCTATATATATATCCGTATATGGTGGCGTCGCGTGCCCGCAGGTGATATGATGAAGAGTGGAATCCACGATATACATTCCCAGATGCTTCTACGACATTTCTCGACTCCTTCAACGAATTTCAGACGCCCAAGCTGTATTTAAAAGGGAACATTGGCTCTCAACTCCAACAGCATCGTGAAGCAAATCAAATCAAATCAAGCAGCAAATAACATATCATGGAACCAGGCTTCTCTACCCCGCTGTAAGGATGAGCATGGAAAATCATTTTCTTTTATTTTGTTCTGGTCAAATTAATTTGTCTGTATTTTGAAAGGACTGGCCTGTGTAGGGTTGAGCTTTTGCAGGGTTTTATTTTTAAGAAGATGAAAATTGCATTTTTTAGGGAAATTTACTGTGGTTTGTCGGGAATTTTGAATTTCTGTCGTGGGTAAAATACAGCTTTTCTTTGAGGTGACATCAGATTGTCCGGTAACTTTTTCTTTATTTTTGGTGTTGATTTCAATGGGTTGGATTCAAGCCTCTCGTGCATATCGCCCTTTTTCATACATAGGTGCATATTTTAAAGCTGCTTCACATATTCAAAATTATTTTTCTTGAGGGTTTGTAAGATTGATGTTGAGTGCAGCAAGCTCCTTATATTTCTTGTTGCTTTCTGAAATGATAAAATGAGGACATTTACTTCGTAATTTTGAATGGGATGCGATAAATAATGGTCTGGTCTGTAATCAATCCTGGAAATTTGATTCAGCCCAGTAATGAAAGATTAAAAAATCCGGTATTTGACCTCCTTCCTCTGTACTAGTGCTAATTTACATAAATGTTATTGCAGGTTCACTGTTGATCAGGAGACTGCAAATTTCCTTCTTTCCTGTGGATTACTGTCCAAGGCTTGGGAAGAGGCGCAGCTTGCAAACAAGTCCGATAGTTATAGTGTGAACGAGTATGAAGGCGTTGCATATGTTGCCTTCCCTTCATTTCATAACATAGAAGGTTTTGTTGTCAAAGAGAGTAAATATGGAGAGGGCAACATACAAACTGATAAAAAGGTCTTCTCTTCTGTCCTCAAGAGTAACGATGAGCAACCAGCCCTTGTCCATCAGGGATCTCTTAAGCTGTTCCTGCACATTATGGAGAATACTGATTTCCAAGCAAAGGTAAATTAACTTATCCTTCAGAACAGAGTGGTCTTAGTTTCATTCAAAAGAGGGATTGTTTATTTACTTATTAGAGATGAAAGTTTTTGAAAAAGGCAAAAAAGACTTTTTGTTGATGTGTTCTCTGATCAAACAGATGCAGATTTATACGGACTCAAAACAAAGGCAACTCAAACCCATTATATTTGTGGGTCATTCCTTAGGAGGGGCAGTTGCAACTTTGGCCACACTATGGGTACTGGAAAAGAGGCTGAGGCAAGCTTCTCCTTTTTGTATAACATTTGGAAGTCCACTAGTGGGGGATGTAGGACTTGTTGAAGCAGTTGGCCGTGAAAATTGGTCAGGCAACTTCTGTCATGTGGTTTCCAAGCATGATATTGTTCCTCGAATGCTTCTTGCACCATTTGACTCAATTGCTGAATCCTTGATTGCTATATTGCCTTACTGGCAAGGCATGATGGCTAATGACAGTAGAACTGTACCTGATTCTTCTATTCAAGATGCTGGTAGGACTCTTCTCAATAATGTTCTCCAGTATACTCAGTATTCTCATACAATAACAAACTATTGGCCTAACTCTCTTAGGGAATTAGGAGGAGTTATCAAGAGAAGCCCATACAAACCTTTTGGCACTTACATGTTTTGTTCAGGCGAGGGTGCAGCTTGTATTGATAATTCTGAGACCGTTTTGAGGATTCTCCATTTGACAATGCAGAGCCACGAAAAACCTTATGATAATATCGTTCAGGACTGTTTTTCAGAGCATGTAGAGTATGGTTCTGTTTTGAATCATGTCATAGAAAAGTCCATGAGTGGGAGAAGAACTGCAAAACTTGATTCAGAATCTTCTGACAAGATGGGAATGTCATTGCAGCTGGAGGCCATTGGTGTTGGTGCTCAGGTAATCTTCTTAAAATAAAATTTGAAAAAAAAAACAGCAATTTTTTTTTAAATGTTACTGTTAGTTTTTTTATAGATAAAATGCCTTGCAGTCCTATGAATTAAAGTATTATGAACTCACATTGATCCATGTTATATCATTCATATATATATAGAAAAGTTTATCCTTGATTTGCTGAGGAAAAAAGGATATCCTCTAAGCTTGACTGAAAATTCTGCTAGTCTCTTATTGTAAAAAAGTTTGTATTAAATTATAATGTGACCGACTTTTATCTGCATCTCTGAAATTTATTTTTAATTTTAACTACTGACAGAGACTCGTGTTTGCGACTTTGTGCAGGATGATCATGCACGGATTGCCCTACAAAGAGCAGGAAATATCGAAAAGGAGCATAACACAAATGTTGCTAAGCTAGCAATTAAATTAAGCGAGAAACAATGCATTATGGCAGAGCTTGAGTGGTCTAAAGAGCGTTCTGAGAAGGAAAACGGCATCACATATTATGATTCCTTCAGGAAACATGAGGATATCGATACTAATTTGCGTAGGGAAAGACTTGCCAGGTTTTGGGATGAGATTATTGAAATGTGGGAGAGACATGAGTTGCCCAATGATTTCCAATCTCAAAATAAGTGGATAAACGCTGGCACTGCTTACAGAAGGTTCGTGGAGCCTCTGGATATTGCACATTATTATAGCATGTATGAGGGCAAAGGCAACTATCTTTCAGATGGAAGACCCACTCGTCATAAAGTTCTTGAGAAATGGATGGAAGAGAAAGAAAAAACTCGGAGTTCAAGAGGTCGGAGCGGTCGCACAAAGCTTGCATCCCTCACTCAGGACTCCTGCTTTTGGGCACAAGTAGAAGAGGCATTGAAAGAAATGAAAAACCTGGAACAGGGGCAGTACCAAAAGCTAGGAAGTCTTGAAACTTTTGAAGGTTATGCGACAGAAATGATCAACGAACGCAACATTTCCTCAGACATTTTCTTGGAAGGGAGCAGCTTCACGGAGTGGTGGAAGGAGTGGAAAGAATACAAGCAAAATCGATTCCCAGAGTGGAGATCTCCTCTGTATGAAATAATGGAAACTCAAGGTTGTAAGGGCTGAATATGCGGATTAGTGGATGCACATTGGAAAGCTGTTTCCAAGACAACCTCGTTCCAAATAGGTTTCTTTGTTTTTATAATGTAATTTCCTTTTATTTGTTTTACATAGTGTGATCACAGTAAAATATTGTATTGACGGTCAAGGTAAAGGAAGAAATGCATTTTGCTTTAATGTTCAATATGGGGAATTTAATGATACAACGAGGAATCAGAATAGCACAGAAAGAATTGAATTAAGAAATGCATTTTCCCTTCATTTTCGAAGTGGGAGATTTTATTGAGAAAAGAAGGAACCCGAACTGCATAGAGAGAATTGGATTAGGAAATGTATTTTGCTTAAATTTTCAAAGAGGGAGATTTATTGAGACGATTCGAAAACAGAATGACACAGAGAGAATTGGATTAAGAAATGAATTTGCCTAATTTTCGAAGTGGGAGATTTATTGAAATAATCAGAAACCAGAATGGCACAGACAGAATTGGATCACGATATGCATTTTGCTTAAGTTTTCGTAGTGGGGAATTTATTGAGACAATGAGGAACTACAATAGAGCAGATAGAATTGATTTTGGGAGTTGGATTAAGAAATGCATTTGAAGTGGGAAATTTATTGAGCCAATTAGGAACGGAGAGAAAATTGAATATCTTTGTGTAGCACACGTTCTACAAAGTTTGATAGATGTTGCCCAACAAGGGAGATAAGAGGGAATAAACTTTTGTTCAGTGGATGGGATTGGAAAAGATTTTATGATTTTTTTTTAGTTTTAACTATTTTGAGACAATCCAATGGTAATGGTGAGAATTCTGTTGATGAACAAACCGTGGATAAGTGATTGAAAAAGACTATCTTTTAATAGGATTTTTTTTAGTTTTAACTCTTTTGAGACAATCCAATGGTAATGGTGAGAATTCTGTTGATGAACAAACCGTGGATAAGTGATTCTCCCGGCGGAGTTTCGCTAATGATGTCCAAAAATGATGATCCTAAACATAATTTTATGGTAATCCTTTATTTTTTTTTTAATGATATTATTGGTTGGGTTAATTTATATATATAATTTTAATAAAATATAAAATACGTAGAAAATTTTCATCATTTGTTTTATTAGATTTTATAAACCACTCTAATCAAAATTATTAGTATCTCCATCACTCACATTTGTCACTTCAGTGTTTTTTTTCTTTTTTCAGATTATTTAGGTCAAGTGTTGCATTTGTTAGTGTGAAAACTAATCTTCTAGAAAAAATGATCTTCTTTATTTAACTTATTTAGGTCAAGTGTTGCATTTGTTAGTATGAAAAATAATCATTCTAAAAAGATGATGATAATCTAAAGACACTTTCACTTGTTAATGTGAATAATAATCCCTCATAAAGATGATCATCATAAAAGACACTTGTATGAATTTTTAAAGCGTTCAACAAAATCCTTAAAAGTGGGTGGATTTATGTGAGTTAAGTGTTCTACATGTACATGCTTAAATTGTGTGTCCCATCTTTATGTAAATTGAGTGTTCTACATGTTACAATATACATAAATATGAGTATTTTACATGTAAATGCATAAATTTTGTGTGCCATTTTTATGTAAGTTGAGTGTTTTACATGTTGCAACATACATAAATTGTGTGTTTGGTAACATATACGACATGTTTCCTTTTAATGTACACGTAAGCCCATATGCACTAAATTGTGTGCATTTTTTTAATTATGTAAATTGAATGTTTTACATGTTGCAACATACATAAATTGTGTGTTTGGTAATATATACGACATGTTTCCTTTAAGGTATGTGTCATGTTTGACATGTAAGCCCATATGCGCTAAATTGTGTTTGCCATTTTTATGTAAGTTGAATGTTTTACATATGTTGCAACATACATAAATTGTGTGTTTGGTAATATATAAGACACGTTTTTTTTTAAGGTATGTGTCATGTTTGACACGTAAGCTCATATGCACTATGTGTCCAAAGGTTCAACATATGACATGTCTTAGTTTTGTTTAGTTTTCTATGCTGCACAAAAAAAACTAAATTATTTAGTTTAAACTAAATTATAATTGAACACACTTGCTCTTTTAGCCAAGATCTTTGCAACTATCTTATTAGTGAGATTACAACCTATTATCTTATATCACCAATGGTTTAGCCTTTAAATGCCACAATATAAACGCCATATTAATAAAAGGGTGATTCTTTAAAATAAGGGACCATCTTGTGAAGAATGTAATAGGAATATATTATATCATAACACCATTCCTCATAGTCACCACAAAATTCATTTTCAAAAGTTAGTTGCATTAACAAATAAGGTCATTTTTACAAGAAAGGAGAAGAGTTATGTGCAATACTGATGTTATAAACCCATTTCCTATAATATAATTATAACTTTGAGTGCTCTATAAATCCTTGCAATAATTAGAAGTCTCTTGTATGACTTAATATTAGTTAATAATCAGTGTAAGTCCCTTTTAATTTGAATTTATTAAGTACATAAAAGGAAATAATTTTAAAACTTGTTATCCTATTTAATGTACAACTATTTTCATTTTTATAATAGCTAGATTTTTTTTTCTTCTTGATTCTGTAAATTGTCATGGCTATTCCACTAAAATAGTTCATCACAATAAATCTTGTATTACGTGGAAACATTTTATATTTATGCAAGTTTATTTCCTTAGATATATGATCTATTTTCACCGACTTATTGCTCAAATTTATGAAAACAACTAAAATACAAAAAAATGAAAGAACAAGCAAATTAACACACTATTCACAAAACTAAATGCAAGATGTATCGTAGAAAACCTGAAATGGGAGAAATCCCAACTAGAAGGTGAGGACTATACTTTGGTCACTTTTATTCAATTATGAAAATGTAAATATAAAGAAAGGGGCACTCACTACGGAGTTGCGTTTAACACTATGACATTAATGGTTACTACAAAGTCTTCTTCCTCCTCTGTTATGTTATCAAAATCCACTCCTAGATGATCTACCCAACTATGGAACAAGTGAAATGCTAAAAGAACGGAACCTCATATCCTCTTAGCAACCCACTATTAAACATAGTCTAATAGTCATATATGGTTAGGGTTTTGAAGGGATCCACCCTCAATTAGTGTTAAATTTTGCAAATTCTAGAATCTTATTGAAAGCACAGACATGGCTAGCCCCACACAAGTGAATAATGAGAGTTAATGTGGCATCCACTTAGTACCATGGTGGTCAACAAAATAGATCAACTTCGAGACACATAACGTTTTCATATGAGCTTCGATTTAGGCAATTTTTATATTGTTGGAAGATGTAGAATATCATTGAGGGGTTATAAGTATAGAAAATCCATGTAGATTCAACTAATAATTGTAATATGCTTAAAAATTATACTTGAATTTACTCTACCAATTGTGGAAACCAATTTAGATCTTGAAATCACAAAAAATGAAAGAGAAATAATTTCTATTGCACAACACAAAAGTATTTCCTAGGGAAAGCCTTAGCTAAAAACCCTGCTATCTATATAACATCAATGAATATTTGGAGTTAAAGCATTTTATTGAGGAAAGATAAATGCGCGCTGCTTATCCGCTGCAGATTAGGTCTACCGCTTCTGCTTTGCACGCCCCTGTGGCTACTGCGCACATCAGCTCTTGAGCTCCTCGGCTGCTCCAATGGACTCTAATGGGGGCTCGCCTCTCCCCCCAGAGGTTCTGGCTTTCAAATCGATGATAGCAGCTTGCATTAAGAGAACCCCTTCCGCCATGCAACAGAAATTTGTGAAGAAAATGGACAACATTCCCTCGGTTGCACTCTCGGAAGAAGAAACATGCAGAGCAGCTCTGAATCTTGCAGAGAGAGGCCTCATAGGCCAGTTCATTGGCCTCTAGCCTTCACCAAAGTCTGTTGAAGAGTGGGTTCAGAGAAACTGGATCCTGTTAACCAAAGAGGCCATAAAAAGCTACTTTGTGGGCAAGGGCTTTTTCGTCTTCATCTTCGAAAGTGCAGAGGATAGAAGCTTAATCTTCAGGAATAGGCCATATTTCATGGGTCCACAAGGATTATATCTAAACAAATGGTCGCCCGACTTTGATCTAGCTCAGGATGTTCCATCAGCTGTTCTTGTTTGGGTGCGTTTGCCCCATCTTCCCCTTCACTGCTGGAACCAAAAGTCTCTTCAGCTAATCGGCAATGCTCTAGGAAAATACATAGATCAAGTAGTAAAAAAAGATCAGTATTTGTGTGCTCGCATATGTGTCGAAGTCGATCTGGAGGAGGGACTCACAGAAGCAATCAAGCTAACGGTTGTCGGATGGACGCATGTTCAAGAACTGGATTACGAACAACTCCCTTTTAAATGTAGACATTGCCATGGTCACGACCATTTCGCAAAACACTGCAAGAAAAAGGCCAAGGAACAAGCAGAGATGCACAATGGCGAGTAATGGACCCTAGTCCAAAAAGCAGCGCAACCAAAAAAGGGTAGAGGGAAAGTCACTCAGAAGGAGGCCCCCAGCAGCTCCAATCCCACCAAAGAAAGGGGTCCAAACCCAAATGAAAAAGAAAGCAGTCAGGCCAAACCCTCAGAAACAGTCCCAGAAAATGTAGACCAGGAAGGAACACCCAACTCCAACAAAGAAGACGAAGAAGCAGGCCACCCAGAGGCTTCCAAAGGCAGCCCCTCCAATCCCTCGTATGAAAAAGTCACAAGGAAAAAGCTAGCAGATAGCTCAGGATCATCGGAGGATGAGATCTACGAGCGTCCGTCAAAAAGAGCCGGAAGGAAATCCCATAAAGAAGCAAGGGAGGAGAAGGCTGAAAGACTTAAAACTCAAGGCAGCCAGACCACGATAGAGATGTCTATTGGGAGAAATACCAGAGCAAGGCCTCCTAAGGGAGGTTCCCACCCCCCACCTAGTAAATAATGCGTCTCGTCTCTTGGAACTGTAGAGGTTTGGGGACCCACATGAAAACTGAAGCGGTCAAGGATCTACTGAATATTGAACCCCCAAATATTCTCATGCTCCAAGAGACAAAAATTGAAGGGCAAGCCCTTCTCGATATCAGTAAGGCGAAGTGGAAGAAAAACATAGGCAAAGCAGTAAGCTCAAGGGGTTCTTCAGGGGGGCTGGCTACCCTATGGACAGATGAACTCTTCCACCTGAACAATTCCCTCTAAACTCAACACTGGATTTTCACAGAATTAAAGCATTGTGCAAGTAAGTTGACTATCTCACTCTTCAATCTTTATGTTCCAGTTCTTTATTCTGAAAAAAGAGAATGTTGGAATTCCCTCCTAGCATTCTTAGAGCAGCATACGCCCAATAACATAATCCTTGCTGGAGATCTGAACATAGTTCTGAAGCCCAAAGAAAAGAGAGGGGGTAACAACAGTAGAGACCACTTGTTGCCTATTGTGGAAGATCTCATCCAACAATGGGATCTCCTTGATTTTAATCCAATAAGAGGTCTCTATACATGGACTAATAACAAGATCGGGGAGGAACATATATCTGCTCGTCTGGATAGATTCTTAGTGAAAAGCTCACTGATGATGAACAATAAGATAATCAATACAAAAATCCTCCCTGAATTAACTTCAGACCACAAGCCCATTCCACTGCTCCTGGAGGATGAAGATGACTTGGGTCCTCTTCCTTTTCGCTTCAGCCCCCTTAGGATTGAAAGGGATGGTTTCATGGAAACTGTGAAAGAAGCTTGGGCTAAACCAATCTCAGGATCACCATGTTATGTTTGGGAGCAAAAGCTCAAGGCAGCAAAACAAGCCCTGAAATAATGGATAAAAAAACCCGCTCTAAATCCAACCAGCGAAAGGAAAGAAACAGTGCAGACTTTGGAGGATTTACAAGTTGAAATGGAACACAAGGATATCACCCCAGAGATGATAGGCAAAGAGGTAGAAGCCCAACGCTCTTCCTTCCGCTCCTTTAGAATGGAAGAAGAGTTCTGGAGAATCAAATCTCGCAGCCTGTGGTTGAAGGCTGGGGATCGAAACACCTCTTTCTTTCATCGCCAATATAGAGCTAGACTCTCTCGTAATCATATTTTTGAAATCACAACTGAAGAAGGACAGATCTGCAAAGGATTTGCTCAAATAAAAGAGGCAGCAGAAAGCCACTTCAAAAAGCTTTTTACTGCAGGGACACAGGCAGTGAGGAGGATTCAGCTGAGCTCCTCTCAAACATCCCCCTCCTTGTCAGCTCAGAAGACAACCTTGCTCTCATTAACCCCTTCACGGAGGAAGAAATAATCAATGTTATTTGGTCTATGGAGCCTAATAAGGCTCTTGGGCCTGACGGGTTCACCATTCACTTCTATAAGGTCTGCTGGGATATCATTAAATTTGACCACCAGAAAATGATAAGAGGATTCCAGAAGAAAGCTAAGATAGGAGGAGGAACCAATTCCACCTACCTTGCAGTAATTCCAAAAGAGGCCAACCTAGAAACCTTTGCCAGATTCAGACCCATATCTCTGTGCAACGCCTCCTACAAAATTTTGGCCAAACTTCTGGCAAACAGAATTAAACCATTACTCAAAAGGCTCATCTCCTCCTCCCAAGGAGGATTTGTTGAAGGTAGACACATCTTGGATAATGTCATCCAAGTGCAGAAGGAAATTCACTCAAGTAAACAATGAAAAGAAAAAGGAATGCTGATAAAACTTGACATCGCGAATACTTTTGACAGGGTTAATCACACCTTCCTCATCCAAGTCTTATGCTCCTTCGGCTTCTCGAATCTATTTGTGAATCTTATAAAATCCTGTATTGACAATCCCTGGATTTCCCCCCTGGTTAATGGGCGCCCTACTGGCTTTTTTCATGCCCAGAGAGGCCTTAGGCAGGGCTGCCCCCTCTCTCCCTTTCTGTATATTATGTTGGCTGAAACTCTTAGCAGAAAGCTCACTGCTGAGAGAGACGTTGGGTCACTCCCTGGCCTAAGAATTTCCTATGGCATATATCCCTTAAATCATGCCCTTTTCATGGACGACTCTATTCTACTTTGAGGAGCCTCTCCCAGAATTGCAAAGGCGTTTGACTCAGTTCTCAAATGCTATTGCAGGGTAACAGGAGCCTTAGTAAGTGAAATAAAGAGTGAAATTTATGGCTAGAATATGGAGCAACAAGAACTCATGAGCATTTCTCAGATCCTTGGCTTTAAAGCCTATGCCAAATGGGACAAGATCAAATATCTGGGTTTGCCCATATCAAATGGAGTTAACAAAAGGGACCTGTGGAGCGACATAATCAACAAAATCAAAACAAAAATATCATCTTGGGGAGGCTATTGGCTAACAAAAGGAGGAAAAGTAATCCTTATTAAAACTCTGATGTCTGCGTTGCCAATTTACCAAGCTTCTTTTCTTCTTGCTCCAAAAAATCTGACGGATCAAATATCCGAACTCTTGAGGGACTTTCTATGGCAAGGGGGGAAGGGAATCAGGAAAAAATTCATGTGGTCAACTGGGATACTGTCAAAAGAGATATCATAGAGGGTGGTTTAAAGGTTCGGGATCCTACGTTAGTTAATCTTGCGCTTGGTGGCAAAATTTTGTGGAAATTGCACTGTGATCCACATCATCCAGTTAGTCAATTGCTCAAGCATAAGTACGCAAAAGGTCCTGCACTCAGAAATTTTCAAGCCTGCAACTCTATAACCTGCACCCAAACCTAGAACTTATGTCGAAAAAGCCTCCACTTCTTCAAAGAGAAGGTGTATCGCGTGCCCGGAAATGGCAAGAAAACCTGTCTGTGGGATGACTGCATTATGGATCGTGCTCCACTATTTGAGTCTGAAGACATCGTTGATATCAAAGAGTGGCTTCAGCGCGCTGGCATTAACAGTGTCTACGAATTTTCCAGGTGGGACAACAAAGGTAATTGGAGTGATTGGGACTTTCACGGCGTCCCTGCTAGACTTTTGCAGCAACAAAATCGCCTCATCGATCTGCTTGAAGATGCAGCACCAGTTCATCGAAGCATGAAGGACTCATGGGGATGGGGACACTCAGGAAGGTATACCATAGCTGCTGGCTACAACGCCCTTCACCCATAAAAAATTAGTAATCATCCGCCCAGCTTTTGGAAAAAAGTTTGGGATCTAGGAGGTCTTCCTAATGTAAATTTTTTCTTCTGGATTTTGGTACATAATAGAGTCCTAACAGGAGAAAATCTGGCCAAGAGAAGCTATGATGGAACGCATAGATGTGCCCTCTGTAGAAGCAATACTGAAACAACTAAACACCTCTTTATTGATTGTCACTTTGCTAAAGAAGTATGGGGCTACATCCTCCATGAACTTCAGATCGCCCCCCCAGGCCATGACTCTGTTTCAGAGTTATTTGCCTCATGGAGTCAACTATATCCCCACAATATTCCCATTAAATCTCTATGGAACAGACTTTGGATCACCATTCCCAAATACGTATGTTGGAAAATTTGGTTGGCCCGGAATGAACAGATTTTCAATGAAATCTCTTATACTCCCTTGAAAGTAGCAGCCAAAGAAAAATCTCTCCTTCTAGAAGCAGTCTAGCAATCTTGCTTTAAAGAAGACCTCTCTCTCCTTCCAGAAGAAAAGAGATGGATGGATTCTCTTTCCCCTTTTCCTCGGAAGCTTCTCTTGGTCCCCCCCACTGCAAACCCTGAATGGCGAAAAAGAGATTCTGACATCATTTTCCAAGATTGGTGGAGGCAAAAACAACTAACCACGATTTTCTTTGACGAGGCTTCCAAAGGGAACCCCGATGTCGCTGGAGTAGGGGGTGTTATGTACTCTTCGGATGGCTCAAGAAGGGATTGCTTTTGCTGGGGTATTGGGCAAACCAACAAGCAAGCAGAGATTCTTGCTCTCCTCAAAGCATGCCAAATTGCAAGTGAAGGAGACATCAAAGACTTTCAAGCATTTGGAGACTCAGAAATACTCATTAAAAAACTCAATACGGAGGAACTGTTCAATAATGCAAGCCTTAACAAAACTATGAGCAGATTAAAGAGAATCCTCCTTGAATTCAACACCTACAGATTCTACCATATTCTAAGGAATTCAAACAGTGAAGTAGATCTGATGGA
Organism: Pinus albicaulis; assembly: GCA_034641835.2. Lineage (NCBI taxonomy): Eukaryota > Viridiplantae > Streptophyta > Pinopsida > Pinales > Pinaceae > Pinus > Pinus albicaulis. The sequence continues at coordinate 121,827,619 of CM076578.1, forward strand.
AAACAAAGGGTGCACTCTACAGAAGGGACATCTCAACATTAATGATGAGATATCATACCAATCTTGCTTCTCTTGACAAAAATTTAATCCATCCTAGCATAAGAAAGAGGAAAAAACGAACTGTACTCTTGGTTGTTTAGGCTATGGCCCAACCATCTACCTTCAATTAAATAAAATCATATCCGTTTCAGTTTTAAAAAAAACCCCGCTATAAATATATTACATAAGTCAGAAAATATGATAAGATTACAATGTTTTTCTCCATGCTGAGAAACCTCTCCACTATCTCTATTTGTCTCACTGATTCCTACAAGCCTGGTTCAATACTTAACCAAATTTCTGCCCTTTAGGATCCCTATTTCCTTGTTTTTTTTCCTTGGGTAATTAGGCCCTATTAATTAGGGAAATTCCCAATCCATACTGCACAATCCATTAGGGGCTTTCCTCTCACTGCATGCACCACCTATACAATTCGGATAATTATACCACTGATATTACACTTCCCTTGAACTCCAATCTCAACTCGTTCTTTCTTAGAATGGACATACATGAGTTATTTATGAGTGAATTATCAGTGAACTGGTTGAACACATGAAGTGACACCCCACTTTCTAACAGCGTACAAGTTCCTCCATAAGTTAGAACTAGTTTAACTGACTTTAACTCAAATAAACTGAGTTAATTAATTACAACTCAAAATAAACTCAACCAAGGCTCCTATATTGTAGGAGATTCTCTACATGCCTCTAGTTTGACCCTCAACTCGAATTATTGAACCAACTAAGTCATCCTAAATTAGTTAACTCATACAAGCTATCATGTGACGTGGAATTACAATTTTATTCTAATTTAATCAAGGGAAAAATAAAATAGAATATTTTCTTGTTGCCATTTTCAATGCTCCCTCTCAAAAAGAAAGGGATTATCTGATATCCCAATCCTACCTATATGGAACTCAAATTTTCCTCTTGACAGTGCCTTTGTCAAGATGTCTGCATCCTGCTCCTCTATAGGAATGTAATCTAATAACATGATCCTCCTCTGCATACAATCTCTGAGATGGTGATATGAAATTTCGATATGCTTGGACCTATCATGAAAATATGGATTAACCGAGAGTTTAATGCAACTCTGGTTGTCACAGTAAATCACCGTAGGATCCATCTGTTGACCAAACAACCCCACAAGGATCTTCCTCATCTAGATAGCCTCACAAGTTGCTTGAATAGTAGCCATGTACTTTGCTTCTGTTGAACTAAGTGCAAATGATCTTTGCTTCTTGCTGTACCAAGAAACCGTTGTTGACCCAATACTGAAGATGACCCCTGATGTGCTCTTCCTATCAGATGGACTCCTTTCCCAATCTGCATCTGTGCAACCTTGCAGCTTCGCTCCCTCATTCTTTCTGTACCAAAGAACAAACCAAGTGGTGCCTCTGAGGTATTTCAACACATGTTTGGTTTCCTTCCAATAGAGCTTGGTTGGCTTAACCATTTCTTGACTAAGTTCATTAGCCACATAACACATGTTCGGTCGTGTGTTCACCAAGTACTTAAGTGAACACACAAGATGCCCGTAAATGGTAGCTTCTACCACTTCACCTAAAGTAGCATCTTCCTTCCTTCAATTTCTTGCTAGAGGAGTATCCATGGATTTGCTGCTCTTCATGTCAAAATTCTTCAGTATCTCATTGGCATAATTTCCCTGAGAGACAAACAATTCCCCATCTCTTTGCCAAATTTACAAAACAAGGAAATAATGCAAGAGCCCCATGTCTTTCATCTTAAATTCTCTCACTAAATCTTCTTTGCAAGAATTTATCAACTTCTCATCATGTGTTAGAATTAAATCATCGATATATAATACTATAATCAATAATTTACCTTCAACCACAATATGGTAAAGGTTCGCATCTGCTTCACTTTTGGTGATTCCCAACCCAGTGAAATAACTATTGATCCTGGTGTACCAAGCATAGGGTGCTTGTTTCAGTCCATACAACACTTGCTTGAGTCTACACACATGTGAATCTTTGTCGAAGGTCTCGAATCCTTCCCACTCCTCTATGTACACCTCTTCCTCAATCACTCCATTGAGTAAAGTTGCCTTTACATCCATCTGATGTATTTTACATCCCATTTGCGTTGAAGGTGCAAGTATGATCTAATTGAAGAGTACCTTGCTACTGGAGCAAAGCTATCCTTGTAATATATTCCCTTTACTTGAGAGAACCCCTTGGCCACAAATATAGCCTTGTGTTTCTCCACACTCCCATTTGTTTCTTGCTTCACCTTGTAGATCCACTTGGATCCTACAACTGACTTGTCCGCCGGTCTTGGGACAACTTCCCATGCACTATTTCTGATAATAGAGTCATACTCCTCTTCCATGGCAGTAACCCATACTGGTTGCTGCACTGCTTCTTCGAATTAGGATGGATTAGTCTATACACTCTCGCTCATAAGAGCCATGGGGACCTTCTCTACCTGTGTTGTGATGCGGGTTCTCCCACATTCTCTCTAGCATCGTGTATCAACCTCTATAGTGCACTTCCTTTTGTCGCTGGATCATGTCTCTACATGAGTGGGTGCTTCCACTCTTTGCTCCTCTTCTTGTGGCTGCTCCACATCTTAAGGTTCTTTTGGAGCTAAGAGCTCCTCATCTAGATGCATCTGAAGCTCCCTCTCAAGGAAAATTCACATGGTCTTTCATTCATCTAATTTCACATCTCTAGGAACCAGTATCATCCTGTGAGATGGCAGGTACACCCAATAGTTATGAGGTGTACCAATGTACCCCACAAATATTCCCAACTTAGCTTTGGTTCTAGATTTTTCCCTGCATCCTTCGTAACATGAAAGTAAAATGATGAACCGAAAATTCTAAAGTGCACCACATTTGGCTTCTTACCGCAAAATTCTTCTTCTAATGTACTCATCCTGAGAATCTGACGAGGACTTCTATTCTACACATACACAACTGTGTTGCATGCTTCCGCCCATAAGTGCAACGATAGGCCTTGATCATGTAACATCGCCCGTGCAACTCCCACAATTATTATGTTCTTTCTTTCTGCAACCCCATTTTGTTGTGGGTTATGAGGTGCTATCAAATCTTGTTGAATGCCTTTTGATGCACATAAGTTCTTGAATTCATTCAACACATATTATCCATCGTTGTTGCTCCTGAGAGCGTTCACCTTCTTGCTTGTGTCTTTTTCAACAAGTGCTTTGAACTCACAAAATTTTGAGAAAGTTTGGTCTTTCTTCAGCATGAAGAATATCGAACACTTAGTGAAAATAAATCTACAAAAATCACATAATACATGTGCTTGGCCATGGAGGCTGTCGATAATGGTCCACACACATTTAAGTGAACTCTTTCAAGGATCAATTTCGCTCAATTGTCCCCATCATGAAAGGTGGCCTTAGTGTACTTCCCTAGTGTACACCCTTTGCATGTATCACATTGCTCAAGTGCACCCTTTGGAAGTCCTGTGGAAATTTTCTGCATGGTCTTCAAAGCTTTGTGGTGTATATGTCCCAATATTCTATGCAATAACTCACCGATGTCTCATATCTCCACCTTATATACTTTCGTGCTCAAGGAAACATGATCTATTACATCCAATTTGTAGAGGTTCTTTACCTGAACCCCGATCTTCTTCACTTGTCCCATGGCTCTATGATGAAGGAACACCTTTCCTTTGCTAAATATCAAATCGTAGCCATGATCTTCCAACATAGAAACTGAAACCTAGTTCTTCTTCAAACTAGGAACATGCATGACATCTTTTAATGTGAGAGGAGAACCAAATTCTCTTTGAAAGGTGACAATATCGATGTCGGTCGCACTATACCTCCCATCATCTCCCATCTCAATGTGCATCTAGAGGTCCTTCTCCTCCAAGTCGCTGAAGAACTCTTTGTTGTCGGTCATATGGAATGAGGCTCCACTATCCCGATACCACACAAAACCCATCACCGATGACACCATGCATGTGATGAGAGTGAAATCCAATTTGAATTGTGAAGCAAGAGCTTCACCTACCACTCCTCTTGAGGGCTTCTTGTCGGCCTTCTTGTGTGGAAAATTCGTGGCATAGTGTCCCAACTCGTGATAGTGAAAATATTTAATCTTCGACAAGTCCTTCTTTCCTTCCTGACCAGAATCTGATTTGGAATGGGATGAATTCCCTTTCCCTTTCTTTGCCTTTGCATCCAAGGAACAATTTTCCTCATAATCATGCTTTTATGAGGATCCATATTTGGTGTTCCGTCGAATCTCTTCTTGCACCAAGTCAGACCACAATCGCTCCCACTTTGGTAGATTCTCCCCCCCATTCACCGAATCTTGGTAGTTGTGCCAGCTCTTGGGAAGGCATAAAAGTGATAGGCTCACCAGATCATCCTCATAAACTGTAACAACAACAATTCCAAGCTCATCTCGACATTGGGTGAACTTGGTCAAGTATTTTGGTATTGTGTCGTCCTTCTCCATCTTGAGTTTTTTGAGCTTGTCCTTTAGATCCAGTTTCTAGTATGGTCGTTGTTGTTCTGAAAGAAATATGTTAAGGCATTCCACATAGCATATGAAGTTTCATTTCCATGGAGGTTTGAGACGATATGATCTCGACCACCTTCCAATATAATTCTTCTTGACTTTGCTACATTCTTCTTCCATGTCGCTAGATCTTGAGAATATGCTACTGCAGGCCTAGGAATATCGTTGTCTATAAAATCCTTCAGCCATTGCCCTCAAAAACTGCTTCCATCCTATCTCTCTAAGCTATGTAATTTGAACTACCCTCAAGGGCATATTCGAGTCTCAATCCAGAGAAAGACATCCTAATCCCAATGCTAATCTGAAAGAGTAGATGTGGAAATTAAATTCACCTGCATAGAACAAAATCGTATTATTCTCTTCTAGAGTGATTCTCGATCTGATACCATGTAGAAAATCCACATAGATTCAACTGATAATTGTAATATGCTAAATAATTATACTTGAATCTACTCTACCACTTGTGGAAACCAATTTAGATCTTGAAATCACAAAATATGAAAGAGAAATAATTTCAATTGCACAACACACAAGTATTTCCTGGGGAAAACCATAGCTAAAAACCCAACTATCTTTATATTGCATAAGTTAGAAAATATGAGAATATTATAGTGTTTTTCTCAAAGCTGAGAAACCTCTGCACTTTCTCTATCCGTCTCACTGATTCCTAGACAAGCTTAGTTCAATACTTAACTAATTTTCTGCCCTCTAGGATTCCTATTTCCTTGCACTATTTCCTTGGTTAATTAGTCCCTATTAATTAGGGAAATTCCCAATCCATATTGCACAATACATTAGGGGCCTTCCTCTAATTGCATGCACCACCTGTATAATTCGGATAATTATACAATTGATAGTACACTTCCCTTGAACTCCAATATCAACTAGGACTTTCTCATAACTAACATGCATAAGTTATTTACCAGTGAATTATCAGTTAATTAGTTGAACACATGAAGCAACACCCCACTGTCTAACCTCCTACCAGTTCCACCATCAGTTAGAACTAGTTTAACCGACTTTAACTTATATAAATTGAGTTAATTCATTACAACTCAAAATAAACTCAAATATGGCTCCTATAATGTAGGAGATGCTCTACATGCCTCTAGTTTGACCCTCAACTCGAATTAACTGAACCAAATAAGTCATCCTAACTTAGTTAACTCGTATAAGTTGTCACGTGACGTGGAATTAAAATTTTATTCTAATTTAATCAAGGGAAAATTAAATTAGAACCTTTTTTTTGTTTCCATTTTCAACAATAAGTTAGTATAGCAAAGTTTTGAAACCAAAATTTTCCATTTCATGCCTTATATGGCTTTGGAAGGTTCCAAACCTCAAATTTCCAAACTATGTCCTGCCACTTAAATGGAGCTTCTAAGAAAATTCCTCTAATTTTTTCCTTCTAGAAAGTAACATTATAGATAAAAAATTACATATTTATCCATTTTATATTACACCTCCCCATTTAGGGAGGCTCCACTAAAGCTTTTATTGAATGAGATGAAGAATTATTTCTTCTACCTTCTCCGTAGAGTAGTATTTTTGTTAGCTTGGAAGTTGTCCTTTCAACCCAGTCTATCAAACATCATGTTGCCCCTATTTAGTATTTTTGGACTTCTTTTACAACATTGTATATTTTTTCAACTCTTCTTGATCTTTTGGTGCTAAGTCCTCTATGGTAGGTAGGACCTACTCCTTAATTTCCTAATCCAATATTATGGAAGGCTCATAGAGGTTCAAATTTTCCACTTTCAAAACTAAGTTAATGCACATATATTGGCGTAGAATGAGTTAAGAATTATCACTCACCTTCCCCAATACCTCAAAGGGACTATACCACATAGCCTTGATCTTATTACTAGTTCCTAATAACCTTTCTTTGTATAACTACAACCAAACTTTGTCTCCCACATTGAATGTTTTTTTAGTTATATGCTTATCACGTATGGCCTCGTTCCTTTGTTTTGACTTCTTTAATTTCTCCTATACTTACAAATAGATATCCTTAATCTTTACAAAAAATTATGCGATTTGAATTCTTCTCTTGTGACATATCCCTCACTCCTCCTTGTTGTACATGTATAACATCCAATAAAAAAGGAAACAAATACCCAAAGCAAGATTTGGATGGGGACTCACTAGTATAAGTATGGACTACTCTACTATAGGAGTGTTTAATATAGATCAAAATTTCATCCCAAGTATTTGTATGGTTCCTATTATAGCCCCTCAAAAGATAAACTAGTGACTTTTTGACTACTTCCATATACCCATCTATTGGTGGTTGGAATGTTGTAGATCTCTTCAACTTAATGTCCATGTTTTTCCAAAGTGTAGTCCAAAATGCACTTATAAATCCAATATCCTTTTCTAAAATGATGCCCCTTTGAATCCCAAAGTGCACATAGAGCTATTCAAAGATGAAAGTGCAATGCTTCGACCAATGGATTTCACAAATCAATCAAAATTGAATTTTGATATCCATTTATAGGTGCAGAAAAGCGACGTGGAACAAATAGAGGGGGAAACTATGTTATTAGTGATACGATATTGCACATATTATTTAATAAATTTCTAGAAATAAAGAAATAAATTAGGGGACGTTGGAATGAGCCAACATGTTTTCTACTTCTTATCTTTTAATGATAATTTTACAAGGCATATGAAGGCACATATTACTAAACTTGTCAACTACCACATACAAATAGTTATGTCCCTTCCTGATTGTTGGAAAACCACCCACAAAATCCATGGAAATGCTTTTCCAAGGTCGATTAGGTAAAATTAAGGAGTGGTGTAAACCTTGCTTTCTATTACTTGGCTTGCTACAACAAAATATGCATCATCTAATATACTGATCTACATGTTCTTGAATTCTAGGGCAATACACATATCTTTGTAAGTTGGCGACTATTTTCCAAACACCAAAATGTGTTGTAGCCTTGAAGTTGTGAGCCTTTCAGATAAGATACAATCTTTTACCTTTAGGAACAAAAATATTTCCTAGCATGTAGAGCAACCCAGTCTTGGAGATGATAGTCAATATTACTATCACACTCTTCTACATGAATTTGGCGATGTCACTCTACTAAAATATTTGTTATGTGGGATTTACGATTGTGGAAAAATGTATCTGCCCTAGGTACGATGGCTAACCTAGAACAACAAAGAGACAAGGAACCCAATGCTTTCCTTAAAGTAAATAGATGACGAGATGAAGCCTACCTGAAATCTTTCACATGCTTCACTCCTCCTTTAGCTTGAATGCTCCAACTCTAGCTCCGATTGCCAAAACTAGAACCTGCATAGTTAGACAACATAAGCCAAGAAACTATGGTATCTATGTAGCATCATCTAATTACTCTATTCAATAGATCAACATGGTATTGAAATACATGAAATAACAACATCATATATAGGAAAACAAATCTAAACTCTTTGCATTAATAGGAATGGAATGAGTTACAACCAAAAATAGGTGTTGATATTGTAGAAGAGCTCTTCCAAGTTGAATTTTCCTTTCCTTGTCACAAAGTGCACCTACAATCACCCTAAATGCATGAAATTATGTCTCTCATAGCAACAACATAAGGGTAGAACCACTCTCCAAAATCCAACCTCTTGCATATGGAAGGCTGTAAATATATAGAGGAGTGGGGTAAGTTGGGAGTTCTTATCCTTTTACCAATATAGGGATTGAGATCCACTATTTATGGGAGGATGATATCTAAGGATAAGGGATGGAAATCCAAGGTAGGATAGGATATGGTTCAAGATTTTAATCTGAGGTAAATAGTTACAACATATCCTAGAAGCTTCTAGAAATGGAGGCTTCATGATTCTCTCTCTTGTTCCCAAATTTCTAGAACCAAAATAGGTGCAAAGGGGAGAAACCTGTAGGTGAACAATGCAGGCCACAATGGAGAAACTTGTAGGTGGGCACAACCCAACAAGAGGCCAGGGAGCGTTGGTCCTAAAACTAGCTCAGATGATGTAGTTTCAGGCAAATGGGGAATGAAAGAGGCATGCTTAGGGATTTGTGCAATGATGATGTCGAGGTGGAAAAATATGTTGATTGATCCCATTAGGAGGCTTATTGACAAGATGTGACAAAATGGCCTATAAAATATTTCCCCCTAAAGCGCAAAGTTAGAAATGATGACTAATGATTGAAGTGATTTACCTTTAATGACAAGTTAGAATCAAGAACAACCGATGAAATTCATCTGTTACAATGCATTTATATCATGGATATTATTTATTTATTTATTTATATTATTTATCTTTATTATTATTATTATTATTTATTTATTTATTTATTTTTTCTGAGGGAGGCATACCCATTCTCAACACATAAGCTAACATGAAATGTACAATGATCAAAAGACATGTCCACAAATGAGAACTGATGGACCCATGGCTGGATGAATTTTTGTATGATCATGGCCATCATACATTGTGATCTTTGTATAAATCTTGAAATTGCAGCCCGAACTAGATCCGGGGTCTTCTATCTCATTCACACTGTTGAAATTTGCAACAAGAAACAATGAAATTGGAATCCAGAAACAACATGACAACACACACACTAGTGTGGGACCACATGTCATGTAGTGATGGATCCTAGAGATACATTATTGTGCAAGCCAATTTATTTAATAAATTGGAAATGTGTCTAATTTATTTTTCCCTTAATTAAATTGGACAATAAATTGTAATCTTATCTCATAATCACTTGTAATAGTTAACTGAATGTGATAGAATCAGTTAGCTCATGAATTTAAAGTTGAGGGTGGTTGGTGAGGCATGCAGAGTGATTCTATTATTTTTTGAGTCCAAGTTGCAATTAGTGCATTAGTTTAAGGCATGAGAAATCAGTTAACTCAATTAAGTGAGTTAAAGTCGGTCTAACTAGTTGTAATTGATTGTTGCACTAATGAGAGGTCAAGTGAATTAAATCATATTTAATTCACATGCAGTGATCTGTCAAGTGACTACTGATTTACTATTAATAGTTGCATGCATGTCAGTTTTGATGAAAACCCAGTTGAGACAGAGGTTAAAGGGAAGTTGACTATCAGTTGTATTTTTAGAAAACTACCCGGATGCAGTTAAAACACCACAAGATTTCCCATGATACATGCACAATCAAGGAAGGCTGAAATTCCTAAAGAATAGGGATTGCATTCCACAAGGATTGTGTGAGAAAGGCAGGCTAAAGACATCCTAAGAATTGGCTAAGTGTTGGCCCAATTCTGTCTGGATTAGTGTGAGACAGTCAGGATAGTGCAAAAAACTCTTGTGAGAAGAGTGCATTGTATTGTTTCATGATTCCTTGGTTCATTATACAAAATAGATAGAGGGGTTTTGAGTAGCAATCTTACCCCAGGAAAATATATATGTAGTGGATTGATTTGCTTCTTTCTTTAACTTGGTGTGATTGTGCGATCATGTTTATTTTCCACAATTAATTTGTAGAAGGATTTTGTATCTTGCTTTAGAATATCGCATGATCGGATTGAATCCATTGGTATACATATTGTTTGTATAATTTCTACATAGTATCGGAGCGCCATAAATCACAATAGTGGAGAATAAATTGAGTTTGTGTTGAACAATATTCAAACTTGCAGATAATTTCGTTGGTGCGACAAGTAGATCAAGATGGCTTTCAGTGGCTTAACATTGGTATATGCACTCGAAGGCAGTTCTAATTATATTGCATGGAAAGACAAAATGGAGGTAGTGCTGGAGGACAATGAGTTGAAAGAATTCATTGATAATGATATTCCCAAGCCCGCAGCAACATACGTCGCTCTTCTTGATGCTTGGAAAAAGAAGGTAGCAAGGGCGAGGAGGATCTTATTAAAGGGAGTTCGAGATCACATTGTCTCGAGTCTCCATGGTGTTGACCATATTAGCCCCTCCATTCAAGTTTTTGGCCAACAGTCCCATTCGAATCTGTTTGAAACATCTTTTGTAGCCTAAGACCTCAATCTCTTGCCTGTCGTTACCGTTCCCGCCCCCTGAAGTGCATTTAAAAAGGGTCGAAGATTCATTTTCAAAAATACATAAGCCCCAGCCCTTTGGGTCCTAGCTCCTCTAGTTTATTGTCCATGCGACCCAGACTCTGGACCAAGTACAAAGGCTCTAGGCGCCTAATCAAAACACATCGGGCATATTCCAAGCCGTCCAATCAAATTCAAATCAACGCACCGCAGCCCATTGCTCCTGTGGTCCCCGCCCCGCGTCCTCTGCTAAAAAACCAGGCCTGTTTTCATCGCACCACTTATCCAGGGCAGGCGGTATTCTTCCAATCGCAGCGATTCCATTAAGCGTTAGCCACGCATCCTGGTGTACGACTGCAATACCACCCTCCATCGCGCATTATCATTCGGATAAAGTCGTGTAGCAATATCCATGCTATCCGTTCGATCTGATGATCTCCATCCTACGGCTACCGCTCTCCCAAGTTACGCGCATGATAATCCCCGTGTACGGTGCTCTGGGCCCGCAGTCTATCGCCCTCTGGTGAAGTCTCAACTGTTGATCTCGTTGGGAGATCGTATGGCTCATAATCGTTTGCCTGTCCTGATGTTGACCCAAGTCTTCCCTCCACGTCACACCGCCACGCGCTTCCATCGTACATCCCTCAGCTTCTCGTATATCTTTTTATTAAAAGGTCGAAGGTCCACTGTCCACGTTAAATTTTACGTATTCCTTCAATACTTCTCCGCCATCCCTCTATGTTTTCCATCACCCCACATTGTTTCACCATTTCGATGAGTCCGCACCACCATTCCCCTAGATCCCGCCACCCCACCATCTCTATGTCTGGTTTTATTAACCTGTTTATGGGTTTTGCAAGTTTCTGGCGGTGGATAACTATCATAATTCGTAGCCTCCATTACGGAAGCTGAGGCCACTTCGAAGGACAATTTTCCAGAAGCCAATTTATGAAGAAAATCTTGGGAGGCTGTTGCGAAATAAATGATATTTTATAAGCAGGATCGAGATCTATCAAACCCTCCAGAGCCATTCAAAACACAGATCGAGCAGATAAAGAAATTAATGGAGCAACGAAAAAATATCAACGAAAAATCAAGAATGCAGTGTCCAGCATTGAAGAATTTAAATTCCAATTCAAAGTTGGAAGACAGAGAGTACAAAGCACAAAAATCAATGCTTTCAAGGTTTTATTTCAACCGGATTTTCTTCAAGAAAGGACAGAATGTTCAGGTGGATGTATCTCTATACTGGGTTCCTGAAGAGATTTTCTACTCAGTGCATTTATTTATGTAAGCGGATTGTCAAGTACATTCAGCATTTCATAGCCATCAAATAGTATGGGCGCGAACGTTTTCACCATTTTGTTTTAATGAAACAATTAAATGTTTTCACCTACTTATTTTATTAGTTTTTTTTCTTCTTCCTCTATAAAAACCCAGAAGAGAGACATTGTAAGGGTTCCAGATTTTTATCAGAGAATTGTGCAGTGAAAGGCACTTTTTGTATACATCTTGTAAAAGCTCTTGTATGAAGGCTCACTGCCGGTAGGGTCTCAGTGAGGAGGAGTTCTATCTGTTTTAGAGGATTCTGGTCTTTGATATCCCACAGTATGTAACTTTCTCTAATATGTTTAATACAACATTTCATTTTATCCATCTTCTTGTATCATGTACTGGAATGCGAGTGGCTCACTGATTTTAGGTAAGGATTTATCCTAGTTGATACCCATACTTGGATCAGTCAAGCGCTTTAAATATGGCTCAGGCATGATATACTATTTCATGTTCATTTCATCCATCCTTCTGCTATATTAGTTTCTTTGGGAGGGTGCTTTTAAAACGTCATTGTCATGTATGGATTCTTAGATTAATAAGCTCATATATGGTTCTGTTGTGTATCTGGGTATCAAACCAAAGATAACTAATATCTTCCTATATTTCTTTCACTGCATACACCTTTTGATATTTGATCTCTGTGGCATATTACTTGAATCAGCCCCCTTTACAGTAAATTGTCTCTTAACTGTCTGATGCTTTTATATTGGAGCTTTGCATCTTGTCCTTGTAATATGAATTTCACTGTAACACTTTCTGAGGGTCTTGGTTCCATTTGAATCAATATTTCCCTTTCACCGAAGATAGCAAGTGAGCTGAAGCTGACAACTTCACACATTACATTATACACTCCTTGCTATGCCAAGATGTCCTAGGCACTGGTCTATAGCAACTCTGGGCTGTCTCTAGGAGCGACAACATCTATTGACAACACATGGAAAGGGGACTCCACATGCAATGTGGAAGGCATTGACAGATTTGTTTCAGAAAAACAATGACCAAAGGAAGTTGGCGCTGAAGGAAAAGCTCAGGAAAATCAAGAAGGAGGAGGGCGAGATGGTACCAACATACTTGGCGAAGTTCAATCAATGTCAAGATGAGCTTGGAAGTGTTGGTGTGACCGTAGTAGATGATGACTTGGTGAGCCTAACACGTCTAGGCCTTCCCAAGAGCTGGCATAGTTATCAGGACTCTTTCAATGGGAGGGAGAAGTTATCAGATTGGGAGTGACTTTGGTCGGATTTGGTACAAGAAGAATTCAGGCGGAATACCAGGGATGAATCCTCATCCAAGACTAATGACGAGGAATATTGTGCCCCGGCCTGTAAGGAAAATAAGGCCAAGGGAAATAAACCCCAAGGCGAAGCGGGAAATAAAGACTTGTCCAAGATAATATGCTTTCACTGTCACGAGCATGGGAACTATGCTACAAATTGTCCATAGAAGAAGGCTAGCAAGAAGGATCCTGCAGTTGCAGCAGGTGAAGCATTGGCTTCACAATTTGAGCATGATTTTACACTCATTGCATGCATGGCCAACATTGTAATGGGTTTCATGCGGTAGTTAGACATCAATGCCTCGTTCCATATGACGGGGAATAGAGATCTCTTCAGTGACTTGGGGGAGAAGGACCTCCAATAGAGCATATATTTTGGAGATGATGAGAGGTACAACACTAATGACATAGGTACAATTACCTTTTAGAGGGAGAATGGCTCCCATCTCAGACTAGCAGATGTTTTGCATGTTCCAGGCCTAAGGACGAATCTTGTCTTTGTAGCGGTATTGGAAGAATGTGGTTATGAAGTAATGTTTAGAAAAGGAAAAGTTTTCCTTAAACACATAGCCACGAGACAAGTGAAGCAGATCGGTGTAAGAGTAAAAAACCTGTATGCTCTCAAGGTTGAGGATGCATGCAATGCTTTGAGGAGAAAAGTAGTGGTTAGTGACTTGGTGGTAGAGAGGGAGCAATTATCTCTCAACATGCAGCCTCAAAAGCATTCTTAGAAGGTTGTGGAAAAGCCATAATTGGAGAAGCAGAGAGGAGACCGAGTGGAAGAGTACACTTATGCAAAGACCTCCTAGAGGGGGGAATTTCAAGCCAGAAGGGCGACGGGAGTACATGCAGCTATACCTACAGGTGTGAGGTGAGGCGATGCGCAGAATTAATCCCAAGAAGAAATTGGGCAGGGTTCATTGAGATGCTGTATCTCATGGATCGAACCTCACTACGAGGAGGCCACAATACAACAGTAGCAGGAAGAATCGGTTAGATTGATGCAGTCAGATGTCAGGAAGATAGAAATCAGAGTGACAAGTGTCGAATATTGGAGCACAAATCAAAGTTGGCAGCAGTGTAGAGTGCATGGATGCAAATTTCAACTTCGCAAAGAGTCCAGTAGACATGTGTAGTAGCTAGCCACAGTCAGAAGATTCTGATGATAGATGCATTATACTGATTTAGTTTTTTGGAGGCTATTCAATTTCAGAATAGTTGCATGTGCGAACAACACTAGAGAAGTGTTGCATGCAAGAGTTACATGTGAAAACAACACTAGAGAAGTGTTGCATGTGCACATGCAAGAACATTCCAAAGGTACCAGATTATGACAAATTGTTTCCTTTCTTGTTGAGAGGGAGTGTTGAAATTTGCAACAAGAAACATTGAAATTGACATCTAGAAATAACATGACAACACATACACTAGTGTGGGACCACAGGTCATGTAGTGATGGGTCCTAGTGATACATTAGTGTGCAAGCCAATTTATTTAATAAATTGGAAATGTGTCTAATTTAATTTTCCCTTAATTAAATTGGACAATAAATTTTAATCTTATCTCATAATCACTTGTAATAGTTAACTGAGTGTGATATATTGAGTTAGCTCATGAATTTCGAGTTGAGGGTGGTTGGTGAGGCATGCAGAGTGATTCTATTGGTTTTTGAGTCCAAGTTGCAGTTAGTGCATTAGTTTAATGCACGAGAAATCAGTTAACTTAATTAAGTGAGTTAAAGTCAATCTAACTACTTGTAACTGATTGTTGCACTAGTTAGAGGTCAAGTGAATTAAATCAGATTTAATTCACATGCAGTGATCTGTCAAGTGACTGATGATTTACTACTAATAGCTACATGCATGTCAGTTCTGATGAAGACCTAGTTGAGACAGAGGTTAAAGGGAAGTTGACTATCAGTTGTATCTTTACCAAACTGACCGGATGTAGTTAAAATACCACAGGGTTGCCCATGATACTTGCGTAGTCAAGGAAGGATGAAATTCCTAAAGAATAGGGATTGCATTCCACAGGGATTGCATGAGCAAGGCAGGTTGAAGACTGGCTGAGAATTGGCTAAGTGTTGACCCAATTTTGTCTGGATTAGTGTGAGAGAGTCAGGATAGTGCAACAGACTCTTGTAAGAAGAGTGCATTGTGGTGTTTCATGATTCCTTGGTTCATTATACAATATAGATATAGGGGTTTTGATCAGCAATATTTCCCCAAGAAAATATCTGTGTTATGGATTGATTTGCTTCTTTCTTTTACTTGGTGTGATTGTACAATCATGTTTATTTTTCGCAATTAATTTGTAGAAGGATTCAATATATTTCTTTAGCATATCGCATGATCAGATTGAATCCATTGGTATACATATTGTTTGTATAATTTCTACACACACGAACAACTAACGTATGAGTCTAACCATGTGAATCAATGAGATAAGGTCGAACATGGTAGACACCATCTAATTACCAGCTGATGATGTTAGTCGTTAACAGATGCGAGAGAAACCACCGACGATGTTAATGGCTCTCAAGGTAATACAGTACAATCCATATGGTATGAATAAATGAGTTTATGTCGAACACCACACATAGTATTTTGGTCGAAGTCCAATTATGTAAACATGTCGCCAAGAGTGAGGAAAATTGTCATTGATGTATGCAAGCACCAAGGTACCAAAGGGTTGTTCCTAAGTCAACTTCTTGGATAATGTGCTAATGCCGACAAGAAGCGACCCGTCGCAGGAGGGAATTTATATATCCCCCATCAATGACATGAAATGTGCATCTTGATTGAGATAGAATGATTATGATATGGAACTAGATTAGGAAATGAAAACATGGAATGAAGGCTTTAGAGTATTGTAATAGATATCAACTGAATGACTTATCTTGAACACACCAACGACATTGAATGGAGTTTACAATATTGACCCAAAAATGAAATGGAGGCTCTGAAAAACTATCATGAACCGAAATACATTATGTTACCCAACCCAATAGCCACAAAGATGAAGTGGAAGAGTGTCATGTTAAAGAGAGACTCACTGCCATTAGCAAATGGAGTAACTTGTTTTCCAAATTTCCCCAACCATACTGGTCAGTACCTATTTATTGTTTAACAAGATTGAGGAGGATAACATATGCTTGATATGTAAGTTCGTCCTTCGGATAAATCCCTCCAAGTATATTTAACGAACCATGAGAAGGAGAGGTTCGGCCTTGTCATATTCGACAAGTCCATTACTATTCGATGTTTTAACGAGTCAAATGAATGTAAAAATCAACATATTTTTCATGTTTAGAGAATTTGAAAAATATGTGAAAATGAAAACTCCATATGTCCCTTTTCGTAGATAGTCTCTCGAGTCCGAAAAGGTAGGAAAAAATACTAAATAGACCCTCTTATATATGTTTGACTAAGACATTCATTTTTTGTAAATAATCTATCTCAATTCGGAAAAGGGTTAAACTTATAGTGAGTAGACGTCTTTTCATTTACTTCAACGAGTTTGAAAAGACAAGTGCTCAGAAATAATTTCATATTTTTGAAGTTTGAAAAGAGATGAAAGAGGACTCCTGTTACACTGAAAACTGTCACCTTGACATTCTGCTGACTGTATGAGCTCATTATCACTCATACTTCCTCCTTTTGCAAGTCCAATATACCAGCTCCTCATATCAAGCTTCAAAATCAGAAGAAAATCCCTAAAATCCCCTAAGAATTGGTATCGCACTTTCTCTATGCATTCCCTACGATCCCGCACCTAAATCTCAGCCTGCATGCGGAACCATACCGCACGTTCTTTGTGTAATAGGTGCGGACCCCTGTAAAACATAAAAAGGCGAGAAAATGAAGATAAAAAGTGAATTCCAGGTGAATTCTAGAAGGTTCTGGATGGGAATTTTCGGGAATGGATACACTTTGAAGCTGGTTCATGCATCCCTCACTTAATGGAGCTAACCCCTTGATGTAAGGAGCTTATCCCTTTGAAGGAGGAATCTATCCCTTCATATTTGGAACTAGAAACCTCCTCTCTTTCACTATAAAAAAGAGGCCTTGGGTAGCCTCAAAGGGAGTTCAAGCTTATGAGATTTTAAGTTAAATGCTGTTGAGATTTAGACTTAGTTAACTAAGACTTTCTGTGAGGTTAAATCACTCATCTCCATTTGTCTTAGTTCAAGAGTGCAATGCTTGTCAAAGTAAAGGAGATTCCTGCTTCGGACCCCGGGAGGACCTGCACAACATCAAGGCACAAGTTGTAAAGGTTTTCTATCTTTAAAGTTAATACAAATATACTCATTTCTCTCATTAAACTGTCAATTTGTGGTTTATTTCATAAATTCCTTGATCATTATGATAAGTATGATTTATGATAATGTCTATACAGGTGCTGCTTAATCTTTTTTCTTGTTTGTGATTGCAGATAATACGAGGAACGTTCTTTAAGTGCACGGGAAGGACTTCAACAAAATCAAGCAAGCGTTGGACATAAGGTAGGCCTTACACCCGTATAGTGTTTTTATAAATCTTATATGCTTAGAGAGAGATTAGTATAATTGGCTGTTTGTTGCTAGTTACCTTTTGTACTAGAGAGATCGGTCTTGTCCGCAAGATGGATTAATCTACACAACAAAATGGCGACTCCGCTGGGGATGAACTTGTTTGTTCTTGGTTCTCTTTGATTTTTGACTTGAGAAAACATTTTTTTTTCTGGTTTTTGATTGATTCACATCTGTCTGGGTACTTTAAATTTTTTCTGTTTTTGAAAATTTAGAAGTGTTTTTGAGTTTTTCTATAATTTTTGCTAGGACCGCACTCTGCATAACTGTGACAGTGCGGGAAGTTTCGCACATTATTTATAGAATACAGTGCGGGACCGCACCTGTCAACACTGCTTACATGCGGACCCTGTAAAAATTTTAGAAAATTTCTAGGTTTCTTTTTCTGGTTAATTTTTAGATCTTTGGTTTTTGCCCAGACTGGTTATTGTGTCTATCAAGAATTCATTGTGTATGAACTTCAACAGTGTTAGTGTTTTGAATGATTTTCTAGAAGATTTTGCCAATTGGATTGTTTTTCTTGCTTGGTCTTTGTGGTGATTCGAACTTTTGACAATTTGCAGTATCTCAGATCACATAGATCTCTTTTTGTCTTTTGAATCTGACCTCATTGTGAAAACATCCTAGATTGAGAAATTAAGCCTTTGGTTTCTTTGCAAATCTTTGAAAGAACTTGCTTTAAAGTTTTGAATTTCATTCTTTGAGTGTTTTGAAAAAACATATTTTGAGTGTTTTTTGATCTGTTTGTTATCTGAACGAATAGATTCTTAGTTTGCTGAACAACTAAGAGAAACATTCATAAAAAAAACTCTAAAAAGCTTCTACTCAATTTAGATCTTAGATTAGTTCTCAAGATTAGTTTTTGTTGTTTTGAGTAGTTTAATGTTTCTAGATTTCTTTCGAAAGAGAATTGTTTTGTAGCTTCTTGTTTGGAAAAGAAAAGAGTTTTTCTTGTGAGCTTTGATAGTTTATTGAAAAGACAAAATAGTTTCTTTCAATTAGTTTTCATGTTTGAAGAAGAAATTTAAAGGTTGCATTCTCTAACTCTTCTTTAGATAGAAAGTTCATTGAAAGAAGAAAGAATTGAATATCATCATAGGTGCATTTTTAGTGTTTTTTGGAAGTCGGGTCTTCACATCATACAAAGTTTCATTTCCGCACCCATTGACTTAAGAAACAGCTCTTAAAAGTAACGCTTAAATAAAATCCATCTAGTAATCTTTTTATTTCTAGGGCTCTCATCACCAACATAGCTTAGGCTAGTATCTTGGAGTAGGGAGTAATTAACTCTCCAAGATAGATAAAACAAACAAGTAGATATATCTTGCGGTAGGAAGAATTCCAGTTGTTGCATGTATGCTCTGGGAAGGTCCTCTTAAAGGAGTTAAGCACGAGATCATATCTGAACCAGTGGGGTAATCAATCCTTCCTCATTGGGAACGATAGAAGATATACACGTATTAAAAACGGTGAACCTCGGATAGACCATTGTCGAGGAGCCAGGGGTCACTTGTCGGTAAACCTTGGATTCTGTTCAAGGAGCCTTCAAGGGGATTGAGCTTAGTTACTCTGCCCTTGCGTGTGTATCGGATCGTAGACTGTTCCCCCAGGTATATTTGTTTCAGTTGGTAACCTTAGAGGCCATAATCTTTAGGATTCTTTCCTAAGGTGACGGTGGAGGGAAGATCCCACTGTACCTGGAACAGACGTTGACTAGAATCACTTGGACTCTCTGGGGGGTTATCTTCACTCGAGATGGTTATGTGAAGAAACTTGTGCCAGTCTGTTTCATTAAGCAGGTTGTCGGGGTAACTGTTCCAACCGCCCTTTTCGTGTTAAAATTCTACTAAGTTGGATTTCATCACCAACTAGTGATTTTAGTACGGAAAGTTACTTGTTTGTGAGTGGTTTGAACTCTTAGATTTTTTAAGCGAGTGATTCAATTGTTTGTTTCTTAGAGACTTTAGGTGTTTTCATTGAAATTTTTCTTTGTTTGCGTGTGATTAGATAATTTTTCATCGTGGCGGAATTGCCAAGACAATCCCGGAGAATACAAGGGAAACCCCCTGAATTTACACCAGGTCATTTAGAAGGGCTTCGGGCTCTGGTACCACACGGTAGCCGTAGAATTAGATCAACAGAAGCTGAAAGCTCTGCTATTGTGATACATCCCGATCATCAAATTCCCTCAACAGAATATATTCAAGAACCGATTTCAGTTTCTGAAGTCACTGAAAATATTTCTCCTACAGGAGAATTATCTGACGAACCTGAAATCTCTGAGCCTGAAACTGAATCTTCTGTGTTAGAAACATCTTCAGGATTTATCTCACCAACTTCTAGCGATCCAAGTTCACCAAGGGTTAGAAATATCATTACTGAAAATCTTCCTTCTGGACTAATTTCTATAGAAGAACTTACTAATCCAGACGAAGACATATCTCTTCCCAACTCCCCACAATCGTTAAATCTTAGGGAGCGTGAATCTATTTTCTACAGCCCTATTCGAACTAATCCCTGGTATCTTTCTTTAACTGATTTTTTAGAGAATCCGGGTCTTACTTTTTATCCACCTCGAGTTCCATTTCATCCTACACCCAGAGGTTATTATCCGTCATCTATTATGGCTAGAGAGTCATCCATGTTTTCGCAAACGCCTGAATCTTTTTTACATGGTGGTCCTTCTGTTCCTGCGGGATATCAGTCTTTGTCTGGTACTTTCTCAGGAGCAACTCCTCAACCTATCGAAAATGTGTTATCATCTGGTCTAGATGGGCTTAAAGTTGAAACGTCGAACGCAGAGAAAGTTTATATGATGTCTGGTAACATTCCTAATCCTCAAGCTCAAGGCAGTCAGTTTCCTTCTGGGGGTCAACCTCAGGGAACTCAGTTACCGCCTGGGGGGCAACCTCAGGGTAGTCAATTACCGCCTGGGGGGCAACCCCAAGGTAGTCAGTTACCACCCGGGGCTCAATCTCAAGGTAGCTTTTTCCCAAGACAAACTGTGGATCAATATTATTTTGGGGGGCAACCCCAAGGACAGTACATACCCCAGGGTTACCAACCTCAAGGACAGTACATTCCTCAAGGTCAACCCCAAACTCAATATGCTCCTCAGGGTCCTCAACAACCCCAACTTCAGTACGTGCCTCAAGGTTATCAACCTCAAGGGCAGTACCCAATGCAAGGTTACCAACAGCCCTCTGGTCAACCATTTGTTCAAGGAGCCGGAACTTTACCTTATTATCAACCCTACGTTCAACCAGGTTTTGGTCCTTACGTTCAACCTTCTACGGGACAATACCCCGGAATGATGGTATGGGATCCGTCCCAATATCAACAACCTTTGCAGCCTACTGTGCAGTTACCTTATCAACCTGGTCAGCCATTGGTTTCTGGTTCAACCCAGCAACCTTTTCAGCCAGCTTTTCAAACTCCTGCACCTAGTTCAGTTCAGCAGGCTGGGCCTAGTACACCTCAGACTCCGCCCCAAACTGCTGCAACTGCTGCAACGTCTGTTCAACCTGTTACACCTGTTTCTGGAGTGTCTGTAGCCCCGAGTTCGGTTATCCCTGTATCTGTGCAAATCCCTCAAGTCTCTGTACCTCAGTCAGGACCCTCAGTTCAGACTACAGTTCAGATGCCTGCAGGACAAGCCGGTACAAGTACAGTTGTTACAAGTCAACCTCAATTTACTTATCAACCGTACCAAGGACAGCCGCAATACGGTCCCTATGTTCAGAATCCAAGCTATCAGCCATACCCTGGTTATACTTATCAACAACCTCAGTATGGTCTGATTCATCCTGGTTATCCGGGAGGTTATACAATACCCAATGCTAATCCGATTCCTAGTTATCCCGGGTATCCGCCTCCTGGATCTGCTTTGGCTTCTCAAGGTTTTCGTGACCCTAACCGTCAGTTACCGTTCATCGCAACTTTGGACTTACCAGATTTGACGCGCCTTACAAATGATCCTATTTTCTATTATCAGAACTGGTCGTCAATGCCTCATAAGTTGCCTAGTGATATACCGAAATTTGAAGGTAAGTCAGGAGAGGATCCATCAAATCATGTTATGACTTATCACCTTTGGTGTGCATCTAATTCAATTATTGATGATTCGATTCGCTTACGTCTTTTCCAAAGAACCCTCATAGGTCTTGCAGCCAAATGGTACATTGAGTTGCCACGAGGCTCATTTCATAATTTCAGTCAGTTAGCAACGTCTTTCTTAACTCATTTCCAGTTGCCTGTCAGATACGACAATGGCACAGAATTATTAACTTCACTAAAACAATCTATGTCCACGTATATTTCTGATCATATTCATGAGTGGCGACGTAGACGACGTTTGGTGAAGGTTTATATTCCGGATCAAATTTTGGCAGAATGGTTTGTAAAATCATTATTGCCCAAGATCACTGAAGATGTAGCTAAGGCTGGTGTTGTTACTGAAGAGCAAGTAATTGCTCAGGCTCAGTACCTAGACCTCGTTTATACGCAGTCAGGTACTCTACATGAGAAAATTCCCGATTTACCCAATCAAGGTCAAATAGCTGCTGCTCCTTCAGGGTCTCATGCTGTTGACGGTATGATTGGTACAGTTAGTTCTAAAAGTAAGAAGAAATCCTCAAAGAATTCTTCTCCAATTATAACTTTACCTGATTCCCCGAAAGGAGAATCCTCTCAAGAAGTTTCTGCCGATATTCATGTCGTTGAAACATCTACGGAAAAATCAAAATCCGGTGGAAAAAAGAAGGGGAGGAACAAAAACAAGAAAAATTCGAAAGAGAAAACAGATAGAGAAGAATCCAATGACGAGAAACGTAAACCTCGCTATCCTTGCTTCATTTGTGAACAAGATCACTTCACAAAAGAATGTCCATATCGAGAGGAGGTTACGAAACTCGTTAAAGGTTCACAACAACCTGCTGTATTGAAGGATCCTTTTCCAGTTCAAGATAGTAAGATGATTGGTTCTTCCTCGACTACTTTAGAAGAGCCTATTATGATGATGTCTCATGTAAGGATTGCGACGCGATCGCAAGATTACAGTTCTAAGAATCCCGTTGATGGCAAAGAAGGAGAGTCTTCTAATGCCAACGCATCAAATACAACTCCTCCTGTTTCCGGTCCGCTACAGATCGAGAAACAAAATCCAGACTTGATAATCAAACCGCCTGCTAAAGGTGTTCTTCGTAAATTAGCTTTCAATGCACATGCGAGAGCTGCTCAGAATTACAACATTGTTGAAGATTTAGCTGTTTCTCCTTCAGCAATGTCGGCTTTGGAAGTGCTGCAATCGTGTCCAGCACAGCGTAAATTGTTATTGTCTGCCATAGGAGCTGTTGATGTTCAGGATTCTAACCTCATAATCTTCGATTTAGAAACTAGTACACCGCGTCTTCCTCACCAAATGGCTTTCCAGATTCCAGTGTTAGTCAAAAACAGACCTATTTTTCGGACTGTGATTGATGAGGGAGCTTCAACGTGTATTATGTCGCTTCAGTGTTGGAAATATCTTGGTTCTCCTACACTTAACCAATCTCCGACGATTCTAAAAGCTTTTGATGGTCGAGGTTTTCAACCTTATGGTATTTTGCAGGATTTACCCATAGGGGTTGAAGGGAAAATTGTTAATCTAGATGTGGAAGTGGTTGATGCCCCTCTAGATTACAACCTTCTACCGGGTCGTAGTTGGTCTTATGCTATGACTGCTGTTGTCTCTTCGGTCTTTCGACTTATAAAATTTCCATATCAAGGAAGGATCGTGACAATAGATCAGTTAACTTATTTTTCGTCAGACCCAGCCTCTACAGAAACAATCCAGCATGTTGGTAAAACGGCTATCCCTTATAAGGATGTTGGAGTAGGTTTGGTTAAAGATTCTGCTTTGCTAGGAACTTTTTCCTTTCCTCCTCCTAACGTATCGTCTTCTACTGCAACTATTCATATGATTTCATCAGGCACTGTTATGTTTGATGATCCTTGGATTCTTCCTTCTGAATCCGAGATAGATTCATTTGATGGCGCGATGCCTTTGAGTCCATTTGAAATTGCGTACCAGACTGTACAGTCTTTTTCCAACCCCTTTTCAACCGAAACCGATCCAATGAATGGGATCCAAGAGGAATCGCTTTCTATTTCTAGTTCAGATGCAACGACATTTCCTGAAATTGTTCATACATATGAGCAAATTCGTGAGTTTTTGTCTGTTGATGATTTACCATGGGAAGATCTCCATCACCGATCTTCATTCTTACCTGAATTAGATCATTTTGAAAATTATTTCGCTTCAATTTTTACTGCTGAATATGCCAAGGAACCTCAGAATCCATTGCAAAATCCTGATTCTGAGTTAAATTTGGAAAATATATCTAGAACGGTTCCAATTGACATTTCAGTAAAACCATGAATAATTGAAAACATTCATATAGGTGCTTGTTGTACAGATGAAGAAATTCAGACTTATAAAGCCCTATTTCAAGAATTCCGTGACGTGTTTGCCTGGTCTTATGAAGAAATGCCAGGAATTGATCCATCGATCGTAGTTCATGAGATTAAGACTTACCCAGATGCTAAACCTGTTCGTCAACGATTACGTCAAATTCATCCTAGAAAAGCTGCTGCTATAAAAGTTGAAGTTGAAAAATTACTTCGGGCAGGATTCATTTATCCAATTCCCTTAACGGATTGGGTATCGAATATTGTTCCTGTGACTAAAAAACAAGGAACGATAAGAGTATGTATCGATTATAGGGATATTAATCGAGCGTGTCCAAAAGACAATTATCCAACTCCCTATATCGATCAGATAATTGACGATTGTGCTGGTAGTGAACTATTCTCCTTTATGGATGGTTTTTCCGGCTATAATCAAATAAACATACTCCCTGCAGATCAACCTAAAACAACTTTCATTTGTCCATGGGGGACGTTTGCCTATTGTAAACTACCTTTTGGACTAAAGAACGCTGGAGCAACTTTTCAACGGGCGATGTCTTATGCATTTCATGACATTAAGCACATTGTTCAGCCATATCTCGATGATTTACCTGCTCATTCATTACGTAGGGCCAATCATCCCACTCATTTACAAGCAATTTTTATGAGATGTCGGCATTATCGGATAAGGTTGAATCCGCATAAATGTGTTTTCTGCGTAGAATCGGGTCGATTACTGGGATTTGTTGTCTCAAAATCAGGCATTCGTGTTGATCCTTCGAAGGTCGAAGCTATTGTTAAATTGCCTCCTCCTTCGAAATTGCGCCAACTCCAAAGTTTGCAGGGGAAAGCAAACTTTTTACGTAGATTTATTCCGAACTACGCCGAGCTTGCAAAGGGTTTTACCCGGTTGTTGAAACAGGACATTCCGTTCTTTTGGGACGAGGTCGCTGATCGATCTTTTGATGCACTTAAACACGCGTCGACCCATGCACCGTTATTGCATCCTCCCAACTACAACCAAGATTACATTCTGTATCTCGCTGCTTCTCATTCCACTATTGGGATGGTACTAGTTCAGGAAGATGAATCTCACAACGAACATGTGATTTATTATCTTAGTCGAAATTTGAATCCGACTGAAATTAAATACACACATGTGGAGAAATTGGCCTTGGCAGCTGTTCAAGCTGTCCAACGCTTTAGACATTACATCTTGTTACGTAAAACCACGGTAATTTCTGATTGCAACCCTATGATGTATATTTTGACCAGACAATTGCTAGGGGGCAAGTATTCTAAATGGATATTTATCCTACAGGAATTTGACTTGGAATTTGAAAAATCCAAGGCAAAGAAATCTTTGGTTTTTGTGGAACTGATGTGTGATTTCCCCTCTACTGATATTGAAACAGTGGCATAAGAGTCCATTGTGGACGAATCTTTGTTTCTTATCAGTACGCTTGATCCGTGGTATGGGGATATTATTGTGTATCTCCAAACCCAATCTTTTCGGCCCGAAATT
Source organism: Pinus albicaulis (assembly GCA_034641835.2). Taxonomy (NCBI): domain Eukaryota; kingdom Viridiplantae; phylum Streptophyta; class Pinopsida; order Pinales; family Pinaceae; genus Pinus; species Pinus albicaulis. The sequence goes on from CM076578.1 coordinate 121,853,349, forward strand.
TCACGAACTCAGCGACGGAAAATACGTTTCCAATCCCAACAATATAATATCATTGGTGATACTCTTTATCGACGAGGAGCGGATTCTGTTTTCCGACGTTGTTTAACTCATGAAGAAGCCGAGAAGGTCTTAAATGACTGTCATTCTGGAGCATGTGGCGGTCATATGTCTGGGTATGCCACTGCCCAAAAGATATTGCGTGCAGGTTATTTCTGGCCAACATTATTTAAAGATTGCATTTATGCGGTTCGGAAATGCCACAACTGTCAAATTTTTGATAGAAAAATGCGCGCACCACCCGCTCCTCTTCACCCTATAATTGTTGTTGGTCCATTCGCAAAATGGGGTATCGATTTTATCACATGTAACCCTCACTCGGCCGGGGGGCATGCCTATATTATTCTCGCAGTAGATTATTTTACGAAATGGGCCGAGGCGATGCCTACATATTCAGCTGACGGCAAGACTGCTGCAACATTCGTATTCAATCATATAATTGCTAGGTTTGGTGTTTCTCAAGCTATTATTACAGATCATGGAAGTCATTTTCGGAACATCATGATGACTGAACTAACAGAACAACTTGGCCTACGCCACGATAGTTCCACTCCGTACTATCCACAAGCAAATGGTCTCGTTGAAGCCATTAATAAAGTTTTAGTCACCATGATTAAACGAATCATTGGTATTTACAAAACGAATTGGCATTCCATGTTATTTTCAGCGCTTTGGGCATATCGAACCTCAGTCAAAAATCCCAACAAAGCTCTACCCTTTTCTCCCCAGAAATGTACTCCGTACCTGTACCACGTCGTCTGAAGAGGAAAAACGTTTCTTGTACTTGGCCCAATTAGATGAGAATCGACGAAGTGCTGCAATAGCAAACGAGGCTCATGTTAAAAGGATAAAAGCTCAGTATGATAGAAATGTGACCCCTCGAGTTTTTTCAGAAGGAGACCTAGTTTTACTTTATGATCAAGCTAATGACAAGCTAGGAGCTGGAAAGTTCGTGCCCATGTGGCATGGTCCTTACATTGTGAAACGAAAGTTAGCAAAAGGGGCCTATGAGTTAGTAGATTTTGACGGTGTCCCTTTGGATAAACCCAGAAATGGGCTTTATCTAAAGCGATATTACGCTTAAACAAGGAGTGGAGATTTTTGTTAGTTTAGGTTTCTTTACTGCTGGTGTGTTTTTAGTTTAGAAAAGTATGCCTAGTTTAGAAGTGTGTTTTTGTCACTATGACTGCTTATCTGAGTTTTACTCTTGATATTGCAGATGTCGACGTCTCTTCAAACCTACATTGGTTTTGCTGATGGTGCTTGTCGTAGTACACGGAACATTTCTTCTGCAGCTTGGGTTATCTATTCACCCTCTGACGAGTTATTATCCATGCATGGGGTAAGCCTTGGTCAAACAACAAATAACATTGCCGAGTATAGTGCAGTGATTGAGTTATTATCTGAGTCCATATCATTTGGAATTCGGAGTTTGATTGTAAGGTTGGATTCTGAACTTGTTGTATTACAGCTTAACAGGGTTTATACCATTAGAAATCCTGTGTTATTACGGTTATTTTTGAGAGTTCGTCTCTTGGAACGTGAATTTGATTACATTGAATATCAGCATATTCCAAGACATTTAAATACATTAGCAGATTCAATTGCTTCTAGTATGATAAATAGACATTTGCAATAATTAAAAGCAGTAAAACAAACAACATTCATATATGTACACAGATAGCCGTCAAAATAGTGATATATATCATAGGAGTGTGTTCAAAAAATATACATCGTCTTCGATCATAGGTTGGAAACACCTTATGATCGGCAAAAATGATAACACAAAAGTACAAAAATGAGTCTACACGATCATCCCATCATTGATGATGATCTCGATAGGAAACAACTGCTCGGGCCACCCTGCATAGGAACCTCCTGAAAGGTCCTGGGACTCCAATCACATATCTTTGTAGCCTGAGAGGAATGTCATCTATGCTGGTCTCTGGTATATCTAGAGTCAAGCGCTCTAGATGATGCTCCAAATCAGTCAAAATCTCTACTGATTGGCCTGCTGGGGCTGGTGCGGGCGCAACTGGTTGTCTCCTCTCGAAAGGTTGGAGATGAGCTGGTCGTTGTGGACCTACGTCTGTATTCGAAAAGCTTTTGGTTATTAGTTTTCTAAGACGATAAAAAATTAAAAAAAAAAAATTAGAACTTAGCAAACGTTGAAAAATGTTTTACCTGAATCGTCCCACTGTTCCCCTGCAGGGAGAGACATCTCTCTATCTCCGCGGAAATCTATCCCTGCATATGGAAAATCCTCTATCATGAAAACTTGGCGATCCAGCCAATGAAAATATGAAGCATGGAATCGTACAATCTCAGTGCCCTCAATAGCATGACGGGCCATCAGCGCGGACCAGCGAACCATTCTTGGTTCTCGAGGTCGACCGGCATCAACTGAAATACTCTGTGGAGCTAACTGAGGAATCCTCTCCAAAGCAAAAGAAACGACGATGGATCCGTATCCAAAGTTTTTTAGTTTCCCGGTTTTTGCTCTGGTAAGTTGGCCTTTTATATTGGCCAACACAGCTTCGCACCAGTTGAAAATGGTGCCGCGAAAACAGTCCACTGCAACACGCATTTGGGAACCAGTAGCTACATGAAGCGCGTCGCTCCCACATAGTTTGGTAACAGTGAATGCTATAACCTTCAATTCAGGACGGATGATATGTTTTATGTCAATCTGTTTGTCCCGAGGATTTGCCTGATCATTGCAAAATTCGAGTTGAAGACTAGCGACAGTCTGGCCACCTGGCCTAGTCCCAAACAAGGATACATGTTCGCCCCTCTTGGACAAACCAGTCAAAAAATATATATCCTCCAACTCAATTTCGAGCCGGTGGCCACCAATAAAGAAACACTGGTCCTCCACATGCCATCTATCTACCAACCATGTTAAGAGTTCCACTTGTGCCCTCATGCCAGAGATGGCCCAAAATTTGTATAAGCAGCATGTTTTTAATGCCCTTTGTGTGGGAAAATGAAGTATTGCAGCTTCATCCACTTCCTCATGCTCCCTTTCTCGCCAAATAAGCATCTTGTTAATCCTGCAACACAAAATAATGCATATTAGAATGATTTCATTTGAGAAATTTTGGCAGAAATTTGAGAAAACCGTGCTTTAAATTTAACCGCGCGGGTACCGCACCCGCTCTTTGTAAACAGAGTGTAGCTCCGCACGCGAGATGTGTGTCGGGTGCGGTACCCTCGATTTTTTCCCGTTCAGAAAAAATCGGGGTCCGCAGGTAACCTGTGTCCCGCCTGCGGACCCCACGGGCGCATTTTTGAACCAATTTTTGCCCTAAAAGATCAAACTAAAGCCTAAAAATGAATTTCAAACGGATGAAAAACAAGATAAGGAGGTCGTGGATTACCTGGGACTGACGATTTTCGATTCCAACGGTTGAATTTTCCAGAATCTTCACGGGAACTTTTTTATCCAAAAGCTTTTTACTTTTCACTCTGCAACTGAACTGTAAAAATGAAATAGAAAAAGTCCTTTTTATAAGTTTTTTCGAATGAATGAATTGTTAATTTATTTATTTTTCACTTTAAAAGGGATATTTTTGAAAGCATTTTTATTTATCTTAAACAGGTATGTGTAATGTTTTGAGTTTTTGTGCAGAAATAGGATTTTTCAGGTGAAATGATCATTTTTCAACAAAGAGCATACTTTTATCACTTTTTCGGACTCTTCCAAAAATTTTACGAAAAAGCGAAACCTTGGAGTCCTCTTTTAAGCCCTTTTCATACTCTCTAAATATGAAAAGATTGCCGAGTACTTGACTATTCGAACTCGTTAAAGTAAATGAACAGTCGTCCCTTCAGTATAAGTTTACCCCTTTTACGGACTGAAATGGACTATTTACGAAAAAGGTATACGTTGACTAAATACGGTCAATAGAGTTCTCCCGCATTATTTTATCCTTTTTCGGGCTCGAGAGACTAAATTTACGAAAAATAACACCCATGGAGTTTTCTTAAGTTTTTCTTCTGACTCCCTAAAACTGAAAAACACCGAGTTTCTCCTATACTGGACTCGTTAAAACTTAACAGTAAAGGACCTGTTTAATTTTCAACAAGAACGAACCACTCCTTCTTAGGGTTCGAATTTTAAACTAAGTTGGACTCATCCGAAGGATGAGCTTATAACCAAGCAAATGTTATCCTCCTCAAGCTTGTCAAAAATAAAGAGGTACTTGCCAGAAATGGTGGGGGAAAAGAGAGAAAAATGGGCGTGTTTGTTGTACTTTAAAATTGTCCGAAAACTCAGTCGACCACTCTTGGACACGACACTTATTTTCACCTGGGTTGGGAAATCCTTTGCCTAACAGTTAATCAAACCATATTGAAAATTTTCATCCGGTTTCTAGGTATTAGCTTTGGTTCAATTGTCACCAAGCCATCTGCAGTGTCGTTATGTGTCCAAGAGAACAGTTCAAATAAAACCATTCATCTGCAAAATATCTGTCATCCATCTTTGACCATCCCTGAGTCAGTCCTTGCCAATATATTTTCAAAACTTGATCTATGATTTCGTGTTGTGGACTTTCCTACGACAGATCGCTTTCTATCGACATCAGCACATTATCTAGGAAGTTGATCCAGAAATCGTCAGTACCTTGAAATCTGCATGCCTTAATGGCAGGTTTCTCGCTTTCGACGACAGGTTGCATCAATGACCTTCGATCGAATGACTCCGTGACATGTTCGACTTCAGCTCATTCATTCACATTTCATGGATTGTACTGAGTACTTTGAGAGCCATTGACATTACCGGTGGTTTCTCTCACACTTGTTAACAGTTCACATCATTGACTGGTAATCAAGTGGTTTCTACCATGTTCGACTTCGACACATTCATTCACATGGATAGAATCGTACTGGTTCGAGATGCGGAAATCAAGACCCCGGATCTAGTTTCCACCATCCAGGCTGCGAGGAATTTTGTTGTCATCTATACAGTAGACTATTTATAAACAGATGGCTGCGTCCATACTGTGTCTACATATATCTGTACTATGATGTATTCAAAATCATTCCGCACGTAACGATTTGAGTTAGTTCCAAGGTTAGTTTTTATCTCGAGTATGGGAATGCCTACCCCGTTGATGACATATACATGTATATATTTTGCATTTTTAATGTTTTTTAAGGTGTACCGACCGGGTGTCCACAGATGATATTTGAAAATGATAAAGTACTGCACTCTTCATATATGACAGACTATAGCTTCATCTATTACAGACTTTGCACTTTAGGGGGCAATTTGGTACACTGAAAACTGTCACCTTGGCATTCTGCTGACCGTATGAGCTCATTATTACTTATACTTCCTCCTTTTGCAAGTCTAATATACCAGCTCCTCATATCAAGCTTCAAAATCAGAAGAAAATCCCTAAAATCCCCTAAGAATTGGTATCGCACTTTCTCTATGCATTCCCTGCGGTCCCGCACCTAAATCTCAGCCTGCCTGCGGAACCATAACGCACGTTCTTTGTGTAATGGGTGCGGACCCCTGTAAAACATAAAAAGGCGAGAAAGTAAAGATAAAAAGATGAATTCTAGGTGAATTCTAGAAGTTTCTGGATGGGAATTTTCGGGAATGGATACGCTTTGAAGAGGTTCATGCATCCCTCACTTAATGGAGCTAACCCCTTGAGGTAAGGAGCTTATCCCTTAGAAGGAGGAATCTATCCCTTCATATTTGGAACTAGAAACCTCCTCTCTTTCACTATAAAAAGAGGCCTTGGGTAGCCTCAAAGGGAGTTCAAGCTTATGAGATTTGAAGTTAAATGCTGTTGAGATTTAGACTTAGTTAACCAAGACTTTCGTGAGGTTAAATCACTCATGTCCATTTGTCTTAGTTCAAGAGTGCAATGCTTGTCAAAGTAGAGGAGATTCCTGCTTCGGACCCCGGGAGGACCTGCACAACATCAAGGCACAGGTTGTAAAGGTTTTCTATCTTTAAAGTTAATACAAATATACTCATTTCTCTCATTAAACCGTCAATTTGTGGTTTATTTCATAAATTCCTTGATCATTATGATAAGTATGATTTATGATAATGTCTATACAGGTGCTGCTTAATCTTTTTGCTTGTTTGTGATTGCAGATAATACGAGGAACGTTCTTTCAGTACACATGAAGGACTTCAACAAAATCAAGCAAGCGTTGGACATAAGGTAGGCCTTACACCCGTATAGTGTTTTTATAAATCTTATATGCTTAGAGAGAGATTAGTATAATTGGCTGTTTGTTGCTAGTTACCTTTTGTACTAGAGAGATTGGTCTTGTCCGCAAGACGGATTAATCTACACAACAACTCCTCCTAGAGGAATGAGTGGTATTAAGGGTAGAAACTAGTTCCAGTCATGATGGAACTGCTCAAAACACACAAAGGTCAAGAGGTTGTTTAATCAAACCACTCATCATAACAATTCCTCAGGAAAGGGTAAATCTAAGTGAAAGCATATGATCGACCAAGCAGATGGTGAAAATGGAATGAGAAAATCAAAGCTCATATGGTAGAAAAAGGCATATAAAATGGAAATCACGTGGAATAGGATGAGAATGGTTTCATTTTTACAAAATCTTGAAACATGGGAAACTATGCTTGATAATACTTGAATATGGTTTCATTTTTTTCACAAGCTTAAAATATGAGAAAATTTATGCTTGAGATTGGTTTCATTTTTACACAAGCTTGAAACAGATGAAAAAATATGCTTGAAATAAGTTTACATGCCCCCAACATAATGATTCAATTCGAGGTACATACCCCCCAAGCTTCATTTCATGCACCTAAGTAGAATATCAGTTGCTAACATGTGTATGGAATGAAGGCTCATTTATGAGATCAAGTGAAAGACTTGAATGGGAATTTACGAGATCTAATCAAAGACTCATATTGAAAGGGGATATGTTTCATTTTTAACGAGATTGGCATAGGAAAAGAACTATGCTTATAAGACCTTGTTTCATTTTTTGAGGAGCTTCACAAAAGATAAGTAACTCTTCTCCAGGACCTTGTTTCATTTTTTAATGAGCTTGAAACAAGACAAATAAATCTGCTCCAAAAACCTTGATAATAGCCCATAAGATGCCATGGCTTCCAAGAGGTTCTCATTATATGGGAGAAAAATTCTCTGGAAGGGATACATATCAAGTGAGCTAATGGAAAGATCAGGCTCCAATGCCCCCAGTACATGATGTGTTATATCATCGACAAGATCATTAGTAGATGTAGGCATGGAACAATTTGCCACATAATTATCCTTTGGCAAAGGAGATACCACTTTCATATAAGGACCATTTAGGGATGTTGGTTGATTGGGAGTCAAATTAGGACCAGCGAACTAAAGCTGGTCAATGGTCACAATTCTTCCTTCATGCGGGAAACACATCACACAGAAGAGTGAAGAGACAAGTGCTCCCATGACATAAACATAGTCATGCCCAAGGATTAAAGTAATTCCAAAGGGCCTTGGACTACCATCACATCAATATAGACAACCTTTCCTCCAAAAGTAGTAGGAAACTGAGGAAGGATCCCTTACGATCAACTAGTTCCTCTGTTAAAAGCTAAAAAATTCTAGGTAATGCGCACAATCTACAGAGAACCTAAAGCTTGACAAGAAGTTGAGGACAAAATACTAACAGATGCGCCTTCATCTATGGATGTGCCAGGTATGACCACATTATAAGCCTATACTATTATTTGGAATGGCATGTAAGGAGGAAGATGACACCATATGAGTCGACTCCAATCAAAGGAAGTTGTTATCACTATAATTTTTTTTTCCAAACTTGGACAGTTTGCTTTGTTCCTAGTCATAGTTTTTAGATAGGTGTGAAGTCATGTTAAGTTTTTAGAGGTTAAGTGATAAGGTTAGAGTCTCATTTCCATTCACAAAATAAAGTCTAACAACCTTATTTCATACCTTGACAGTCTCATACCATGTTTAAAGAGTCAAATTCTAAACCATTTTGAAATTTTTTTGATTAAGCCACGAAACCACGTTTTCGTAGCACAGACAGTGTTAAAAACTTCTTTTGCACTATGAAAATGCTGCTCATTTCGTAGAGCAAAACCCTGAAATTGCATTGAGCGCACTACGAAATCGGGGATTCGTAGCATGTTTTTTCAGTTATCAAATCCACCAAAATTCCGTTAATCATTCATGATTAGGTGTTAGCCACGAGTCTTTTCTCACACATGCAACCATTCATAGCCATCATAACATTCATTTGAGGTCATTTTTCTTATGTCATTTTTAAATTTGAAAGGGGTTGGTTTTGGTTTTATTGTCTCATGCAAGAAACACATGATGCATACCCTCTTCTGAATGGTAAGCTCATGGTAAGTGGAAACCAAAGCTTCTCTTTCATTCATCAAGCAAGGCAATGTCTCTAATCAAGCGAGGTAGTTTACTCTGAAATCAAGCGAGGCTGTTGGTTATAGGTTTTCAAAAAGCACACAGGAATTTCAAGGAAAGGATGACAGAGGAAAGAAAGAATCACAGGTCAGGCCACTGTTTAAGGACGGAGCCTGAAAGCATAGAGGCTCTAACCAAAGACAAATCAGTTGAGGAGGCCTTCAGGAAGGCATGATGTTGGAAGTTCTGTGAAAAATTGCAGGGAGGTCATAATCAAGTGACAAAAGAGTTTAATCTTCATTTCACAGGTTCGAATACAAAGGTTGGTCTCTTAAACTTGACAATTTCCCCTGAAATTATATCATCAGTGACAGAGATTCCAAGGGGAGAAGAAATATGGTTCAAAAATTTTAGGTTTGAGATGGAACCTTGTAAAAATTTTCTGAAGCCAGGGTTTGAAGAGACAGATTTGACTAAAGCAGTGCCAAGAAGCTACATTAAGAACACCTATGCAAATCTGCTCTACAACGTTCAAAGATACTTCACCTGTGAGGGAAGATACCATAAAGTTTATTCTTATCATTTCAAACTCTTGTTGCATTTTACCAGAATGATTTCTTTGGATTTGCCTTTATTCTTGTTTTGAAGTTTAGCTAAGATGACAGATAAAGTGCAAATGAAAGCTCAATACTGTGAAACTTCACTTTTCCATCATGGTCTAGTTAAATTGATAGTTTTACATGAACTTCAGAGGATAAACAGAGAATGGTCTACATTTTTGTTTTTGTGTGGATTTGGGGTGGAAACACAAGGTGCAAGTATTAGCCCTAGGGCCAAAGAAAAGTCACCATCAGAAACCAGTGACCCTGCAGAGACAAGATCAAAGAGATTTGCCAAGTTAAAACCTAGAAAGCAATTCAAAGAGCCAGAGATTAAAACATCAGTGATTATTCAAGAAGCCCCTCAACCTACACAAAAGAGGACAACTAAAGTCAGGGAAACAATACAAGAATAGTCAACCAGCAAATCAGCCTAGAAAATATTGACTAGAAGTCAAATAGAAAAGGAAAAGGGAAAAACAGTGGTTTCAGAAGAAGATCTAGGTTTAAAGGGTAGTTTGAATGATATTTTACAAGCTATTGATATTGAAGAATCTCCTTTAGTTCAGGAAGATTTTATAAGATTGGATGAAGGGAAATCTAAGAAGATGAAATCTTCCAAAAAGCTGGATTTTGATGATGAAATTTTAGAGTTTGTGTTCAAGCCCAGAAGGCCTTTAACTAAGAAATAAAAAAGGTTGCAATGGCTGGATATGGAGTTAGATAAAGCCGAGGAAGTTTCAAATGTTCATGTGGAGCCCATATACCTCTCATCACCAATGCCTGAAAGTGACAGAAACATAGTTTTCAACACTCAAAGAGAAAAGAGCAGTTATGAAGGAATTAAAGAAAAGTTGAGACTAGCTAATCTTGAAATTGCTAAGCTTAAGAATAAAGAAAGAAAACATGTTGTTGAGAAGATAAACTTCAACAGAATAAAGGCTCTGTGTGAGCTTAAAATAGTTTCAAAACCTGAAACAGTCAACAGTGAAGCTCAGTATTTTACCTGGACTCTTCCTGTATTTAAAGAGGCTAGATTTGTGAGATTGATAAATTTTAATTTAAGGGCTACTAACATAAGGTTGAAGAGGCATATTGAAGATATTGAAATTAAATTGACAAAGTCTTAAGGTCAGCTACAACAAAGATAGAACAAGAGCAGTAAGTGACAAATCCTTAAATACAGTTTTGTTTTTGGGAAGGACATCACTTTTTGAGGATATTTCAAAGATGACTTATATTGATTGTTAAGGTCTATTGACATCAAGGAAATCATTAAAAGATGCAAATACTTTTAAAATCTGAAGATTGTGAAAACACTGTGTAAAAAAGGACATACACAGCAGTTTCGTAGCACGTTACGAAACTGCTGTAGGTGAATTTTTGAACATTTTTATAAAGGTTTTGAGAGGTAAAAACTCTTGGTTTCCCAACTTTGTTGCTACTGATGGTTGGAAAGGGTTCATAAATTAAAGTCTAGGTCTCAAGGCAGAAGAAGGTGGATGGTTGAGAGATGTTTTACAAAGATACAAATTCTGCGCTACAAAAACAGTTGCTTATTTCGTAGCGCAGCGATACCATCTCTCCTTATACTTTTTCAAAGGTTTAGTTTTTGTACAGGTGGAAAGGCATGGTTCCATGTAAATGATAACACACGTCTCTTATCTTAAAAGGTCAACATTGGCAGCAAAAAGGGTTCGAAGACCATCAAAGAAGGAAAAGGCTAAATTACAGGAAACATGTCCCCTGTTTTGTAGGGCAAATAAGACATGAACCATCATGATATCATAACAAGATTGCAAGCATCATCAAGGTCGAAGATATGGAGGAACAACTGTCAGAGATAATATTTAATTTCTAGATAAGGTTGTTTAGACATAATAAGGAGTTTCACTCCTATTTTTATTAGGACTTCTAGAAGAGACAATTAACTATCAAATGTAATTAATAGTCTATTTTAGGAGCAAATAGGTGTCAATCTAAGAAATTTGAATTCTTTTCATGATGGATAAGGGAATCCAAGATTGTAATGATGAATATATAAGAGACATGAGGTCGAATTGCTAAAGGTTGGCAATTTTCATTAACAAGCAAACGATGTCACTATAGCAGACTGTGTGTTTTTATCTTAATACAGATATTGGCTTACTACTCAGGATTTAGAAAGAGTTTCTTAATGTTTGATCTTCCTATGGCTTTACTTATCTACCTATTTGCAGTGGTATGAACATATGTTACTTAGAATTCATTGGAAAATGCTCTAACTTCCTGCATATGTTTGTAAACTGTGTTTTGTTCACTTGTTATTGTTTTGCTGACTCTGAAATGCCCTGACTTCCATGATAAGCTAATTTTGATGTTTTGTGGAAACATACCTTGAATCCATAGCCCAATAGGTGTTTGTTGATCAGTAATTCAACCAGTCATACACTCTTATCCAATTTATTCCTATAGTTAGCCATCTAATCCTTAATTCAAAATCTTAAACCTAGTGAGAGAGCCCTCTACAGGTTGAGGAGGCTAAGCCTTAACTAAAAACTTGGTTTGAAATAGTTACTCAGAGTCTACTTGATTAGCAGCCTATCAGGGTCAGATTTTGTGATAACAGAAGTGACCACAATACTTGTAGAGGGTGTTGTGGGAACAGGAGAATTGCCCCATAGTGCTATGGGAATGGGAGGATTTCCTCCTTGTACCGTTGGAACGAGAGGATTTCCCCATAGTTCATTGGAATTTGAAGAAATAGGAATAACCTGAACAGTATGAACTTCACTCTCTTCGAGAAAGGTACAATCAACTGAAGGTGGAATCGAGTCAACCATTTTCTCAACCAATGTTTGGTCAAGAATAGACTCATGGTATTCACATTTAGAGAGAGTAGGATTGACTAGAGATGAATAGTGATTAATCACTTCATCAATTTGTGGAGGATTGGGAGAAAACTTTCGATAACCGGTTGGATGTCATGGCTTATAAGCTGTACGATTTTCCAACATTTTTGAGGCTTCATAAAAATAAGGACTAAGGTGAATATGATGGTTCCCTTCACATTAAATATAGAGAAATTTAACTTTACCCTTTTTCCCATGGACCTTAATATCACTAGGTGATGGTTTACCGCCAGCATGATCTCCAGAGGCTGATGAAAAATGCTGATGTGAGTCTGTATACCACACTTCTAATATCTTGGGAATACCAGGACAACCTCTAAGAAGGTGATCACCCTTACATAACTTGCAAGGGAATTTAACGTTTTGGGGTTGATTGGATGGTTCCTCCATACTAGTTCCATCTGTAGCAATGGTTGCTTGGTTTCACCCTTGCTTATTTTACTTCTTCTTCTTCATCCTCTTCTTCTTCATAGCTTCCTAGTTACTAGCATCAAGAATTTCACCAGAAGAGGAGGAAGAAAGGGATGAAGAAACAATAGGTGAAGAAGGCAAAGGGTCAACTTTAGGATCGACATTAGGTTGATATTGTTCAGGTGGAGGAGAACTTGGTTGAGAAACAATATGGAATTTTGAAACCATAGGGGTCAAAAATAAACAAACTAGGAAACCAATGGTAAATCTAGTAAGGGACAATGTCGCCATATAAGGAGAAACAATATTTTGAAAAGGACGAAAAGGAATAGGATTCCCGTTAGAGGGGTTTCATTGATTGGGAGACTTGGGAAATGTTTCCATTAGTCTCAACCTAATATCTACTAAGGAGTTGTTCCACGGAGAGGATGTTATTCCACAATCAATTAATTGATTTATAAATTAAAGACGCAAAAAAAAACAAAGAGTGGTAACTACGCAAAAGGGTTTACCGAGAAACTAAAAACAACAATATACCACCTTGGAAGACCAAGGATTTACATGCGGGAAGGAAATCTCCTTGAATGTTGTGTTCAATGTATATATACAAAGCGACGAACTTGGTTACCTATGGATGGATAACAACCTATATGAGACTCATAAACTATAATTGAGGGTACACGGGAGTGGAGTCCATAGTAGTGTTTGTAGAAATTATACAAACATGTGTATATCAATGGATTCAATGCGATCTAACAATGTACTAAAGCTAGATACTGAATCCTTCTACAAATCAATTGCGAAAATTAAACACAATCGCCAATCACATGAAGAAAATAAAGAATCAAATCAAACCAAAAAAAAGATAATTTCCCTGGGAAATCTTGTTGCTTAAAACCCCTCTATCATATATTGTATATTCCACAAGGAATCATGAAACAATTACAATGCACTCTTCTCACAAGATTCTCATGCACTCTGCCTATCGTCTCACACTGATCCAAAAAAAAACGGGCCAACACTTAGCCAATTCTCATTTTGTCTTCAGCCTGCCTTGCTTACGCAATTCCTGATGAATGAAATCCCTATTCCTTAGGAATTTAAACCTTCCTCAATTGCGCTGAGTATCATGGGCATCCTATGGTATTTTAACTGCGTTTGGGTAGCCTATTAATATCACAGCTGATAGTTAACTTCCTTTAACCTTTGTCTCAACTGGGTCTCCATTGGAACTGACATGCATGCAAATATTAATAGTAAATCATCAGTCACTTGATAGATCACTACATGTGAATTAAACCTGATTTAATTCACTTGATCTCTCACTAGTGAGACAAACAATTACAACTAGTTCAACTGAATTTAACTCACTTAATTGAGTTAACTGAATTCTCATGCATTAAACTCATGCACTTAACTACAAATTTAACACTAAAACACATAGAATCACTCTGCATGCCTCACAAACCACCCTCAACTCGAAATACATGAGCTAACTGAGTTTATCACACTCAGTTAACTATTACAAGTGATCATGAGATAAAATTACATTTTATTGTCCAATTTAATTAAGGGAAAATTAAATTAGACACATTTCCAATTTATTAAATAAATTGAATTGCACACTAATGTATCGCTAGGACCCATCACTACATGACGTGTGGTCCCACACTAGTGTGTGTGCTGTAATGTTGTTTCTGGATGCTAATTTCAATGTTTCTTGTTGCAAATTTCAACACTCCCTCTCAACAAGAAATGAATCAATCTGTCCTGATCTGGTACCTTTGGAATGTTCTTGCATGCGCACATGCACCGCTTGCATGCGACATGCAACTCTTGCATGCGAAACTTCTCTAGTGTTTCTCGCACATGCAACTATTACATGCAACACTTTGCTAGTGTTTCTCGCACATGAAAATTTTGAATGCAACACTTCCGAAACTGAGTAGCCTCCAAAAAACTGAATAAATATAATGCATATGTCATCAGAGTCTTCTAACTACTGGTACCTACTGCAAATGTATACTGGACTCTCTGTGTTGTTGAAATCTTCATCCATGCACTCTGCACTACTGTACTCTAATATGCGCTCCAATATCTGACATCTGTCACTCTGATTTCTGTCCTCCTGACATATGACTGCATCAATCTAACTGATCCCGCTACTGCTTCTCAATCCATGAGATGCACCATCTCTAGGACCCTGCCCAAATTTCTTCTTGGGATTAATTTTTCACATCGCCCCACCTCACACCCGGAGGTATAGCTGAATGCACTCCCTCTGCCCATCTGGCTCGAAATTTCTCTGCTTGAGGGGTTTCTTCCACTCCATGATCCTCCAGATATGGCTGCTCCACATCTTGAGGTTCATTATTTGGAGCGAATATTTCCTCATTTGCATGCACATCCAAATCCCTCTCAAGGGACAATCACATGGATTTCTCACACTTCCCCATGGTACATCCCTTGCATGTGTCTATCTGTGCAGTGCCCTTTGGAAGCCCCGTAGAAATATGTTGCATGACCTTCAAAGCTCCATGGTGTAACTCACACTCATCCCTGCTCACCACTTTGTTTGCTTTACCCATCAATGCTGTGTATCCATCTACATCAAGTTTATAGATATTCTTCACACGAATCCCAATCTTCTTGGCTTGTCTTGTTGCTTTGTGTCAAAGGAAAACTTTTCCTTCATTGAAAACAACATCATAGCCTCTATCCTCCAACATTTCAACTGAAACTAAATTTTTCTTCAAGCCTGGTACATGCATTACATCTTTTAATAAAAATGGTTTACCTGATTGTCTCTGGAATGTAATTTTACCAATATTGGTAGTGCTATATCTTCTGTCATCACCCATTTTGATATGCATCTGGAGGTCCTTCTCCTCCAAGCTACTGAAAAGTTCTTTGTTTCCCATCATGTGGAAAGATGCACCACTATCCAAGTACCACCCTGATCCCATCACACTTAACATCATGCATGTGATTAATGAGAATTCAAACTCAAATTGAAATTCCAAAGCCTCACCAGCTGCAGATCCTGAATCCTTCTTGTTGTTCTTCTTTTGTGGAAAATTAATGGCATAATGTCCATGCTCATGACAATGAAAACACTTCACTCTGGACATGTCGTGCTCCTTGCCTTCTTTGTTGGTATCATATTTGGAATAGGATTTCTTTCCTTTCTCCTTCTTCACCTTACCACCAAAGGCAAAATTTTATTCATCATCTTACTTAGATGAAGATCCATCCTTGGTATTCTGCCTAAATTCTTCTTGCACCAAATCCGACCAAAGTCGTTCCCAATCTGGAAGCTTTTCCCTCCCATTGATAGAGTCTTGATAACTATGCCAACTCTTGGGAAGTCCTAGAAGAGCTAGGCTCACCAAGTCATCATCTGTGACAATAATTCCGATGCTCCTAAGTTCATCCCGACATTGGACAAAATTTGTTAAATATAACGTAATAGTGTAGCCTTTCTCCATTTTGATTTTCCTGAGCTTGTCCTTCAGTGCCAATTTTATATGATCACTGCTGCTCTGAAACAGATCTATCAAAGCCTTCCACATTGCATATGGAGTCACTTTTCCATGGAGACTTGAGACAATGTGGTCTCGTACTCCCTCCAGTAAGATCCTTCTCACCCTTGCAACCTTATTTTTCCAAGCATCAAGATTTGTAGCATATGCTACAACGGGTTTGGGAACATCATTATCAATGAAATTATTTCAACCCATTGTCCTCCAGTACTGCCTCCATCCTATCTTTCCACGCAATATAATTAGAAATTCCCTTGAGTGCATACTCCAATCTCAAGCCATTGAAAGCCATTTCGATCCTGATTTGCCTGTCGCACCAAGAATGATTTCACAAATTCGAATTCTATTCAGTCATAAACTCAAATTATCCTCCACTATAGTGATTTCCTGTGCTCTGATACCATGTAGAAATTATATAAACATGTGTGTATCAATGTATTCAATCTGATCTAACAATGTACTAAAGCTAGATACTGAATCCTTCTACAAATCAATTGCGGAAATTAAACACCATCACCAATCACATGAAGCAAAGAAAGAATCAAATCAAACCACAAAACAGATAATTTCCCAGGGAAAGCTTGCTGCTCAAAACCCCTCTATCATATATTGTATATTCCACAAGGAATCGTGAAACAATTACAATGCACTCTTCTCACAAGAGTCTCCTGCACTCTGCCTATCGTCTCACACTGATCCAGACAAAACCAGGCCAACACTTAGCCAATTCTCAGTCTGTCTTTAACCTACCTTGCTCACAAAATTCCTGATGTATGCAATCCCTATTATTTAGGAATTTCAGCCTTCCTCAACTGCGCTGAGTATCATGGGCATCTTGTGGTGTTTTAACTGCATCTGAGCAACCTGCTAATATCACAACTGATAGTTAACTTCCCTTTAACCTTTGTCTCAACTGGGTTTCCACTGGAACTGACATAAATGAAAATATTAATAGTAAATCATCAGCCACTTGACAGATCAATGCATGTGAATTAAATCTGATTTAATTCACTTGATCTCTCACTAGTGCGACAAACAGTTACAACTAGTTCAACTGACTTTAACTCACTTAATTGAGTTAACTGATTTCTCCTCATGCATTAAACTCACACACTTAACTACAAATTAAACTCTAAAACACATAGAATCACTTTGCATGCCTCACCAGCCACCCTCGACTAGAAATACATGAGCTAACTGATTTTATCACACTCAATTAACTATTACAAGTGATCATGAGATAAGATTACATTTTATTGTCCAATTTAATTAAGGGAAAATTAAATTAGACACATTTCCAATTTATTAAATAAATTGAATTGCACACTAATGTATCGCTAGGACCCATTCTACATGACCTGTGGTCCCACACTAGTGTGTGTGCTGTCATGTTGTTTCTAGATGCCAATTTCACTGTTTCTTGTTGAAAATTTCAACAGTGTTGTCTAATGCGTAACCATTCGATGAGAGTGTTCCCATACACTTATCATGCGTGGAGTGCCATTCGATATACCCGAAGGTATGTGGAGAATGATATGATAAACTTACATACATGGAACGAGATATCGCCCACGGGATGAAACACTAGAAAAAAATGACACCTTCTACGTTTAAAGACGCCATAACACATCTCTAGCCTAGACCTCTATGTGTGTCATTAAGTTTCAAATGCTCCTTAGGTTAATTGAGATGAATTTTAGAGTTGATATTGAATTCTGTTTCACTTTCAAGGATCAAAATTCGATGTCACTTGAACACACATATGATGCAACTAATATGACGAAAATAATTATTTTAATTTTTGATGAAATCTACCTTGTGTATGGAAGAGGTGCAAACAATGATACAACAATAAAATATGAAACAAACAAGAGATTCCTAACTAAATCTTTCACTTTCACTATTCCAATTCAATTCAAAGCATTAAAATATGCCAAACCATGCAATGTAATCTATGCACAATTCCCATGAAAACTAGGCAAATGTAATCTATGCACAGTTTCCTTTCCTGTTGTGAAAATGAGAATTATAACTATGAAAATGTGATCTATGCAAGAGAATTATTCAAAACAAACACAAGAGTATTCCAATGAAACTAAAATTAATCTGAGATTCCATGAACAAAGGACTCAAACTGAAATTGGGTGAAAATTTCAAAAATAAAAATAGATGACACTCCGCCGACGATTGAGGGGGGATTTTTTTTGCAAAAATGAAAGCAATAACATACAATTTCACACTAGGGAATTCCAATTTTCACACACAAAACCCTAGATGAAATGCATGAGATTTTTCTTTTCGATTCCACTTAATTTTTAGATGAAAACTAAGATGCAAATTTTAATCACTGATTCATACAGAATTTTCAGAACAAAGACTAGAACAAAAGTTCATCCAAGAAACCAATGATTAAAAAAAATTAGTTTGCAAGTGACCTAATGATAAGAACAAAGAAAAATTGAAACTAATAATTACCAAAGGTAATAAAAAAAATGCAAATGAAATGGAGGCTTTAGAGAGACCACAAGACATTCAAGACTTAGGGAAGGTCAACTAGAAGTAGGTTGATCAAAGAGACACTAAAAGTAAGGGAAAATTTTGTGCAACAAAAGGGGCAAACACTGGTGCAGAAGAGGCATCAATGCTTTGCAGCACCGTTACATAGTGGGCCCAAGTGATATGCAACGCTTTGTCAGAGGCACTAGGAGAGCGTTGGTCCAGGGATAGAGGATTCTGACACAAAAATTGCAAATGAGACTCAATGAAATCACTTCCTAGGTATGTTCTTGGCTGGCCAAAGAAGGAAAGGTCTATCAAAGAGGTAAACAAGAACAATGGACAAAGAAACCACCAAAAGAATACACTGATCCCCAGTGGATTCACCAATTTTTCTATGTGATATTTACGATTGTAGACAAAAGTATCTCCCCTAGGTATGGTGGCTAATAGATTTTCTTGAGAAAAAAAGGAACCAAAACTGGATAGAGAGAATTGGATTAAGAAATGTATTTTGCTTAAATTTTCAAAGAGGGGGATTTATTGAGACGATTCAGAAACAAAATGACACAGAGAGAATTGGATTAAGAAATGAATTTTGCTTAATTTTCGAAGTGGGAGATTTATTGAGATAATCAGGAACCAGAATGACACAGACATAATTGGATTATGACATGCATTTTGCTTAAGTTTTCATAGTAGGGAATTTATTGAGACAATGAAGAACTACAAAAGAGTAGATGGAATTGAATTTGGTGCAGAGACTTAGATTAAGAAATGCATTTTAAGTGGGAGATTTATTGAGTCAATTAGGAACTACAACTGCCGAGAGAAAATTGAATTTCTTTATGTAGTACACGTTCTAAAATTTTTTATAGATGTTGCCCAACAAGTGATGATAAGAGGGAATAAAATTTTGTTCAGTGGATGTGATTGAAAAATACTTCATCTTTAAATAGGATTTTTTTTTAATAGTTTTAACTATTTTGAGACAATGGTGAGAATTATGTTGATGAACAAACTGTGGATAAGTGATTTTTATGTCTCAGAGTAGTTTTTTTAATGATGTCCAAAAATGATAAGTAAAAACATACTTTTATGGTAATCCTTTATTCTAGTTTTTTATGATATTATTGGTTGGGTTAATCAAAATATATTATATAATATAAATAAATAAATAAATAATTATTGAAAAAAATAAAAATAAAAATAAGATAGGTAATTTTCATAATTTGTTTTATTATATTTCATAAACCAATCTAATAAAAATTATTAGTATCTCCTTCACTCACATTGGTCACTTCACTCACATTTATCAAAATTATTAGTATCTCCATCACTCAAAATTATTAGTTTCTCTATCACTCACATTTGTCACTTCAGTGTTTTCTTTCTTTCTTCAACTTATTTAGGTCAACTGTTGCATTTGTTAGTGTGAAAAATAATCCCTCGAAAAAATGATCTTCTTTATTCAACTTATTTAGGTCAAGTGTTGCATTTGTTAGTGTGAAAAATAATCCTTCTAAAAAGATGATGATATTCCAAAGACACCTGAAATGTTGCACTTGTTAGTGTGAAAAATAGTCCCCACAAAAAGATGATCATCATAAAAGACACTTGTATGAATTTTAAAGCATTCAACAAAACCCCTTAAAGTGGGTGGATTTATGTGAGTTAAGTGGTCTACATGTACATGCATAAATTGTGTCTGTCATCTTTATGTGAGTTGAGTGTTCTACATGTTACAATATACATAAATATGAGTATTTTACATGTAAATACATAAATTGTGTGTGCCATTTTTATGTAAGTTGAATGTTTTACATGTTGCAACATACATAAATTGTGTGTTTGGTAATATATACGACATGTTTCCTTTTAAGGTATGTGTCATGTTTGACACGTAAGCCCATATGCACTAAATTGTGTGTGCTTTTTTCTGTAAGTTGAATGCTTTACATGTTGCAACATACATAAATTGTGTGTTTGGTAATATATACGACATGTTTCCTTTAAGGTATGTGTCATGTTTGACATGTAAGCCCATATGCGCTAAATTGTATTTGCCATTTTTATGTAAGTTGAATGTTTTACTTATGTTGCAACATACATAACTTGTGTGTCTGGTAATATAAAAGACATGTTTTCTTTTAAGGTATGTGTCATGTTTGACATGTAAGCCCATATGCATTATGTGTCCAAAGGTTCAACATATGACATGTCTCAGTTTTTTTTAGTTTGCTATGCGGCACAAAAAAACTAAATTATTTAGTTTAAACTGAATTATAAATGAACACACTCTCTTTTAGCCAAGATCTTTGCAACTATCTTATTAGTGAGATTACAACCTATTATCTTATATCACCAATGGTTTAGCCTTTAAATGCCACAATATAAACATCATATTAATAAAAGGGCGATCCCTTAAATAAAGGGACCATCTTCTGAAGAATGTAATAGGAATTTCATAACACCATTCCTCATAGTCACCGCAAACTCCATTTTCAAAAGTTTGTTGCATTAATAAATAAGGTCATTTTTACAAGAAAGGAGAAGAGTTATGTGTAATATTGATGTTATAAACCTGTTTCCTATAATATAATTATAACTTTGAGTGCTCTATAAATCCTTGCAATAATTAGAAGTCTCTTGTATGACTTAATATTAGTTAATAACCAGTGTAAGTCCCTTTTAACTTGAATTTATTAAGTACATAGAAGGAAATAATTTTAAAACTCGTTATCCTATTTAATGTACATCTATTTTCATTTTTATAATAGCTAGATTTTTTTTTCTTTTTTTTTTATGTAAATTGTCATGGTTATTCCACTAGAATAGTTCATCACAATAAATCTTGTATTACATGGAAACATTTTATTATGCAAGTTTATTTCCTTAGATATATGATCTATTTCACTGACTTATTTCTCAAATTTACGAAAACAAATAAAATACAAAAAATGAAAGAACAAGCAAATTAACACACTATCCACAACTAAATGCAAGATGTATGATAGAAAACCTGAAATGGGAGAAATCCCAACTAGAAGGTGAGGACTATACTTTGGTCACTTTTATTCAATTATGAAAATGTAAATATAAATAACGGGGAACTCACTACAGAGTTGCGTTTAACACTATGAATTGAATGGTTACTACAAAGTCTTCTTCCTCCTCTACTATGTTATCAAATTCCACTCCTAGATGATCTACTCAACTATGGAACAATTGAAATTCTGAAAGAATGGAACCTCAAATTCGCCTAGCAACCCCCTATTAAACATAGTCTAATAACCATATATGGCTAGGGTTTTTGCATGGATCCACCCTCAATTAGTGTTCAGTTTTGCAAATTCTAGAATATTATTGAAAGCACACACATGGATAGCCCCACTCTTGTGAATAATGGGAGTTAATAATGTGGCATCCACTTAGTACCATGGTGGTCAACAACATAGATCAACTTTCAAGACACATAGCTTTTTCATATGAACTTCAATTTAGGCAATTTTTATTGTGTTGGAAGATGTAGAATATCATTGAGGGGTTATAAGTGTAGAAAATCCATGTAGATTCAACTAATAATTGTAATATGATTAAAATTTATAATTGAGTATACTCTACCAATTACGAAAACCAATTTAGATCTTGAAATTACAAAACATGAAAGAGAAATAATTTCAATCGCACAACACACAAGTATTTCCTAGGGAAAGCCTTAGATAAAAACCATGCTATCTGTATATTGCATAAGTCATAAAATATGAGAAGATTACAATGCTTTTCTCCAAGCTAAGAAACCTCTCCACTATCTCTATCTGTTTCAATGATTCCTAGACAAGCCCGGTTCAATACTTAACCAACTTTCTGCCCTCTAGGATCCCTATTTCCTTACTTTGTTTCCTTGGGTAATTAGGCCCCTATTAACTAGGGAAATTCCCAATCCATACTACGCAATCCATTAGGGGACTTCCTCTGACTGCATGCACCACCTGTACAATTCGGATAATTATACAACTGATAGTACACTTCCCTTGAAATCCAATTTCAACTCAGTATTTCTTAGAACTAACATGCATGAGTTATTTATGAGTGAATTATCAGTTAATTGGTTGAACACATGAAGTGACACCCCACTGTCTAACCTCTTACAAGTTCCTCCAAAAGTAAAAACTAGTTTAACTTTAATTAACTCAGATAGATTGAGTTAATTAATTACAACTCAAAATAAACTCAACCAGGGCTCCTATGATTGTAGGAGATGCTCTACACGTCTCTAGTTTGACCCTCAATTCAAATTAACTGAACCAACTAAGTCATCGTAACTAATTTAACTCGTACAAGTTGTCATGTGATGTGGAGTTACAATTTTATTCTAATTTAATCAAGGGAAAATTAGATTAGAATTTTTTCTTGTTGCCATTTTCAATGCTCCCTCTCAACAAGAAAGGGATTATCTGATACCCCGATCCTGCCTCTATGGAACTCAAATTTTCCTCTTGACTGTGCCTTTGTCAAGATGTCTGCATCTTCCACCTCTGTAGGAATGTAATCTAACAACATGATCCTCCTCTGCACACAATCTTTGAGATGGTGATATCAAATGTCGATATGCTAGGACTTATCATGAAAATATGGATTAACCGAGAGTTTAATGCAACTCTGGTTGTCACAGTAAATGACCTTAGGATCCATCTATTGACCAAATAACCCCACAAGGATCTTCCTCATCCAGATAGCCTCACAAGTTTCTTTACTAGTAGCCATTTACTTTGCTTCTGTTGAACTGAGTGCAAATGATCTTTGCTTCTTGCTGTACCAGAAAACTGTTGTTGACCCAATACTGAAGATGCCCCTTAATGCGCTCTTCCTATCGGATGGACTCCTTTCCCAATCTGCGTCTGTGCAACCTTGCAGCTTCACTCCCTTAGTTCGTCTGTACCAAAGGAAAAAATGAGTGGTGCCTATGAGGTATCCCAACACATTTTTGGTTGCCTTCCAATAGAGCTTGGTTGGCTTAACCATTGCTTGACTAAGTTCGTTAACCACATAGAACATGTTCGGTCGTGTGTTCACAAGTAAATAAGTGAACACGCAAGATGCCTGTAAATGTGAGCTTCTACCACTTCACTTGAAGTCGCATCTTCCTTCCTCCAACTCCCTGCTAGAGGAGTCTCCAAGGTTTTTCTTCTCTCCATGTGAATCTTCTTCAGTATCTCATTGGCATAATTTATCTGAGAGACAAACAATTCCCCATCTCTTTTCCAAATTTCCGATCCAAGGAAGTAATGCAAGAGCCCCATGTATTTCATCTCAAATTATATTTGCAAATCTTCTTTGCAAGAATTTATCAGCTTCTCATCACCTGTTAGAATTAAATCATCGATATATAATACTATAATCAATAATTTACCTTCAACCACAATATGGTAAAGGTTCGCATCTGCTTCACTTTTGGTGAATCCCAACCCAGTGAAATAATTGTCGATCTTGGTGTACCAAGCACTGGGTGCTTGTTTAAGTCCACACAACGCTTGCCTGAGTATACACACATGCAAATCTCTGTCGAAGGTCTCGAATCCTTCCAGCTGCTCTATGTACACCTCTTCCTCAATCACTCCATTGAGGAAAGTTGTCTTTACATCCATCTGATGTATTTTCCATCCCATTAGCATTGAAGGTGCAAGTATAGGTCTGATTGAAGAGTACCTTGCTAATGGAGAAAAGATATCCTTGTAATCTATTCCCTCTATTTGAGAGAACCCCTTGGCCACAAATCTAGCCTTGTGTTTCTCCACACTCCCATTTGTTGCTTGCTTCACCTTGTAGATCCACCTGAATCCTACAACTCACTTGTCCTCCGGTCTCGGGACAAATTCCCATGCACTGTTTATGATAATGGAGTCATACTCCTCTACCATGGCATCAACCCATATTGGTTGTTGCATTTCATCCTCGAATGAGGATGTCTTAGTCTCTACACTCTCGCTCATAAGATCCATGTAGCCAATGTTCTGATCTGGGGACCTTCTCTTCCTGTGTTGTGATGTGGGTTCTCCCACATTCTCTCTAGCATCATGTATCAACCTATCAACCTATCTGGTGCACTTCCTTCTGTCTCTAGATGTCTCTGCATGAGTGGGTGCTTCCACTCTTTACTCCTCTTCTTGTGGCTGCTCCACATCTTAAGGTTCTTCTTTTGGAGCTAAGAGCTCCTCATATGCATGCATCTGAAGCTCCCTCTCAAGGGAAATTCACATGGTCTTTCCGTCATTAAATTTCACATCACTAGGAACCAATATCATCCTATGAGATGGCAGGTACACCCAATAGTTCTGAGGTGTACTATTGTACCCAAAAAATATTCCCAACTAAGCTTTGGTTCTAGATTTTTCCATGCATCCTTGGTAACATGACAGTAAACTGGTGAACCAAAAATTCTAAAGTGCACCACATTTGGATTCTTACCGAAAAATGGTTCTTCTAGTGTACTCATCTCGAGAATCCGACGAGGACTTCTATTTTTCACATACACAACTGTGTTGCATGCTTTCGCCCATAAGTGCAACGGTAGGCCCTGATCATGTAACATCGTCTGTGCAACTCCCACAATTCTTCTGTTCTTTATTTATGCAACCCCATTCTATTGTGGGTTATGAGGTGCTATCAAATATTGTTGAATGCATTTTGATGCACATAAGTTCTTGAATTCATTCGACACATATTCTCCACCGTTGTCGCTCTAAGAGCCTTCAACTTCTTGCTTGTGTCTTTTTCAACAAGTGATTTGAACTCACAAAATTTTGAGAATGTCTGGTCTTTCTTCTGCATGAAGGATATCCAACACTTGCATGAAAAAATCATCTAAAAAAGTTACATAATACATGTGCTTGGCCATGGAGGATGTCGAAAACAATCCACACACATTTAAGTGAACTCTTTCAAGGATCAATTTCGCTCGATTGTCCTTATCATGAAAGGTGGCCTTGGTGTACTTCCGCAATGTACACCCTTTGCATGTATCACGCTGCTCAAGTGCACCCTTGGGATGTCTTGTAGAAATTTGCTACATGATCTTCAAGGCTCCGTGGTGTAGATGTCCCAATATTCTATGCAATAACTCACTGATGTCTCGGTTCTCCACCTTCTCTACTTTCGTGCTCAAGGAAACATGATCTTCTACATCCAATTTGTAGAGGTTATTTACTTGAACCTCAATATTCTTCACTTGTCCCGTGACTTTATGACGAAGAAACACCTTTCCTTTGCTAAATATCAAATCGTAGCCACGATCTTCCAACATAGAAACTGAAACCAAGTTCTTCTTCAAACCAAGAACATGCATGACATCTTTTAATGTGAGAGGAGAACCAAAATCCCTTTAAAATGTGACAATACCGATTTCGGTCACACTATACCTCCCATCATCTCCCATCTCTATGTGCATCTGGAGGTCCTTCTCCTCCAAGTCGCTAATGAACTCTTTTTTGTTGGTCATATGGAATGAGGCTCCACTATCCAGGCACCATACAAAACTCATCACCAATGACACCATGCATCCGATGAGAGTGAAATCCAACTCGAATTCTGAAGCAAGAGCTTCACCTACCACTCCTCCTGAGGGCTTCTTGTCGGCCTTCTTATGCGGAAACTTCGTGGCATAGTGTCCTAGCTCATGATAGTGAAAAAATTTAATCTTCGACAAGTCCTTCTTCTTGCCTTCTTGACCAGAATTTGATTTGGAATGGGATGAATTCCATTTCCCTTTGTTTTCCTTTCCATCCAAGGAAAAATTCTCCTCATAATCATGCTTTGATGAGGATCCATCTCTGGTGTTCCACTGAATCTCTTCTTGCACCAAGTTAGTCCAAAATCTCTCCTACTTTGGTAGATTCTCCCTCTCATTCACTGAATCTTGGTAGCTGTGCTAGCTCTTGGGAAGGAATAGAAGTGCTAGGCTCACTAGACCATCCTTGGAAACTATAACAACAACACTTCCAAGCTCATCCCAACATTGGGTGAACTTGGTCAAGTATTTTGGTATTGTGTCATCCTTCTCCATCTTGATTTTTTTGAGCTTTTCCTTTAGATCCAATTTCTAGTATGGTCACTGTTGGTCTGAAAGAAATATGTTAAAGCCTTCCACATAGCATATGAATTTTCCTTTCCATGGAGGTTTGAGATAATATGATCTCGAACACCTTCCAATAGAATCCTTCTTCACTTTGATATGTTCTTCATCCATGTCGCCAGATATTGAGCATTTTCTACTGTAGGCCTAGGAATATCATTGTCTATAAACTCCTTTGGTCGTTGCCCTCCAAAACTGCTTCCATCCTGTCTCTCTAAGCTATGTAATTCAAAATACCCTCAAGGGAATATTCGAGTCTCAATCCAGAGAAAGACATCTTGATCTTGCTGCTAATACATAAGAGTAAATGTGGAAATTCAATTCACCTGTACAAAAAAAAAAATCACATTCTTCTCTTCTAGAGTGATTCCTGATCTAATACCATGTAGAAAATCCTCGTAGATTAAACTGATAATTTTAATATGATAAAACATTATACTTAAATCTACTCTACCAATTGAGGAAACCAATTTAGATCTTGAAATCACAAAATATGAAAGATAAATAATTTCAATCACACAACACACAAGTATTTCCTGGGGAAATCCTTAGATAAAAACCCCACTATATTTATATTGCATAAGTTAGAAAATACGAGAAGATTATAGTGCTTTTATCCAAGTTGAGAAACCTCTGCACTATCTCTATCTGTCTCACTCATTCCTAGACAAGCCTAGTTCAATACTTAACCAATTTTCTGCTCTCTAGGATCCCTATTTCCTTGCGTTGTTTCCTTGGGTAATAATTAGTCCCTATTAATTAGGGAAATTCCCAATCCATACTACGCAATATATTAGGGGCCTTCCTTTGATTGCATGCACCACCTGTATAATTTAGATAATTAGCCTTTTCTTGCTACAATTTCAACACTTCTCTTCCTCAATGGCTCTTTGAGTTTGGTTCTCATCATGTCTTGGTATTCCATCCCAACTCTAGCATGGCCTCTCTCCCTTTCTCGTAGTTTTATTTACCATTAGTTTATCACCATTGTTTTAAGCCAAGGTAAATGACTGGGTGTTGACCTTTAGTTATGTATCATGGTGGAAGAAGGGGGTGCCCTTGCTTTTACCCAACCTCCGAGCATAACCCTCCTTCTGGTCTTCACACTCGAACCCACATTGATGCACATGGATGCATGGAACACTACATGGATATCGTCCTTGTAACTCAGAGAACCCAAGCACTTCACTTCGGACAAAATTGTTGAATAAGACATTAGAGTTTGGATTCTTGAGGTGGGGAACTCCACTAGAGCAAGGACACAATCCTATATGCAAACCATAAACCTCTATTGGCACACCAAGACACACGTGGGAAGAATATTAACTGACAACGTTGATACTCAACAAAAATTAGTCATCTGCTTGGCATATTTGATGAATAAAGTTGACAGGCTTAATAGAAAGGTATCAGTCCTTGTCAAACCTGACAAATATTGACTTCTCATCATCTGAAAATGACAACAAATTTCAACCACAGGTATAGGTGGACTCTCGGAAAAAATACCAAGTGACCTAGTCACATGAAATAAATATCTCTCTAATGTTACTGTTATAAGCATGTTTATTAGCATAGAGGTTAATTTATTTTCTAGTAGTGGTATCATTTAGATTATTTATTAGACAACACATAAGATCAAAGATTTGAAAAATTTGAACTTGTACTACTAGTATGATTTCTCAAGTAGCAAATGATTATCATGCACATCACTCTTTTTAAAAGTAATATAAGTGGTCTGGCTTCAAAAACAAATTTAACAACATACAAGTTTGTCAATGATTTTTTTAATAAAATTTAATTTAATATTTTATTATGTTAATTTAAATTCAAGTTCAAATACCTTATTTTAATTACTTAAAAATAAATTTTAAAAAACAATAAATATTATTTTAATTACTTCGATAGGCATGCCCATCTTCCAAAATTTTAATTACACCAAAGGTGTCCCTTTTTGAAATTGGTCAGACTAAGCATTGTCTACCCTTTTCATCTCCATTTGAAATCTGTCCCAATCTACACCCATGACATCTATCCAATTCTCATGATTTCCATTGTTATCAACTGAATTCTATTGTTGGGGATTGTTGGGAGACTTGCTTATGCTTGTTGGACTCTTGGGACTCAACGGGCTTATGGGGGATTTGGTGTTCTTAGACTCATATTTGATAGTTTTCACCGTACTTCGAGGTGGTTGTTGCTGCTCTTCCTCCATTGGATCTATTGATACCAATCCAGGCATAATTCTCAATACAAAAACCAAATAAAAAAACAAAAATTAACTGCAAGAAGGGTGTTGATGGGTGCATATCTATTGCCTGAGAAATATGTAGAAATTTGAATAATAGTTGAATTATTCACCGAGATTATCCTGATTACACACTATTTAAGCTTCATGCATAATACATAACCTCTTCTACAATTGATCATCAATATGCGGAAATAGAAAGCAGTCGCATGCGCACATTAAAACATAATCAAGCACACATATAACACAGTATGTAATGGGGAAAGCTTACAGCTGAAAACCCCCAACTATCTGTATATTATAATGATAGATAACATGTAACAATACATAGTACAATACTCCTCACAAGTACTCAGTACTATCTCCAATGCTACACACAAACTAGCTCAGATCTGAACAAGTCACAGGTTCAAATATCCTCCACAAGTCTGCCTGCCTCTACTGCACAATCCAAGATGAGAATGAATTGGATCCAAGTTTGAATTCCCTTGGCTTGTACTGCGCAATCCTCATTGGCAATATCAATCAATGTGTGTGCAAATCTCATGCACAAGTATAGTCACAACTGATAGCCATACTCACCCTTTCACCCACCTCTAACACTGGTCTCCACTGAACTGTCCATGCATTGCAGTTAAATGATGTATTCTTTAGTTGATTTATGAGTTAATAATTAGTGAATTAATTAATAATTAATTCACCACTCATCACTAGTCTTATTTATCGGTTGAACTAAATACAACTAGTTCAACTAAGTTAAACCGAACACAACTCCACCAAGCCCCTGTCTCATCGGCACTCCACCAAACTCTGCCACATGAGTTCTAACTGAAGTCAACCATGCAATAGCTCAAATAACCCCTAGGAAAAGCGTATTTCCTTCTGTCAGCTGCATATGCCACATCCAAGAATCAAACTGAAGTGCTCCAAGAGGATAAGATAATGTTTATAGTCCAAATATTATTAAGGGCTAATAATATTCGACTGATCTATTTTTAGACTGGCGGTCTAAAAATAGATTCCGCCCAATGTCTAAAAAGAGAGGTCCATCTATTTTTACCAAATTGACCAATCATCCATACATAGCATCCCGCAACTTATAGACCATGATCCATATGTCTAAAAATAGACATAGTCTAAAAAAAAATGAACTTTAAACAAATCACACATGTGGCCCCCACCCCACTAGTTTGGGTGATCACTTTCCGGCTAAGTTCGGAAAGATGTTTGAGGATGCCTCCTTCCTTGTTCTTGTTTCCATTTTAAACTCCTCTCCAACGAGAAAAAATTTGTGTTGCATGCGAGTTAAAAGCTCCATGCATTAGCCACTGCCGGGATATTACAAAGCGCCATGCAACTCCATGCATACCTTTGCGGCTCACCAGCGGAATAGGCTCCAAAAAATCGATCAATGCGGTACATCTACCATCAAAGTCTTCGGCTTGTTGGTACCAAGCGCACATGTCATCGGGGTCTTCTTGTTCGCTGAACTCTTGCCTTGTCTGCTCTTCATGTTTGTCGACTCGTCCCAGCGCTCGGTATTTGACAACATCGCCTCGATCTTCGCATCAGTCCAGGCGGTCATGTCTGTGTGCAGCGGGCACCTCGTAGCCAGGTTCAATTCATGAGATCTACACCATCTCAATGAATCTTGCCCAGAAATCTCCTCTTGGGATTACTCATACATGTCGCCCCACCTCTCACCTGGTGGTATAGCTGCATGCACTCCCTCTGCCCATCTGGCACGAAATTTCTCTGCATGAGTGGTTTCTTCCACTCCATGATCCTCTTCTTGTGGCTGCTCCACATCCCGAGGTTCACTGTTACCTGCATGCAAAACTTGCTCCCTCTCAAGCATCAATTGCATGTCTTTCTTGCATTAACGATGCAGAGCTCCGTGAACATCCCATATGCTTCAAATCTGCTAGAGATTCTTTCATAAGATCCCAACCTTCTTGACATCACATTGCCTTGTCTTAGAAAAACTTACTATGAAAACAACTTCCCCTTTATCCTCTAACATTACGGCCCGAGATCAAATTCTTCTTTAAACACAGGAACATGCACTGTCTTCGCAAGGCCAAGTTTGTCCCTACGAAGGGATTATAGCTGACCTTGAGTAGCATTGTATCGCCCGTGTGCTTAACTTTCAACATGCAAGGCGGTCTTTTCTGCCAATCCTGAAAAGATTCACATCTCCCGTCATGTGAAAGGAAGCGCCACTATCAAAATACCACCCTGATCCCAATGCACTAGACACCATGCATGCGATCAATGAGAAGTCCAGCTCAAATTGTGAGGCAAGAGCCTCACTAGCTGCAGCTCCAGCAACCTGCTTGTTCTTCTTCTTTTGTGGACAATTCGTGGCGTAATGTCCATGATCGTGACAGTGAAAACACTTCACTTTGGACATGTCACGCTCTTTACCATCTGCACCGGATTGAGAAGCATTCTTCTTGCCCTTCCCCTTCCTTGCTTTGGCAGCCAAAGCACAATCCTCTTCATTAGATGCCTTTGATGAAGATCCATCCCTGGTATTCCACCTTATCTCCTCTTGCACAAGATCCGACCAAAGTCGCTCCCATCCTGGCAATTTCTCCCGACCATTGACAGAATCCTGATAAGCATGCCAAATCTTCGGAAGCCCAAGGAGAGCCAAGCTCACCAATTCCTCATCATCCACACTAACTCCTACACTCCCAAGCTCATCCCTGCAGTGGAAAAACTTTGTCAAGTATACCGGAATAGTGTCATTCTTCTTCATCTTTATTTTCCTGAGTTTATCCTTGAGCGCCAACTTCCTCTGGTCACTCTTGCTTTGGAATAAATCTGTCAATGCTTTCCACATCAAATATGGAGAAGCTTTACCATGTAGGAAGGATACAATGTGATCCTTCACGCCCTCCAACAGAATCCTTCGACACCTTGTTGTCTTCTTTTGCCAAGCCTCAACTAAGGCTGCATCGCTAGGCTTTGGAACTTCAGCATCTATGAACTCCTTCAGCCCATTTTCATCGAGCACCGCCTCCATCCTATCTCTCCATGCAATATAATTCGAGCTGCCTTCAAGAGCATACTCCAATCGCAATCCTTGATAAGACATTTTTACTTCGACACCAAGAAAACACTGCTGCAAATTCGAATTCCACCAGCTCAAAACTCAACCGCTTTTGATCTGTGAGAACAAAGTATTTCTAGCACAGAGATCGACTGTAGAGGAATTTACTGGATATATCACCTTTTAGAGAAAGGATGGCTCCAGAGGCTACCTGGCCCGCTTACAGACTCTGTCTACCGAAATAAATTGTAATCACTGTAATAGATCTGATGATCAATTTCGCTCCAATACCATGTAGAAATTTGAATAATAGTTGAATTATTCACCGAGATTATCCTGATTACACACTATTTAAGCTTCATGCATAATACATAACCTCTTCTACAATTGATCATCAATATGCGGAAATAGAAGCAGTCGCATGCGCACATTAAAACATAATCAAGCACACATAGAACACAGTATGTAATGGGGAAAGCTTACAGCTGAAAACCCCCAACTATCTATATATTATAATGATAGATAACATGTAACAATACATAGTACAAACTCCTCACAAGCTCTCAGCACTATCTCCAATTGTTACACACAAACTAGCTCAGATCTGAACAAGTCACAGGTTCAAATCTCCTCCACTGTTTGCCTGCCTCTACTGCGCAATCCAAGATGAGAATGAAATGAGATCCAAGTTTGAATCCCCTTGGCTTGTACTGCGCAATCCTCATTGTCAATCTCAATCAATGTGTGTGCAAATCTCATGCACAGCCATAGTCACAACTGATAGTAGACTCACCCTTTCACCCACCTCTAACACTGGTCTCCACTGAACTGTCCATGCATTGCAGTTAACTGATGTGTTCTTTAGTTGATTTATGATTTAATAATTAGTGAATTAATTAATAATTAATTCACACCACTCATCACTAATGTATTTTTCAGTTAGACTAAATACAACTAGTTCAACTAAGTTAAACCGAACACAACTCCACCAACTGTCTCATCAACTCCACCAAACTCTGCCACATGAGTTCTAACTGAAGTCAACCATAAAATAGCTCAACTAACCCTTAGGAAAAGCGTATTTCCTTCTGTCAGCTGCATGTGCCACATCCAAGCATCAAACTGAAGTGCTCCAAGAGGATAAGATAATGTTTATAGTCGAAATATTATTAAGGGTTAATAATATTTGACTGTTCTATTTTTAGCCCGGCAGTCTAAAAATAGATTCCGCCCAATGTCTAAAAATAGAGGTCCATCTATTTTTACCAACTTGACCAATCATCCATAAATAGCATCCTGCAACTTATAGACCATGATCCATATGTCTAAAAATAGACTTTGCGACAAAAATCACCTGTGTGGCCCCCACCTAGTTTAGGTGATCACTTTCCAACTAGGATTAGGAAAGATGTTTCAGGATGCCTCCTTCACTGTTTCTTGTTGCCATTTTCAACAAAATAGACTCTTGAAGGTTTTTGATCACACAGAACACTTATTCATGACACTTGAGCGTATGCGAGAAGTGGAATTGAAGGTTCAGACGAAATGAAAGCTACCTAAATGGCCCAGAAGGATAGAAAACCACAGGTACCCAAAAATACAACACCAAATCTGGAGGTGGACATAATCAAACTGGGACCCAAAATGTCGCCAAACTAGCCAAGAAATACAGAGGAACGAATGGTTTAAAACTCTCCAAAACTCTCCATTGAATTGGAATTTATCGTTCAAATCCTCCACCTTGGCAATACGAGGATTTAGCTAGGAAGCACAATGTTCCAATCGAGGTGAAAATGGCCCTTTTGTTTGGTCCCCACACCCAGATACCACACCAACGAAGATTTCATGGGCCTGTTAAATTGTGGACATCATACATCCAAGTAATGCCCCTAAGCTATCAGATCACATCCTCTATGGCGATCTCTCTAGGGTGAGCCTAACATCGCGCTAGTTGAATGATTCCATTCATGTAACGTGTTTGGAGTTATCCCATGCGCTTCTTGGTCACATTAGATGCCCTCCAGATTGTCGATCTCGTATCCCGAAATGTAATTGTGTCGACCACTCGACAATTATTTTATAATTTAAATATATATTATTAAAAAACATAATTTTTTTATTAAAAATAATTATATATTTATACTTATTATCAATTTTTTTACGAATAATGTTTAAAGTAAACACTTTATCTATCATTTTAAAATATATCAAAAAAATTATATCATCAATTAATAGGACCCATTGATTTATAGCCACCAAAAATTTAGTTAGCACCACTAAATTTATTCATTATTTGGTACAAGTATCTAAGAGGCATCTTAAACACTTACAGTTGTATCTATTAAGCACTAATATGTAAGATTATAACAATGTCAACTATGTGTCATTAAGGTATCATGTAATATCTCATAAGTGTTAATAGGTTTAACATATTATGTTTATTAAAATATCATGAAATAGATGAAATATGTTATTTGTTATTAAGTTATCATGAAATGTATAAGAGGTATATAGTTGTTACCATGTGTACGTATAATGAATTGAGTTAAAAAAATATGTTATGATTTTGAATATAAAAAAAGTATCTTATAAATTTGAATATATAAGTATAGTTTGAGTGGGTTTAATGGTTAATATATGTATTTGTTAATAGAATATATACATTTGTATATATTTTAACAATCAAATTGCTACATAAAAGGTTTTGGTCCACAAACAAAAAAGTCTTCAACACTAATTAGATATCTAGTGTTGGAACACCTAATCCTACATGGGTAGGTGTGGAATGTGAAAAGTCACAATGGAGTCCAAGTGACCTTGGAATGTGAAACCAAGAGTCACACCATTGTACTATAAATGTACATCTTTGTATAATGGAAAATAAGAAAGCTTCACGCTTATCCTTCATTGTGTGTTGAGTCTCTTGTGTGTGTGTGTTTATCTTTCTCATACACCATGTGTGTGCTTAACATGGTGTTTAACATGGTATCAGAGCTGATACGTTCATAACCAACTCAACTTAAGTGAGCCATTTTGTGTTTATGGCCTATGTATATCTGCAAAAATTCTGATAATTTTTGCAGCACTCAGAGATTTGCAGTTCTTTTTGTTGCATTCATCAATCTTTCTGCAGCAT
Organism: Pinus albicaulis; assembly: GCA_034641835.2. Classification (NCBI taxonomy): domain Eukaryota; kingdom Viridiplantae; phylum Streptophyta; class Pinopsida; order Pinales; family Pinaceae; genus Pinus; species Pinus albicaulis. Next base: position 121,888,299 of record CM076578.1, read on the forward strand.
TCAGAAATTTGCATTGAGAAGAAGCAGCATTCAGAAATTTCGTCTTGGAGAAGAGCATCGTTCAAAAATTGGCAGCATTGGTTTTGAAGAGAAGCAACATTGTGCATATGAAGGTTTTCTCACTGCTCATTTTTCCTGCAATTTCTGTTTATTAAATTTCTGCATTGAAGAGTTGCTGGAAAATAGTGTTTCAAAGTTAGTTTCTGAAAGAAAAATTTCTGAGTTTTTCCATTGAAAAATTTCTGCAATTCTGGGTTTTTTCTGCTGCTGGAAAATATTCTCTGCTGCTGGGCTATTGGAAAAATTTATGGGTTTTATTGGCAATTTCTGCAAACTGCTATTGTGTTTCAGTGCATGAAATTTTCATTGTTGCCCTCATTTCTGCAATTTCTACAAGCTGTTTTAACTCTCTGCTGTTTTAATTTAAAAATAAAAATAAAAAATAAAAAGAAAAAAATCCCTGCAACACCACAACCCTCGGCCCTCCTTCTACTCTCCTCACCACAACGCTCCCTTATCGACTTACATCTCAAACCCTCCCCTATCCGAAGCCTCCCCTCGGCCCCTGCAACTCTCTACCTCAACGCCATCCCTTCTCCACGACTCCCCCTCACCCTTATCACTCCACCCTTACCCTGCGGACTCTGCCATACGACTCTCCCTAAAACCCATTCGGCCCCTCTCACACACAGCCGCTCTGCACTCACAGTCGAGCTCCCTCCCACGCTCGAACTCCACCCCTCACCTTTTAACACGCGTCCCCCTCACAACGCATTCAACTCCACTCATGTTTCATCTTCCTAACCCCCCATCCCCCTCGCTCCCTCCGCCCTCCTCTCCCTGCGCTCTACCCCAGCCGACTACGCCCTCTCTGCACTCGACCGCACCCTCCCTAATCCCTGCTACCCCTTACCCTACTGTCAACACTTACCAACACTACGCCCTTCCCTGCAAACGGCCCTTTGCATCTCCATACTCCCGTTCCCACTTCAACAAAACGCTCACCCTGCTCCTTCAACACTCCCCCCTCTCCCTTGGCGTTCGGCCTTACACCTCCTCCCTTATTCAAACTCTGCCCCCCTTTCAAAACAGTCATTTTTTAAATTTAATCTGACCTTTAAATTTTTTAAATCCCCCTCCCTCGCCCCTTTTAAATTACCTTTTTAATTTATTAAATTCACTTCCCTTTCTTTTTAAATTTATTTTAATATAAGCAATATAAGCCCCTTCCCATCCCAATAAATTTCCCTCCCCTCCCATTTCAATAAATTTCCCTCCCCTTTTAAATTCCCTCTCTTTTAATTAATCCCCTTCCCCTCCATTTTTAATTAATTCCCATTTTTAATTATTCTATTTTTTAATTTAACCAAAAAAAAAAAAAAACAGCAGAGAGAGAGAGGAAGAAGAGGATATGAACAACAGAAAAGAGGAAATGACATATGAAGAAAATGGATTGAATACATAGTGAAGAGAGAAGATTTTCATTTTGTGGCATTGATAGAAGAGTGATTTTCTAAAGAAATTGACATTTGAAGACGAGTTGTTATTGGTACAAAACAACTCTTTGAAGGAAAATTCAGCTGCCTTAAAGGCTTCTTGCACAAGTGTTTTTGTTGCACATTCAAATATTTTGGCAGAGATATTGACATTGTATTGCTTCTTCATTCATAGTTGCAATCAGTATTTGAGTTGTTGGATTGTTGATTGCCCTCCATCATTTGAGGAGCAGATTTTGTACTTTGAGAATTCTTTGGAGTCATTTGTATTTGTTGTTGAATCACATTGTAAACGGGTGCATTTTCGGTTGACGCCGACACCCTTTCATTTTTTGAGCCTAAGTTGGTGAAAATGGCTAAAATCAATGAGGCATTAGAGTTCTTGAATAACCTCATTCATTCAAATGTTGATGACATGATAAAAATGAGCAAGGATGCTCTTTGTAACATTCAAAATTGTTTGCTAGATGCACAAGAAAAGATTGAGTTTTTGCAGTTGGAATCTCAGCTTCAGCGAGATGAACTTCAGCAAAAGAGTCACCATTCTGAACCCGTTTCTGTTCAGAAGATTGTGAAGGACTCTCATCAAAAGAAAGAAGATAAAGTTGTAGATGATTCACATTCAGTTCCTTGCACTAGAGCAGATGTACATGCAAATGCAACAGCTCGGCCTGCACTTCCTAAGCCCATCATCAGACCTTGGGAAGAGCTTGTCCACAACAAGCACCGAACTGGTCTTGGATATGACAAGGATGTGTCCTTTCATATTCCAGACTACACCAAGCTCATCATATTTCAGAGTGCTGGATTCATGTATGACAGTTCACCTGCCGCTGTTTCAGATCCTGTTCCACAACAACAACAGATTGAAAAATGCCAACACTGTGATTGAGTTGGCCATATGAAAGATCATTGTTTTGATCTTCATCCATGCAAGCATTGTGGTCGGCACACCCATTCTTCAGACAGATGCTTCAGAAACAAGCCTCCTGCAAGAACAAAGATTCATCTTGGATGGATCGCTTCTTGGCAATGGGCATTAGTAGCCAAGAAGATGTTTAAGTCGCATGTCAGAACTTGTTCACAGATATTGAGCAAACTTGCAGTTGAGTTTTCGCCATCATCTCACCTTGTCCTCGACAGGGGGGAAAATGGTGGTCATGTACAAGCTTCGACGACAGATTAAGCGAGCCTAAGCCACAATCTCTCATTCCATGTTTAAGAGTTGTAGCCAGAGACACAGCAGTTCAAGCGAGCCTGAGCCACAATTCATCATTCCAGATTCAGAGATGTAGCCAGAGACATGGATGCCCATGAGCATGCCTTCGGTTGGTGGACAACCTTAAACCATCATCTTTGGTTGGTGGATAACCTAAAACCATCACAGGTAGTAGACCTCCCTTCTTTTAGGTCGAAGGTCTCCCTTTCATATATGAGGAACACTTCTTCTAGCAGAAGCCTTCAGCTTAGCAGCCTTCAGCTTCTTGCCAGCATTGGTTGAGTTCCAGGAAATGCTTCAAAGCATTCCAGAGTTGTTGGTAATCCTAAAACCATCATAGGTAGTAGACCTCCCTTCTTTTAGGTTGAAGGTCTCCCTTTTTTATGAGGGACAATTCCTCTAGCAGAAGCTTTCAGCTTCTTGCCAGTTTTGGAAGAGTTCCGGGAACTGCAACAAGTTTTTCGTTCCAGTGTTGGTGGTCATCCTTAAACCACCTCTTTTTTCCAACATTTCAAAGAGTTGATTCAACCCAAGTGCTGCCATGTATACTTTGTAGATTTGTATTACAACTCTTTTCTTGGACTCACACATACCCCTTTGGATTAAGGGAGGATGTTGGAACACCTAATCCTACATGGGTAGGTGTGGAATGCGAAAAGTCACAATGGAGTCCAAGTGACCTTGGAATGTGAAACCAAGAGTCACACCATTGTACTATAAATGTACATCTTTGTATAATGGAAAATAAGAAAGCATCACGCTTATCCTTCATTGTGTGTTGAGTCTCTTGTGTGTGTGTGTTTATCTTTCTCATACACCATGTGTGTGCTTAACATGGTGTTTAACGTCTAGACTCACTATAAAATTTAAAAATAAATTATTATTATTATAAATGAACATAATGATAATTGATTCAAGTTTTCTCACATTTTTTGAAACCATAAAGATTTTTTTAATGATTAAAATTTTTAAAAGTAAAATTTTATGGTTAAAGTTTTTATTCATCATACAATTACATATGTTATGATTTTAATTTAATTTGATTTTTCTTAGATATATCTTTCTAAATATTTTTGCTCAAAATTTTGTTGAAAACAAAAATTAACTATTAAAATTGCATAATTTAAGCATAATAAATGTTTTTTAAAGTGTTGAATATATTTATATATTCAAAAATACAATTTCAATAATAAAAATAGTATACAAGGGCAACAAGAGCAAGAGGGATGATTTTTGTTTGGTCCTGACGGACAAACAAAGATACAACTCGCATGGGGATTATGAACAATAACTAATAACCAAAGAGAGTTTCTCACATTATGGTAAGGACTAAATCAAGTAATTGACCTAAAGATACATGAAATAATGATCTTTGGTGGTTCAATGAGAGGTATAGGTCAAGTTTGGGAAGCTTATTTCCATTCTCAAATAACCTCCTCTTCCATTGAGTTGACGATTCTTCTTATGAATAACAACTAATAACCAAAGAGAGTTTCTCACATTATGGTAAGGACTAAATCAAGTAATTGACCTAAAGATACATGAAATAATGATCTTTGGTGATTCAATGATAAGTATAGGTCGAGTTTGGGAAGCTTATTGCCATTCTCAAATAACATCCTCTTCCATTGAGTTGAGGATTCTTCTTCAACTATGACAATTTGTGAAGGTAGAAATCAAACATGTGCTAAGGAAATTGAATTCCTCAATATATGCTAGAAAATCAAGGAGCACGGTTAGCACAAAAATCCTAGAACTAAATCGAACTCAAATAATATATTCTCCCTTGCTATAAGGATGCCAATGCATACAATGGGATTAAATATTTTAAATTATGATCAAATAAAAAGAAGACAGCATGGATGTCGTATGAATTATGAGAATCAAAGGAAATTAATGGTAATTGTAATGAGGTTCGGGATGGAATGACGGTCTTCCCTCATGATTATAAATCGATCCTCTACTAAGGAGGATTCATCTCGATTAAAATATAATAGCTATTTGACACTCTCCCTCCCACATTGCATGGCACATGCTATAAACTGTGTTGGGCAGAGAATAAATGGAATGTTGAGGAAACAACATTTAATTCGCTATATGTCAGAGTCATTTCCCTCTCGTCGTCGTAGCAAGTGTTCTTTCCCACCAGGATTTTCAATTCATTTCTCCGTGGAAATTTCAGGTTCACATTCAACAGATGCACGACAGATTTTTAGAAGTCACACAGTTAGGTTTGGTGACAAGATTTCTCATGTGGGCACTCATATATTTGGTATTTATATTTCTCTATGGTATTCATGAAGGGAAAGGCTTGCTTCAATCCTTTCCGCGAATCTTTTTGTCTATTTGCATGGGAGGAAAAACATGCCATGGCTACTGGTGGTTCCCCCTGCATGACCCAAAATCGATGGATATAAACACAATTTTGGATCGAGTAATAACAACAATGGAGAGTATGCATCTGAGTCTCCAAGTGAGATAGGAAGCATAGGAAAAGGCACATCGCTATTTGCAGTTGTTGGTCAATTATAAACTTGATTTGTTTTAGATTTAAGTTGGCAGGTTTCAACGTGAGGTTATCACAGAAATGAAAGTATTGCATCACAAGCTTGCAGAGATGGAGGACATGTTCAAGATCAGGCTTGAATTTTCGCCAGAGAGATACAAGATTAAAGATGAAGCTGGCAAGAAACGAGGGAGGTAGGACCAAGGTTGGGGTCACCCAGGTTGAATTGTTAGGATGAATGGCATTGAATTCTAGATTCTCCTCTGTTAATTTTTATTGGTAATGCAATGCAAATTTATATTGATATTAGGTAGCTTTGTAAGTATTTATAATAGACACCTGTTTAGAATCACAAGGAAAATATGAGACAAAGTTGCAAAAACTACTACTTCAACATCAACATCAAAAGCATGGTTATTTTTAATATTGTACCTGGTAAGAAGGTTCATCCCAGCAAAGAAAACACCTTCGAGCATCTATTGGCTCAAACTGAGTAACTACCATATTCCTTTTCTCACCAAGTCAACAAGTCAATTCAACTACTTTTGGTTAGAAGTTTGTAGCATCTTGTAGCATCCATAAACTAACGTGAAAGTATAATTCATTGCCATAACAATTGTGTCTAAATAAATCTACATTAAGACATAATTATAAAGATCTTAACATTTGAACCCTAATTACCCCTATAATATAAACAATGGTTTTTTTCTTCCTTTTAAGTCCAAATCAATTAAATGGTAATTATCCCTATAATATAAACTATGGTTTTTTTCTTCCTTTTAAGTCCAAATCAGTTAAATGGAAATTATTTAAAGGGATCATGAAACATACCATACAAAATTAAACTATAGGTGGAAGCACAATACAAAATTAAATTATAGGTGGAAGCATATGCCTCTTTAAAGGTGGCTACTACTCAACACTTACTCAAAGGATGCTTGATCAAGTTTCCAAACTACAAGAGAGATTGGGCATAATTATGCCATGTGAAACATAATTCAAATTTCAAATTGAATCCAACATAGGCTGACAACAGTTAATATATCATCTATCTTCCTCTTTCTCTTTTCTTCTTTTCCAGCCAAATGAGCTTTGATCAAATCTGAAAACTAAAAGAGATATTTGGCACAATTCCATCAACATTTGGAATATGATCCGATTTTCATATTTTTGTACAAGAATGTTACAATTAGAAGTACGCCTTTTGTCTCACAGTCTAATTGGTGTCATGGGGGTTAAAACAATTTCTATTTATTCTATTATATTTATCCTTTTCTTTTTTGGTTGCTTCTACGAATACAAACACACATGGAATTAAATGTTGGATCTGAGGAGTGTCTATTATGTCAAAATTGTATGGGAGTTACACCCAGGCTCATCAGTTCTTAACATGCTACTTGGTGTGATAGACCAAACAAAAATAAAACCTCATCCCAGAACTTGACACTCCACCCAACACACTAGTGAATCAAGAACCCTTGCTAACCATGTCTATCTTAACATTGCAGTATGTTAAATAATCGAAAGGCTTTAGAATGAGCATAATAAAAATATCCCATTGCTATTTTTTTCTTGAATTAACCTTGTTACTTTATTTTCCTTTAAACTCAAGGGAAACATTACTGCACTCAAGAGAATCATTGCTAAGAACTCCATCACAAACTCTGCCCCTGTAGCAGAAATATTCCATCAAGTTCACGCAATACTTGTAGCTCTGCCCCTATAGCGGAAATATTCCATCAAGTTCACGCAATACCTGTCGCTACAACTTTACTATTCTATCAAATTCACCCAATAGCTACCCCTACAACTTTACTATTCCATCAAGTTCCCCGAATACCTGGACATGGCCTGCTACACTTGCTCTTCTTTGGCATAATTGTATTTTGGTGAGAGACAGAAAAAAAGAGAGCATGCCACCTCTATTGAACAACAACCCCATTGACCAATTGCCACATAATAAATCGGAAAAGCCTTAATTAGATGTTATTATTTACCTTCGACGAAGTAGTGCTCCGTAAGTGGACGAAGTTGTTTGCAATCACCAAATCCGCAACATTGAGAACGAGATACTTGGTATCTTGGATGACATTCAACGTGACAGCAAATTTTTTTGTCTAGCTCTTTGAAGTTGTCCTCTAAGATGTATTGACTAGATTGGTGAAAGTTATAGTGTAAAAACTAATCCATTTTGTCTTCGCAATTTGCCTTGCCCAACATAGCAGTGTAATAATCCAGGAAATTTTCAATACTCGAAGAATTAAATAAGGAGTTGTATAAATTGTATGGTCATTTACCTATTTACCTACCTAATTTTCCATCAATAATGTTACTTTGGGCATAATCAAATGCTATAACCACGATTTTTCCATCAACAAGTAAGCAAAAACTAAAATAGAAGGTTTCTTATAGAGTTTTTTCAATCATTTTTTCAAATAATCTTTTATCTAATATTTATTCTATTGTATTTAGTGATTTAGTTTTTCAAGATGATCTTCCAAAATCTTCTATTCCTTTGATGTATCTTTGCACCTTTAGGGGCAATTGCTAGTTTAATTATCAATAATTATTAGGTAGATGGATGAGACTTAACCTCCATGGAATATTCTAAAATATTCATTGTAGTATAAACAAATAAAAGATTGAGATTTATCTCCAAAGTAGTTATGCCATTTTGTCCTATTAATTAGTTGATTAGTTAAATAAAATATCATATAAAATGAATTATAATTTTTTAGATATATGATATTAATAAACAATGATATTGCCTTGTGATATTGTAACAAAATTAGTTTACAAATTAAGAATCTATAGTAAAGTAGAAGTAAATCTCTATAATTAAAAATATTGTTTAATATTTTTTTAAATGTATATAATTTTAACTTATATATCATGTCATTTTATGATAAGCAATAATAATAATTTAAAATAAAATTATATTTATATATAATTTTATAAATATGAAATTTATTATAAAATAAGTGTTAACATGTTTAATATTGATTAATGTATATCCGTATTTACTAATTATTTGATTTATATAATTATACTAATAATTTATTTTACTACTCACCGCTTATAAAAAAGATTTAAAACTTCTTATTTTATTATGTTTTTTTTTTCATTTATTTATTTTTAATTTCAACATTAAATAAATTTACATTGATATTAATATTAACATTGATGACAACTTGCGTTCTGAATATAAAATATTGTCAGTTAAATTAAAAGAGACGTAATCAACTCTAAATTACCAAAAGTTTTTCCTCTCCTCAATCTTTATCAAACAATATTTTTTAAAACAAATAAAAAAATACTTCACATTGACTCTGCACAGCGTCCCATCAAACAAAGTGTCAACCACATGCCATGGAACAAGGTGTCGTGACACTTTGCAGGATTCCACCAATCGAGTTAAGCGGTGGAATCGGAAGAAGTGTCGGAGTAATCCAAACTGACATTCCTGCTAAAGTCACTTTACTAGACATGGTGACTTCTGCGCAGAAACTTCCAGGAAGGAGAGGTGGAACCCAATATATACATTGGATGCCAGACACCCAACATTTTTTTTTCAGAAGAAAAAAGCGTCTGGCATTGCCAGCACATATTCAGACACCCAACATATATTAAAAGGGCACTTTGGCTCTCTAACTCCAACGACATTGTGGAGCAAATCAAAACAAGAAGCAAATAACGGATCATGGAAGCATACTCGGCTACCCCGCTGTAAGGATCAGCACGGAAAATCATTTTCTTCTTCATTGTTTTATTTATATCTTGATTAATTCTGGTTCTTGTCAAATTATTTTGTCTGTATTTTGAATGCACTGGCCTATGTAGACTTGAAATTCTGAATGGACTGGCCGGTGTAGCCTTGAAATTTTGCAGGATTTTATATTTAGAAGATGAAAATTGCATTTTTAAAGGAAGTTTACTATGGTTTTTCGGGAATTTTTAATTTCCGTCGTGGGTAAAATAGAGCTGTTCTTCGAAGTTAAATTCGACTGTCTGGTAACTTTTTCTTTATTTTTGGTGTTGATTTCAAATGGTTTTGATTCAAGCTTCTGGTACATGTCTTCCTAACCCAGTCATAGGTGCATATTTTAACGCTGGTTAGCATATTTAAAATTATTTTTCTTAAGCATTTGGAAGGTTTGTATGATTGATGTTCAGTGTGTATTTTTTTAGCAAGAAAAATACTACTGGTATTATATAGTGTTACTAGGGCACAAAAACTATTTCATCAAAAAAGTCCATTACATACTTCTTTTTCAGTTTAAAACTCTAAGGAAAAGAAACTGATATCTTTCATAATCTAAAACCCTTCTTACAGCTTAACAACAAAAACAGAAATATCAGGATCTCTGCTCGAATGCTCCAAAAACGAAACAAAGCAGTTATCATACTTAATTAAAAGTGACTTTCCCCTCTGCTTTGATACCTGAAACATTGTAGAACTCATAGAACATTACTCCAAAACTCCCGTTTAAACCTCTTTTAGAAAGCCTATCAGCTTCAGAATTTTTCTCTCTATACACATGACAGAAATTGATGTGTTTGAAAGACCTTTTCAGTCCTCTTATCCTCTCAATCCAATACATTAAAGCTCCAGGATTCAGCTTCGTCCCTTTCTTCAGATGGTCAATTATCACCTTAGAGTCACCATAAACCCAGAGCTCTTCCATATATAGCTGGTTTGCTAACCATAAAAAACCTCACAGAGCAATTATTTTGGCTCTCGTGTTTGTTCCTCTCCCTCCATTCCAGTAAATCTTGTAATGGCATTCAGGTGACACCATTAGCCATGCCCCGCATCCGCAAATTTGGGATTCTGAGGCTCCATCAAAAAAGCCTGCGGGGTAAATCTTTTCCATAGGTCTCATTCTTATTGAGAAGTCCTTGAAAGGTTTATTCCTGATTTTCAAATTTACCACATAACTAAAAACCTGCATACTAATATCCATCGGATTACAGCCAATGTCCTCAAAGATCTTTCGGTTCCTTGCTTTCCATATATGCACCAGGTTGCTTTCCATATATGCACCAGGATTGGTGTCGCCCTCAGCTTCCTTCCTTTGTTTGACCACCATCTGAAACACTCTTCTGTTGTCATGTAAATTGGAACTGGCAGTTTCATCTCTGTACATAATGACCGGTATACTTCCTGCACAAATAAACAACCATAAAACACGTGACTGTTGTTTTCACCTTGAATTTGGCATAACACACACCTCCCCGGACCCATCCACCCTCTTCTCTGTAGATTTTCCCACGTCAGGTTTTTGTTTCTCCATATCAGCCATACCAAAATTATCATTTTTACCTGGACCTGAATCTTCCATTGGTGCTTAAACCAGCAATCCAGCTCCTGTTGCAGACTTTTCTCCATCAATAACTGATATGTCTCCTTTGATATAATCTTGTTTTCCAACGAAGTACCATTCCAAGTAATTTTATCTCCCTCCCGCTCCATGCTCAAGCCGATATGCTTAAAAGGAGTGTATTTATCCCAGTCTTCCTTGTACTCATTTGCAAGTCTCATCTCACTATGATTTTTCCAGACTGACACCTCCTCCTCCCACTTCTTTATCATCTGTCCTACAAAAAACTTGCCCCTTCTATTGCAGAGTTTAATGATGTCAGGATTTAATATATGCACCTATTCCATGTCGTAAGCCTTTCTGTCCTCGATCATAATCTTGTTTCCTTTGCCGAATTTCCACACAACTCCATCGCTGAAACTCGGCCAACATTTACTCAGTCCCCTCCATATTTCTGACCGGCTTTTTAAATTCTCCCATCCCCTTAAAAGAGCCTCTTCTTGACTTTTTTCCCTAAGTATTTTGTTCTTATAATCTTTGCCCACATACAGTCCTTTGTTAAAGCCCTCCACAGTGATTTAAAAATGAGCGATTTTCCGAAAGTTTCAACATCCAATAGTCCCCAGCCTCCCTTCTCCTTTGGCTTCATAATACAGTCCATCCGGGCCAAATGAATTGCTTTCCTCTCACTGCTGCCACTCCAAATAAATCTGCCCATGAATCTTATAATCTCTTCAATACTTTGTTTTGGAATTACAAAAATATGGGCCCAGTATACCGTATATTGCTGCAAAATGGCTTGAGATAGTATTAACCTACCTCCTCTTGACAGCCATTTCATTGACCAAATATTAATCTTTCTTTCAAACTTCTCCAGAAGCCACTTCCATTCCTTTGTTGTATACCTTAATGGTTTTAGATGAAAGCCTAAATAGCACATTCCATTACTGAGGCATTCAGTTTTGAAATCAAATAAGTTACCCAATTCATTTCCTTCCTCATCCTCTTCTTTGACATAGTAAATGCACGATTTTCCCCTATTGATCAGCATACCTGACGCCTCTGAAAATCCACTTAGGATATTTCGCATTTCTTCCCAATTTTGGCTGGTCTTCTCCCCAAATATCAGCGCATCGTCCACAAACAGATTATGCGTCACCATCATATCAATACAAATACTTACCCCTCTGAACTTTCCCATACTCTTCGCCCACTGAATTTTCAGACTCAAAGCATCCATTATCAGAATAAATAGCAATGGGGAAAGTGCACATCCCTGCCTTAATCCCCTGCCTGGCTTAAAAAACTCCAACACACTTCCATTTATAATTATCGCCATAGTAGTTTTTGTAATGTAAGCCATAACCCAATCCACCAATTTACAGTCCATCCCAATTTTAAACAGGATCAGCCTTAAAAAAGACCAATCAACCCTATCATAACCTTTGTTTAGATCTATTTTCATAACAACCTCATCTGACTTCTTAGAATACATTGAGTGAATGACCTCTTGAGTGATAGCCACTGCTTCGTGAATGCTTCTATCCTTTAGAAAACCGGCCTGTTCCACCGATATAAACTTCGACAACGTCCCTTTTATCCGTTCTGCTATAATTTTCGATATAAGCTTATAGATGGTGTTACATAGTGATATTGGCTAGAAATCATCGAAGGATAACTTCCCCTTTTTCTTCGGGATTAACACCAGGAATGTGGAATTTATCGCACCCGAGATTTTCCCAGAATTCTTAACATCCTCCACCATTTCCACAAGATCCTCCGAGAAGTCTTCAAAAAAATGCAAGAAGTCGTCCAGGGTCCATCCATCCAAACCCGGACTCTTATCAACCGCAAAGGATTTTAATGTCGCTTTTATTTCCTCTTTAGTTACCTCCCGATTCATCAATCTCAGATCTTCTCCATTGAACATTACTGGGAAATTATCCAAATAATCCATTTGGGTTGTTATATTTACATTGACCGCCTTCTCATAAAGACTGCTGAAATACTTCAAAGCTTCCTTTTTAATCTCTTATGTTGTTACTATCTTCCCCCTCGGGGATTCAATTTCCCAAATTGCATTTAAAGCCCTTCTCCCGTTTGTTGTTTTATGAAAGAACTTCGTATTTTTATCTCCACATTGGAGCCATATTGCCCAGCTTTTTAGCCTCCATTCCTGTTCCTCTTCTTCCAAAAACTTGCTATATTCCTGTTCCAACTTCTTCAACTGATCCCAGTAATCCGCAGGAGGACTACCCTTTCCAATGTCCTGAAGGATTGACGATCTTTCTCTTCTGATCTCTATAATTCTTTCCTTCATCTTCTTCCTGTGATTCCATTCCCACTTTTTGACTTTCATTTTTAAAATCTTCAGAGTGCTTGTTAGAAAAGAGGCCGCTTCCGTTCCTACCTGTCACTTATGGACTCTGAGGAAAGATTTTATCATCGCATTGAAATCTTCACAATCCAACCATGTCCTCTTAAACTTAAAAGGAAAACTGCCCTTTCTAGAATAAAAAACCCACTGAAGTGAAATAGGCCTATGATCTGATATAGTCAAATCTTATACCTTCGCACTCATATTATCCATCTTCAGTCGCAATCCGTTACTTATCATGAAACGATCCAGCAACTTGCCGATAAAATCCTCCCCTTTTCTGCCATTTATCCATGAAGGGACAACATCGGTAAACTTTACTTCACTAATACCCGCCTCTTTTAATATATTACTGATATATCCCGCTAGCGGATCCCTTCTACCATGTTTGACCCAAATTTCTCCATCATTGAGAACACAATTCATGTCACTTGCTAACACAATGTTATGGAGCATCAGGACTCCACTCTCCTCCATAGTTTGCCAAAAATTCATCCTGTTATAATAAGGGGCATAGATATTCAATAGGTTAATACGCTCCGAAAAACCTCTGCAATATCCTGACAACAAGATGCCTCCGAAGAAGCTATAAGCTCGCATGGATGCCCAGTTGGGATCTCACAGAGCCACTAGCCCTCTAGAGTGACCCTCCGCGTCGACAGTCGCTATGTGCCAATCTGGATAGATGGCACGAAAATATAATAAAGCGCTGTCAGCTAAATTCATAGTCTCCTGAATAAAAATGACAAAAGGCTTACAAGACAAAAAGAAGTTTTTAACCGATAGAAATTTAGCCCTCCTCCCTAGTCCCCTCAAATTTAGAGATATCATCTTCATAACGGACCCCTAGTTTCCTGGGTCAATGCTCCAAGGACCCTGTTGATTGCCAATGATACTGGTACATCCCTAAAATTACTGTCTAGAAACATGTCCCCCAATTCAGACATCTGCACAGTTTTCTTCTTCTTTTAGATTTATCCTTTCCCCGCCTAATAGTGACATTTGATCTCGACTCCAGGGAATTTCGCAAAGTCGGAGATTCCTTCCTGCCCGTATCCACCCTCAGAGGGAACAAAATCGGGTCACTCCCCAGCAACAGGGGCTCTAAATCACTACCAACAGAATTTTCCGGAGAAACCGAGATTTCTATCCTACACGGGGGGACCCATGGTCTGTGATTGACATGTTTCACCCCAATTCTTCCCCTGAAAACACTACGTCTTCCGGATCACCCGGAAATAGTGACCCCATATCAAAAACCCCTTCATCAGAGACTGCTAAAATTTCCTCCCCCCCTCCTTTAGACCTCCTCCCCCTCGGGATAGATGACAAAAGGGTAACCGCAAAGGATTCTTTACCCAGAGTTAAAACGTAATTTGACTAGCTCCATCATTTCCACAGACTTAAATGACAAACATTTATCACTCAGAACAGAGGATCATAAAATCGAAGAACTCAAGGGTGACTTACCCTTCTGCCGCGCCGAGATTTCCGCAGCTTTCATTTGTCCGGCTCCACTTTTCCTTTGGTCTTCATCCAAATTGAATTCCATGTTCTCATCTGCCCTCCAATGATTATCTAATATCACCCTTCGCTCCAAAATCTTTCCTTTCGCCCGAAAACCTTCCAATTTTCTCGGACAGTTTTTTAATAAGTGGCCCATCTCTTGGCATTTATAGCAGCGGAATGGAATTTGCCAATAGTCTATGGACTGGCAGTAAATTCGCCCCTCCCACACCAAATCAACATTTGCCGGTAACCCCCCCGCGAACGGGGCTTCAACCAGTATCCATGCACAACGCTTGTCATATATTCCTTTGCAGTTTGGGTCAACATATTTGCACTTCCCTATGCTGTCCCTGATTGTTGTTAAAGCCTTCAGACACCAAAAATGTAAAGGTAAACCTACCAACTTGACCCACAGTAGATGATTTACCGGGGCATTCCTGCTAGGATGAAAAGCACAATCCCATTTGTGGAGGATAAGGAAACTTCTACCATTAACCCAAGAGTTCGCCATGACCTTACTTACATCTTCTTCCTTTAAAAGGTGAAAACAATACCACCCCTTCTCAAGCTTACTGATAACTGGCTTGTAGCCCAGTCTTAACTCCCACTGCCCGATCAGCCAAGTCATCAGATCACATTTGCTGTATTGCGGGAATTTCCACTGTTGTTTGTTTCTGAAGTGATATAATGACGACATTTACTTCTTAATTTTGAATGGGATGTGGTAAATAATGGTCTGCTCTGTAATCAATCCTGGAAATTAGATGTAGCCTAGTAATGACAGATTAAATAATCAGGTGTTTGATCTCCTTCCTCAGTATTAGTGCTAATTTGCAGACTCGTGTTGTTCCAGGTTCACTGTTGATCAGGAGATTGCAAATTTCCTTGTTTCCTGTGGATTACTGTCCAAGGCTTGGGAAGAGGCACATCTTGCAAACAAGTCAGAGAGTTATACTCTGAATGAGTATGAAGGCGTTGCATATGTTACTTTCCCCTCTTTTCATAACATAGAAGGTTTTGTTGTCAAAGAGAGTGAATATGGAGAGGGCAACCTACAAACTGATAACAAGGTCTTCTCTGCCACCCTCAAGAGTAATGATGAGCAACCAGCCCTTGTTCATCAGGGAGCTCTTAAGTTGTTCCTACATATTATGGAGACTACTGATTTCCAAGCAAAGGTAAATTAACTTATCCTTCAGAACAGAGTGGTCTTAGTTTCATAAAAAAGAGGGATTGCTTCTTCACTTATTAGAGATGAAGTTTTTGAAAAAGGAAAAATAATTTTTTGTTTGTGTTCTCTGATCAAACAGATGCAGATTTATACTGACTCAAAACAAAGGAAGCTCAAACCCATTATATTTGTGGGTCATTCCTTAGGAGGGGCAGTTGCAACTTTGGCCACACTATGGGTACTGGAAAAAAGGCTCAGGCAAAGTTCCCCTTTGTGTATAACATTTGGATGTCCACTAGTGGGGGATGCAGGACTTGTTGAAGCTGTTGGCCGTGAAAATTGGGCAGGCAACTTCTGTCATGTGGTTTCCAAGCATGATATTGTTCCTAGAATGCTCCTTGCACCATTTGAGTCAATCGCTGAACCCTTGATTGCTATCTTGCCTTACTGGCAAGATATAATGGCTAATGACAGTAAAACTCTACTTCATTCTTCTATTAAAGATGCTTGTAGGACTCTTCTCGATAATGTTCTCCAGTATACTCACACAATAACAAACTATGGGCCTGACTCTATCAGGGAGTTAGATGGAGCTATCAAGAGAAGCCCATACAGACCTTTTGGCACTTATATGTTTTGTTCAGGCGAGGGTGCAGCTTGTATTGATAATCCTGAGACCGTTTTGAAGATTCTTCATTTGACAATGCAGAGCTACGAAAAACCTTATGATAATATCATACAGGACTGTTTTTCAGAGCATGTAGAGTATGGTTCTGTTTTGAATCATGTAATAGAAAAGTCCATAAGTAGGAGGAGAACCGCAAAACCTGATTCAGAATCTTCTGACAAGATGGGAATGTCATTGCAGCTGGAAGCCATTGGTGTTGGTGCTCAGGTAATTTCCTATAAAAAAAACTTAAGAAAACAAATAAAAAAATATTTAATGTTAAAGCTAGTTTTTATATAAATAAATTGCCATAAGTATTATGAATTAACATACATCCACTATATATATATATATATATATATATATATATATATATATATATATATATAGATATAGATATATAGATATATATGAGTTTATTGCTGATTTGTTTGTCTTTGATAAGAAAAAAAGGGATATCCTTTCAGCTTGACTGAAAGTTTTGGTAGTTTCTCATTGCGAAAAAGTTTGATATTAAATTATAATGTGACATTGAAGTTTATCTGCATCTATGATTTTTTTTTAAATTTTAGCTACTCACTGAGACTTATGTTCTTGAATTGGCAAATTGGACTTGTGCAGAATGATGATGCACCACTTGCCCTACAAATGGCCAGAGATATTGAAAACAATCATAACACAAACGTTGCTAAGCTAGCAATTGAATTAAGCGAGAAACAATGTATTATGGCAGAGCTTGAGTGGTCTAAAGAGCTTTCTGAGAAGGAAAATGCCATCACATATTATGATTCCTTCAGGAAACATGAGGATATCGATACTAATTCGCGAAGGGAAAGCCTGGCTGGGTTTTGGGATGAGATTATTGAAATGTGGAAGAGACATGAGTTGCCCAGTGATTTCCAATCTCAAAATAAGTGGATAAACGCTGGCACTGCTTATAGAAGATTTGTGGAGCCTCTGGATATTGCACATTATTATAGCATGTCTGAGGGTAAAGGCAACTATCTATCGGATGGACGACCCACTCGTCATAAAGTTCTTCAGAAATGGATGGAAGAGAAAGAAAAAACTCGGAGTTCAAGAGGTCTGAGCGGTCGCACAAAGCTTGCATCCCTCACTCAGGACTCGTGCTTTTGGGCACAAGTAGAAGAGGCTTTGAAAGAAATGAAAAATCTGGAACAGGGTCAGCACCAAAAGCTTGGAAGTCTTGAAATGTTTGAAGGTTATGCGACAAAAATGATCAATGATCGCAACATTTCCTCAGATGTTTTCTTGGAAGGGAGCAGCTTCATGGAGTGGTGGAAAGAGTGGAAAGAATACAAGAAAAGTCGATTCCCTGTGTGGAGATCTCCTCTGCATGAAATAATGGAAACGGAAGGTTGTAAAGGTTAAATTTGCATATTAGTGGAACTTTCTTCCAATTAGGTTTCCTGTTTTTGAGACCTAATTTCCTTTCATAGGTTTAAAATTGTGTGATCGCTGTAATGTAATATACTAATGGTAAATAATGGAATGCATTGTACTTTTATTTCAAAGTGGGGAATTTACTGAGACATTTAATAACCAGAATGGCATAGAGAGAATTGGATTAACAAATGCATTTTGCTTAAATTTTCAAAGTGGGATATATTTTGAGACAATCACGAACCAGAATGCACAGAGATAATTGGATTAAATGCACGGAGAGAATTGGATTAAGAAATGCATTCTGCTTAAATTTTCAAAGTGGGAGATTTTATAGAGACAATAAGGAATTGCACAAATAAAATATGATTTAGAAATACATTTTTGCTTAAATTTTCAAAGTGGGAGATTTTATTGAGACAATAAGGAATTGCACAGATAAAATTGGATTTAGAAATAAATTTTGCTTAAATTTTCAAAGTGGGAGATTTACTGAAACAATCAGGAATGGCACAAACAGAATTGAATGAAGAAATGCATTTTTCTTAAATTTTCGAAGTGGGAGATTCATTGAGACCATCAGGAACCAGAATGGTGCAGAGCGAATTAAAATAAGAAATGCATTTTACTTAAATTTTCAAAGTGGGTGATTTATTGACACAATTAGGACCTACAATAGCCCAGGGAGAATTGAATTTTATGCTTGTGTAGTACACGGTTTCAATGTTTGATAGATATCTGCATTTGTGCGTGTCATCCTTCTCTGTTTGATAGATATGCCCACACAAAACAAAAGAAAAAAACAAAACCCTTAAAACTTGTGTTTAATGGGCTTCATTATTAAGAAAAACTTATATACAATAAATGTGTTTTACGATGATATAACCTATTGGGAGTTAGCTTGAGACAATTCAACAGTGAGTGTTGTGTTGGTGAACAGACAGTGGATCAATGATTTTTATGTTTGATAACTTTTCGTTTTAACATAACCTCTAGTTATTTTGAGACAATTTAATGGTGAGAGTTGTGTTTGTGAACAAACAGCGGGTCAGTGATTTTTATATTGATATACTTAAATTTTGAATATAATATTCAAATATTGTTGTGATAAGTTTTATTGTATTTTTTTAATTTTTAAATAATGCTATTATTATATTTATTTATATAAATATATTATATAGATAAAAAAATATGATGATAATGATGATTCATCTCTACTAAGATTTATATGGTTAATGTGATTTTTAAAAGGCAAGGAATTTATTAGAATTTCTTAACATTCTATTTCTATACTTAAGAAGTGAGTGAAGTGATGAAAACTTGACTAAACTGAGAGGGGGTGAATCAGTTTAGTCCATTCATGGACATTAATATTCTTTTCCTTAAATACATCGCATCAGCACATAATAACAATCCATATAGACACCAGATATAAGTGGAAATCCATAAGGGAGAAAACCACGATTTTATTATTGTTGTGATGCAAAGGAAAACTCCCACTTCTTATTACATTTGATTTTCTATAGGCTCCAACCCATAGAAGGTTGCTACCTCAATTTTCTGCAAGCTACAACATGTAAGGAAACCTCAACTCAGCTACAACCCACAAGAGGCTCCTACCTCAACCAGCTCCAAGTGAATATTTATTAAGCCACAACTTGAAAGGAGACCATAGTCCCCTCTTACAAAATAAAGATAATATGTTGATTTACTTGGCCATCAATTCTGCATACCTCCACCTTTACTTCTGCTTCTTCTCCCCTTCAAATTTGTTTCACATTCAGTTCATATGTGCCAGGTAACTAATGCATAATATCTAAATCATCTCTCACACATTTGTTGAGAATGCAGCAAGATGATGGAGCTTAGTGAAATGAAGTCGCCTTCACTAAGTGGGCCCGCAGGCAAATTCTAGCGCAAAATCTATTTTTAGACTATGTCTATTTTTAGACATACAGAGCATGGTTCAGGGATTCCAGTTTGAGATTCTTGGAGTATGCGACATGTTGGTAAAAATAGATGAGACTCATATTTTAGGTCGAAAGAGGTCGAAGTCTATTTTTAGACTGCCTCTCCTAAAAATATGGAAGTCAAATATTATTTACCCTTAATAATATTTAGACTATAAACTTCAGTTTACTCTCTTGGAGCACTTCAGTTTGAGCTATGGATGTGGCACATGCAACTTCCAGAAGGAAATATGCTTTTCTTATGGGGTATTGAGCTCATGCATGGTTGACTTCAGTTAGGACTTCAGTGGCAGAAGTTTGGTGGAGTTAATGAGACAGATAGTGGAGTTGTGTTCTGTTTATTTTAGTTGAACTAGTTGAGATTAGTTTAACTAGCTAATCAATTAGTTATGAGTGAAGTGAATTAAATATTATTTAATTCATTAATTAGTAACTCATTATTCAACTCAAGAACACATCAGTTCACTACAGTGCATGATCAGTTCAGTGAAGACCAGTGAAAGAGGTAGATGAAAGGGTGGGGTTAGCTATCAGTTGTGACTATACTGTTGCTATTTGCAACACACAGATAGGTGGAGTAAGCCCATGAGGATTGCGCAGTTCAGGCTGGTGGTTTATCTATATAAAGAGGCCATCCCATAGCATTGAAACACGCAATAGAGGCAAGGCAATTGGCGGTGAGTTTTGAACCAGTAACCTGTTCAAAACTGAGCTAGATTGTGTGTGACTTTATGAGAAAGTACTGAGTACTTGTGAGGAGTATTGTACTGGTTTTGTTACATGATTTCTCCATTATAATATACACAATAGTTGCGGGGTTTTCAGCTATAGGCTTTCCCCATACATACTGAGTTAATGTGTGAATGATTTGATGTGCGATCGCTTCTATTCTTTCCGCATGGGACAATTAATTGTAGATGAGATTATGTGTTATGCATGCAATTCGAAATTGATGTGTAATCAGGTTAATCTCCATTGAATAAGTGATTTATTCAGCTATTTTCTACAACATTCTTCCACTCTCTAACCTCACTATGCCTTCCAAAATCACATCTTTTATAAAGATAGTTTTTTGGTTGTTTGTATCCCACATAGGAAAATGAAGTGAATAGGCTTGACTCTTTGACTTCCACTCATTCGTTTCCAAACTCTTCATATCTTGAATATTAGAACACAAAAATAAATAATCCATCCAATATTAATTTCAGCCACATGTAATGATTAAATGCATCAACCAAAGGCCGACGTCAAATAACATTATTTATCATTAATGCATCACAACAATCTTTGCAACATTTTTTCCTTTGCCTTGGAGTCTTGCCTTTGCATCACAACAATTCAACTCAATCAATAATGTCACATCACAACAAATTCTTCAATATAGCAATTTCTGCAACGTTATCAAAACATTTCAATATATTGCAACTCCTCCTCCTTCTTATGCTCATTTGCATTGCTAATCTTGTTCATTAGTGTATGCATTGCCTTGTTGTTTCTCCTTTACCTCTTGTTGGTCCTTCATTGTTCCTTGTTGTTGCTCCTTTGTCTTTGTTGCTTCTTTACCTTTGCTGCACTTTCGCTAATCCTTGTCTTGTTTCTTCTCTTTTTCTTTGTTGATGCTCCTTTGCCATCAATGACAATAATGCTAACAATCTACCCCTTTGGCATTGATGGAAACACACTTTTGCTCCTCCTTTCATTATGAGTAGTGTCTTCCTTCCTCTTATTACCTCCCCCTTTGACATCAATGGCAAGGGAGTTACGAATGTCTTGTAGCCTGTAAAAGAGTTCTCAGTGTAGCTATTACTATTGCATTAATATGTTATAACTTGCAATGTATTGTTCTGCATAAACAATGTTGACACTATCATTGAATGAATGCTACTTGAGATGGCTTGTTAGGGCTCCTCCATATTGAATGAATGCTGCTCCAAAATGAATGATGCTCTATAAGACATATAAACATTGTAAGAGCGGTGAAAAATATTGTTGTGAGAACATTTTGAAAGATAGAATATTGTTGAGAGAACACTTTGTAAGGAAAACATGGTATGAATGAGAAATGCATTATATTGCGCAGTGCTTGATATTAAAAAATACAACATATTTTATACCAAATGATAGTATTAAACCATTTTAAAGAATCATATTAAAACAAGAATAAGACTCTCCTGTATGATGATTTAAACCAATAATTCAAATTTTCTACTAGAGTCTTGAGTACCAAAAAAAAGGCATCAACAAAGGCTTGAACACCCCTCAACAATCTTCTTGAATTTGTGTTTGAGATGCTAGCTTGTAGCAATTTCAAAAGCTCAAGTCCCCAGGACAATATAACTATCTTCAAGAGTGCTTTTAACAACATCCTTAATTTGAGCAATTAGAATTTTACATGGGATAGAAATCCTGAGATTTTCCATAAAATTGTACTTTACTTCCCCTAGGACATGTTTATATACAATCCAATCCCATTCAAGATCATTAGAAGTCGGATCATCAACAAAATTGACAACCTGCATACCATGTTAAAACCAATCTCTCCTTATTGCGCCTAATTTCTCTCCTCAAAGAAAATATTTTCATAATGTCATTGATAACATTAGACAATCTCCATTTGATTACATATCCCAACAAAAACACTATTTGATTACATCTGCATTTCCAGCCAACTTGAAGTGACCAATACACAATCCCTCCTATAGATTTACGAGGTCTGGTTTAAACTTGAACTTTGAGCTTTTCATCTAATTGAAGATAGCCTTGATAGCCATGTGACTAATTATAACTATTAGTATTTTTCAGTGCAACGAGGTAGTGTAAGAATTTCTATCAATTCCAACTCAACACCTTAAACTTACAAATAAAATATTCATGAGCACATTTGTGATGTAAATGATCTACTTGTGAATCAATTGTCTCTAAAAAGAAGATCTCCAATGGCACGAATGAACAAATTTATCTTCAAAGTTCACACTTATTGGTATGAATGAACATATCATGCTTGAATGATGTGTTCATAGTAGTTTAGTATTAAATTTCATCTCCAGAAACGTTGTCCAATATACATTTTCCAACATATTACGTTCTCCAAATTATGATATTATAATATTACGTTGAACAATGCATTCTCCAATCATGAAGTATCAATCAATGTTGCCACCATATTAATGTTGTCAGTTGATGCCACCATATGCTCCAATAGGTATAGGCTATGAAATGGTTGCCACCATATGCTCCAATAGGTATAGGCTATGAAATGGTTGCCACCATATGCCCATGTCTAATGGTAAAGGATGTATCCTTCCCACAACTCCAGATAAGAGAATTTTATTGACATTCCTTCCAGGCGGGTAACTAGTGAGCCCTGATATTGCACCAAGAGTGTTGCAACTCCCAGGGGCTACTCTACTTTACTTTATCAACCCAGGGTTCATATAAACTTGAAGGTCACAATGCTATATACACAACAGATGCATTCTACTAATTTCATCCTTTTCTCAATACTACGATGGGGTGATACTGCTAGGGTTGCTTCTAGGGAATGAAGTCTTTCACACTTTTGAATGAAACCTAAGACTGGAAATAACTCATGATCATTACTCTATCAGCAAGAAAGAAACTATTCTAGAGCATAAAGACTCATCTATCTATTTGCAAGAAAGGAAATCCACAATTAGGCTAATGCAAGAAATATAGTTAAACTAAGTGGCATTAATAAATTAAATTGTTGAATTGAACTTGCAGAAAGGGAAACTAATCTAAGCACACATTGGGACAAATGGCGGATTAAATTCTAGCTACTTCATGCTTAACTGCTATGCTTAACAATGCATCTATTAATGAACTAACTATGCTTGCATATACTATGTTTTGCAACAAAAGAAGGAGGCGTTGAGGTGGCTAAAGAAGGTCTTGGAATAATGGTTGCAAAGCTAAAGGTGTCTTGGAGGTTGTGTTAGGTCTAGGTGAGGTGAAAGAGAGGTTTTGCGCTAAAGAAGTGGTTGACTAGTGTTGCTACAGGATGTCTTGAAACGTTATAGGAAATAGGCCGAGGGTAGTTTGAGGCCAAAAATGGTGAGGAAAGGGGTAGGAAAGGTGGAATGCAAGTGGACCTAGGTGGATGGAAGGTAGCCAACCCTTTGGACAAGCTAAAAACTTATTTCAAAGCCCATCTTGCACCCCAGGGTGGCTCTCGGTGTTGTGGTGAAGGTCTCAATAAACAAAGGTGAGGGCGATTTGATTGAAAGTTGGTTGGTGAAGGGTGGAAATTGAAGCTAAGGATGTTTGTGGAGTCCTCCTTTGCTTCTCTACTCAGACCTGAATGCAAAATACCTGTTCATGCATTTATCATTAACAATTATATGATGAGAATGGTGGAAAATATGAGTTGAATTTAAGAAAACCTACCTATGCAATTGAAATTGAAAACTAACTCAACATTCACAAAATGTTCATTAGAAACAAAGCAACCTATATATTCTTTCCAAGAAATCATAAACTGAAATAAATTCGGGCATGTGGTGACGACCTGCCCTCCTCAAGATCCAATGAAAGAGGTGAGAGAGGGAGGATTTAACACACAAATTTGGAGTTTTATATGCTACTATACTATGACCTACAAGAGTCTAACTACAACAACATGAAATGGAAGCAAACTGAACACAACAAGATGAAATGTAAGAAAACTAACTACAAAAAATGAAATAAACTAACTATAATGGCATGGAAAGGAAACATAAATACATAAGAGAGACTGAGGCCAATGGATTGGGACCTAACCCACAAGCTCAGTTCTCCGAAACTAAATCAGTGAAGGAGAAATTGAATACTCATTTTATTGCATAACCAATCTCATTACATACATATGAAAGTCACAAATGAATATTACAAGAGCTAAGAGTGCTCCAACTATCTCCAAAAAGCGAATCCTAATGCGCTCTTTCTCTGCCCTATTTATCCTAAAGGGTAGCTACCAATAGCTCCCTGAAAAGCAGGTGATTTTTCCCCTTGGACTTTAAGAGAAGTGGAGCTTTGATTCCCTTAATATTCCACTTGATTGGCTGACTTTGATTTCGAGTTTTTGGAGAAGAATCTTGAGGATCCCTTGGCTACCTTTAGGAGTTAAGGAGGTGGTAAACCCCCCTATAATCACTCCTTACTCTCTACTCTGAGCTTTGATTGCACAATCTTCAACAAAAATGACATATCTTCATGATTATCATACATTTAAACCATATTAGGAATTCGAAGTATGACAACCCTTAATTCACCATCTACACTAAGCAACATATGACCATAATGTAATTAAATGTGAGAAAGAGACACTAATGAAGCTAAAAATGTGACAATTAACCCCTTAAAAGATACTTAATGATGGTGCTCATCATCACCCTACTATCAAATGGTTTCTCATCCTTTGAGCAACTTAGTCCTCCTTCTTCATCTGTTTTAGTGCCTTAGTGGCCCCTCTAATATCCCAAGGAAGAAGTGAAGGAGTCCCCTCAAGAGGGTAAAATTCATCATTATTTTCCACCTCCTCCCATTCTTTGTTTTCCTCAGCTTGGTCTTTCCCTTCACCCAGTCCCAACAACAAAGGTGAACTGAGTTTTAAGCCAACCCATTGGATCTTCATTTTCTGCATAGCCCTTTTGTACAATGGTCCCCTTTCTATAGAATTTCTCAATCTCTCTGGGGTATGATATTCCATGTTCCTTAGACTAAGAGGGAGGCCATTCCATCTTCTCTAAATTTCCATTACACATTCCTCTCCTAACAGTCTAGAATTGTCATCAAAGTATGCAATGGCATGTGCTTGGGTGTTTAGGTACTTACCTACAAGGCAAGCATCATTTTCTGTCATGAGATGATTGTTAATGACCCCCCTAGGGCTGAATAGCTCTACCCTTATGTGTAGAGGCTCTCTCCCTTCTCTTCTCATCACTCTTTTTACCTCCTCTTCCCTTGCCTCCTCATTGACCATCCAAGAGGCTAAGGCCATCAACTGCATATCCCCCAACCTAGGGTTAGGTTTAAATTAGTCAAAATAAGATTGTGCATATAAAAATATACCAACTTGGCCTTGTCTCCAATGCTAGACTGATTGCAAAAGTCAATAAACTGCCCACAATTTTGAAAAGACAATGATCCATAAGATGCTAGTGTTTTAGTTTGAAATTGCATCCACTATTCTTGGTAGATGGCATAGGAGTTTGAAGGGTGCCTGTGTTGGATTGCCTCCATGCACAAATCTACCATGGTGGAAATCTGTTTGTCCTTCTATTGGTGTTGGCTTTGTAACCTTGCATTTTCTACCCGTGTTTCTTGAAGTTTCTCCTTTAACATGGCTTCTCTGAGTCTGACATCAACCAAATCCCTCCCTATTTTAGTGACCTTTTCTTCCATGATTCGTACATCTTGCACACTCATTAATTTGGCAATTTGCATCCAGTGATGTGTGTGTGCTCTTTCTTGCTCTAGCTAATAATATAGGGGAATTGAGCTTTTGAGGGATAATTCTTCCTCCTTCAATAAATGTGTAGTAGGATCTCACATTTGGTTGTGGGATAGGGTGTGAAATTTCTAATATGTCTTTTGGGAAAGATTTTGGGGAGGTAGGATCCTCCTCTTCCTTACCCTTTTCACCCCACCCCTCAATTTGTGCCCCTCTTTTTCAACATCTTGGGCCTCTTTTGTTGAAAATGGCAACAAGAAATAGTGAAGGAGGCCTCCTGAAACATCTTTCCTGATCCTAGTTGTAAAGTGATCACCTAAACTAGGTGGGGGACCACACAGGTGATTTTTGTCACAAAGTCTATTTTTAGACTATGTCTATTTTTAGACATATGGAGCATATTCTATAAGTTGCGGGATGCTATTTGTGGATGGTTGGTCAAGTCAGAAAAAATAGATGGACTTCTATTTTTAGACATACTGGGCGGAATCTATTTTTAGATTGCCAGTCTAAAAATAGATATGTCGAATATTATTAGCTTTTAATAATATTTGGACTCTAAACATTATCTTATCCTCTTGGAGCACTTCAGTTAAGTGCACAGATGTGGCACATGTAGCTGACAGAAGGAATTACGCTATTCCTAAGGGTTAAGTGGAGCTATTGCATGGATACTTCAGTTAGAACTCATGTGACAGAGTTTGGTGGAGTTGATTGAGGAAGTTAGTGGAGTTGTATTCAGTTTAACTAATCTAAACATAGTTGAGTTTTTTGTATCCAAGTTAACTAATAGATACAATTAGTGAGAGTGGTGTGAATTAATTATTAATTAATTCACTAATTATAAACTCATAAATCAACTAAAGAATACATCAGTTAACTTCAGTGCATGGACAGTTTCAGTGGAGACCAGTGCAGAAATAGGTGAAAGAGCAGGTTAACTATCAGTTGTGACTATATTGTTGTTATTTGCAACACACAGATAGGTGGAGTAATCAATGAGGATTGTGCAGTTCAATCCAGGTGGTTTATCTATATAAAGAGGCCATCCCATAGCATTGAAACAGGCAATTGAGGTTGGCTATCAAGTGGCCAAAGGTCGAGCATGAGTTTTGCTAGATCTAGTCGTGATAGGGGTAGTATGGAGTAGTATGAGAGCTTGCAAAGAGCTTTGTGCTATGTATTGTTACATGTTCTCTATCATTATAATATACAGACAGTTGGGGGTTTTCAGCTATTGCTTTCCCCATTACATACTGTGTTGATATGTGTGATTGATTATGTTTTAATGAGCGCATGCGACTGCTTTCTATTTCCGCATATTGATGATCAATTGTAGAAGAGGTTATGTATTATGCATGAAGCTTAAATAGTGTGTAATCAGGATAATCTCGGTGAATAATTCAGCTATTATTCAAATTTCTACATCTTTCCTTCCAAGGGTGCTCTTATCTCCTCCCCATGAATTTTCACTTTTTTTGGCATTGTTGGAGTTTCCTATAGCACCGACAAAGTTTCCTGTAGCAAACTATTTTTTTCCTGTAGCAAACCCTCCTTTTCTTGTTGCCCCTTATTTTCTGTCTCTTGAAGGTCTCATTTGTTATTTGTTTAAGGAATGCTAGCCTTGAATAATATCTCCTCCTATAGGTTATAGGTGTCCTCTCAGGTGAGGTGACCTCTTGAATATTCCCTTGTTCTAAGCTTATTTCATCTTTCTTTTTGGGTGACTCCTCAATTGTTATTGGGATTTTGGTTGGAGTCTAAGGTTTCCCTTGCTTCACCTTGGCATTCTTTCTGGTTCTAAAGTGCATGGGGGTCTGTATTTTCCTCTTGGCCATCACTGCTAAGGTGGCATCCACTTATTTTTCTGATGTTCTTGGTCACATGCTAGTATGTTGGGGAGAGATGTCAGTGCCTAGCATGGGGTCTAACATCTCTTCCTCCCCTGTCTTTCCTTCATTTTTCTCTTCTATTTCTTCCTCCTCCTTTTCATCTCCTTCTATTGTATCATCTTTATCTTTCTCTTCTTCTTTTCCTACCTCTGTTTCTAGGGTTTCTGTGTTTTCTTCTTATGTCTCCATCTCCTCTTCTTCCTATTCTTCATCTTCTCCTTCTGTCCCTTCAATCTCCCCTTCTTCTTCTTCCATTCCCCTCTCTCCAAGACTAGAGGCAAGGGTTTGTTCATTTTTTTTACCTATGAATGCTTTCCTATCCATATCTATGAAGGTGGAACAAGGTACAAGGATGTTCAATCTATTTAGAGCATCTCCTACTATAAGTTTGATGAGGCCATGATGAGCTAAGTGTTGATACTTTCTCTCCCTCACCTTCTGTCTCATGTCCCTGATTGAATGTAGGAGGAAGTAGGGAATGTTTAGTCTTTGTTCTAGAGGTAGATATCTTTGGAACTTGTAGTAGCCGCTACAACACCCTCCAAAATTTCACCCCTTTCAAATTTTTGAGCCCCTAACATTTTGGTAAAGATAGAGTCTAATCCAGGTCCACTCTTTTAAAGTGCCAAGTCGCAAAGTCGCAGAATTGATTAACACCTAAGAATTTCAACCCTGTGACCTTGCGACCCCCGGGTTGCGAATTTGCAAGGTTGCATGTAAGTCCAAAACCTAAGAATTGCGAATATGCGACCCTGCGACCTTGCGACCCCCAGGTCGCTAGGTTGCAAGGTCGTAAGGTCGCACATCTAATCAAACTGACCTAATTTGCGACCCAACGACCCTCATTAATTAATCGCACGTGTGACCCCTTTATAAATAAAAGGGTCACGTGGTTTGCATTCGACCTGCGCGAAGGAGCAAGAAAATGCCTCTGACAATCCAGCTGGAGTGCGTTTTTTTTGGTTAAGTTTCCTAATCCTCCTATTGTTTCCTTTTTTGATTAATTTTTGAGGTTTTCCTTTTTGTCCTTGGCTTATTTATCCCTGCCCTGGCCCCATTCAAGCTTCCTGCCAACCCTATTTAGGATTTACCTTTCACCCTCATGACATATACCCTCTGTTCTTTTCTCTGAAGCCACTCTTCCCCAATGACAGTCTCAAACGCATTTCCTAGCAAGCCTAGGGAAAACATCAAGGCACGAATGTGCTTTCTCTTTTTCGTGTGAGTGTTATCTTGCCTTTTCCCTCCCCAAAAGCCTTAATTTCCGCGTAACGCATCGTTAGAGCCCTGGCACGACCCTGCGACTCTGCGACTGGGCGACCCCATGACCTCGTGACCTGGTTGCTAATTCGTGAGGCTTCCAAGTTTCTCATTGCCTAACACCAGCGCACCACGCGACCCCGCGACCTAGTGACCCAACGACCTAGTTGCCAAGTCGCCAAGTCACGTTTCCTTGAGAATTCACACCGACGCAACCTAGCAACCTAGCGACTTGGTCGCAAGTTTCCAAGTCGCATTTATTTGAAAGTTTGAACTGGTGCGACTTAGCGACCCAGCGACCTAGTTGCAAGATCGCCAAGTCGCAGGTCTACCCATTTCCTTGAATAATAGTTAAGCAGAAGTAGCAACATCCTAGGTATCTATAATTATGTCATCCATCTTATCGTGGGAGTGTTTCATGAATATGCCATAGAAAATCAAAGTCGAGCTCGAGTGTGTGTCCATCTCTTCGGCCTCAAGCGATATGGGGCCCCTGACAGTGCGAAAAAGAGGCAAGAGGCCTGGGGTATAAATTTCAGAAGAAGGGATGCCTCCTTCCACTCCTCCTATCAATGGAGACACTGCTTGCATGTTCAGGAAAGGAGATAGCATGAGTTGGTATCAGATATACCAAGAGTTCATGAAGCCCGAGTTTCTAGAAGCCCTCCTAGACCGACAGGTGTATGTTCAGGTCAGGAGGTCTAAACTGCACTACACAGGGTCCCATCCTCCCATTTTTCCATGCACAGAGATGATCGAATGGATCTTGCAAAAGGTCGACTCTAGAATATGGGTCATTCGAGATCATGCAGGAAAGTCATTTGCAAATATAAAAGGGTAGGATGCAGAGGTTTACTATGCACTCCCCACCTGGGAACAAAATTTCAACACTAAATGGGCTACTACTCATGTAGTCCCCATACTCGAGACCTTAAGGGGATGGTGGGAGGACCTCGAAAAGTTCAAATTCAGGAAGGATCAGGAATATAAAACATCGGGCCTCAAGAAAGTCTATAAGTTGGTGGCGGAAATGTTATGTAGGATGTATGGCCGACAAGATGCCACCACCTTCAATGGTACTTTGGTTTCCCTCATGTACGCTGTTACCACATATGGCACCCGCTTCAACTGGGCCAGCCTAATAGTAGAAGCCCTCAGGACAAGCATATCATCAACACAAGCACCCGATGAAGGGTGTGCATCCGAATTCTAATGGCCTCCTATCTCTTGGACGCAATATGTGCGAGATGTAAATTTATCCGATGGTCTCATAACTGGGATGCAGAGCATGGCGGGCCAATCCAAAAAGAGTTGTAGATATTCTGGGCCTCTAAGTACAAGAAAGACATAGAATCAATCTCACATAACTTCATCTCCATGCTCTACGGAAAACTGTTTAGCAAAGATTGCCCGTGCATGTCTAGCTGAGCCATGGAGACAATAACCCAAGTAGCTAGCAGGTTTCTCGTTAAAGATAGTAATTTTATCAAGGTTTTCGGTTCATACAAGGCGCCCCACGCACTACCTTAGTTCATCCCTAATAAATTGCTCTTGCAAGAAGTGTGTTACCAAATGATGAGCAGATTTTCTAAGGTTCTCACCGAAGGCAAGAAGAAACCATGGCCGACTCTCCCACTTACTATTGGAGCCTACATGGTTAGATATTTTAGAGAAGTAGAAGCAGAGGCTGAGGAAACCAAGGGTTTCCATTTTCCACCCGTATCACACCGGAGATATGATCTTGAAAGAATCATCCCCACGCATTGCAAATGGGCCAGATTCAAATGAAGTTGCTAGCACACAGAGTGCCCAGCCGAAGATCAAATCAGGAACTGGTACAACAAGGATAGGGAGGATGCTCTAGAAGAATCAACCGATCAAGAGGAACAAGATAATCAAACTTTAGAAGAAAGGATCCACATGCTAGGAGGGTCCTCATCTTCCAAAGCCAAGAAACCAAGGACTGATACAGGCGGTGGTCTTTCTAAACAACAATAGGAGCGAAGATATAGAGAAGCTAAGGCACAATGAGAAGCCGAGGAGAAGGCGAAAGAAGAGGAACTCAAAAGGACCTAGGTTGCCCTAGCACAACAGAAAGAAGAGGATAAACGAAAGAAACAACCGAGGGAAGAGCAGAAAAGGAAACAGGTAGAAGAAGCCCGTGGGAAAAAAGAGGAAGAGGAATAGAACAGGAAAAAGGAGGAAGAGGAACAAAAGAGGAAAGAAGAGGAAGAGCAAAAAGAGGCTAAGCATAAGCTAAAGGAAGAACATGACAGGAAAGAAGCTGAGTGCTAGTTAAAGGAAAAGCAGGATGAAGCAGAAGTTGAGCATGTTAGCCACCTATAAAATTTGTTATACCAAATGTTGGCTAAATCATTTTTGGAGCCTTCAAGAAACAAGTTTTATTGCTAAAAAATGTTATCTCTTGAAGACTCTTGAAAGCCTCATGCCTCTGTCCGAATATTCACTGTTGTTCCCATTTTATACTCAGAAATTCTGCTGATTTCATGAGAAAAGACTGCTGCAAAATCATCATTTTCTCCCTCTTTCCACTTCCAAAACTAAACTCATTTTTACTCCTTTATTCTCCATAAAAAATCCTTCATTTTCATATTTTCCCCCTTTTTCCTCCCTCAAAACCCCTTTGATAAGGTTTAAGACTCTTTCTTTTCCCTATCGAAACCCTCGCAAGCATTGAAAAACTTGAAAATTTTCATAAAAAACACATTTTTGAATTACAGACTTAAGCCCCCTTGGGCTAAGTTTTAAGTCACTTCACCTCCACGTGCCCGCGCCCTAGAACCAGGTGCTAGACCCACAAAATGCTTATCGCATTGCAAAATCTGAGCGTATAAGTCTATTTGCCGTGTTTAAAACTCTGATGCCGATTAGCCCTGTATATTATAGCCCCCGATCATATTTCTTTCCATATAGACCAAGGCCTCGCAGTCGGGCGCCTATCCACTTCGTATATATAAAACCATCCCGACATATGAAACCTTTGTTTATATTAATTTTGTGTTTTTTGCAGGGTTTGAAAATGTTTCCGCCGGTGCCAATCTTGATTTGCTCCTCGCCGTCGATCTAATCTGCAGATCAACGGCCCACAAATCAATCGCCCTTGTGGTCCCCACGGTCGATCACTGTACAAAACCGTAGCAGTTTTGATCGCACCGCCTTTGAAAGGAAAGTTGTTTTCCCCATTTGGTCGCGATCAATGCCACAGGCTGATACGTGGCCGTGAGCGGTTTGGAGATACCGCCCTCCCCGGGCGTTAAATATCGATTGTGAGCTCAGCGCGA
Source organism: Pinus albicaulis (assembly GCA_034641835.2). NCBI lineage: Eukaryota > Viridiplantae > Streptophyta > Pinopsida > Pinales > Pinaceae > Pinus > Pinus albicaulis. Next base: position 121,920,844 of record CM076578.1, read on the forward strand.
TATTGGCGTATGCCGTCCGATCTAAGGCCGGCTCATCAGATGATGATCATGCTCAAAAGAAGTTCGAGGGATAGGTTAAGGCACGACACATTTATCAAAGCATCTCCGCCGTCGATCTGATCTGCAGATCGACGGCCCACAATCAGTCACCTTGGTCCCCACAGCCACGACAACAATTAGCGGTTCCACAGAACTAGTGGTCCCAAACACCTAGTCAGCATCAACGAATTGGAGCGAGTCTTCATTGGTTCCTCACACAATCAACAAATCCGGACCCGGGGAGCTTTATAAAGCAGATTTGAAAGAAATTTCGGGTCACACTCACCCGGACGTCAGCAGGCCCCAAAATGGACCCGGGAAACTTTTAGGGTGGATTTCATTAAAATTTCGGGTCACAAACACCTTGACGTCAGCGGACTCCTTTTGTGACCCGAAATGTTTATACAACTTGGTTTTATCAAAATTTTGAAGTCCGGGTATGTTATTTTAATAAACGGTGATTATATGGTTTTTCCATTATATATTGAAGAAAGGCCGAAGAATGGGGTTTTAATTCTCGCGCCTTCGATTCTTTAAAAGAAAGCCATCCATGGGTTCAAATTTCCGCACCTCATCAATGCTCCAAAGGCACTGATGCCTCAAGATCCCTGCGCAGCACTGCACACCAAAAAAACACAGTAAATCAATCACAAATCGAAGAGTATCAGTGTCGAATACAGAAGGCACCAGAATGGAAGATTAAAGACAGATTTGGGGAGATTACAGCTAAGATTGATTATCAAAAGCCTAATCCTCCCAATTAAGACACAGTTAAAAGGAAATCAAAGTGTTTATCGGACAACATGGCCTTCACCGCCACATCTGAGGCAAATTGATTCCTCCCAGCTACCACAGTGCCACCTGTGCCTCAAAGCATTCAACAGAGGCCAAAGTTATTGATCAAGATTAGATATTTTCCTCAACACAACCAGAGAGTTAATTTTGCAAATAAACTTAATGACAGAATATCAGCAGAGTTACTTCAACATAACAGAGAGCCTCAAAAGTCAAAAAGAGCTCCCACTGAGCTTAAATCTTAATGTAAATTATTTAATATAGATGACACCTATGTAAGCTTCTTCATCGAGCCCCCCAAAGACCGAGAAGTCATTAAGTCTATATTAATTATCTTTGGAAATCTTTTATCAGATCTCACCTCCTCATTCTTCTATAAATACTACTGGAGAAGAAGAGAGAGGGGTTGGTGCTTGGTTGGTTGATCACTAGTTGTAATACTGAAACTCTCTGAAATAATACATAGTCTGTTGAAGTTGAAGAAGAAATTGAAGTCTTGGAAGCCTTGATGATGTTGTTGCATGCTTGTTCCTAAGAAGGCTCTATCATTGGATCCATGAGCTTGGCTGTTGGTGAAGTATTCTGAACTGTTTAATGTTTTCTCTTGTTTTCATTCTATTCCATAATTTCTTACTACAGTAGGTTGAAAGTTTTAGGCTGAGAAATGACTCCTGGAAGCACCTTAGACCTGCTCATCCTCCACTATTTCATGTTTTATTCTGCTGAGGTATTTTAGAGTTTTTAATCTCTCTCTTTAGTCCTCATGCTTGTTTATTTCTATGATAGTTCGAATAAGTTGGTTTCAGCATGATTTATGGTTCTCCTTGCTTGTCTGCTGCCACTTAAAGGCTGTTATTGAAGTCTCCCTTTGAAGTATTTCTGTTTATAGTGAGCCAAGGAGGTTTGTTCTGATCTTGCCCTTTGTCCTTGCTTAAACAGTTGTCTTAAAGGTCTTTGTAGTTTTAATCATAGATGTGTTAGGTGTTCCCTCTTCTATGACTGCAATTATCAGTGAATCTTTTATGTTTTCTAAGTCATTTGAAATAAAATCTTTGAGGAAATAGGGTGTTCCCCAAATCTTAGGTTTCATTTTAAAAGTTGTTTTGAAATCATTATTTGCTTAAAGGTGTGATTTTTATAATTCATGGTTAGACCTGTCTATCAAATAACTCTTTATTGTTAAAATTGTGTTTTAAAATTCCCGTTGTTGAGAATTAAACTTCTTTTTCCAAATCATTGATGTCAATCTCATTCCAAAAACCAAAGGATCTTGTGGCCAAGTTAGAGTTTCCCTCTGATATCCCATATCCATGGATAAGTTTTTCATGACCTCTTTTTGACTCCATTGCTCAATGAAGCTACTACTTCCTCTTTCTACCTACCTTTCCTAGACCTTTCATATTCTGTTGTATCAATTCAACCAAACAAACAATCAAACACCTGCACTTAATAACTAGTCTAAAACCAATACTCTAAGCACACAAGATAAACCTTTGCAAACAAAATTTTGAGAGATCCCTCTTTGAGAACAGGAGGACTAGATCTTGTAAATCTAAATATTGGTTCTAATGTTGCCTTGTCTTTTGATTTTCCAAACTATCAAAACACGGGACACCAACATAATGGAAATCACAGTGGGACCCTGAGTAAAATCTTCAAAATTAAAGACTCACTGTCTAGTATAACATAAGTAACCTTGTTCACGCACTCCCAAGCATAACGGAAATCATGATAGGACTTATTTTGAATCAGTGACAAACTAAGTAACCCTTAGGATTCTCTTAGAACCTTATCAAACCTTGAAGGAATTAGTTACCAAGCCATAAGAGTGAACTTTGTATGTTTTGACACCCTAGCTAAGTGTTAAGTCAGATTTGAGACACTCTCATAACCTATAAGATCAAGAAACTCAGAAAAACCCAAAAACATTTCATTTTGTCTTCATAATAAACTTGGTGGTGGACCATAAAACCTTTTACCTCCAAAAGAGCTAAAAATTTCCACCTGGTGACTCCACAACCCTAAACAGACCTTAAGACTCCACTGGGAAGACCCATAATCTTTGTAACATCATAAAAACTCAGTTAGAAGGCTTTAGGATTAAAGTTTTCTTCTTTTAAAAAGATCAGTTAGCCTCTTAAATATTGTCATATTTGGTTAAAACTTTTCCTTTAGCTGGGTTCGAAAGACACAACATAGTGGCCCCTAGAAAGATTTATACTAGAGCCTTCCCCGACCCAAACCCACCAGAAATAGTTGACAACCCTGAAAGTATTCTTAGGGAGTCTCCTAAGATTAAATTTGAAACTGTTTTCAGATCACCCTTGAGAGCTAATTCAGTTCCTGAAAATATTGCAGCTCTACACCAATCACAAGTCGACTTAAGAAATCCTTTTAGAACTAGGTCGCTTGATGATATAATTCAGATAAACTCTAAGTCTTCACTTTTATCACCAGAACAAAGTAAACATCTTGGTAGTAGAGAAAACTCACCACCTGATTTACATTTCCTTCTCAATTTAGGTGTCTCTCATCCAAGATCAGCTCAACAATCTATCCCCGGTACATCCACATCTATCCATCCAACATCCACTATCCAAATCACTTCATTGCAACCAAATTTCCCTTTCACAAACCCTCCCCTTGTAAATCCACCTTTCTTTCCAGCCATGGCAACATGCTATGCCCCATTAGTGTTACCAAAACCTATGCTTCCCTTACCAAATGATTACCAATCCAAAATCCCTCATTTCACTAGAAAAGAGTCTACAACAGCTCAACATCATGTAGATATGATGGAAGATGCTTTCGATTACATGGAGATAGAAGAAGAAACTGTGAAGATGAGAATATTCGCCCAAAGTTTAGGAGGATATGTAAAGAAATGGTTTAAAAACTTACCTCCTAACAACATAAATGATCTCCCTGCCTTTCATCAAACATTCATCAACAAATGGGAACTCAAAAAGAATCCTCTCCAAATACTAGCAGAGTACAGCAGCCTCAAGAGAAATCAAGGGGAGAGTGTTCATGACTACTCCACTAGGTTCATAGCGTTTACAATGCTCTTCCACCTCACATGAAACCTCCTCAAGGCATGGCTTTGGTAAGGTATCCCGAAGGCCTTGATGCTGAAATGACTTATCAGTTAAGGGAGAGAGATTACTTAACCTTAGAAGACATGCATAAAGGAGCTGTGAGCATAGAAGCAAACATAATTGAAAAAAGAAACAGGTTGAGATTAGAGAAGAGGGTAACTTATAAAGATGACCTACTACCCTCAACCTCAACTTCTGACACAAAAATCGACAACCTAGTGAAGGTAATGGAAATGATGCTTGAAAACATTAGTTTGAATGACAGAGTGCCCCTAAGAGAACCTCAAAACAACCAAAATAGAAACATAAATCAGAATTAGAGAAAAAAATCAAGAAAAACAGAAGGAAAATGACCAACAGATTAGACCTCCCTTCCAGCAAAACTATGTAGATCAATATGAGGAAGATAGGGAGTTGGAAAGGTTGGGAGAAGCTCATGTAAAATTGATTGGATCAGACAGTGGGGATGATGTTTTCCTCACCGAGGAAGAACAAGGTTTCTTCTTTGATCATAGAACAAACACCTATGAAGATTCCGATGACTATAGATTGGGTTTTGAAAATGCAATCATGGAGGTGCACAAAAAATACGATCTTAGGAGCAAGGGGAACATAGAAAATTCAAAGGATAAGAACACTAATACTACTATCAAGAAAAACATAGAAACTCAGCCCAAAAAGACAGCGGAAAAAACCAACATTTTGATCAAGAAACCAGAAATAAACAAAGACAAAAGTGTCTAGCCAAATGTTGAACATAGTACCCCTAGCCCTTCAGCTAGTGGTCCTAATAAAACTGTCCCAATTACCAGTCCAAACAAGGTTCAACAAATCAAAATTGCTGAAAATAATTCAATTGAAAAGATAGATGTAAATATGAACAAGTCAATTATTCCTTTTAGCCTTGAGGGAGAGATTGCTAAGATAAAAATTACCATTCCCCTAGTTGAACTAGTAACCCAAGAAGTGTACAAAAACCAAGTTTTGAAAGCTTTGAACTTAGGAGGTGATACTGACACCTTGAACTTGACAGATGACAAACCTGAGTTGTTGTTTGGTCTAGAAGTTGAAGGAAAATACCAAGAAGGGGTTGTCCCTCCCTTCTATGTTAGCTTGAACATACACGAGAAAATTTTACACAATGCCATGTTAGATTTAGGAGCTTCACACAATCTAATGCTCAAGGTGGTAATGGAAAGCTTAGGCTTAGAAATTAATAAACCATACAAAGACTTGTATTCCTTTGACTCAAGCAGAGTCAAATGTTTGGGTTTAATCAAAGGTTTGTGTGTTAACTTATCCCAAATCCATGCTAAGATTTTAGTCATGGATATAGTTGTAGCTGACATTCCCCCTACTTATGGCATGCTCTTATCAAGGTCTTTGGGAGCCAAGCTTCAGGGAAGCCTTCAAATGGACATGTCTTATGCCACCATCCCTGTTTTTAACCCAAACAGAAGACTATATAGGGAATCTCACATGAAGTACATGGTGAGCAACATAGACAAACCAAACAACTCTCCAATATATTCTATTCAATCAAGTTTAGATTCCTTTATCTTATGTAACGAAGATGAAATCACTCAACAAGATAAGGAAAACATAGACCCAATTAGTTCACCAGAACAATCAAATATTCCCTCGAATCAAATTCAAAACATTGACAATCAACAACAACAAGAAAATGAAAATGAGTCAAATATACTTTGGACAATAAACTTTGATGGATCCTGTAATAAAAAAAGTGCAGGGGTAGGTGTTTGGATTCAAAATACAAATCATAATTTTTCATATAAATTAGATTTCCCATGCACTAACAATATTGCTGAGTATGAAGCACTTCTCCTAGGCTTACAATTGCTTAAACAATTAGAAGCCCAGAGGATATCAATCTTAGGAGATTCTGAACTTATCATAAGACAAATCAAAGGAGAATACTCTGCTAGAAATCCAAGGTTCAGGGAATATCAGAACGCTGCCCTTGATTTATTGAAAACCTTTGAAAAATATGAACTTATTTTCATTCCTAGAGAACTAAATCATCTAGAAAATGAGCTCGCCTTCAATGCCAGCAACTACCAAATACCTGAGATAAATGAACAGCTTAGCGTAAAGGTAAAACACAGGCCTACTGTGCCTGATAACGAAGATCACTAGCAAGTGTTTGACTCTGACAAACACATAGATGATTTCTTAAAATCACGAAATGATTTCGACATACCAATATCAGAAGCCAGCCATAAAGAAAACTGTTTGTATATTGAACAAATCCCAGAAGTTGAAATGACATATTCTGCTGATATAAATCATTATGAGAATCCTTTTGAAGCAGAGATAATTGACAACACAGACCAAGAATACTTGGAAGTTTTATAATGCAAAAATGATAAAATTCCAATAGGTCTCACACCTTTAGAACACCTTTTTGATTTTAACGATGTAGCCAAAGAACCGAGAATAGAGTCTATGGAAACAAATGTAGAAGAGCATAACATAGGTAGTCTAGCAGAACCCAAGATGATTAAACTGTCCAGCACTCTCCCAGCTCACATAAAATTGCAATAAATAGGGTTATTCAAAGAGTTTAGAGATATTTTTGCTTGGGGATACAAAGATTTGAAATCACATGATACCAGCATCATCCAGCACAAAATTCCCCTCAAAGAAAATCAAAAGCCTTTCAAACAAAAGTTGAGGAGAAGAAATCCTCTCTTACTACCTTTAGTTAAGGTAGAAATTGAAAAGATGCATAATGTTGGGATCATTGTACCAATTAGATATTCAGAATGGGTATCGAACTTAGTTTCTGTTAGAAAGAAAACAGGCGAAATTAGGCTCTGTATTGACTTCAGAAATTTAAACAGAGCCTCTTTAAAAGACAACTACCCCTTACCCAAGATGGACCATATACTTCAAAGGGTAGTTGGGTCAAAAAGGATATCCCTCTTAGATGGGTTCTCGGGTTACAACTAGGTGTTAATGCTCCCAAGTGATCAAATCAAAACTGCTTTTACCACACCTTGGGGCACCTTTATGTATGTCAAAATTCCTTTCGGATTAATGAATGCAGGGGCCACCTTCCAAAGGGCCATGGAAATAGCCTTTTTTGAAGATATTGGCTATTTCATAATCATTTACCTTGATGACATAACCGTTTTCTCAAAAACTGATGAGGAACATTTGATTCACCTGAGAAGAGTTTTTGAGAAGTGTAGGAAATTTGGCTTGTCATTGAATCCCAAGAAGACCCTCTTTGGTCTCCAAGAAGGTAAACTTATTGGCCATATAATTTTGGAAGAGGGAATCAAAATAGACCCTACAAGGATAGATGGCATATTACAAATCAGTCATCCAAGAAGCCTCAAAGAGTTGCAATCTTTCATCGGAAAGATTAATTTTCTAAGGAGGTTTATCCCTAATCTTGCTGAGCTATTAAAAAACATTACAAACATGCTTAAGAAATATGTTAGTGTAAAATGGACTTTACCAGCTAAAAAATCATTCGAATTTGTCAAACAAGCTCTTACTCAAACAACAGTCCTGATTAGTCCAGATTTTACCAAAGAATTTTACATCTTTTCTTTTGCATCTGAGCATAAAATAGCTGCAGTTTTACTTCAAAAGAATGACTTGGGGCAAGAACAACCAATATCCTTCTTTAGTAGGGCCTTAAGAGATGCTCCTCTCAAATATAACATCATGGAGAAGCAATCCTTAGCATTAGTGAAAGCTTTAAAAGACTTTAGGGTCTTTATTTTACACTCTCACATAATTGCTTTTGTTCCACATACTGTTGTCAAGGACATTCTAAGTCAAGACCTTGATGGTAAAAGGGGAAAATGGATTGCAACTATTCTTGAGTATGACTTAGAAATTAGGCCCACCAAACTAGTTAAAGGGCAAGGATTAACAAAACTTATGGCTGAGTCTAACTTCCAAGCACTAGACATGAATATGGTAGATGTGTTGGAAGAAATAGAAGAATCTACTACTCCTTTTATTGAAGAAAAAATTCTGAATTCTCCTTGGTATGCTGACATTATTTATGTGCTTTTATATTTAAATGCCCCTACTTCTTTGTCTAAAACTAAAGCTAGATTTTTGAAACAAAAAGCTTTGAGTTTTTGCATCTTAGATGGGGTATTATATTGGAAAAATGTTGTTGGAGTTTTTCTTAAATGTTTACTTGAAGATGATGCAGGAAAAATCATGCATGAGTTGCATGATGGAGAATGTGGAGGACACCTCTACTGGAAGGCCACTGCGAACAAAATTCTTAGATCTGGTTACTATTGGCCTACCCTTTTCCTAGACACTTAGAAGTTGGTCATGTCTTGCCATAAGTGTCAAATCTTTGATGGCAAAAGAAAACTTCTTCCCTTACCCTTACATCCTATTAGAGTTGAGGCACCTTTTCAACAATGGGGTCTAGACTTCATTGGGGAAATCCACCCATCCTCCTCAGCTCAACATAAGTGGATCCTCACGGCCACTGACTTCTTTACCAATTGGATAGAAGCTATACCCTCTAGGAATGCTAATGAATTTGTCATTATCAAGTTTCTTGAAACAAATATCCTATCCAGATTTGGTTGTCCCAGAAAAATCATAACAGACAATGCTGCTGCTTTTAAATCTAAAAAGATGGTTGATTTATGTTACAAATACCACATAACCTTGGGCCATTCCACTACTTACTATCTCCAAGGAAATGGATTAGCTGAATCTTCCAACAAGAGCCTCATCAATATCGTTAAAAAACTATTGGAACAAAATCAGAAATCATGGCACAGTAAACTGGTTCATGCCTTATGGGATGATAGGTTAACTACAAAGAAAGCAATAAATATGTCCCCCTATCAGCTAGTTTATGGCATGGATGTAGTATTTCCCACCTCATTAGGAGTGCCAGTCAAGAAGCTCCTTCAAGAAGTGCAGGTTGAAGAGAATGATATGCAGAGGAGAATCAATCAAACCATCCATTTACAGCAGAACAGAGAAGAAGTTTATGAGAGAACACAGTTGGTCCAAGAAAATATGAAGAAGCTATTTGATAAGAGAACTAAGGCAGAAAATTTCCAAGTTGGAAATGTTGTTCTTAAGTGGGATTCAAGGAGAGAAGAGAAGGGAAAACATGACAAGTTTGAGAACTTGTGGAAAGGTCCCTATATTGTTCATGCTGAAAGGGGTCACAATGCATTTTTCTTGAAAGAATTGAATGGAGAAGATCTGTATGGAGGTCTTGTCAATGGCAGAATGCTAAAGCATTACTTCTGCTAGGAGTCATGAGTTTCAAAGCATTTTATTTTTTCATTGTAAATATCATAGTCTGAACATTGCATTCAAGGTTATGAAAATAAACATACAAAAACAATAAAAGAAAGAAAAGAGGGCAGATTGTAAAAACGAGAAAGGTATAGCCCCATACCAAAAAGAGAAACAAATCTGAAAGTGTGCAAGCTCAAATGCCACTCCTAAAGAACACACTTCTAGTTAGTCAAAAAACCTAATCTTGACTAATTAGTTTTAAATTTTCTGCTGATATGATAGTGAATTCGATTTGCCAAACTGTTTAATCTTGGCTTATCAGTAGATAGTTTAGGATAGAAAGTAAAGGTTCAAGCATGCTCAAAATCTAAACCTAAGTTTCCAAAGAGAATGACTCAAATCTGTTTCAATTTCTGAGTCAAAAAATATGTAAATCTGGTTCCAATTAGCTAAAAATCTGAACCAGTTGACAAAGGAAAGACAACTCAAAACAAAATTCCAAAACAGAGCTGTAAAAAAGCTGAAAGAAATGCATTGAAATTCAGATCTTAAACCTTTCATTTTGATTTAAATTTATGCAAAATAAGATCTATGTGCAACTTGTTTTTTATGACATAGATTAGTAGCAAGTTAGACTGTTTAATCTTGACTTGTATGCTTTTGAATTTCTGTTGTAGAATTTAGAGAATAAAAATTTGTTGGACAATTTAATCCCAACAAATAGTAGATCAGGTAGAGAATCATATGGGCTCAACTGTTTAAACTGAGTCCATGAAAAAATAAGGAGTAGAGATAGATTAGATTTCCTGCTTTCAAAAGAATAAAATGTTGTAAAAGAGTTTGCCAATCCAAGTGCACTCTAATGAAGAAAAAATGTCAGATTAGTAGGATTGGGTAGGTAGAAAGCTTGTTGATGAAATATCCATTGTTTTTATGGCTGCTAACCTGATTTCAGACCAAAAGAAGATCATCCAAGGAAAGACAGGCAGCCCAATGGATAAGGCACTGATCAGCCTCCCAGAGAATGCAAGTCTGAAATTCTTGATGCCTTCAAGAAGGCACCATCCCCAAGTGGAGCCATTGTTAGCCACCTCTAAAATTTGTTATACCAAATGCTGGCTAAATCATTTTTGGAGCCTTCAAGAAACAAGTTTTATTTCTAAAAAATGTTATCTCTTGAAGACTCTTGAAAGCCTCATGCCTCTGTACGAATCTTCATTGCTGTTCCCATTTTATACTCATAAATTCTGTTGATTTCATGAGAAAAGACTACTGCAAAATCATCATTTTTCCCCTCCTTCCACTTCAAAAACTAACCTCATTTTTACCCCTTTATTTTCCATAAAAAATCCTTCATTTTCATATTTTTCCCCTTTTCCCTCCCTCAAAACCCCTTTGATAAGGTTTAAGACTCTTTCTTTGCCCTATCGAAACCCTCACAACCATTGAAAAACTTGAAAAATTTCACAAAAAACACATTTTTGAATTACAGACTTAAGCCCCCTTGGGCTAAGTTTTAAGCCGCTTCCCCTCCACGTGCCCGCACCCTAGAACCAGGTGCTAGACCCACAAAATGCTTATAGCATCGCAAAATCTGAGCACATAAGTCTATTTGCCGTGTTTAAAACTCTGATGCCGATTAGCCCCGTATATTATAGCCCTCGATCATATTGCTTTCCATATAGACCAAGGCCTTGTAGTCCGCCACCTATCCACTTCGTATATATAAAACCATCCCGACATATGAAACCTTTTTTTATATTAATTTTTGTGTTTTTTGCAGGGTTTGAAAAGGTTTCTACCGGTGCAAATCTTGATTCGCTCCCCACTGTCGATCTGATCTACAGATCAACGACCCACAAATCAATCGCCCCTGTGGTCCCCACGGTCGATCATTGTACAAAATTGGAGCAGTTTTGATCGCACCGCCTTTGAAAGGAAAGTTGTTTTCCCCATTTGGTCATGATCAATGCCACAGGCCGACACATGGCCGTGAGCAGTTTGAATATACCGCCCTCCCTGGGCATTAAATATCAACTGTGAGCACAATGCGATATTGGCGTATGATGTCCGATCTGAGGCCAGCTCATCAGACGATGATCGCGCTCAAAAGAAGCTTAAGGGATAGGTTAAGGCACGATGCATTTATCAAAGCATCTCCAACGTCGATCTGATCTGCAGATCGATGGCCCACAATCAGTTGCCCTGGTCCCCATAACCACGACAGCAGTCAGCGGTCCCACAGAACCGGTGGTCCCAAACACCTAGTCAGCATCCACGTGGCATCAACGGATTGGAGCAGGTCTTCATTAGTTCCTCGCACAGTCAGCAAATCCAGACCTGGGGAGCTTTATAAAGCAAATTTGAAAGAAATTTCGGGTCACACTCACCCGGATGTCAGCAGGCCCCAAAAAAAACCCAGGAAACTTTTAGGGCAGATTTCATAAAAATTTCGAGCCATAAACACCCTAATGTCAGCGGACTCCTTTTGTGACCCGAAATGGTTATGCAACTTGGTTTTATCAAAATTTTGAACTCCAGGTATGTTATTTGAATAAACGATGATTATATGGTTTTTCCATTATATACCGAAGAAAGGCCGAAGGCTGGGGTTTTAATTTTCGCGCCTTCGATTCTTTAAAAGAAATCCATCCATGGGTTCAAATTTCCGCGCCTCATTAATGCTCCAAAGGCACTAATGCCTCACAATCCCTGCGCAGCACTGCACACCAAAAAAACACAGTAAATCAATCACAAATCGAAGAGTATCAGTGTTGAAGACAGAAGGCACCACAATGGAAGATTAAAGACAGATCTAGGGAGATTACGGCTAAGATTGATTATCAAAAGCCTAATCCTCCCAATTAAGACACAGTTAAAAGGAAATCAAAGTGTTTATCGGACATCATGGCCTTCACTGCCACATCTGAGGCAAATTGATTCCTCCCAGCTACCACAGTGCCACCTGTGCCTCAAAGAATTCAACAGAGGCCGAAGTTATTGATAAAGATTAGATATTTGCCTCAGCACAGCCAGCGAGTTAATTCTGCAAATAAACTTAATGATAGAATATCATCAGAGTTACTTCAACATAACAGAGAGCCTCAAAAGTCAAAAAGAGCTCCCACTGAGCTTAAATATTAATGTAAATTATTTAATATAGAGGACACCTATGTAAGCTTCTTCATCGAGCCCCCCAAAGGCCGAGAAGCCATTAAGTCTGTATTAATTATCTTTGGAGATCTTTTATCAGATTTCACCTCCTCATTCTTCTATAAATACTATTGGAGAAGATGAGAGAGGGGTTGGTGCTTGGTTGGTTTATCACTAGTTGTAATACTGAAACTATCTGAAATAATACATAGTCTGTTGAAGTTGAAGAAGAAATTGAAGTCTTGGAAGCCTTGATGATGTTGTTGCATGCTTGTTCCTGAGAAGGCTCTATCGTTGGATCCATGAGCTTGGTTGTTGGTGAAGTATTTTGAATTGTTTAATGTTTTCTCCTATTTTCATTCTGTTCCATAATTTCTTACTACAGTAGGTTAAAATTTTTAGGCTGAGAAATGACTCCTAGAAGCACCTTAGACCTGTTCATCCTCCACTGTTTCATGTTTTCTTCTGCTGAGGTATTTTAGAGTCTTTAATCTCTCTCTTTAGTCCTCATGCTTGTTTATTTCTATGATAGTTCGAATAAGTTGGTTTTAGCATGATTTATGGTTCTCCCTGCTTGTCTTCTGCCACTTAAAGGCTATTATTGAAGTCTCCCTTTTAGTTCCCAAATCCACCTCAGGCTTAAAAAAGGCAGAAGAAGGACAACACCAAACCACGCTCAGCCTTGTAGCTAGCCCTACGAGGACAGGAGAGGGCTCTCTCCGGGTCAATCTCAATGAAAATATTCAAAGGGGCTTGAGATGACGAAAACAATAACTGATATTAGGCTAGATAAAAAAATAGGAGGGCTTGATTTTTATTTTTAGGTGTTTTTGTTGGAAAAAGAGAAACAATTTTTGGGCTTGGGGATGAGGCCAGATTTTTGCAGAGTTCAAGTTGGGGCAGGGTAGGCGATGAATTTGATGTCTTAGATTCAATGGATGGATATAAAAGACTGCTGAGGAGCTGAAGAGGGAAAGAGAGTGCAAGGATCCTCTTCAAACTGATGAAAAACACGTAAAACTAAACACAAGTCTAAGGCAAAGCACCAACAAATCAATGATTTCTACCTCAATTACTCATTTGTTTAATTCAGAAGCATAGAGAAGGGAAATGGCATACATATAAAATTAATGAAACTTAAAATAACATGAGAAGAACATCATCAAAACTCAGAAGCCACAAGGATCCCAACAAGTGCTGCAAAACTCTGGTCTTTCCTTTGCCAAAAACTGAAAAATGGATGTACAATGAGGTGCCAAACTTTTCCCAAGTATCCAACCCTGAAAATGTCTCAGAAAATACAATATATAGACCATCCTAACCCCTTCCCATTCCTCTAGGGGTCGAGCTCATCCTTCTAGGAGCTGTTTCAACCAATTCTAAACATGGAGCTAAAATCTAGGCAGCCAAACAACTTGCCTCTATATGCTAGGAAACTGATCCATTCACTTAATTTTCACTTTTTAGTGAATGAATCCTCTAGAAAAAGTAAAGACATGCCAAATTTACATCATAGTCGTCAAATTATATCATGGTAGGTCAATCATCACATGAAAAAGTAAAACTAGACAAAACTGGGCGAATTTCTGAGTTGAAGAGTGAAAATGAGGCAAAATTTCTTTATGCGCCGTGCTCAATTTCTCTATGCATCGCGCCACTTTGGAGGTGATTTTTTGGCACTTCCCAAATTCCAAATTGAGCTCATGATAGCTCGTTGTAAATCCCTGGATGTCTTCTATCCAACTCAAGTGGAATTTTTCAATTTGGATGTCATTTGCCCCTCCAAAATTGCAATCTCCCAAGACTGGTTCCTGTTGGTGCAAAAAGTGGCAGAAAGGCCATTTTTGGAGTGTTTTTGGCCCTTTAGGCAGTTCAGAATTTGATGAAATGTTTCGGCCATTCCTAAACATACATAATTTATCATGACAAACCCAAAAATGCAAATTTTTCCTCCATAAGATGTCCCAAACGTAAGCACGCGTCGGGTGGCGCGACGCGTCGGGCGGAAAAACCTGTTTTGCAACCAAAATTTTCAAAATGAAAAAATCTTCTCCAAATTTTCCGAAATTTGGAGTGGAGGTCTCCCATCATGCCTCATGCTCAGCCAAGGAATCTTCGGCCAAGATTCGGAGTGGATCCAGCCTTTTCCGACGTTTTAGTGCTTTTCTCAGCGTTGCCTTCAGGATCTTCATCTTTGCTCTGCAAACATGTGTGCGGGCCCAATAGTGGTTTTTCATATGTATAAGAATTTCTTTGTCCCTATTGGCCTTCGCCAAGAGCTTCTCCAGATGAATGTTGACGTGCATAAGGCAAGTCTCTCGCTCAAATGGTGTCATGTCACCTGGTCTCTTCCGAGCCAATTCACGGTCTTCACGGATTTGCTGCAACTCTATAAGTGTGTGCTGATCCTCCAGTTGTTTATTACGCTGCTCCAAGTAATCTATAACCCACTGAGCTCTCTGAAACTTCACGGTCAAAGTATCAATCTCAACCTTTTGTTCCTGGATGATTTCTTTCAGCTTTTAGCTAGGAGAGCTCGCATCAACATCGATCAAAATAAAATTAGTATCTTGGCCTCCCAAGGGGCCCTCATCGTGCATAGGATTCTTGCCTCTTGTCTTGTACCTATGCTGATGTAGAAGGCGAGACCCCTTCCACGTCGTGTTGAGATAGTACTCGCGCTGCTGATGAAGATAACGAGACCCCTTCCACCCTTGGTGGAGATAGTACCCGTCGTGCTGCTGCAAATAAGGCTCTGTGGCCTCTCTGATATGTCACACACACTGGAGCACTAATAGGCTCAGTATCAGGAACCTCAAACTGATGTGAAGGCTTTGCCTCATCATGAACAATCTCAGGAGGAAGCTGGGGGGCTGCAAAGAAGTCACGAGAAATGAACTCATCCCATGTGATGCCCTGCAAACCAAGTTGATGTACCACAATGATCTTGATGTGCGCGTAATGATAAATGCTGTTATGTTGCTATTCCAGAGTCTTCTTCTGCACGAGGGTAGTCATCTGCTCTATGTTTCGACACATGAAGTATGGAATGTTCATCATTCGCACTCTCATGAAATGCATCAAAAGTCTGATATGATAGGCATAAAGGCGCGAGAATCTACCCTCGCAGCTGAAGTATCTAATGATGAGCTTCATTAATGGCGCATAGGACTCCTTCAGAAATCAGAACGGGAACACTCTGCTCAACTGCCTCAAATATCCAGGTTTGATGTAAGGCTCATAATATGCTCTATCTAGTTGTTGTCTCTTATTCCACTCCTCACCAATGTTCGGTATCCCGGTCGCATCAGAAATGGTCCCTGGTGTCAAAGTGAAGTTCACTCCAGCAAGATTTACATGACCATCACGCAAATGTAGGACAAATAAGTGAACCAACTTTGGATGGTGTTGAATCTGAGATATCATCTCGCAATACCGAAAACATGAATGTTGCTGAAAGCATGTCATTCCAAGCGGGCAGGCCTGCAATTGAGCCAAAGAAGTGGGCTCCTCCCGGACGTGCCTGCCACTCTTATGATACCTCCTCGGTACATTTAGCTCTGTGGTCGAATCACTGTCCTGCTCATATCCCTGCTCATATGATGAATTTGTCTCTGACATGGTGCTAAAAACAAGGTGTTTGACAAGTACATGCTGATATATGTATGGTGAAAACAATAATTTGGTGTATGCTTTGATGTCAAATGTGTCACATATATGATAAGGTGCTATGAAGAGGTATCACAGTGAGAAAAGGACTGTCAAATGAGATATAAGTGTGAGGACAGTCACTGTTTGGGGAAGTTAGGGATTTGGAGATTTATAAGTAATGGGAATGGGTGATAGTGATGGGGGGTAGTTTAGGAACAAAAGTTAATGCAATGGCAACATATAAGTGCAGTCAAAGACATAAAGGTAGCCCTTGAATCTTGTGGAAATTACGATTTTATCAATGAAGGGAAATGGTGACAAGTGATAGGGTTTGGGGATTCCAAAACATTGGGACAAAGGGTAGAGGGATATGGGACAATGGGTATAGGAGAAGGGATCGTGATATAATAGTGTGACAGTGATAGCAATGACAACAAAGATAACAATGACAAAAGCACAAATGACAATAGAATGAGAGTTTAAGCACCAACGTTTCAAGTTTTAACCACCTCTTTCAAATCCTAAGAGAAAATTTTGATAGGGATATAGGGTTATATTTTACCATTTCAATTCTTTGATGTCTTTGCTCCTAAACCACAACACCATAGCTAAAACTCATTAAACAGGCTTTGATAAACTTACTTGGTGAAATTTGAGCTTAAACAAATCAAATTTTCATAGCACGGGAGTGATTTGGCCTTTAGGGCTCTATGCGCCGCGCCCTTAGGAATTTGCACTACGTCTTTCGGCTCTATGCGTTGCGTCGCACCTATGCGCCACGCGCAACTTAACACACAGTCATCCTCTCTCAAAACACAGTTTGGTCTTCAACTTTCAAATTCGACTTTCTCCCTTGGATTTTCTGAATGCCTCTTGGTGCAAATGAATAAATAACTTTGAGAAATATCTTGAAAAGAGATGGTTTTGATTTTTTCTTCTCAAAACCCATTTTGTAATGTTTTTTTACCTTTGGCACTTTTTCATTTAATACAAATTCTGTGTTTTTGTTTCCTCATGACTTTCTGAGCTTCGAATGATGAAATTGGTTGATTTATTGCAGGGATGTTGGCATCGATCCTTGGCAAAGGATGACCAGAGTTTGCATGGTGAAGTACAACATGGTGAAAAGATACATTTTATTACAAAAAATAAATTCGAAAATTTCTTATTCAAAACAGAGTTTTGAACAAGAAATGTCCTTGAGCATGTTTGATGATAAAAATTTTGAACTGAAAACTTATGGAAAACCTCCTCATGGCCTGCGGGCATTATTTAACATCTCAGATGACTAAACCCTAGACTCAGAAACTAAATGACTCTTTTTGACCAAAATGGCATCTATTACTGCAAATGACTTGAAATGAACTTTGATGATTTTGGACAAATTTTGACCAACCCAGCAAGTACAAACATGAGGGAAACAAGAAAAAAACCAAACCCTTCCGTCAGTCAATGGCATGCCCCTAACGGAATGCAGATGAATGAGCGGAATGAGACACCTAAACAATGAAATGCAATAAGAGAAATGATCTCTGACGGAGGGCTGTAAAGACCGACTCTAACACTCCCTTTGAAGTATTTCTGTTTATAGTGAGCCAAGGAGGTCTGTTCTAATATTTCCCCTTGTCCTTGCTTAAACAGTTGTCTTAAAGGTCCTTGTAGTTGTAATCATAGATGTGTTAGGTGTTCCCTCTTCTATGACTGCAATTATCAGTGAATTTTTTATGTTTTCTAAGTCATTTGAAATAAAATCTTTGAGGAAATAGGGTGTTCCCCGAATCTTAGGTTTCATTTTAAAAGTTGTTTTGAAATAATTATTTTCTTAAAGGTATGATTTGTAGAATTCATGGTTAGCCCTGTCTATCAAATAGCTCTTTATTGTTCAAATTGTGTTTTCAAATTCCCATTGTTGAGAATTAAGCTTCTCTTTCCAAATCATTGATGTCCATCTCATTCCAAAAACCAAAGGATCTTGTGGCCAAGTTAGATTTTCCCTCTGATATCCCATATCCATGGATAAGTTTTTCATGACCTCTTTTTGACTCCATTTCTCAATGAAGCTACTACTTCCTCTTTCTACCTACCTTTCCTAGACCTTTCATATTCTGTTGTATCAATTCAACCAAACAAACAATCAAACACCTGCACTTAATAACTAGTCTAAAACCAATACTCTAAGCACACAAGATAAACCTTTGCAAACAAAATTTTGAGAGATCCCTCTTTGAGAACAGGAGGACTAGATCCTGTAACTCTAAATATTGGTTCTGATGTTGCCTTGTCTTTTGATTTTCCAAACTATCAAAACACGGGACACCAAAAGAGCAAAGGAAGAAGGGGGAAGAAGGTAAGAAATCAAAGGAAGATTCCTCCAAGGAAGCAGAAGGCAACAAGACACCTCCTCCAAAAATAAAGAAACAGACAGAGTTTTCACACATCGAGGTGCCTCAGATTACCCCTACAACAAGTATGCGCTTTACTTCTCGGAACTTGGCACCTTTGAGGAACGGGAAGATGAAGTCTTGGATTTGACAAGGCTAACTTATGACCATTTCACACACAAGATCAAGAAAGAGAAGAGGAGATATCTGGCACGGAACCCTGCCACACCTCTTGCAGCCACAATAGAAAAGGACATTGTCTTGGATACAAGGACCAATCCAATAATGATCGCATCAGCAGGAACCGCCTTTGTAGCGTCCACAGAGGAAAACGTCAGCAGAATGAGCAGAGAGATTCTCTCTCTACAAAACAGGATGCAAACTTCAGAGCAAAGAGTAGCTTAGGTTGAACATGATAAGAAGGGTCCGGTGGAAGAAGATCATAGGCTACAGTTCACAAGCACCTGAGCCAAAGATTTTCCACTCACTATTGAAAGTGAGTTAGGCACTTTAGAAGTCACTATGAAACTGGTATACGAAGAGATGTTCACAATAAAACAGACAATCGCTCCATTACTGAAAGCACAAGTGGAGACCAAACAAAGGACTGCACAACTAAAGGAGGCCTCCACCGCTTTGGACAATATGCTAGAATGGTCAAGCATATACCCATAGGCTCCTGACACTTTACCCAGGAAGGACTGGGTTTTCACACAGAATGATAAGGTTCAGATTCGAATGAAGATACAGTCCAAAGACAAGCTTGTCAAGGATTTGGAAAAGGTAATGTCTACATACAAGCACTTGATCAGCGGGATCGACTCAATGGCAGAAACTCACCGCATCCCTTCTCTGGGTATGATGGACACTGAGAAAACAAGAGAAGAAGTTGCTCAGGACATTCAAACATTCCTGCAACCCATGAGACAAGCAGCTGCCTCTCAGGATCTCCCTGTCTCATAGGAAAATCTCATACAATTCATCGTTACTCCGGTTCAAATCTACACCAAACTGGTTTCATTATCAAATCAAATTGCAGCGAAAAGGCACACCTTGATCCCAAACGCTCTTGAGTGCTTCCATAGACTGAAAAAAGAAAATCCCCAGGTAACTCTGGTTGCTGTAGATTACCTAGCATGGAAAAAGTACCTCAAGGATCAGCTACAAGTAGACGTACCAGACCTCGCAATCACACAGTTGCTTCCTTGACCAAGCAAAAGGCACAGGTCGCAGGTTGCAACAGGAGGAAAGTCGTAGGTCGCAGGTCGCAACAGGAGGAAATTCATAGGTCACAAAAACCAGAGGGTCACAAGTCGCATCAGGACTTGAGGTCGCATGTCGCAAATGTCCCTCAGGTCGTAGAGTATGTCAACAGTCAGGAATGCGAAAAGTCAGGGACACCCAAAGGTTGATTTGGTTCTATAAATACTCCCTCTGGGGAATTGTAAAGGATCTTTCTTTTGGGACTCCAAAGGACCAAAGATAATTTTATAGCATTGAATACACCTTTATGAGAAGGAATATAAACAAATGTTTTAATTCCACTCTTGGATCTGATGAGGAATAATGTGTTAACACTATGAATATTTTTTTTCTCGTGTATCTAATATATTTTTATGATTAACTAACCTGTGTTTTCTTCTTATATCATTTATACATTTTAGCTCACTTAATGTGTTAATGATATCAAGTTATTGAATTAGGAGATGTTAGAAACTTCGTTATTAACATTTATCTTATCTTTGAGAACGCTTAAGGAAGTGAAGGGTGCTTCAACCATAAAGAACTTTTTCTTCTGTGGTTTGAACAACTCCCACAAGCATGACCCTAATGATGTGTTTCTAACAACATTTACTTTGGCTACATGTTTTAACTCATCTTGCTATTTGTAGTGTTTTATGTTCAATGAGATTCATCAACCATTTGTCTTGTATTATCCGAATAATAGTGTGTTCATAAGTCTGTAGGGCTCGTTTTGTAGAAATTATTTAACGTATGTGTTATATGTCCAAGATTCTCCTGATCTCACACTATTTTAACTTCATGCAAAATACAGAATCTATTCCACCATTGATCATTTGCGGAAATTAAATCAATATTGAAATGCACACATGAAACAATAAAAATTCATACATATTAACACAGTTCTTTAACAGGAAAGCCTGAAGCTGAAAACCCCAACTATATGTATATAATATATGTCATAGAGTTCATGTAACAATCCTCATACAAAGTTGATCATATCAAGCTCTCAGTACAATACAATCGCTACACATTAATGAGGCCCAATCTTGCAAATCCATGTACCAATCTTTGCCACCTACTAGCTTGCCTCTACCGCGCAATCCATGCTAAGGAATGGCTCTGAATGAGTTTGAATTACCCCGGCCTTGCTCACACAATCTTCATTGGCATCTCCACTAAGTGCTGGATGCAATCAATGCATCACTATAGTCACAACTGATAGTCCATCTTGCCCTTTCACCTATCTCTCCACTGGTCTCCACTGAAACTGCCATGCATTGTAGTTAACTGATGTATTCTTCAGTTGATTAATGAGTTATTATTTATGAATTAATTAACTAATTAATTCACTCCACTCTCACTAGTGTATCGTCCGGTTAGACTAGATACAACTGAAAACTCAATGCAGGTCTAAGCCGGGTTAAGCGCCTGACTCCATGAACTACTCTTCCAACTCTATCATAACTTTGCCACTTCAGTTCTTACTGAGTCCTCCATGCATGAACTCCAGTAAACCCTTAGGAATTGCGTAATTCCTTCAGCCCATTGATTTGAAAAATATGTTCACTGAAATAAAGTGCTCCAAGAGAATAAGTTGTTGTTTAGAGTCTGATTATTATTAAGAGCTAATAATAATCGACATGCATCTATGTTTAGATCGACGACCTATAAATAGAATTCGCCCAATATTCTAAAAATATAATTTCATCTATTTTTCACATTTGACCAACCATCTACAAATAACCTCATGCTACATATAGAGTATGCTCACCATGTCTAAAAATAGACATACACCTAAAAATAGCTTGTGTGGGCCCCACCTAGTTTAGGTGATTATTTTCCAACTAGGATCAAGGATGATGTTTCAGGATGCCTCCTTCATTGTTTCTTGTTGCAAACTTCAACAATCCCTCTCAACAAGAAAGGACTGTCTTTGCATGCGACATGCAACTCCATGCATTCGCCCTGCAACCTTTGCAAGTGCCCTAAAACTCCATGCATTTGCTCTGCAACTCTTGTTGCAACACTTTCGAAACTGAAAGGCTCCAAACAACTCAATCAGTCTAATGCATCTATCATCAAAGTCTTCGACTTCTTCTGGTACCAACTACACATGTCTTCAAGAACCACTGTGTTGTTGAACTCTGCACTGGCTATCAACTCTGAACCGCGCTCTAGTATCTGACACTATCACTTTGATCTACCTGCATCAATCCAAATGATCATGCTACTGCTACTCTATGGGCACCTCGTAGCCAGGTTCAATTCATGAGATCCACACCATCTCCATGAATCCTGCCTAGAAATCTCCTCTTAGGATTACTCATGCATGTCGCCCCACCTCTCACCTGGTGGTATGGCTGCATGCACTCCCTCTGCCCATCTGACATGAAATTTATTTGCATGAGTGGTTGATCCCACTCCATGATCCTCATCTTGTGGATGATCCACATCCCAAGGTTCACTCTTACCTGCATGCAAATCCAGCTCCCTCTTAAGCTTCAATTGCATGGCTTTCTCACACTTCCCAATAGTAGGAAGCTCCGTAGAAATCCCATCTACTTCAAGTCTGTAGAGATTATTAGCTCGAACCCCAACCTTCTTGACTTGTCCTGTTGCTTTGTAATGAAGGAAAAATTTTCCTTCACTAAAGACAACATCATAGCCTTTATCCTCTAACATTGCGATTGGGATTAAATTCTTCTTTAAACCTGGAACATGCACAACATCTCGTAAAAGAATGAGTTTACCTGACTCCATCTGAAAGGTAATGGTACCAATGCCGGTCACATTGTATCATCCATTTTATCCCAACTCAACATGCAACTGGAGATCTTTCTGCACCAATTCACTGAAAAGGTTCACATATCCCGTCATATGAAAGGAAGCACCACTATCAAAGTACCACCCCGATCCCAATGCACTAGACACCATGAATGCAATCAATGTGAAGTCAAGCTCAAATTGCGTGGCAAGAACCTCACCAGCTATAGCTCCAACATCCATCTTGTTCTTCTTCTTATGTGGACAAGTAGTGGCGAAATGCCCATGTTCGTGACAGTGAAAACACTTCACTTTGGACATGTCACGCTCTTTTCCATCTTCACCGGCCTTAGACATAGAATGGAATTTCTTCCCCTTCTTCTTCTTTGCCTTGGCAACCAAAGCACAATCCTCTTCATCATCATTCTTCGATGAAGATCCATCCCTGGTACCTCGCCTTATCTCCTCCTGCACAAGATCCGACCAAAGTCGTTCCCATCCTGGAAATTTCTCTCGTCCATTGACAGAGTCTTTGTAGCTATGCCAACTCTTCAGAAGCCCTAGGAGAGCCAAGCTCACCAAGTCTTCTTCATCAAAAGTAACCCCTACACTTTCCAGCTCATCCTTTTAGTGGACAAAATTCGTGAGGTATTTTGGTATACTGTCGCCTTTATCCATTTTTATTTTCCTGAGCTTGTCTTTAAGCGCCAACTTCCTCTGGTCACTTCTGCTTTGGAACAAGTCTATCAAAGCCTTCCAAATTAGGAATGGAGTGGATTTCCCATGAAGGATGGACACAATGTGGTACTTCACACCTTCCAACAGAATCCTTCTACGCTTTGCTACCTTCTTTTGCCATGTGTCAAGCGCGGCAACATCGCTAGATCCCGGCTTAGGAACATTGCTATCAATGAACTCCTTTAGCCCATTATCATCTAGCACCGCCTCCATCCTGTCCTTCCATGTTATTTAATTAGAGCTCCCATTAAGGGCATACTCCAATCGCAAACCGTTGAAAGAAATTTCAATGAATGCTCAACTTCGACACCAAGAAAACACTGTAGCAAATTCGAATTCAACCAACACAAAACTCAACTGCTTCAATAATTGCAATCTCCTCCGATGATCAACTGCTCTGATACCATGTAGAAATTATATAAATTATGTTTTATATGTCCAATATTCTCTTGATCTCACACTATTTTAACTTCATGCAAAATACAGAATCTATTCCACCATTGATCATTTGCGGAAATTAAATCAAGATTGCAATGCACACATGAAACAATAACAATTCACACATATTAACACAGTTGTTTAATGGGAAAGCCTGAAGCTAAAAACCCCAAATATTTGTATATAATATATGTCATAGATATCATGTAACAATCCTCATCCAAAGCTGATCATACCAAGCTCTCAGTACAATACAATCGCTACACACTAATGAGGCCCGATCTTGCAAATCCATGCACCGATCTTTGCCACCTGCTAGCCCGCCTCTACTGCGCAATCCCTACTGAAGAATGGCTCTGAATGAGTTTGAATTACCCCAACCTTGCTCACGCAATCCTCATTGGCATCTCCACTAAGTGTTGGATGCAATCAATGCATCACTATAGACACAACTGATAGTCCATCTTGCCCTTTCCCCTATCTCTCCACTGGTATCCACTGAAACTGCCATGCACTGTAGTTAATTGATGTATTCTTCAGTTGATTAATGAGTTATTATTTATGAATTAATTAACTAATTAATTCACTCCACTCTCACTAATGTATCATTCATTTAGACTAGATACAACTAGCTCAACTGAGTCTAACTGAGTTAAACTGAATACAACTCCATGAACTACTCTTCCAACTCTATCATAAATTTGCCACTTTAGTTCTTACTGAGTCCCCCATGCATGAAATTCAATAAACCCTTAGGAGTTGCATAATTCCTTCATCCCACTAATTTGAAAAATCTGTTCACTGAAATAAAGTGCTCCAAGAGAATAAGTTGTTGTTTAGAGTCTGATTATTATTAAGAGCTAATAATAATCGACATGCATCTATTTTTAGATCGATGACCTATAAATAGACTTTGCCCAATATTCTAAAAATAAAATTTCATCTATTTTTCACATTTGACCAAACATCTACAAATAACCTCCTGCTACATATAGAATATGCTCACCATGTCTAAAAATAGACATACACCTAAAAATATCTTGTGTGGGCCCCACCTACTTTAGGTGATTATTTCCCAACTAGGATCAAGGATGATGTTTCAGAATGCCTCCTTCACTATTTCTTGTTGCAAACTTCAAAATGTTTGTGTCTGAGAAAAGGAATATTCAGCGGTAGCCAGATCCACACCCTAGATGAGATCCCTATTGCAAACGGTTTAGAGTCTAATCGGGAATTTTTACCGGGGAGATCCCTTATTGTTGGTCGAACATTTCTTCTCGTCAACAAATTTGGTGCTAGAAGGAGGGCCTGAATGGCAGGCTCCTGTTGGGCCGCTAATATTTCATTATTATTATCACTTTTTAATACCTATTCCATCCATTTATACTCTTCTTTATCATGTCATTTATCATAATTTATCACATAAATCCATTTTATAATTATTTATGCTCTTATGGATAAATAGTATTTATTCTCCTTTATTTTTAATAAATTGATGATTATTATGCATGATTTTATCAATGATGGTTTATTAATATATTTTGTAACAACACTCACCATTTTAGCCTCCAATATATTTTCAAGATTGCAGATTTGATCTCCAGCTCATCATCAAATATTCCAACTCAGAAATTTGCTGGAATAAGAAGTGATAGTTTTGCGTTATACATTATGGGAAAATAGAGAAGAATCTGGAAAATAAAAAACATGGGTTTTGTCTAGAACGGACCGAATTAACTTTATGAAGAACGGTTTGCCAAAATTTGGCCCGTATTAAGAGAAATGGAAGGTTCTCTGAGGATGATTTTCCCAGATTCACTATTGCGGTTGTTTTCCAAATTATCTCAGTTGCAAATCCAAATTCGACTTGTTCTTGTTGAAAGATTGATGGAAATATATTTTCTTGCTGATCAATTGGTTGGGGACAATATAATATTGTTATGAGGGATCATATTTACTATTTAATTTATCCTCTTTCTGATTATAAAAGGAGAGCATGTATTATGTATTCGGGGGGGGGGAGAGATTTGAGATTTTTCCTGTTGTAATTCTCAGAATTGTTCATCGACTCTTGTTAATTAAAACAGAGAGCGACTGCTGTAAACGTTATTTATGTCTGATTAATACAAGAACGTGTTGTCATCCCATTTCTTAACTCTGGAGTAAATCCCAACAACGTTTGACTGGTGGTTAAGGGCCCGACCTTGGTGGATCGATCTGTTGTTTGTATCATTACCTTTCAGTTATCATTGTGTGACAGTTTGTGTTTTCTTTTATTACAATTTGCAAGTTAATTAGTTTATTGTTTAATTGTCTATTGATATCGGTGTGTTACATTGATGAATTGCATTGCTGTTCCGTTCTAACAAGAATCTTAATTCCTGTATCATTTATCTTGTTATGCTTTAACAGAGCTTCGCTGTTCAGCATTTGATGTTCCATTTCCGATTGCCGTTCATTTCCATTTGTTGTTCAGATTCATTAAGTTGCTGATTCAAATTCATTAGATAGAGATTGTTGTTCAATTCCAGATTTGCTATTCATTTCAATTCATTAGGTTACAGTCTGCAAAGAGTTTGGTTTTTCTTTTGAGAACTTGCCTAGTTTACTTTCATTAGCAGCCTTTAGTTCAATTTCTATTTCCTTTTAATTTCTTGAAGACAGGATTATCAAATGTAAAGAATATTGGTTCTTGCTACCTATGTTCTCAGATTGATTATCTTGTTCCCGTTTGATTTCAATTCCATCTGTTTCTAAATGAAAGAGTTATCATTACTGCATCCTTGACTGATGTTTGCTGAATGAATGGTTGAATTTTCGAGCATTTAATTTCATGTCATTGTAGTTAGATTTATTTTCCAAGCATCCGTTTACTCTTGTATTTAGAACACTATACTACATATTGCAAAGATTTACTCTTGAATTAAATTGCCGCCTCAGACTGAGTACACTCTTGAAATAAAAAATTGTACCTGGATTGATAATTAATGTGAGATAAATAGGAGTTAAAAAGACACCTTTTATACCTCAACATTTTGGTGCTGTTGCTGGGGAGAGTGTATGCCATTTAGAAAGAGTGGTGCATATTTGATTTTTTTTCTACTGGGGAAGAATTGGGTATTAAAAACGGAAGGTAAGAACCTACGTACCAAGCGAGGAACATACTCGTTCATTGGCCCGCTTCACAACAGAATTGAGTGAAATTTGAGGTAGGCATTGAAGTAGGAATTTTAGAGGTAGAATTTTTGAAAAAATCTTGTAATTCCATTCGAGTGGTGATGTAAGCACCACCCATTTCACTAACCAATTGACAAGAACATTTGAAGGAGGATCCTCAAAGAAACACATGAAGAACATCTTCTATTATGGTAAGAAATGGCTCACATTGCAACTTTTGAATTCCCTATCAAAGATCTAGGAGGAGTGACACAAATGCACATAATTCCCCCATCTTCTCTACCAAATTTTCATGGTTTGACAAATGAAGATCCATATACATTCTTATTTGAGTTTGAATTATTTTGTAGAGGATATGATTATTGTACTAATGATCAAATATTGAAAGTGTTTCCTCTTACTCTAAAAGGAGCAACTCTCCGATGGTTCATGAACCTAGGTGGGAACTGCATCCAAACATGGGAGGACATGAAGAACATATTCTTGAAAAAGTACCAAGAATATTGCAAATCGAATGAAGATATTTTCGGTATGATACAAGGGGAAGATGAAAGCTTGGAGGACTATGTAGAGCGATTTCAATATAACCTTCAAAAATCAAATCATAAGCATTTGGAAAAAGAGATATTGAAAACACTCATTCTTAAAGGAATCAAAGATGAATTTTTAGAAATCTTAAATCTGATAGAAAAGGTGATGTTTTTTAGTTATTATGAGGATGTTTGTGAATTGTGCATAAGGTATTCAAGAGGAATTTCCAAGGCTGGTAAGAATTCTAGAGAAGTTTCTTCTTTCTTTTCCAAATTTAATACAAGAACAAGAGACATAAGGGTTGAAATCAATGTTTTATTTGAAAATTTTAAATATGATTTCATTAGCTCTCTAAATTCACAATTGAATGTTTTGCAGGTTCAGAAAAATCAAGAATGCGATGAAGTGTTTTTCCCTCATTATCGAAAGGAGCATCCCATAGATAGTTGTTCTTCATTATCTAGGATGGAAGTAGCATATCAAAGAGATGGGGAAGCTGCAACAAGGTCAAAACCATGGAAATCGTGGCCTACAGGTATGGTTTAAAACACTACCTCTCCATTCTCTTACTTTCATAATCCATTATGGAATACTCATATGTTAGGGCAGCCATGCCAATCTCAATATAACCACCACCAATATTGTCTACAAGTTTGACACGGTTCATATTATAATTGCATGACTACTCTCCCTCATCTTGTAGCATAAACACATCTTCCAGCTCTTCCACAACATCTTGCTTGCCCATCAAAATCATCCATTTAACCCAATCAACTACATCATCAAAATGCTCCATTCCTTACACAATTTCTTGCTCAACTCATTCCACACTCTCACCATAATAAACAAGTACAACATGCTTACAGTGATGAATTGCAAAATTTATGCACCCTTCCCACCCATTCTATCTCATATGCACCATTGGAGAAAACTTGTACTGAGATTTATAATGTATCAAATCCAAAAATTGTAGAGGTTATGAAAGAAAATGAGGTTCCTTCTAGCTTGCATCAACTAGCCATTTTAAACACTCAAAAAATTCATGATATGATGGCTATGGGAAATCAAGAAAGTAAGAGATACATTGAAGATTGGTTTCACTCCATTTGTTTGTAGCATCACTCCATGCTTCAACAATTTTTGGTACCATCTTTTCAAGGGAAGTTGGCTTCTCATAACCTAATTTTTATTAACATGCATTTTTCAAATTTGGGTATGTACATAATAGAAGCCTTATTTCTAAAATGGCTCCTCTAGAAGTACTCTTATGCGTAAGCATATTCAATTTTCAAAGAAGAGTAGGTTAGTGGAGAAAATAAATAAATAAGGAAATAAATAAACACATTTTTTTAATTTTATTTTTGTAAAAATAGTTGTTTTTGTTGCAACACGCTGTGGAAATGAACATCCGTGATAAATATTTTAATTTATTTGTGTATGTACATGAATTATATTGAAAATAAAAATTATACAAACACTCATATTCATTTTTATCACCAATATGGAAAAATTGCTTGAATATCATTTTTTTTTGCTTGTGGGCTTGATGAAAATTCTGAAAACAGAGTTGGGAAAATCATGTTTTGAGGGACCAAAAGTGAATATTTTTAAAAATTGTTTCCATCCTAAGTAGCCCTTGATGTCTACTTTCCAACCCAATTTGAATCACTGCATTTTGATTTGAAACGAAAAAGTTAAAACCAAAACATTGACAGGGCGTCTAGTAGGCAGCTCAAGAACATAGTTGGGACAATCAGATTTTGGAGGCCTAAATGACTATATTTTAAATTTTTTTTTATATGGTATATTCCTATATGAATCTAGTTTACAAAAAAAATTTAATCACTCAATTTCGATATCGTATGAGGAATTTATGACCAAAATACTGACTGCTTATCATAAATCAACACTCTTGAAACTTTGTTTTCTCGACTGTTCACTAGCGTATTTGACCCATCAATGCTTCTTGTATTCAAAAAATGTTTCTATTGGAGATCAATAAATGAATATAATTTAATTTCCAATTTGAATCGGTTCAATCTGCCATCAAATGAAAAATTTATGCTTGAAATTTGAACTATTGGTTTGAGCTGGAAAATCGAAAATGACTCTATTATGCAGGTTATTCTAAGAAAATTTAACATAACATTCCATGGAATTTTTAAAACCTATTTCTATTGGAGACATATCTCTAAATTTTCTTTCATTTGGCTTTGGAATCACTCAAATCAGACGAAAAACAAAGAATTTATAATTGAAACACTGCTAATTAGTATGGTCGACCACTGCTCTCCCGCAGGTGACAAATAAAATTTGTTTCATTTTTTCCTTGGATTTGTTACACAGAATAACTACTTGTTAGATTTTTTGCATAAATCTTGGATTAGGGGAGCCCGATCACCTCTCTTTCTCCATGATTTAATGTTTTATAGCAGGTAGACACTCATTTTTTCAGGTCTTAGGAGAACAAAGAAGGTCAATTTATGGACGAGCTATTCTTGAAAGAAATTTTAGTGAAACAAGGTCATTTCATCCAGATCATTACCTAACAGATTCATAACAGAAGAAATGAAGAATTGGTTTCCATTTGAAGATTCATGTCACTGCTGCCAAAACATTTTTCAAAAAGATCATTTTTTTTCCATTGATAGATTGATATTCCTTTTGGAAATAACATCATAGCTGTTGTAACTTAATAAAGTGTTGTTTTTTTCTGATTTATTTTATATTTTTGTGTTTCAGGTGTTGTTCCCTTCAAATCGTAGTTTCTTCTCCATTGTCAATTCAACATTAAGGACCCCACCATGCAAGTTTCAGTTATAGAAGGCAATTCTTCGGCAGCACCAATTCTGTAAAAAAATTACTTTTTCTTGAAACCTGTACATAAATTTGCCTTTCTGTTTGATTGGATTTGCTTAGATAATAGATTGTAGATTAGTTTTGTTCTTTCCTCTATTTTTTTCTTTTGTTGTTCCCTACAGCAATTTCTGCGTGCATTTTCTTTGATGTTCCCTATAGGGAACAACACTTTTTTATGTGCCTTTATTTTGCATGCTGTTCCTCTTAAGGAACAACAACCATCCCTCTTAAGGAACAACAATCTTGTGTGCTTATATTTTTTTGCTATTCCTCTTAAAGAACAACAACTGTGCCTCTTAAGAAACAATGCGTTTGTGTGTTTCTTTTTGCTATTCCTTTAAAAAAGAACAACATTTCCGTTGATTATTTTTGCTGTTATTTTCAAAAGGAACAACACTTTTGCCGCGTATTTTTGATGTTCCTTTCAAAAGGAACAACACTTTTGCCGCGTGTTTTTGTTGTTCCCTTCAAAAGGAACAACAATTTTGCCACGTGTTTTTGCTATTCCTTTCCGAAGGAACAACAATTTTTGCCACTTGTTTTTGCTGCAAAGGAACAACATTTTTTGCCGCCTATTTTTGCTGTTCCTTTTGAAAGGAATAAAATTTTTCCCGCTTGTTTTTGTTGTTCCTTTCAAAAGGAACAACATGTTTTTTTGGTGACTGTTTTTGCTGTCCGTTTTCAAAGGAACAACATTCCCGCAAATTGTTTTTGTTATTCCTTTCAAAAGGAACAACATTTTTGGAGATTGTTTTTGCTATTTCTCTTAAGGA
Source organism: Pinus albicaulis (assembly GCA_034641835.2). Lineage (NCBI taxonomy): Eukaryota > Viridiplantae > Streptophyta > Pinopsida > Pinales > Pinaceae > Pinus > Pinus albicaulis. Next base: position 121,951,753 of record CM076578.1, read on the forward strand.
ACAATAACTGTTCCATCTAAGGAACAACAACTGTTCCATCTAAGGAACAACTCTTTTTGAGTGCATTTTTCTTGTTTTAGAACAACATTTTGAGGATTTTTGTGAATTCTTCATGACTCTTTTAAAGGCAAACACACAATTTATGCAAGGACACAAAAACTAGAGGTTACTGGAATCAACAAATCAAGAGAAATTGTAATTTTTAAGAATTGTTTTGTAGTGATAAGAAAAGGAAATGACACAACCATCTATATCACTTTTCTGTCTTTATTTTCACTAAAATTAATATGATCGGTTATCTTTATCATATTGGTTCTTCCCTAGATCTTCATAACTCTCTTTGATTTTTATTTATTGAATAAGAGTAAGGGAATACTTTCTCTATTGAGATGTTCAGACTTCTTCCACCATCCCTACTCTTAAGGAGTGTTGAGCCATCCTCTATACATAAATAGGGAAGTGCTACATGAAAAAAGAAGAAAAAAAATCTCTATATGATTACTAAAAATTCTATGATATGGCAAATGGAGGATAGGGGGTCTGATCAAGAGCCAATTTACCATGATCATAAGGGAGCAATGAAGTGGCATTCCCATTATGACCACCACACTAGGGATATGATCTAATGGAAAATTCAGAAAAATAAAAAGTCCTTGGAACATGAGGTCTCATCACGAGCCAGCCTACCCACGTTTCACTCCTTCCTGGTGAATGGCATTGTGATTCATCTGGTTCCCAAGCCAGCACAGTGGCCTCCATCATGACATCACACAACACTTCCCTAGGCATAAATAAAGGATAATGATTCCAAGGGTGAGAAAGCAACTTTGTTAAGGTAATAGACACCTATGGGCAACAGAGCTTTGCTGATGGTATTGGAGTCATATTTTTCACAAATCAATAGTACTGATAAACCTTTTTCTTATATTTTTATTTAATATCAAATGAGAGTATGCTCCTAAACCCTTTGTTCTTAACCTCTTATGCATGAAATTTATTTATAAATTGATCATAATGGTTTATGTGGATAATGGCCGCATAAGTATTTTTTTCACATCAGCTGTCATTTTCCCTTATTTTCGAATCATTACATAAACATTTCCATATCTACTCACGATTTCAAAATATGCATTGATTTCAGTAATGCGATAATTTGTTGATCATATCATAAGTATGTATGCCTTTCCATGCTACACAATTTTTGTGCAGTACGCTGCTCTTATATTTGCCGGTTGAGTGCGACCTATCATCTTTCAGGGGGGGAACAAATACCTTTTAAATATGCCTGCATGTGGGTCGAATCCCAATATTCATACTGCATTTCTACAGAAGTTTTTCTGATTGAAGTTTTGGCATACATCTTATCTGTTGCTCTTTAAAATTAACATTATGAATTCAAGAAAATTGCATGCAGAATCGTGATTTGTTTACAGGAGAACAACAAGTATGAGCGGGAAATTCCATTCGCAGCACGACCACACTATTGCAACTAATAGCAAAGGCTCGCGCAACTCATGAACACGCACAATTCTTCAGACATGATGTGCTTGCATGGCTTCCACCTTTTGCATCACTTTCAGTATCCTCTCAGCATACATCAACTTCAACAAAGGCCAGTCCCTAGATATCATTCCACATTTTTTTTGGAGGTAACACTTGAGGTAAAATAGCATAATTTTCTAATTTATTATGAATTTAGGAGAATTTCATGAAAATCCATTGAGCATTATTTATCATCATTCCTTCCACATCTTTACCGTTTCCCATTTTTCAGAGACATATCATCTTTCAGTTTGGGGGAGTGTTGCTTTCCTTCATTTATTTCTTATGACCATGTCAGTAATATTCGTTATCATCAATTGATATTCTTATTCATTCTCAACACCTCCTTTATTCCATGTTGTTTTACACCAAACATAGATTTCAACAAATTGTAGCAACCACCTCTCTTTGTTTTCTAGTATTGCATGAGGACATGCTAATTCTACAGTTTGGGGGTAGGGGGAGGAATTGATATACATGATAGATGTTTTCTACTTTCTTTCTCATTTAAGACATACAATTTCATTTTTATACAGTACAAAAATTGATTTGCATATATATTTAAAACTATGAACTGAATTCTTGTGATTTCTGGATAACAAAAAGGTATCATTAAAAGACACAAACCCAGATAATTTCACGCTAAATTAGTTCATAAAATTTCAAAAATTATGCACTATCACCTATAACCATTTTGTTTATATCTCATGATCCGTGCATCAAAACGATCTAATTTTTGAGAAAATGGTTAATGAAGTTTGTTGTTACTTATATCACATTTTTCTGCAACTTCATATACACTTAGTTGAACGTCAACCGTAAAATTTTTTATGCGTTCATCAAGATTGCTAAAATTGAATATTCATTATTTGAGGAAAAAATCATTTGTTCCATCCATTTCATGAGTTGAGATGAACAATTTTATTTTGCTTGGTTAACACATGGGTTTTGTCTTTGGGTTGCATGAGGACATGCAGTATATTGAGTTTGGGGGTGTGTTGGGCTGCTAATATGTCATTATTATTATCACTTTTTAATACCTATTCCATCCATTTCTACTCTTCTTTATCATGTCATTTATCATAATTTATCATATAAATCCATTTTATAATTATTTATGCTCTTATGGATAAATAATATTTCTTCTCCTTTATTTTTAATAAATTGATGATTATTATGCATGATTTTATCAACGATGGTTTATTAATATATTTTGTAACAACACTCACCATTTTAGCCTCCAAGATATTTTCAAGATTGCAGATTTGATCTCCAGCTCATCATCAAATATTCCAACTTAGAAATTCATTGGAATAAGAAGTGACAGTTTTGCATTGGACATTCTGGGAAAATGGAGAAGAATTTGGAAAATCCAAAACATGGGTTTTGTTGATAACGGACCAAATTAAATTCATTGAAGAACAATTTTCCCAAATTTGGCCCGTATTAAGAGAAATGGAAGGTTCTATGAGGACGATTTTCCTAGATTCACTGTTGCGGGCGTTTTCCAAATTATCTTAGCTGCAAATCCAAATTCGATTTGTTCCTGTTGAAAGATTGATGGAAATATATTTTCTTGCTGATCAATTGGTTGGGGACAGTATAATCTTGTTATGAGGGATCATATTTACTATTTAATTTCTCCTCTTTCTGATTATAAAAGGAGAGCATGTATTATGTATTCGGGGGAGACTTGAGATTTTTCCTGTTGTAATTCTCAGAATTGTTCATCTAATCTTGTTAATTAAAACAAAGAGTGACTACTGTAAACGTTATTTATGTCTGATTAATATAAGAACGTGTTGCTGTCCCATTTATTAACTCTGGAGTAAAGCCCAGTGTCGTTTCACTAGTGGTTAAGGGCCTGGCCTCGGTGGATTGATCTGCTGTTTGTATCATTACCTTTCAGTTATCATTGTGTGACAGTTTGTGTTTGATTTTATTACAGTTTGCAAGTTAATTAGTTCACTGTTTAATTTTCTATTGATATCGGTGTGTTACATTGACGAATTGAATTGCTGTCCCATTCTAACAAGAATCTTAATTCTTGTATCATTTATATTGTTATGCTTTAACAGAGCTTTGCTGTTCAACATTTGATGTTCCATTTCCGATTTCCATTCATTTCCATTTGCTGTTTAGATTCATTAAGTTGTTGATTCAAATTCATTAGATAGAGATTGCTGTTCAATTCTAGATTTGCTGTTCATTTCAATTCATTAGGTTACAGTCTGCAAAGAGTTTGGTTTTGCTTTTCATAACTTGCCTAGTTTACTTTCATTAGCGGCCTTTAGTTCAATTTCTATTTCCTTTTAATTGCTTGAAGACAAAATTATCAATTGTAAATAATATTGGTTATTGCTACCTATGTTCTCAGATTGATTATCTTGTTCCCGTTTGATTTCAATTCCATCAGTTTCTAACGGAAAGATTTATCATTACTGCATCCTTGACTGTTGTTTGCTGAATGAATGATTGAATTTTCAAGCATTTAAGTTCATGTAATTGTAGTTAGATTTCTTTTCCAAGCATCCATTTACTCTTGTATTTAGAACACTATACTACATATTGCAAAGCATTACTCTTGAATTAAATTGCTGCCTCAAACTGATTACACTCTTGAAATAAAAAATCGTACCTGGATTGATTATTAATGTGAGATAAATAGGAGTTAAAAAGACACCTTTTATACCTCAACAACTCCCAGCACACAAGTAACATCCCATTGCAAACCCCGCAAGGGGATATGTATGAAAATACTGGTCCTTCGCCTCCTGAAAATTCCCTAGGAGATGAAACCCCTTACTATGAGATCACCTCAGACCAGCTGAGGGCCCTGTGCCCGATTTCCCGTGATCTCATCAGAGGCTTGCAAAACATCCCAGCCACTGGTTCCCTGGTCAACCCTCGAACTCCCGTAGCTAACCAGACTCGCCAGGGATCCCTAGTCAATTCCCTACATGGGCTCATAGGTCTCATGATAGAAGATTATGCAAATGCAGTTGAGCATAATTCAGCAGAACCCCCTGACAATCCTCGAGGGATTGAAGGAGGTGGCCATGAAATCACTGAAACCTAACCTGACCAACCTTTGAATGATGACACTCAAGCAAATAACCAACCTGAAGGAGCAATCGGTAGGGGCTAGGGAGATAGAGGCCGTGGGCAAGGTTGAAATATGGGTCACCCTCACCACCACCGAAACCAAAACAGATTCCCTTTCCTTTATAATTGGAGAAACATCAGGAATACATGGAACCACAAGGGGAACCAAGACATGCACTTTCACCATGAGGGCGAGGCCTCTGGATCTGGCATGGGAAGTGAGTCCGAAAGTGAAATGCGACATATATACATACCACGCCACCAACAAGCTAGGTGTGTACAGCTGTTGGCTTTGATGGTGCAGTCTCCCCTATCTCTCCACGGTCCCCTCCATGACATGCCCCGACACCCTGAGAAGCACCTCCCTAAGTTTGACCCTGAGAAAGGTACACTGGTCGAAGATCACATAAGAAACTTCTACGTGGGTTTGCAAATGATGAGAGTGCAGTATGATGATGTAGCATGCCGAATTTTTCCTCATACTTTAGAAAATAAAGCTGCTACATGGTACCAGTCTCTCCCTGTTGCTTCAATTTCTTCCCGGGAGAAATTTCGCCATACTTTCCTCCAAAATTTTCCGGAAGACAAAAATCCTTCTATGCTCCTCACTGAAATTAGTACTTTGAAATGCCAGAAGAAGGAGAAAGTCAAAGACTTCAATTAGTGCCTCATTACTATATTGAACAAATTCCCTCCGAACATGGCCCTAGATGATTCCATTACCATTGAATACTACACAAGGGCTCTCCCTCGAGATATTGCCGTGTTTGTAAAACACAAAGCTAGAGCTACCCTAGCAGAAAATTACACCACTGCCCTTGTTATCGAAAATGACATTATATCTATAGGAGCCATTGACCATGATGGTCAGGACGATCCAAAGCCAGCCACGAAGAGAGCCCAATCCTCAATTCATAATTCTAGTGACAAAGACAAAGACCCTTTGGAATTCTAAAGTATCACAAAGTCTCTCAAGCTATTAACAAACGAAGTCTCCGATTTAGAGAGGAAAAAAAATGACTCTGCCTCAGGCACCAAAATGCAGAAACATTTCTTTAGAAAGAATAACCCCACTGTCAACCGGCCTTCATCAAACTCAAGTATTGGCCTCAACGTTGAAGAAATCGGCAAAGATAATTTCTGTTCTTTCCATCAAGCCTCCCACTCAGAGAAAAATTTCCCCCAGTGGATCAATAACTTGATCGCTGTGGTGAATCAACTTTTAGAAGACCATACCCCTGGGGATTTAGAGGAGGAGGCTATTTCAGATAACGAGGAAGCCTCTCCCCCGGATGAGGATATGGGTTCCGCTATCCTTGCCTTCGAGGTGGTTCATGGGGAAAGCCCCCCTTCCATGAATGAAATAAACTTGGTTGACGACCCTAAATCCAAAACCCCTTGAAACTATAGCTTAAGGAGTAAAGGCCCGATCTCGGAACAATCTTTCGAGGAGAAAATAAAAGCTTTCTTAGAAAAAATATTGCCGCCCAATAGAGAGAACCAAACTGCAACTCTAGAAAAATATAGCCCAACCAATACCTGAGCAAACCAAAAGGAGAGATCATCATCAGGTTCTCTGAAAGCCTTCGCGGAACCTATCTCGCACCCAGATTCCAGGTATAACATTATCGAATATATGAAGAAAACACGGGCCAACATTTCCCTCTATGAACTCGCTTGTATCGCGAATCAGCGAGATCTTATTCTCAAAGAATTTTCCAACCCATCAACGTCCAAACTAGTGAGTACCACATCTGCCCAAGCTGCTTCCAGCCCCTAGTCTATTGTGAATGCCGTTAATGAAAATTCCAGGGGATCCACCCCCCCTTTCCTCCTATCTTTCAATATCTTCAACTTCAATGTCCATAACTTCTTAGTCGATTGGTGCATCCAAAAATGTTATACCCTTGTGTGTATACAAGAAGCTAAATATCTGCCCCGAGAAAACTGATGCCAAGATTATTCAACTTGGTAGATCCTAGGTTCCCACCGTGGGGGAGTTGAATAACATCATTATCCGCTTATCCTCTGATCCTAGGGTGCATCAGTGCATAGACATAGTTATCATGGACATCCCTGAAGCCTATGGTCTTGTCTTGAGTAGAGACTGGTCTAGCAAACTGCAAGGATACTTCACCACTGACTGGTCCCACTTGTGGCTCCCATACAAGGGTAGGAACAATCAAATCCAGGTCGAGAGTGAACCTTACATGAAACACACGGTGATTGAACTAGACGCAACCAATGAACCCGTCAGTTTCGCACAAGAAGAACTCGATATGTGTTTCTTAGAATCTATCTTTGGGTTCTATCAAACCCCTCAGTCTCCGATCACCCAAGACATCTAGTCAGAACTTTTGTTGGTCACTGAAAACCACTCTGCCTCAACAAAAGAACCGCTAGAAGTCGCTGCCCCGAGTACGTCTCCCATGTGCTCGGATAGCCTTGTGAAATTAGAAGATGAAATTTGGACCTTGTACTACGACAGTTACAAGACCCATGATGGGGCCAATGCAGGCTGTATTCTGTTGGATCCTTGGAAGAACAAGTTTCTAATCTCCTGCCAGCTAGAGTTCTGGTGCACAAATAATATAGCCGAGTATGAAGCATTGATTCTCGGGCTTAAGAAAGCCATATATCTCAAAGTTAGTTGTTTAAAGGTAATTGGATATTCCAAGATTATCACACGTCAGGTACGTAACACCATCCATTGCTTGTCTCTACATTTGAAAGGTTACTAGCAAGAGGTATGGTGTTTAATTTATGATTTTGACGCTTTTGGTATTAAATATATACTTAGAATGCATAATGCAGCAACTGACACACTTTCCAATGCTGCTGCTAGGTTCACCCCACTTAGAGATGGATTTTCTATTGAAATTATTTACAAGCCTTCCGTACCAGACAATGTCACTAATCTGCGTGTTTTTAATGATGATCAGCAGGTACTAGATTTCATGCTCAATAAGGACATGTTTAAAGACGCATTTATAGAAGAAGAGGATCATGATCAGGCCTTGCTAAAGGAACAAGGGGATCGTAAGGGAAATACCATACCCAAAGGGATTGTGTTGCTCGAAAAGTTGTTTGATTTACAGAACCTTTTTTGAGGACCTCCCAACACAAAGGTGCAGAGTTCCACGTTAGCACAACAAAAAATAAACCTCGAGATGAAAAAGGAACCCAAATTTGTCAACCTCAGTAATGACTTCACCCCTCAGGAGAGGCAATCTTTCACTGAGTTATTCAAGAAATACCGAGATGTGTTTGCCTGGACATATGATGAGATGCAAACCTATGACACGCGAATCATTCAGCATGTGATACCCATGAAAGAAGGAGTGAAACCGTTCCAGCAGAAGCTGAGGAAAGTACACCCTACTTTAGAGCTGATGATCCAAAAGGAACTAAAGAAACTCTTGGATGCACGTATAATTTTCAAATTCCGACATTCAACTTGGGTGTCGAATTTGGTTCTCGTCTGTAAGAAATCTGGCGAAATCCGTTTATGCGTAGACTTCCGAAATTTGAATAGAGCTTCGACTAAGGAAAAATACCCAGTGCCACCTATGGAGCAGATCCTTCAAGTAGTATCAGGGTCAGAAATGTTCTCGTTATTAGATGGGTTTTCAGGTTACAAACAAGTAATAGTGGATGAGCCTGACCGGATGAAAAATACATTCAGAACTAAATGGGGGACATTCGCGTTCAGACACATGCTCTTTGGCTTGATCAATGCTGGGGAAACCTTCCAAAGAACCATGGAAATTGCTTTTTGGGGCCTAATGGGGCAAATCTTGGTAGTATACCTTGAAAACGTCACCGTATTTTCAAAGTGTAGGTGCGAAAATTTACATCACCTCATGCAGATTTTTGAAAGGTGCCAAAAATACGGGATCTCACTTAATCCAAATAAAAGCATTTTCACCGTCTCCGAAGGAAATCTGTTAGGAAAAATCATAACCTGAGACAGTATAGTAGTGGTTCCAGAACGTGCAAAATTCATCGCCCAGATTACTCCCCCAAGTGGCAAGAAGGCCATGCAGTCTTTCCTCGGAAAGATCAACTTCGTGCGAAAATTTATATCAGACTTTGCCCAAATAGTAAAACCTTTGCAAGGTATGATCAAGAAGAATGCAAAATTCAAATGGAATTCTCTCGAGAAGGAACCGTTCAACAACATCAAGCGGGCCATCGCAAAAGCACCTGCCCTTGATAGTCTGGATTTCAGCAAAGGCTTTATCTTGTATACCTTTGACTAAGATTCATCTCTCACGACCATCCTCACTCAGAAATATGGCAGCAACGATGAGCGACCTATATCATTCATGATCGTTGGATTGCAAGGTGTCGAGTTGAATTATCCATATATTGACAAGTAGGCTTACATGGTGTACAAGGCGGTCAAACACTTCAGGCCATATATTTTGAAAAATCATGTCACAGTATTTGTACCTCACCTAGCTGTTCGCTCACTTTTTGTACAGCAAGAGCTAGGCGAGAGATGAGGCAATTGGATGACGTGCCTTCAAGAGTATGCCCTAGAATTCAAGCCAACACACACTATAAAAGGCCAAGTACTATGTCGAATGGCCACGGAAGCTGCAGACTCGTAAGGCAATGAAGAGGAGAGTTGGGAACACGAAATCGACATGTATCAAACTGATAGTACACCCCGACAGAATACCTCCTCATGGTATGTTGATCTTCAACAGTATTTGAGCCACGGTATCATGGACCCCACTTTAACCACCCAGCATAATGTGCAATAAGACTGAAAGCTGCATCCTACCAACTAGTGCAAGGTAAGTTGTTCTGCAAGCACCATAAAGAAGTTCTGCTTCATTGTTTGGAACATGATGAGGTGCAGAAAGTCTTGATAGAACTTCACGATGGCCCAGCCAGTGGGAACTATGCAGGAGACACCACCGCTCACAAGATCATGCATGCCAGTTTCTATTGGCCTACTCTATTCAAAGATGCACATGCTTATGTTCGAAAATTCCTACAATGTCAAAAGTTCGCCAACAGGGAAATGCGGCCATCCGACCCATTGCAGTCTGTTGCGGTGGAAGAATATTTTAAGCACTGGGGACTTGACGTGATCGAGGAAATATTGCCGCACTCTTCCAAGCAACATAGATACATCCTCACAACTACAGACTACTTCACAAGGTGGGTTGAAGCAATACAGTTGCGTCAAATCAATGATCAAGAGGTAATAAATTTTATCTCTCAACACATCATGACTAGGTTTGGCGTTTCAACCTACCTTGTTTTTGATAACGCAACTTGTTTTTCATCGCTCAAATTATATGAATTTTCTCTAGAAAACAGTATAGTGCTCAAACACTCTGCCAAATATTATCCCCAATGAAATGGGTTAGCTAATTCAACCAATAAGAACCTCATCCGCATCATCAAAAAGACTTTGTTGTCCCAACAACAAAACTGGCATAATGCACTCCAATATGCCCTATGGGCTGATCAGGTCACACCCAAATCATCTTTGGGCACCTCCCCATTTTTCCTTATGTATGAAAAATAGGCTATTCTTCCTCCAAAATTGTCACTCCCAGCCCTTCAATTATATCAAGAGACTCATGGCACTCCTTGCCCTACCTTACAAGCCCGAATAGACACATTGTTGAAACTAGAGAAGGAAAGGCTAAAAACTCGGGAAAAATTCACCATCCACCAGAGTCGGATAAAGAGATGGTTCGATAAGAAGTCCGCCGGAAATAAGGCTTTTAAAATAGGCGACCTTGTCCTCAAATGGGATAAAGCCCACAAAGATAAAGGGAAACACTCCAAATTCCAGGCCCTGTGGAAACGTCCCTTCCAAATCAAAGAAAAGGTCGACTTCCACACTTACATGCTAAAAACCCCTGAAGGGAGGATTGAGGTCCTCCCAGTGAACGGGCATGACCTTAAACATTATTTCACCTGATAGCCCCCAGGGTCCGTCAACATACCCTGTACCATAGTTTTTTTCACTTTTCTTCTGCTATTTTTTTCGTTGGGTGTGTTTTCAATAAATCGCTTGTTTTAAGCAGGCTTTCAAATACCTCTTTTCCCTTTGGCACCTCAAGTTGAAGGAGAGATGTAGAAGTTACTCAATGGGCATACTGTGCCGGAATCTATGCTGGTGAAGAATCGCCCCTGGAATGTAAAAGTTGGCATGAGCTTGCCTGTGATAGGCACTCAATGGGGAAAACATGACCAAGTCCTAGGAACCAAGCGTAGGTTGCTTACCTAGTATGCTGGCCCAAGGGACTACTGTACAAAAGAAAGCTTCGGTGAAATCGATCACTAAACGGAAAGGGGATAGAGCAAACCTCAGGTGATGAAAGGATATCCAGGAAAACCCATAAGTCCTCATATATACCAGGAGCAACCCTCTTGCAAGAAAAATAAGTTGGGGTCCCTCATCCGCCCAGGCACTACTTTCCACCATCAAATAAGTTTCTTGAGCATAGTCAAATAAGTGCCTTGAGCACATTTAAATAAGTTCAATTAGCACATGAATAAAGGGTAAAGGATTGAGAAAGGATTCCTATGCAGAGAGGTGATATGACGACTCTGCCGAGGTACTGACCAACCTCGCTGGCAGCAGAGCAATGTCCGTGACTCTTAGGCAGTGAATCCGCTAGGACCACAAGGTTCGCTAGCAGCGGAGCAACATGATGAAGATGACATAACTATACTGGATCCTGGAAATCCTTGAAGTCACTCCAACCCTTTCCGTCCAGTTACTAGGAAAGAAAACACGGTGAACCAACACCTTGGGGCATGCAAACAGGTGGAGAACACACGTAAGGTCTGAAGATGAAAGTAGTGGGACCCATGGGGTGAAAGGAAAAACCTGCTAAGCTCACCCCCCACCCCGATCAAGATGAGGCACTGGCAGAGATCCTGGGTCCTACCAGTGAATTGCCATTTGTTGTAGTCGCTACAACACCCTCCGAAATTTTGCCCCTTTCAAATTTTTGAGCCCCTAATATTTTGGCAAAGATAGAGTCTAATCCAGGTCCACTCTTTTAAAGTGCCAAGTCACAAAGTCACAGAACTAATTAAAACCTAAGAATTGTGACCCTGCGAGCTTGTGACCCCCAGGTCAAGAAGTCACAAGGTCGCATGTAAGTCCAAAACCTAAGAATTGTGACTATGTGACCCTGTGGCCTTGGGACCCCCAGGTCACTAGGTCGCAAGGTCGCACATCTAATAAACCTGACCTAATTTGTGACCCAACGACCCTCATTAATTGAATGCACGTGTGACCCCTTTTTAAATAAAAGGGTCACGTGGGTTGCATTAAACCTGCGCGACAGACTAAGAAAATGCCTCTGAAGAGCCAACCGAAGTGCATTTTTTCCAGGTAAGTTGCCTAATCCTCCTACTGTTTCCTTTTTTGATTAATTGTTGTTGTTTTCCCCTTTTCCACTGGCTTATTTATCCCTGCCATGGCCCCATTCAAGTTCCCTGCTAGCCCTATTCAGGATTTACCTTTCTCCCTCATGACATATATCCTCTGTTCTTTTCTCTGAAGCCACTCTTCCCTAATGACGGTCTCAAACGCCTTTCCTAGCACTCCCAGGGAAAACATCAAGGCCCAAATGTGCTTTCTCTTTTTTTTATGAGCGTTATCTCGCCTTTTCCCTCCCCGAAAGCTTTAATCACCACGTAACCCATCAACAAAGCCTTGGCGTGACCCCGTGACTCTGCGACTGGGTGACCCTATGACCTCGCGACCTGGTCGCTAAGTCTCAAGGTCACCAAGTTTCCCATTGCCTAATGCCAACCCACCACACGACCTCACAACCTAGTGACCCAACGAACTAGTTGCGAAGTCGCCAAGTCGCGTTTCCTTTAGAATTCACATCGACGTGACCTAGCAACCCAGCGACCTGGTCACAGGTGCACAAGTCAAGTTTCTTTGAAAGTTTGAATCAGCGTGACTTAGCGACCCAACGACCTAGTCACAAGGTCTCCAAGTCACAGGTCTACCCATTTCCCTGAATAGTAGTTAAGCAGAAGTAGTAGCATCCTAGGTATCTATAATTATGTCATCCATCTTATCGTAGTATTGTTTCATGAATATGCAAGGGAATATCAAAGCCGAGCTCGAGTGTGTGTCCATCTCTTCGGCCTCAAGAGATATGGGGCCCTCGGTAGTGCGAAAAAGAGGCAAGAGTCCTGAGGTAGAAATTTCAGAAGAAGGGATGTCTCCTTCCCCTCCTCCTATCTATGGAGACATCGCTTGTGTGTTCGAGAAAGGAGATAGCATGAGTAGGTATCAGATATACCAAGAGTTCACGAAGCCTGAGTTTCCAGAAGACCTCCCAGATCGACAGGTGTATGTTTATGTCAAGAGGTCTAAACTGCACTACGTAGGGTCCCATCTTCCCATTTTTCCATGCACAGAGATGATCGAATGGATCTTGCAAAAGGTCGACTCCAGAATATGGGTCATTCGAGATCATGCAGGAAATTCATTTGCAAATCTAAAAGGGTAGGATGCGGAGGTTTACTATGCACTCCCCACCTGTGAAAAAACTTTCAACACTGAATGGGCTAATACTCATGCAGTTCCCATACCCAAGACCTTAAGGGGATGTTGGGAGGACCCGGAAAAGTTCAAATTCAGGAAGGATCAAGAATATAAAACAACGGGCCTCAAGAAAGTATATAAGTTGGTGGCAGCAATGTTATGCAGGATGTATGGCCGACAAGATGCCACCACCTTCAATGGTACTTGGGTTTCCCTCATGTACATGTTACCACATATGGCACCCGCTTCAACTGGGCCAGCCTAATAGTAGCAGCCATAAGGTTAAACATATCATCAGCGCAAGCACCCGATGAAGGGTGTGCATCCAAATTCTATATGGCCTCCTATCTGTTGGACGCAGTATGCGTGAGATGTAAATTTACCGAATGTTCTCATAACTAGGATGCAGAGCGTGGTAGGCCAATCCACAAAGAGTTGCAGGTATTCTGGGCCTGTAAGTACAAGAAAGACATAGAATCAATCTCACATAACTTCATCCCCATGCTCTACGAAAAAATATTTAGGAAAGATTGCCTTTGCATGTCTAGCTGAGCCATGGAGACAATAACCCAAGTAGCTAGCTGGTTTCCCATTAAAGATAGTACTTTTATCAGGGTTTTTGGTTCATACAAGGCACCCCATGCACTACCTCACTTCATCCCTGATAAGTTTCTCTTGCAAGAAGTGTGTTACCAGATGATGAGCGGGTTTTCTAAGGTTCTCACCAAAGGCAAGAAGAAACCATGGCTGACTCTCCCACTTACTATCAGAGCCTACATGGTCAGGGATTTCAAAGAAGTAGAAGCAGAGGCTAAGGAAACCAAGGGTTTCCATTTTCCACCTATATCACACTGGACATATGATCCTGAAATAATCATCCCTGTGCATTGCAAATAGGCCAAATTCAAATGGAGTTGCCAGCACATGGAGTGCCCAGCCGAAGATCAAATCAGGAACTGGTACAACAAGGACAAGGAGGCTGCTCCAGAAGAATCGACCGATCAAGAGGAACAAGATAATTAAACTTTAGAAGAAAGGATCCATATGCTAGGAGGAACCTCATCTTCCAAAGCCAAGAAACCAAGGACTGATACAGGTGGTGGTCTTTCTAAGCAGCAACATGAGCGAAGAGACAGAGAAGCTAAGGCACAATGAGAAGCCAAGGAGAAGGCGAAAGAAGAGGAACTCAAAAGGACCCAGAATGCCCTAGCACAACAAAAATAAGAGGATAAGCGAAAGAAACAACTGAGGGAAGAGCAGAAAAGGAAGTAGGTAGGAGAAGCTCGCAGGAAAAAAAGGAAGAGGAACAAAACAGGAAAAATGAAGAAGAGGAACAGAAGAGGAACAGAAGAGGAAAGAAGAGGAAGAGCGGAAAGAGGCTGAGCGTAAGCTAAAGGAAGAACATGACAAGAAAGAAGATGAGCGCCAGTTAAAGGAAAAATAGGATGAAGTGGAAGCTGAGCAAAGGAAGAAGAGGGAAGAAGGTCAGAAATCAAAGGAAGATTCCTCCAAGGAAGCAGAAGGCAGCTAGGCACCTCCTCCAGAAACAGGGAAACAGACAGAGTTTCCATACATCGAGGTGCCTCATACAACGCCTACGATAAGTATGTGCTTTACTATCTCAGAACTTGGCACCTCCTAGGAATAGGAAGATGAAGTCTTGGATCTGACAAGGCTAACTTATGACTAGTTCACACACAAGATTAGGCAAGAGAAGAGGAGATGTCTAGCGCCGAACCCTGCCATACCTCTTGTAGCCAAAATGGAAAGGGACATAGTCTTGGATACCAGGACCAATCCAATAATGATCGCATCAGTAGGAACCACCTTTGTAGTGGCCACGGAGGAAAACGTCAACAGAATGAGCAGAGAGATTCTCTCTCTACAAAACAGGCTGCAAACTTCAGAGCAAAGAGCAACTCAGGCTGAACAGGATAAGAAGGGGCTGGAGGAAGAAGTTCAGAGGCTATAGTTCACAAGCACCCGAGCCAACGATTTGCCACTCACCATTCAAAGGGAGTTAGGCACTTTAGAAGTCACTATGAAACAGGTATACGAAGATATGCTCACAATAAAACATACAATCGCTCCATTAATTAAAGCACAAGTGGAGACCAAACGGAGGAATGCACAGCTAAAGGAGGCCTCCACCACTACAATATGCTAGAATGGTCAAGCATATACCCACAGGCTCCTGACACTCTGCCTAGGAAGGACTGGGTCTGCACAAAGAATGATAAGGTTCAGATTCGGATGAAGATACAGTCCAAAGACAAGTTGGTCAAGGATCTGGAAAAGGTAGTGTCTACATACGAGCACCTAATTAGCAGGATTGACTCAATGGAATAAAATCACTGCATCCCTTCTCTGGGTACGTTGGACATTGAGAAAACAAGAGAAGTTGCTTAGGAAATTCAAACATTCCTGCAATCCATGAGACAAGCAACTGCCTCTCAGGATCTTCCTGTCTCACGGGAAAATATCATACAGTTCATCGTTACTTTGGTTCAAATCTACACCAAATTGGATTCATTATCAAATCAAATCGCAGTGAAAAGGTGCACCTTGATCCTAGACACTCTTGAGTGCTTCCATAGACTAAAAGAAGATACTCCCAGGTAACTCTGGTTGCTACAAATTACTTAGCATGGCAAAAGTACCTCAAGGATCAGGTACAAGTAGACGTACCAGAACTCGCAATCACATAGTTGCTTCCTTGACCAAGGAAAATGCACAGGTCGCAGGTCACAACAGGAGGAAAGTTGTAGGTCGCAACAACCAGAGGGTCGCAAGTCACATCAGGACCTGAGGTCGCAAGTCACAAATGTCACTCAGGTCACAGAGTATGTCAACAGTCGGGAATTCAGAAAGTCAGGGACACCCAAGGGTCGATTTGGTTCTATAAATACTCCCTCCGGGGAATTGTAAAGGATATTTTTTTGGGACTCCAAAGGAGAAAACAGAATTATTTCTGAGAATGAATATAAAAAATGTTTTGATTCCACTCTTGTATTTGATGAGGACTAATGTGTTAACACTGAATATTTTTGTCTCGTGTATCTAATTTCTTTTTATGATTAACTAATCTGCATTTTATTCTTATATCATTTATACATTTCAGCTCACTTAATGTGTTAATGATATCAAGTTATTGAATTAGGAGATGTTAGCAACTTCATTATTAACATTTATCTTATCTTTGAGAATGCTTAAGGAAGTGAAGGGTGCTTCGACCATAAAGAACTATTTCTTCTATGGTTTGAACAACTCCTACAAGCATGAACCTAATGATGTGCTGCTAATAGCATTTCATTTGGCTACATGCTTTAACTTGTCTTGCTATTTGTAGTGTTTTATGTTCATTGAGATTCATCACCCATTTGTCCTGTATTATCCGAATAATCGTGTGTTCATAAGTCTGCAGGGCTCGTTTGTGTCTGAGAAAAGGAATATTTAGCTGTAGCCGGACCCACACCCTAGACGGGATCCCTATCAAAAATTGTTTAGAGTCTAATCAAGACTTTTTACCAGGGATATCCCTTACTATTGGTTGGAAATTTCTTCCCGTCAACAGAACCTTAGTTCATGTAGTAGTCTAAAGTGGTATCCATAAACCACACTGAGTCTTCCCTCACTGGAAATGTATTTAATTATGTGAAATGCTACTTCATCCCAAGGGTAAGGGAGGCTTTCCCTTCAGACTCCATTTTTATCCTCAATGAATAATTTATTTGGTAGATAGAAGCTCTTTTTAGATGCAGTGTTGGACACCCTATCTTCTCTATTCCACTTAATCCTAGAGGCAAGGTGGTCACTCTACTAATAAATTTAGGTGTTATGGTGATGGCTAGACCTATGACCACAATGGTGGCCCTATCATTTTCTTGTGAGTGCAGAGCCATTGCAAATTCTCGATCCACCTCATTATCAATCCCTTGAGGAGCTTGAAGAATCCTAGCCACTGATTATTCCTAAAAATATCAACCACCTGAGGGTGTAATCTGATTGTCTTGATATCTGTGAGTTCCCTTGTGTTAAAACCTCCCTCCATTTTATGGCTATGTTAAGGAGGTGGTTGGATGGTTTTTGTTTGAGAATATTAGTGAGATGGGGTCTTATAGGTTACAATTCGACACAAACTCAGACTTCCTTGATTCTATTTATTTAAGCACTCTCTTAAATTATGAATTATTGTTGTGGCTGTGTATAATTTTTCATCAAATAATTTCACAACTTGGTGAGGTGACATCCACTTACCTCTAAAATATGGTGTTTTCTTGCTTGGGAGATGGTGGTTTTGGGTGTCAATACCATCTGTGAGTGGCCCTCATTGCAATTATGATCACTGTGAAACCTTCTGTTGACCTTCCTGTAGCATCAGCAGATTTCCTGTAGCACGGGTTTGCATGCAAACATCAACCAGCTTGGTGCAGAGTTCTTCGATTGCTCCTGTCACTCTCCTTCTCTAACCTCTCTCAAAATTCTCAATGGAATGAATGAGAATGAGCCAAAACACCCCTTTATGCCAACTTGAATGAATTTGGAGCGAAGTAGCGACTTGGAATTTGAAATTGGGTTTCCTCTTTTGGACCGTTGGTCCCACTCAACTTAATCATTTCTATTTTCCTCAGAATAACCTCCATCTCCTTGTGATCTCTCTCTTAACCGATTTGACAGCCGATGTGGCATGCAAAACTTCACTTCTCATTCACTTTAACTTCACGAGGGTGGCCAAGCTAAATGGCCACCTTTTTTCCTTTTTAACCTCCTATTCTTGAAATTAATTCATTTTGTCCAATATGATGCATAGCGAGAGGGTGAAGGGGCCATACCTGAGCCTACCTGTTGATGAGGAGTTGTCGAATTTCTTCAATCCAGGGAGCTAGAGTCTGGTGATATCCATCATTTTTTTTTCTTTTGCTGTGTTTTTTGTATGTGTATTTTCTGAGTGAGCAACTTATTCCTAAGTGAACCGCTTAATGCTTTTATTTGTTGATTCTTTTATTTGTAGGTGATGCATGGAGATCCTTAGGTTATTTTTTTGGTGTGGCCTTCCTCTTGTAGTCTTCTGGTGGTCATCTTGAGCCATATCCATCAACTAAAGCTCACTTTTTAGGCTTGTTGTGCCATGTATAGGATTGCTACAGGAAGTGATCATCTTCCTGTAGCAGTCGCCTTTCTGCTGCTTTGGAGCTCCATTTTGTTGAGAAATGAGGGGAAATAGTGAAGCGATGGTAGGGATGGAGCTATGGAGTGAGTGGAGTGATGGAAATATGAGGGTAGAGGTCCCATGTCAAGATGTAGGTGGTCTAACTCATAGTGGCAAAAAAGAGGGTTTGGAGACTGAATACTTATGCATGGAGTGGAGTGAGGGCTAGGAGTGGTAGGTATAAGAAAAAAATGATTTTCATTATTTTCTCAAAGGTTAGGTGTCCTTGAGTGAGGTTCATCTCTTCTCGAATGGCTTTCCTGTAGCAGTATAGGGTTTCCTGTAGCACTACAGGAAATCTTGTAGCAGCCTAGGACATCTTGTATCACTACAGAGAGTAGGAAAAAAATGGAATTTTTGCTCACATGAAGGGAGAAATGGGTGGATGGATGCATGATGGGTTTGATCATGGAGTGGGTAGGCACAAGAGAGAGAGAAGAGAGGAAGAAAGCTACTTCTCTTTGTTTAAACTATCCTTAATCAACAACCTATAAAACATAAATAAGTGAGTGTATAGGTGTTGTTTTCATATTTTTCTCTTTATATTTTTCTGTGTTTTTTTTTTTTTTTGAAGACATGTGGGCTTCCTCCACAGAGGTTTTCAACCCACAAGCCTACCTTGGGTGCCTCAAAGAGGTTTTCACCCAAGGATATTTTATTTCTTTTGTCAGACTAGGAGGTAACCCCACAAATTGGAATGTGAATTTGATGGAGGGTGTGCATGAATTTATACATGGAGGTGAGACTATTGGGATTCATTTCCCAATGTATCTTAGCCTTCCTTATTTCCTAATTTAAAATATTATGCAATCTCACCCAATCACTTAAGATTATGTGTCAACATTCCTCCCATTAATCTGAAGGGATGTTGGTGAGTCCAAGCATCGTTCTGAATTTTTAAAACTTTTATCTTCCAAGCGCTTTGGTGAAGATGTCCGCAGTCTGCTCACTGTTGGAACAATGACGTAGATGGATATTTTTGGCCTCAACATGATGTCAAATTAGATGGTATTTTGTAGTGATGTGATTTTTTCGATCATGGAACTTTGGGTTATTGTCCAAATTTGTTACAGAAGTGTTGTCGATCATGAGTGGAGTTGAATGCATTTGTTTCATCTGTAAATATTCTAGGATGTTCCTGAGCTACACAAGTTCCTTTGTTGCTTCAACTGCTACCACATATTATGCCTCAGTTGTGGAATTTTCTGGAACTAACTATTTGTGTGTTCTCCACGAGACAAATCCTGATCCAAGACTCATGGTATAACCTGAAGTAGATACCCTAGTTTCTTTCTCCCCATCAAAGTTTGAATCAGAGTATTCGATCAAGCTAAACTCGCCCACCTTTGTATATTTGAGTCCAAAGTCTTGAGTCCCCTTCAAGTACTTTAGAACTCTTTTTGCAGTAGACCAATGTCCTTTACAAGGTTTTTGCATAAACCTGGAGAGGATTCCAACAACAAATGAGATGTCTGGTCTGGTAGTAGTTAGGTAGATAAGACTTCCTACAAGCTATCTATACTTCATTACATCCTCGAATTCCTGCCCTTCAATGGATGTGACCTTCAAGTTTTGTTCCATTGGAGTGGTTAAAGGATTGCATTCATCCATGCCAAACTTTTTCAAAAGATCTCCAATATACTTCTTTTAAGAAAGGAAAATAAATTTAGGATGTTGAGTTACTTCAATACCCAGATAGTAGGGAACATAGCCCAAATCAGTCATTTCAAAACATTTCTTCAATTATTTATTTATGGATGCAATATAACTCTCATTTTTACATG
The DNA here is from genome assembly GCA_034641835.2 of Pinus albicaulis. Lineage (NCBI taxonomy): Eukaryota > Viridiplantae > Streptophyta > Pinopsida > Pinales > Pinaceae > Pinus > Pinus albicaulis. The sequence continues at coordinate 121,971,944 of CM076578.1, forward strand.
TCATGAAAATATCATCTACATACACCATAAGATATACAACTGTTTTCCCAAATTTATTAACAAAAAAAGTTGCATCATCAATATCAAATTGTTTGAAGTTAAGTTTTAGAAGATGCTCAGTTAATTTCTCATACCAAGCTCACTGTGCTTGCTTGAGGCCATACAAGGATGTTAAAAGATTGCATAATTTGTGTTCTTGGCCCTTCACCACAAATCCTTGTGGCTGGGACATAAAAACCTTCTCCTTTATGTCTCCATTCAAAAAGGTGGTTTTTACTTCCATTTGATGGACTTTCCATCCCTTCTGAGCTGTTAGGGAAAAGATTGTCTGGATGGTGGTCCATTTTGTTGTGGGGGAAAATTTTTCCTCATAATCGACCCCTTCTTTCCATGCAAAACCTTTTGCCACAAGCTCAGAATTGTGGTTGTCAAGTGAGCCATATGATTTGTACTTGTTCTTTTAGACCCACTTGCAACCAATTGGTTTGGTTACCAAAGGAGGATTAACCAGCTTCCAAGTGCCATTCTTTATCAAGGCATCATACTTCATTCCATTCAACATGAGAAGCAAATTCTTTGAAGGAATTTGGTTCAAGATTTGTAGACAAATTTAGTTCATAGTTATGAGCAATATCCATATTAATAGGTGAGTCAAAATTATCTATGTCACCTCCATTTTGTCTTGTGGAACTTCTTGTTCCTGTCTTTCCAACCTCATAGGGATGAACATTTTCTAGTGTCTTTGTTAGCCATTTTGGGGGACCTTTCTAAGATGGCCCAAGCTTCTCATTTGACTGAGTTGGAATTGAATCAAGATTTAATCTCCCAATTCTGTCAATCACATCGTTCAAGGTATCATACGTGGTTGGTTCTTCATGTGGGGGAGAGAGTGATTCGAAAGATGATTCCATAGTTTGATTTAGTATAGGAATCCCCCCTTCAAGATGTGGAATCTGATTATCAAATTCTTGAAATGAATTTGCATGTGTGAATCTATCCAAGCGATCAAGGTTCTACTCAAGAACATTGTCAGTCTTGGAAGATTCAAGGAATATGACATCTCTGGATACTACAAACTTCTTATTGACTTCATCATAAATACTACTTTGAAGGTATTGGAATACCCCAAGAAGATACATTTTCGACTTCTAGCACCAATTTTATTCCTTTGTACCTTAGGTATCAAAGCATAACAGGTGGAACCAAAGACCCTAAAATGCTTTACCGAAGGAATGTGGCCATGCCACATTTCATAAGGATTTTTGCTTCTGATTGAATTTGAAGGACACCTATTCTTTATGTACACAACACATAGAACTACATCAACCCAAACCATCAATTTTACATTCTTAAAAAACATCATGGAACGAACCATATTTAATTTTATCATGTTCATTCTTTCAGCTACACCATTCTGTTGGGGATTATAGGGCACAATTGTTTAATGTTTGATCCCATGTTGGCGAAGATAGTTTTCAAATTAGTTTGAAGTGTATTCTTTTCTATTATCAGTGTGCAAAGAGCCAATATGAGATTTTGCATCATTTTCAATCCATGTATGAAAATTATTGAATGTTTGAGAAGCATCAGATTTGTTCTTAAATAAGTAAACCCAACACATTCTAGTGTAATCATTAATAAATGTCATCATATATTTATTTCCATTTGCAAAAGCAACAAGCATGGGGCCACATAAATATGAATGAATACGCTCAAGTTTTCTATGTGCTCTGGAATGTGAATCATGAAATGATTGTTTGCTATGCTTTCCTAGAATACAAGCATCACATTGCTTAAGTTTCCAGGGAATTGTAGGCAATTGAGTAACACCATTTTTCTTCAACGATCGGAAGCTGTCATAGTTTAAGTGCCCAAATCTAGCATGCCATAAAAGACTCTATGGGTATGTACCTTCATCATGATGAGAATTGGATGCAAAGTTTAGTACATGAGAAGAGGTACCTTGCAGCTTTAGGAGTCTTCCTTCTTCTATTCCCTCTATGAAAAGTGAGTGATCTGGTGCTTTTCTAACCTCAACCTTGCCATCAAACATGTGAATGGAGTGTCCTTTCTGGCGAATGTGGACCAAGGACAACAAGTTTCTCCTCAACTCAGGGAGGTATAGAACCTCATGTAGAAGATGGTCTGGAAGACCAGACAACTTAAGCATGATTGTGCCAAGCCCTGATGGCTTGAGTTTAGATTTATCTGCGAAGTATACTGATCCATCAACTTTGTTAGTAAATTCTTCAAAAAAATATTTCTTAAACATCACGTGACATGTTGCTCCTGAATCTAGCAACCAATAATTTCTCCAAGAAGTAAATTAAACATCAAACAAGTCTTCAGTTGCTCCATTGTTACAATGTGCTACAACATAATGAGTGGATTTAGGTGCTTTACCTTTGTCTTTGTCATGAGTTTTACCTTTTTCTTGATTTCTTTGCTGCTCAATTTTATCCCAAGGAAACTTACATGTAGATGCATCATGCCAATCTTTATTACAACGTATGTAATGAAGATCAGATTTTTCAATTGGAGTTTGTCTGCCCCCCCTTCCTCTGAAATTATTTGTTGCTCTTCCTCTTCGGCCACCTCTTCCTCTAGAATAATATTGAGCATGATTATTCTCTCTATGTGTGAAAAATACAACCTCTTCAGAAGATAGAGGGGATGTCATCTTTCCAAAATCCTTCTCTCTTTCTACAAAATTTTTCTGAAGGGAATAAAAGGTGATTTTCATGAGCTTTCCACTAGCTTGCAATGACTCAAGGTAATGTGAGTAAGTGGGATAAAATTCCTTAACATAATATATGAGAGGTATGTCAACTTCTACACCAGTATTCTTAATGTCATGCATGATAGATCTTACTTCTGATGCTAAAGAAAGAGGGTCATCATTTTTCAATTCAAGGCTGAACATCTTAATGATTAATTGAACAATTTCAAGTTTTGTATGTGAGTCATAGAGTTATTTTAATTTTCTCAAGGCTTCATAGGAATTTGAAAATGATGTAATATGGCGACTCACCTCTTAATTTACAGAAGCTGCAATCAAGGCATAGGCCTTGCAATTCTTGTTTTCCCAAATGGCGATCTCCTTATCTGAGGTGGGATTTTTCGGTGGATTGTCTCCTTCTGTTTCACAATTTCCTCTCCACAACTCATTAAAAATGAGAGCATGCTTGATTTTCCGAGACCATTCAGGGTATTTCTCCTTGTCGGAGAGAAAAACTCCCACAATAGATATGAGAGAATGCATTGTGAATCTTGGGAAAAATTTTTGCTGGAGGGAAAAAAAACTCAATTCTGGAGTGAAGATGCACTCTGATGTAAAAAAATAATTTTTGGTAAAAAATATATTCTGTTGTAAAAAAAACTAGTTCTGGAATTTTTTTATTTTTGTGTAGGGGAGGTCAGACCTGGGGAAGGTCGGACCAGGGGGAGGTCGACCTGGGGGGAGGTGAAAGAAAGGAGAGAAGGAGGAGGGGGGACAAAAAAGAGAACATGAGTGATGAGGGGCTGCGGCGATGGTGAGCGGGAGTGGTGAGGGGGAGGGGAACAAGAATGAGGAGAGGGAGGAGTGGTGACAAGGGAGAGGTGAGGGGGAGGGGGAAGGGAACGAGGAGAGGGAGGAGTGGTGACGGGGAAGAGGTGAGGGGGAACGGGAGTGAGAAGGAGTGAGGGGGAGGGGGACGGGAATAGGGAGAGGGAGGAGTGGTGACAGGGGAGAGGTGAGGGGGAACGAGGGTGAGCAGGAGTGAGGGAGGGGGCGGGGGGGAATAGGGAGAGGGAGGAGTGGTCATAGGGGAGAGGTTAGGGGTAGGGGGAGTGAATAGAGTAGGAGATATACGGGGATGAGGATAGGCTACAGGGATGAGGGAGAGGTGAGGCATAATGAGAGTGAATGGAGCGAGAGAGTTACTAGGACGGGGGAGAGGTGAGTGGGAACGAGAATGAGGAATGGGTAGGGAGAGATATGAGTGATGAGCGAGAGAGAAAGCTTAGGCTATGGCTGCTAGGAGAAGCAACAAAAAAAAAGAAAAAAAAAAAAAATGAATGGAGGCACCAGAATGTAGCAAAAAAAATTTGAATGCAATAGGAGGAGAAAAAATATTTGAATGTAGTAGGAGGAGCAAAAAGATTTGAATGCAGCAAGGAGCAACAAAAAATTTGAGTGCATAGACTTTCAAACAACAAGAATATGAAAGTCTGCAAAAATGCAGAACAGTGATAGGAGGGAGTTACACTAAGGGAAGGAATGCCAAAATAGAGACTCACTCTGATACCATGTCATACCAAAAGGTAACTCCACAAATTGGAATGTGAATTTGATGGAGGGTGTGAATGAATTTATACATAGAGGTGAGACTATTGGGATTCATTTCCCAATGTCTCTTAGCCTTCCTTATTTCCTAATTTACAGTATTATACAATCTCACCCAATCCCTTAGGATTATGTGTCAACATCTTTGTTTTTTCTCTTTTCTACTCCAGGATCACCTCATGGAGGTTTTCAACCTAGGAGTTTGATTTGGATGCCTCAGAGAGGTTTTCATCCATGCCTCTTTATTTTCTTTTTTTTTTTCTAGGAAAAGGAGGTGCTGGAAACTATGGAGCTTCCAATGACATTCAACTCCTTGTTTATTGAATTAATAAACTCAGCCCTAGATAGGGGATTCTTGTACACTTTGTTCTTATAACCATTGACAAGAAGTCAGATCCTCTCCTCATCTATGGTTCTGACCTGAATAACCCCATTTTCATATCATTTTTCCACTTGGTAAGGTCCCAACCATCTTGTCATTAGTTTTCCTTTGAAATCCTTGAACCTGGAGTCATAGAGAAATGTCCAATATCCTTCTTGAAATGTCTTTTCTTTGATGTTTTTTTCATGCCAAACCTTCCTTTGTAGCTGGATTACCTTTGTGTGAAGGAGGGCCTGCATTCTTAACTCATCCAAACCATTTAACTGCAACAAAATTTCTTGTTGGGACTTTGTGATGTCCAAGTCTAACTTAGCTTCCATTCTCAAGGTGTTGTACTCGCACTCAATGGAAAGCAGAGCTTTCTTCCCATAAACTAATTCATAAGGAGTAAACCCTATGGTTGTCTTCCAAGTTGTATTGTAAGTCTAAGTGGCTTCCACCAATCTGTTTACCCAATATTTTCTGATGCTGCTCACAACCTTGGTGATGATATTATCCAAGGCTCTATTTGTCACTTCCACCTGGTCATTTTCTTGAGGATGATAGGCAATTGAAGTCTTGTGCTTTATCTTGTGCAACCTCAAGAGGTTTCAATAAGATGAGACGTAAATTGAGCCCCCTGATTAGTGAATGCCTCTCTGGGGTATCCAAACTTGTAGAACATATTCTCTCTCAAAAACTAAACTACCTTCTCCTATGTTGCTACCTTCACAACCCTTGTTTCAATCCACTTGGTCAAGTAGTAAGTGAAGACTATGATATAACTCTTCTGCCCAGATGGTGGATCAATGGGTCTAATGAAGTCCATGCCCCATTTTTCAAATGGCTATAGAGCCACCTGAGGGTCTCCGCATCCTTTGGCACTGGTCACATCTACTGGTGTACCTCATGGCATCTTGGTGGAGGGTAGGCCAATAGTAGCCTTCTTGCAAAGATTTGAAGGTTATGCTTTTTAAAACAAAGTGGCCTCCACAAGGACCATCATGACATGTTGAGAGGATGTCAAAAATCTCTTCCTCCCTCACACATGTTTTGAGAATTTGGTCAGTGTTAGTGTCTGTGAGTCGCTAGTGATCAAATGTACTCTTTGAATGTCAATTAATAAGGTCCTAGGTAAAAAAAAATAATTTCAAATAAATTTTCAATTAAAATTTGATCATTGGTTGTTTTCTAGGTCAGTGCTACTCCCTCCACTTTCTCATGGTTATCATTAATCATCATGGGCATGTCATCATTCATGTGTCTTGGGTCATGAAGTAATTAATACATCATGATTTAGGTCATGGTCTAGGATTTCACTTGATTTGTCATTATAATGTTAGTCATAAAAAGCAAAAAAGAGTCATGTCCATCACTTGGGTCATCATCAATGGGAGTTAGCAGCTTAAGAAAAGAAATAATAAAGGTAAAGGTAAAATTTTCATTTCAAAAGATCATGTTGCAGTCACATCATCTCATTTGTCAAAGTGACATATGATGTCATGCCATCATCATATGAAAAAATCAATTTTCAACTAATAAAAGACAATTTAAGCATTCCAATTGCTCATTTCACCTTCATTGAGCACCTCTCTATCATCGAGCTTCATTCTAGCCACCAAGGCATCAAAATTCATCTTCAAAACCACTTACTTACCTCCCACACTATGCTTCTGCCTGCTACGTTGCACTTTTGCTTGCTATGCTACGCTTTTGGCTCATGTGTTGTGTTTTTGAAATTCGAGGCCAATTAAAGGTCGAAAGGGCTACTCTCAGCACTTCATAGTCTCCCGCATTTTTTTGGAAATTAGGTAGACAATCTTTCACCTTCTTATGCATAATTCTCTTTGAAAATTCAGTGAAAATTCCTCTCTTAGGGTTTCACCGTGCTTTTGGATTCCATGTATTTTTTCTTTATTGCAGGGGTAAAACACCTAGCTTTTCTCCTCTATTACCCCTTCCCATACCTCACATACCTCCCCTAAACATATCACATACTCCTTCCCTTCATTCCCTTCATTTTCCCTACAAACCCTAGCCTACGTTGCGCTTTTGGCTAGGAATGTGTTTTGTATCTTTCCAAACCTTCCCCTCACTCTTTTCATAAAATTCCACCTCCCTACACTCTCTAACAGTTATCCCCATCTCCTAAAATTTCCCCAAGAATTATCTCAATACCTAGCCCCTCCATTCCCTTCCCTCAATACAACAGTCCCTTTTTCCCCTGATTTTTTTTTCCTACCCTTCCTTCCTACCTAGATAGGGTTTTACCATGCAGACAGAAACCATGTATGGTGAGAAGAAAAAGTACAAAGAAGTTGGGCAAGTTTCCAGGTTTGAGCCAACTCAAACCCAAGAAATCATGGCCTCACCTTTCATTAAGAAATCCTTTGAAGGTGTGGGCTGCATGAGTTTTTATGAAAGGATTCAAGAGGCAGGTTGCCATGCCAAATTGAAAAGTTTCTTTGCTACCAGTTTTAGGAGGGATAAGGCCAGCATAGCAGGGGTTGGCTTCACCATCTTAGCAGATCCCATAGCCTCAACCACAAGGATCCCTGACCATGGAGAATATGGTCTAAAGGGATGGATTTGGACATTGAAAATTACAAGGTTATCCTAAAGCCACATTACAAAGATGCTCCTACACACATTTCCCTTCAGAAAATTGCTTGACAGGTATGCTCCTATAATGAATATGATCATGAGGTACTTTACTTGTGAAGGGAGGTTCTCAAGACTATCTCAGTATCACATAAGGCTACTGATGCATTTCACAGAAATCAAGTCTCTCAACCTACCTCACTACTTATGCAGAAGTCTTGTCAAGATGATAGAGAAGGTACATAGAAAAGGGAAAGATCACCAAGAAAATATATTTCACCATGGCTTGGTCAAAGTCATTGTTTTACATCAGCTTTCACATATCAACCTAACTTGGGTGGTATTCATGCAATACAATTTTCTTTTTCCTGATACTCGTCAACCTATCAATCAAAGTACTCCATTGGCACCACCAAGGCCACAAGAGGTTGGCTCTTCAAGAAAAATAGAGGTGATAAAAACCTAAAATAGAGGTAAAAGGTTTGTGTTTTCTCTTGACAGTCTGGAAAGAGTTTAACCTAGTATTGTTAAATAAGGAACATCAAGACACCATCATGATGCACCCTTGCATGAAGAAGAACATGTACCTTTTGATGATGTCATGGATGACCTACCTGAGCAGGTGGAAAAAAATTCAGTTGAGAAAATAATCCAAGAGAAAGAAGAATAGATAAGAGAGCTTATGGTTAGCCTTTCAAAAGAAAACTTCATGATTGCATTTTTATAGTAGGAGAACATGCACCTTAAGGTAAATCAACTTTTTCTCAGTAAACTTAAGGCAGACTTGGTGGAAGAGGATGATAAAGTTAAGGCTATCATAGATGTTGATTAGTTTGAGGAAAGGGATGTTCAAGTACAACCAAGGAGGCCAAGGAAAAGATGACTAGTGGCAAGACAAAAAGAGCAGGGAAGTGAACCATCTTCTCCCTTAGGTCAAAAATACTTTGATGACATGATTGCAGTTGAGATTGAACAAGATAAAGAGTTTTGGTTTGGCAGGGTTAATGAACACCTAGAGATGCTCTTGAATAAGGCCCATAGAAACACTAAGCTTCAGAGGCACATGGAAAGGCATTACTTCACCAGGAATTAGATTTGCAGAATTAAGGTTAGGAATTTGAAAAATAAGCTAAAGAAAATCTTAATCAAGCTAAAGAAGAGAGACAACCTTAACCTGCTTGCTAATGTATCATTGATTGCATAATCCATCAATCAGAATGCATAAGGAAGAATTCATACAAATTTTTTGAATTTTGGGCAAATTTTGAAGTTTTTGGAATTTTTGGCAATTTTGGAAATTAAGGGTGCACATAAGTGCAATGAGCTCACATTGCGCTTCTTCCCAGGGCCTCTAAATGAGAAGAAATTCACATGTATGGATAGCCCTTGAATTCTAAATCATGAATATGTAATTTTTTTCCCTGTCATCTTGTCATTTAGAAGAAAAGTAAAAAAAACATGTCAAAATTCAAGTTTCCGCTTCCTTTTCAGCCCCCTCGTTGCGCTTCTGGAGTAGTTGTGGGAAAATAAGTGTTTAGGTGCCTTGAAGAAGGAGTTTTGTAGGTTTTTAGGTTCAAATTATTAGTAGACATCCTGAGGTATCTTTAAACCTTCAGTTCAACAAAATTATAAAGTTAAGCCCCTCAAAAATTCTTTCAAAGCAACATGTTGTGCTTCTATCTCCCACACTGCGCTTCTGAGAGAGCACGCTGCACTTCTGTCAACAAGTTGAATTTTTGTGCTTTATCAATCAAGGTCCAATTTTCATGATGTAATTTATCTTTTTGGGATTTCACATGATGTAATTTATTGTAATGGAGATGGTAAATGTCAAATTGATATAAATTCATGGTCTTTAATGCTTGCAAAAGTTAGCCAAAGGCTAAAAGAGTAGTTAGTTCTTAAACTACCTAGTTTTAGGTTTGGTTAGAGAGATTAGTGTGATTAGTTCCTATATTCCTAATGGATTCAACCCGTGAGAAGGGGGAATGTGGTTTTTGGTCTGTATTTAGCTGGTTTGAAGTCATATTCAAGGTTGGACATCATTTAATCAAAGGCTTGGAGCTAGTGTACATTATATTTTTGCACAAATACAAAGACAATTACAACTATTATCTTAGGATTCATGTGGTATGCCTTTAGTAACAACCTTTTTCCTCTGTTTCACCATTATATTGAATGTTTATTTGTCCTTAGTTCGTTAGCATGCTTTCAATGATTATCTCATAAGGTTTTAAACAAAATTCATAGTTATATGCTCTGTTTTGATGAGATCTTCATTTTATGTCTCTTTTATTCTAATAAATGAACTCATAACCCTATGTTCATTTTGATCTATCTCTATTTCCACCCTATACCACAATGACAACTCAAAACTGTTATTGAAACATACCTGTCTTGCCCCATTATATCCCTGCAACTGAATCATTTGAAACCTTGACCTAGTTCCCTATACCTTTTAGTTTTATCCAACAGACCCTAAAAATCAAACCCTAAGTGAGCTAAATACCTATCCTAATATCCATTTCTCCCTCCATTCACTTTGTTGGCTGTGATATTACAAAGATAATCCTCTCTTATTTGGTAGGGATAGCTACCAAGTCGAAAGTGGTATGAAGTTACCTCCTTTGGTCTCCATTCTCAGCTTTGTGACACTATGGAGGATAACAATCAGGACCCAACTTGAAGATATTTCCACTAATCCAGGTGAAAGGGGTACTTCTCTTGATAATATTGCTCTTCTCCCTAGATGAAAGGTTTGGAGGGAACTTTTCAGCAACCAAGTAGTTAGCTATGTCTACAAACCAAGGAGAGAGTGTTGAGATATCAAATAGGTGTTCATCTAGAAGCTGATCATCCACCATCCCTTCCTCATCTGCAGGTAGATTTAGTCTAGATAAGAAATCTGCAACAAATTTCTCCTTTCCTAATTTATCAACAATTGTTAAGTTAAATTGTTGTAATAACAACAAGCATCTAATTATTCTAGAATTAACGTCAGGTTTATTCATTAATTACTTGATGGTTGCATGTTCAGTATGTACAAAGGTCTGATAACCAGTAATATAATGTCTAAATTTGTTTAAGAAATGGAAAATGGCTAAAATATCCTTTTCTGTGACAGTGTAGTTAAGTTCATCTTTGGACAGATGCTTGCTAATGAAATAGATGGCATAGGGTAATTTGTCTTCTAACTTCCCCAAAGTTGTCCCCACAACTTTTCCTGATGCATATTTGTGGATCTGGAAAGGCAGAGCCTATTTTGGACCTTGGAAAATGGGGGTAGTAGTTAGCTCTTCCTTAATGAGCTCAAAATATTCTTGAAAAAGAATGGACCAGAAAAACTTAGAATATTTGGCAAATAATACAAATAATGGCGAAGCCAATTTGATGAAATATTTAATGAACCTCCTATAGTCGCCAGCCAAACCTAGGAAACTTTTGACATCTCTTTTCTTTGAGGAACATGCACCCTTTTTATGATGGTGATTTTTTCAGGTCTACCTATATTCTTTCTTGTGATATTGAGTGGCCCAGGACTATTCCTTCTCGTTTTAAGAAGTCACACTTTTCCAGACTCAGGGAGAGATGCATTTCAATGCACCTTCTCAACACTTTTCCCAAATTGTAGAGAGATTCTTGGAAATCATCCTCGTAAGGTGTGAAATCCTCCATATAGATTTATATAGAGTTGTGGACTAGTTCAAAAAAAATGCTCAAGACTGCTCTCTGGAAAGTAGCTAGGGTATTGTATGAACCAAAGGGAAGGACTCTGTAAGAGAAGGTGCCCTAGGGACATGTGAAAGTATTATTGTCCTAGTCCTCAGGGATAATTTGGATCTAGTTGTACCCACTAAACCCATCTAGGAAAGAAAATAACTTATTCCCTGCAAGGCCATGTAGGAATTGATCTATAAAGGGAAAGGGGAAATGGTCCTTCTTAGTAGCTTTGTTTAGTTCCCGGTAGTCAACAAATATTCACCATTTCCCATTCTTCTTTGGGACTAGGAAAAGAGGAGACACCCACTCACTCTCTGATATGGGATATATGAAACCTGCATCCAAAATTTCTGTAGTTCTTCTTTCATTATGTCCTTTAAGGCTGGGTTCATCCACCTTTGGGGTTGATGCATAGGATTTCATCTTTATTTAATGTAGATATGATGTGTGCACACTGAGGGATGCACCCTTTCATGTCTTTGTAGTCCCAATCAAATGCATCAAGGTTTTATTTCAATAGTTGGCATAGATGCTCTTCTTCTTTGGCCGAGAGGGATGAGTTAATCTTAAGAGATTTTGATTGGAAAAATTCCATAGCCTTGGTGGTTTCAAAGGTTGAATCAACTAAGTCCAGCTCCATCCAAGGGTGGCTTTTAGACTCTTTGATTAGGTCATCGAGTGGACTGTCATTGGGGGACTAGTTTTGAATGAATGGTTCTGAATGATGTGGTCGATGAGCTCATCCTCATCAGGTTCCCCCCTTCTAAGAAAAACATCTATGGTACAAATGGGGTAGGGTGTGGTGCTATATAATTAATCTTCTTCTTCTTCATCCTCAAACCACAAAGGTAGGTCATGGTCAATGGAAGGTTGGGCAGGAGGATATAACACTGAGTGTTTAGACAAGGGCCCATTTTTCATAGTCATGTTTTCGGCCCGACGATTGATATAATCATAGGAAGTGGCTAACCAAGGTCTTCCTAAAATGAAATGATATCTGTTAAACTTGGTTTTTGGTTGGAGGACTAGGAAATCTGTAGGGTACTCCCAAGAGTCGATTAAAACCATAACATCCTCAACAATTGTGGACCGTTCTGCAATTTTCAAAACCATTGTGGTTTTCCTAAAATTCCCTTGGAAGTTGAGTTTAAGCATAGTTTCCTTGGTCATTACATTTATGGTAGTCCTGAGACCAATCAGAGTATTGGGGACTATGACACCATCTGTGTGTACATCTACTACTCAACTACCAGGGTCCAAGTACTTTGGGAAGATCACCCTTCCAAACATTAATTCAGACAATCATCCCACTACATTGATGGTGGGGATGTCTTTCTTCTTTCTCCTAGGTTTCTTAAAGAACTTTTCCTTGATGAGCCTATTGTAAATAGGGACATCCTTAATGGCATGGAGAAGGGGCATTTTCACAAATAAATTTTTTAGCTCTCCCAGAAGTTTAGTATCCTTTGGGGTGTGCTAACTAGAGTGGATCAAGTGCTCAGGAAAAGGAGGTTGTTGGATCTTAGTGTTACTCTCTTCCTTTTCCTCCTCAACCTATGCAGGTGGATATGGAGGATGATTGTCCAAGATTACTCTTCCTTACCAGAGATTGATCTCATGTATCTCCACAACATAAGATGGATAGGGTGTCTCTCCATTGTAAACCTATTGTGCCTACTTATTGTTCGGGTTTGTATTGGGATGGAAAGGCATCTCAGGTAGCTTAGGTGGAGAAAAATGGGGGAGCTGAGTTTGAGGTTGGGGTGGAGGCAGTAAAGCAGGTGGTTGATTATGTTAGATCCTCCACCCTTGTGATGGGTTCCTCCACTGAGGTGGTTGAGGAACATATTGCTGGAATGGTTGGTTCACAGGTTGAGGGTGATATGGAGGGTTCTAAGGTCAAGTAGGAGGTGTAGGCCATGATAGAGGAGTGGAGGTGTACCAAGAATACATAGGTGCATTCTGACTAATATGATAGTAGGAGTAAGGTGCACCTTGGATACCCTGCTGAGATGACTGAGGCCCTTGAGGCTTTATCTGATTTATGAAACAGAGTTGCCAAGGTCCTATTTCCCCATCTTGATATATAACTTTAAGCCCAGGTAAGGAGGGAAATTTATATGTGGCATGATTCTCTTCATAGACTAAGAAAACATCTATGAAATTTAGTGGACATTCATCCTGAGGGTGTTTTCTAGTACATCTAGGGCAGAAGATAGCCAAGGCCCTTTCTGCTTCCTCTTGCTTCCTCTTGATCTGCATTGCATCCATTTGAAAATAAAATGTGTGCAACATCTCACTTGTGAAGTCTTCCAACACGTTTCCAATCTCATGCTTGATGGAGGTGGAAGAGGAAGCTTGGTGTTGGTCATGTTTTGGCTAGCTCTACCTTTCTTCCTAGCTGTTGTTCCTAAAGACAGTTTTGATGTCCTCATAAAGTAGTTGGTAGATATATACTCCTAATAGCATATTAAGGGTTTCTATCCCCTCCTCCTTGATCCCTCAGATTAGTACCAATTTAAGTGATCCAGGATCAAGGGTGCAGTACTCTCTTTTATAGTTTAGTTGGAATCTTTATTCATAATCTTCTAGGGATTCATCAAGTCCTAGAGTCATCCTAAATAGTTTCTCTTTGGTTTCTTTGGATATAAACTAGTCTCTGTATTTGTTGTTAAAGCATTCTTGCATTTTTTCCCAGGTAGTGATGTTGTTCCCAGGAAAACCCATGAACTAGCGCAAGGATGCATTCTTGAGGGTGGATGGGAAAATTTTCAACTTTTGGTCATCTGAGGCATAGTCATAGGTCCTACAGACAACATCAAATTCAAACATGAAGGTGTCAGGATACTCAGAGGTAAGTCCATGGAAATGTGGAAGGGATGAGGGACTGATGTTCTTAATCCTAGTTCCCCATCTGTTCCTCTAATGGGAAAGACTCCTCGGGTCTTAGTCTCAGCCATGTCTTAAATTGGTGAAGCAGGTTCCTCAGGTGAAGCAAGTTCCTCTTCTTCTCCATTAGGTTCTTCAAAGTTTTCAAGTGACTCACCTATGGTGTGTTGAACTTCACAGTCACTAAAGAAGAGTGAAGGGTGACTGTGTGGGGATGTGGGTGCTTTTGGTAAAATTTTTCCTTGGTTATCCCTACTCCTACGAGGCATGAAAGTCATTTTTTTTTTTTTTCAATATTTTGGAATTGAATGTAAATAAAACGAGAAAATAATGTGAAAACAAAATCAAAGAATATACTTAAACACCTCCTCGGCAACAACGCCAAAAAGTGGTGAGCCTTGGTATTGCACCAAGAGTGCTACAACTCCCAGAGGCTAATCTAATTTACTTTATCAACCCAGGGTTTGTACAAACTTAGAGGTGACAGTGCTATATACGTAGTAGATGCAGTATACTCATGCCATCCTCTTCTCAGTCCTATGATGGGGTTCTACTGGTAGGGTTGCTTCTAGGGAATGAAGTCTGTCACACTTTTGAATGAAACCTAAGACTGGAAATAACTCATGATCATTACTCTATTAGTAAGAAAGAAAATATTATAAAGCATAAAGACTCATCTAGATATTTGCAAGAAAGGAAATCCACAATTAGGCTAATTCAAGAAATAGAGTTAAAAAATTTTGAGAGGAGAGAACTATGGCAAAGGGTTTCTGCAGTGCATTCTTGGTGTTCGGTGCAGGGTTTCAGCCTCCTATCGATGAGTATGGAGCCCCTAATGGCCACCAGCGGCTTCTATGCCATACGAAGAGCTTGGATCTAATTGCTGCGCAGGTAGTTTTTACAAAGGGCGTGGATGAATCGAGTTGGAAGAACTGGACGACAATGGCTTCACTTCGTATTCCCTACGTGCGGCCAAATTTCGGTGGTTCCTTAAACCCGAAGCCTATTTTCGCATGGATTTTGATGGCCTCTGTTGCACCGTCGAGAGTAGGGGTTTCTTATTCCTTTTCGAAGTTGGGGTTTATAACAAGATCGGAGTTGGGAACTCGGCCGACTCCATTGCATACTGTGGTTCCTCAGTCTGATATTTTAGCTGGAAAATCACCGATCGGATTAAATGGGATGAATTTTCCCTTGAGGTGTCGGCAGATCGAGCCCTCCACCATTTTCTCTACGACAGCAGCAGATGTAGACAAAATCCCTATCCCTTCGGGATTAGAGAAGCCGTCGCAGACTTTTGCAGAAAAAAATCCTGTGTTTCTTACCTGATTTTTCCATTTCATGTGGGAGATTCGATTAATATGTACTCTTTTACAATTGCAAATGGCGAGAGAAGAGGCGTCCAAGCCTGATATGCAAAAATTCCTGCCGAATCAGAATAAATGAGAGGCAGAGTCGAGGAGGGATCGGCAACCGCAGGGAGCGCTTTTTGGCCTATCTTCACCATCCAAATCATACTCTAAACCCCAATCAATAGGTAATCTCTTGTTCCAGCTGAGCCCTATCCCCTTTCAAATTTTTATTAGACCCCCTGTGGGTAAGTCTTGTTTATTTTGGGTAAATGAAGACACCTCTTTTCAACAAATTAAGAATAAAATACAGGGACTGATGGGGTACCCAGTACCGATCCAACATCTAGTGAATGGGCATAGATCTCTCCAGGATTGCACGCTCATGAAGGATTACACCATAAAGGCAGATATGACTATTGCCATAAATTTTTGCTTGCGAGGGGGTGCTGTAAACCAAAGCATGCCAAGATCTGTAGGGGGAGACAAAGGGAAAACGCCCTCAGCCAACAACAAACAAATGGAGGGCCTTCCTACAAAAACATCCTACAGGGGAAAAAAGTGGTAGGCTCACATCCAGAACAAGATGGAAATGCTCCAAGGCCCTACATAGTAGAACAACAAGATCAAACCCCAACACTAAAAATCAATAGTTCAGCAACAGAGGAGCACATAAAGGCATACGAAGCCCAGGCATTAATATGTCGCTTCAATGGTTTCTGGCCTAAGCCCATGGACCTTTTCCATTGGATTTTCACCCAATGGTCCCTTGATTGTGAAATCCACCTCTATTCCAATGGGTTTTTTATTGTGAAATTTCAAACCTCTGAGGAAAGAGATATTATCATCAGAGAGGGGCCTTGGTTTTGGGGATCCACGAGGCTTTTTATCACTCCATGGTTTTCAGAATTTGACCCCAACACTATGACAGTTTCTAGATTACTTGTGTGGGTGAGATTACAAAATCTTCCTTTACATTTCTAGAACGATCAGGTACTTGAGAGCATTGGGAATAGTCTTGGGCGGTATATTAAAACAAACATGGAAATATTAGAACAAATAATATTCACCTTTGCCCGGATTTGCGTAGATGTAGATTTAAGCAAAGGATTACCAGCAAACATTATGCTGATTTATAAGCAGCAAAGCTGGTTGCAATCACTAGATTATGAGAATACTGTGTTTAGATGCAGGAATTTTAGGATGATAGGACACCTACAGAATACTTTCCCAGAAGCTAAAAAAGCAAACATCAAAAATAATCCAAAAAGGAAGCAGAGGAAAGGTTGGTAGTTTCCCCCTCCCGACTCAGAGGAAGAGGAGTCAGAAGAAGAAGAGGAACTAGCTCCAACAGAAAGAAAGCAGCCTACATAGGAACCAGAGGTACAAACAGAGGATACCGCCACGCTCATGGATCCACACCTTTAGACGAAACAAACAGAAAGGAATGTCATGGACATGGGTAGTGGAGGGATCAAACGACACTGTACATCAGAAACTTCAAATTTGGACAAGGATACAGGAACCCGAAACGAAAAAAATCAGATTGTCCTTGCCACTTATGTGCCATCTCAGGGCAAGTGGTGCAAGGTTGAGAAGAAGAAAGGGAGAAAAACCTAATTTGTGGGACTATTTCCCACGATCTAGTGGCTTTTAGTTTTTCTGCCTCCTCTCTACCCTTTTACCCTTGATTTTTCTTTTATTTTTTCTGAATGCAATGTAGCCTCGCTACCATGCATTGTGTGAGAGAGCACATGAGCCTAATGGGCAATTTCCGAAAATGCTTCAATGCATATGCTATGCGTAACTTTTCATTTATATAAATAAAAAGTTACTAATTTTTCCTGAGGAATAAATAGATTTAAACTAAGTGGCATTCATAAAATAAATTTCTGAATTGAACTTGCAGAAAGGGAAACTAATCTAAGCACACAGTGGGCCAAATGGTCGATTAAACTATATCTACTTCATGTTTTACTTCTATGCTTAACAATGCATCTATTAATGAGCTAACTGTGCTTGTAAATACTTTTTTTTCAGCAAAATAAGGAGGCATTGAGGTGGATTAAGAAGGTCTTGGACTCATGGTTTCAGAGCTAAAGGTGTCTTGGAGGTTGTGCCAAATCTAGGTGAGGTGAAAAAAAGTTTTTGGGATTGTTTTGGCCCTATAATTTATAATATTGGCAAGAAAAAACTATAAAGGAAAACATCAAACCACTTTGGAATCTAGGACCTAGCCTTCCTAGACTCAGAGAGGTCTCTCTCTGTTTATGATTTACTTTTATCTTACTATTGTGAATGCTGATGTTAGGCTAGTTACATTGATTGCAGGAATTGGTGGTTTGGATTAATTTTTTTGGTTGGATGAGTAGATCTACATAAAATAATCCATTGGGCTATGGAGTCATAAAAGGCTGGTTTGCTACATCAAAATTTCAAGAGCGTCACATGGCAAGCTAACTGTGATAATTGGATCTTTAAGGCAGTGTGAATTATGATATGGAGGAAATAGTAATGTTCAGTAGTGATTAAAGAGCAGTTAAGAGTTATTTAACTAGAATTCAGAAGAAAACATTCAGATGGTAAATGCAGACAGAATTAAGGTGCTCCAACAACAAATATTAATCTAAAAATTATGTTTTACAATCAGATAAATAGATGCACAAAAAGGAAAACAATGGAAACATTTAAGACATAGAAGTAACACATCACCATTTAACACAACTAAAGTATCCTGTAAAACGGTCTCTTATTATTGATGCCCAGCTTCAAAAAATTACATCACTCCAATACAATAGGTTCTTACAATATAGGGTCCAACCCTTGATACTGCCAATGCATGCAGTATTTAACTAAAAGCTACATCGATTGCCATATCTACTTCGGCAACTTTTCATAAATTACAACTAAGCAAAAGCTAGACAAGTGTGGCCATGCAATGCTAGGAAAAAATATCTCTGACAAAACACCGCTTGTGGAATTAAATCCGGAAGCTCTTCATGAATCCAAAAGTAAGTTGAAAGTGGGTGAGGTGGTCACGAAGAGGCAAATATGGGTGGCATTGACATCTGGCTCTAATTTTTTGACCGCCTTTCCTGGATCATTAAATATGATGCGATGTTGGCACTTTTCGTCGATTGGTGGTTGTAATGATGTGTTCATTATGCCCTTTCAATCTTGGTAGATACACAATTTGGCCCACTCTTTCTTACCTAGAATTCTCATCCTACGATCTACCGATAAACTTAATCAACCTCTGTATATTTTCTTGATTTAAGTGGACTATTCCATGATAAAATTCATTAACTTAGCTTTCTGTGACTCGTTTTCTTCAATGCTCTTTGCCAAGGGGTCTTCTGTTGCTAACATTTTAAGTTGTTTTCCCCGAGAGCTACTATTTTAACATTCTTTTTCTTTAAAATCTCCTCCACGGCCTGGAAATAAGTTGGGTCATACCCAATCTTCACTATCAAATCCTCCAAAGCTTTGATCCTTGAGTCTTTAGCCACAGTAGAAATTTTCTCCATCTTCAGTTGTGATTGGGTATTGGCTAAAGATACCTGGAGTTTTGACAAGCTCATGGCAGTGCTTGTCAAAGTGGAGGCCACCATCTCTCCGGTCTGCTTGTGTAGTTCCATTGGTCAATAAGGTGGATGTCCTTGGTACTGAACTCGAATGATGCCTTCTCATAGTCTTCTTCTCCTTGAGGCTGTGGAACTAGGGCTTCTAGAAATGTCATCTGCATCCTCCTTTTTTCAGTATCAACGACAACCAACAACCTGCTTTGTGAACGTGAGGTCTTCTTCTAGAATTGGTTGTAGGTGTTAGTCTTCAGCACTTCTTTCCTCAAATTTATCTCTATGAATGTGTCATAAATTGATTTTTCTTAGCCTTCTATGGCAGGCCTAGAAGTAGATGTTTGCAGGCCCTGTTGCTAACTAGACACTGTGGTTGAAGATGTAGGGGAGGCCATTGTATGACCACCTGCTGGAGATGACCTAGGGGTGTATATGATGTGAATCACTGTCTGTTGCTTTGATTCACCTCCTTGATCGATATCCATGTGAATTCTGTCCCTCTTCCTATATTTCAGTTTGAATTATTTGCATATGTATCAATCATTGAAGGTGACTAATCCTCTCTTAGCCTCTTGCTCCCTATTTCTCTCTCTTGATATTTCTTCTTGTCTTCTTTATCTTATACACCCTTCCTTTCTTATGGGGTTGGGGTTTGGATTACTGGGGTGAAAATCACCTACTCTTCATATTATTGGAGGGTGTTGGTCACCAATTCTTCTTGATTTTCATATTTCTCAATTGCAGGCCTGTGTGTGTGGACATAGGGTATTGACTTGTTTTCCACTCTCTTCTTGGAGATGATCCATGCAGGGTCATAAGACAAAGTGAAAATTTGGTTGAAACCCATCCCCTTCAATATCTTATCGGCCTCCTACCCTGTTTCTTTGATATTACAGATGAAAGGCCTTGTGCCTTGATTTTGAATTGGGACTTCTTCTTTGTGGAGACAAAGTGAAGCTCATTTGCATGTATCATTTGTCTTATATACTCCAGTGCAAATACCCTCATGGAGAGGAACTTTGGCAGTTTGTAGGGGGCTAACTCACACCCATAGACTCAGATCTCTGTATAATTTTGGTACAAGTACCAATCTTCTATGTTTACTTGATCTGTCAATTGCATAGTTTTCCTGATTTCTTCATTTAACCTTGGTTCTGCTGCACTGTTGAGTGTGTTGATGGCTGGATGGACAAATAAATACACAAAATATTTGAAGGTGTAGTTTTTTTGGTTTTTTAGTAGTAGAGTGGTCCACAAGAAGACATATTTAGGCTCAAAATATTCATTGACCTTGGTCATCTGAAATTGAAACCTGTTGGAATGGAAATAAATGAACATATACACCAACATAGAGGTGTATTTGAATACCTCTTCTGTATTAAAATTTAAGAATTGGTCATGTATAACATCAGCCATGAATTGGGCATAATTGAACATGGCTAAGGGCTTGGAATATGATGAAAGGATGGATAAAAATCCTATCATATCCTCATCAACCCATTAGTCAATGTGATACCCTGGAAAATATGACAAGACAATGACTATATGTTGGGTCCTATCAGGGAAAATAGAAGAAGGATATGGAGGGTTATTTGTAGGCAATGGGACATCAGTGGCCATGAAGAGTTGCAAATTTTTGGCTCTGCTGGAAAAGTCAAGCTTATGATATAATTCCCTAAGGGATTCATATGAAAAAGGGATGGGGAAGGGATGGGGTTCTCAACAATGTGGGCCTGCATCATCTCCTGAATGGGTTGGGCATTGATGGAAAACAAAATATCTCCTGCTGGGGTCACTATAGCTCTCTGGTTGATGTCATAGCAGGATTGACACTTTTGGATGAACTATGGGCAGCTATGGGTCTTGGGGAAAATGTAGTAGGGATATTTAGTATCCCACAGGCCAATTTCATCAACTTCATCAAGGAATTTGTCCTTGATGCAGCACTAGACATCTAATAAATCAAAGTATAACTCTGTCTTGTGGATTTTAAAGTCTTGGTCTGCTAGAGCCACATGATCCAAGTCCACCTGAGGGTAGACCATTGGATTGAATGGCTCCTGGTATTTCTTAGGATGCATATTTATCTTCTATGATGGAATTTAGCTGGTTTCTTTCACTGTATAAAAAGGAATGGGATTAAAAGAAAAGGGAATCAAAGAGGGGAAATAGTTTCGGATTAGAAATGGGGAAGGGAGAAGATAGAGGGGGACTATGCTTCAATATGCAGAGTGATGTGAGTGGTGAGCCCTAGTATTGCACCAAGAGTGCTGCAACTCCTAGGGGCTGCCCTACTTTACTTTATCAACCCGGGGTTCGTACAAAGTTGGAGGTGACAATGCTATATACACAACAGATGCATTCAGTTCTTGTCATCATCTTCTGCTTTATGAAAGGGTGCTATTTCTAAGGGTTCTCAGTGAAGTCTATCACACTTCAATGAAACTAAATTAAATTACAGAAAGGAAATGACAGAAATGAAACTAAATTAAATTGTTGAAAAGAAATGAGAGGAAGGAAACTAATCTAAATTGTTGAAAAATAAATGGCATAAAGGAAACTAAATTAAGTTGCAGGAAGGAAACTAATTTAAATTGCAGAAAGGAAACTAACTTAAATTGCACTTAACTTGGCCAATTGGCTAAACACACCCTACTCTATCTATCATGCTCCTATCTATGCAACTATTCAAGACCTAATTCTAATTTGAAGAGGTGTTGCCCACAGTTCGAGGAAAAAAAAGGCTAAAGAGGCTAATGAAGGGCTTAACACATGAAACGAGGCTTAGAAGTGGAAAGAGGGGGTTTAAATGTTATTAAAACTTCATTATAGCGCAAAAAGGCTTTGGAGCAGAATGTTTTGAAAAGTGTGATGGCGGAGAAGTGAGAGTATAGTTCGAGAGCGGGAGAAAAGTGCGATTTGCAAAAAGGTAAATTCTGCGAAGTGCGACGGGGTAAACATTGCAATTTTCTATATGGTAAGTGTTGTGAAGTGTGATATGTGATATTTCAATATCGCAATTGGCCATTGGAAGTGGTAAGTGTTAATGAAAACCAATTAAACAGTGCAAAGTGATAAATGCAACGCGTGACGTGGCGGTGGGATTGGCAGCAGAGCGCGATTACAATATCACAATCGATGGATCGAAGCCGTAATTCTTAAAATAAGAAAAAGGAAAACACTGCGAAGTGCGATTGCGATGTACGGTAGTAGGAGGACCGAGAATAAAAGGGAAGAGGTCAAAATTTAAATATTTTCAAGCGTTTTTGCATTAAATAGATAAAGGTGAGGTGAAGGGAAAATTGTTGAGATGTTGAAGAATGACAAAGGAAAGGAAAGGGGTTCTGCAATGGCGAAGATGTGATAATCAAGAATTTCCAAGGTAAAAGATCACATGAAAAACTTTAATGGTTTCTATGAATAAAAAGGGTGCGACAACTGATAGGAAGAGAAAAGAGGGAGGAAAATAGAGTGTAACAGAGGTGTTTGGAAGCGTAACATAGAGATGTAAAATGAAGTGGGAAGGCGAGGGTGAAATTATTTGGAACTTTAATACTGCTCCCTGTAAACAAATATGTGAATTCATGCATGGGAAAAAAGAAAAGAATGCGTGATAAAAACAGTGAATAGAAATCAATTTTTTGGCCTGTGGGAAAACCTACCCTCCTCGAGCTTTATTGATAGAGATGAGAAGGGAAGTATAGATCCAAAATTTTTAGAGTTTTATTGTCCATTCTATTAAGAAAATGAAAACCTATAGCAAAAATTCAAAACAACAACTTGAAACTATTAGAAGCAATATTAACTAAATGACAAAAACAAAAAATAACTAATGGACAGAAACAAACTAGCTAAATGAAAGAAAGGAAAAGATAGTAACAACATAGAAGCTTAGGCACATGGATTGGGCCCTAACCCATGAGCCTAGCTCTCTGAAACTTAAATCAATCAATTGAAATCAATCTATTCATTTCATAAAATAATAACCTCATACATCTCTGAAAGTTTGATCACTAAGTAAAATAATGAAAAGCTCAATAGCTTGCAAAAAAGTTCCAACTAGAATCAACTAGAATCCCCTTCCTAGCTCTATCTTTGCTCTATTTATTATATAGGGAAGCTACCAAAAAATCCCTAGAAAATAGTGATTGAGTCCACTTGACTCCGAGTAAACAAAAATATAGTGCACTCCTCTTTGAGTTACTTAGCTGCCTCTAGAACTCGAATTGTTGGAGGGAATATTTGGGTTGATTGAGTCTACTTGACTCCAAGTAAACAAAGTTTTAGTTCACTCCTCTTTGAGTTGCATGGCTACCTCTGGAATTCAAATTACTAGAGAGAATATTTGGGGTGATTAAGTCCACTTGACTCCAAGTAAAAAAATATTGAGTTCACTCCTCCAAGTCTTTATGTTAAAATCCTTATAAAAATGCTTAATAATTCATGATTTTTTGCACTCAACCTCATATTAGGAACTCATAGTATGTTAGCCTTAATCAACACCTATACTAGCATCATAAAGCCAAATAATAATAAAAATGCAATAAAAAGAGATCTTAGAGGGAAAAAAGGTGACCATTAAGCCCTCCAAATATGTCTAATGATGGAGCTCATCATCACGCCCATACTGAATGGCTTCTCATCCTCTGAGAAACTAATCCTCTTCCTGCATTTACTTTAAGGCTTTGATAACCCCCTAATTTCCTGAGGAAGAAGTGTGGGATTTTCCCCAAGGGGGTAAAAACCATTATTATTTTCTGCATTCTCCCATTCTCTATCTTGTGCATATGTGTCCTTTTCATCATTCAACCCAACATCAAAGTTGGGCTAAGCTTTAGTCCCAACCATTGGATCTTTTTGGCCTGCATGGCCATCTTGTATAATGGTGCCCTTTCCAATGCACCCCTTAGTCATTTTGGAGTATGGTACTCCCTATTCTTGAGGTTGTGAGGGAGGTTGTTCCATCTCCTCTGGCTGGCCATAATGCACTCATCTTCTATCTGCCTAGAAACATCATCAAAGTGGCCTATCACCTATTTTTGAGTCTGAAGGTAGCTTTCAACTAGTGCAGGGTCCCTTTCAATCTCTCGACGGTTAAGGATGACTCCTCTTGGGCTGAAAAATCCTGGTCTGATATATAAGGGTTCTATGTTTCTTCTTCCCATGACCCTCCATATCTCTTTTTCTCTAGTGTCCTCATTCATCACCCAAGATATTAGAGCCATCAACTGCATATACCCCCTTGTCGAATTGGGGTCCCAAGTATCCAGGTTTGTCAGCACTAGGTTATGCACATAAAACTCTACCATCTTTGGCTGATCATCCATGTTAGATATCTTGTATAAAACCATGAATTGCCTACAATCTTGGAAAGGTAGGGATCCATGGGAGGCTAGAGTTTTGATTTGAAATAGTAGCCATTGCTCCTTGAGGTAAACAACATATGAGTCAGAAGGGAATCTGTGCTGAAGGGCTTCTATGCATAAGGCTGCCATGGTGGCTACTTGCTACCATTTTTGCTGGAATTTCTCCTTCATTGCTATATTCTCTGCCTATGCCTTCTGCAGCTTCTCTTTCAAAACTATTTCTTTGATTATTTCCTCCTCCCTTGTTGATTCTTCAATGATAATCGGGTTCGTGGGAGGATTTTCTAGCTCTCTTTGACTCTTGTCAGCTCTGAAATACATAGAGGCTTGCCTTTTTCTCTTTGTGCTCAGAGGAGACACGGTGGCAAATACCTCTCTGTATTGAGGGGATGTGGTGCTGTGTTGTGAGTCTATTTCTTGCCCATTTTTTGCTATCTCTATGACTTCTATGGCCATCTCTTCTGTTTTTCCTTGGCTCTATGTCTCTTCCTCTTCTTCTTCTTGTCCCTCTTCTAGTTCTTATTTTGGTTCTTCTTCGCCTTCTCTAA
Source organism: Pinus albicaulis (assembly GCA_034641835.2). NCBI lineage: Eukaryota > Viridiplantae > Streptophyta > Pinopsida > Pinales > Pinaceae > Pinus > Pinus albicaulis. The sequence continues at coordinate 121,996,683 of CM076578.1, forward strand.
TGATAGGAGTGGAATCATGCCTTGTTTGGGTTGCTATAAAAGCTTCCCTACTCATATTTACGAGAGAGGACGAACCCATGGGTAGATGGACATTGTTCTTCTGCTGCTATTGCATGTTTTTCAAATACGCAACCCACTCTCGGTAATACTATGATGCAGCTCCCTTTAATCTCTTTCCCTCAAAAATTATGAATTTACTAGTTTGGATGAGACGTGATCTCTTTTTATTAGATTGCACAACTAATTTTGGAGCACTTACATAACTCGGCTCAGCTTCAATTTCTGTTGGAGACAATTATTTCCTTCTCCCTCTTAATTCATGATGGACTGTGTGTTTCCTCCCTTCATTCTCCTCTACTCCACTTGATTTAGATTCTTTTCTTTTCCATGCCCAGGTGGCATGACTTTGCAGTTCTCCCTAGTCATACTTCATGATGGTGGCAGGGCTAACTGGCCACCTCTCTGCCCCTTAAACTCTAAGTCTACAAATTTAATTATTTTTGGCTATTACGGATGTGTAGTGAGGGGTGAGAAGCTATACCTGAGTTTACTTGTCATTTCTAAGGAGTTTTTAGGATCTGGATTGAGGAGACAAGCCTTTTAGAGGTTGTGTTCTTCACTATTTTCTATTCTATGAGTGAGCAGCTCGCTGAAGGAGAAGTTGTCTGAGTGAGCTGTTGATTTTTTCTTGATTCTCCTTCTCATTGTAGATGCTGCATGGGGGGTGCTCCATATTCCATGGGTGGCACTCTTGTATTTCATGGGGTCTGCTTCATGACATCCTCCCTTGTTTTCTTGCTGTTCAAGAACAGAGTAGGAATTTCCTTATGTCTGTAGCAGTCTGCGTTTTTCTTTCCTTACTGCATTGTGTTGAGGAATGGAGAAATGTGGTGCATAGAGGTGATGGAAGAAGTTATAAAAATGAATGGAGTGAATGATGGGATGGATGGTAAAAGAGAATAAATGAAAATAAGATGAATGCTTCCCTGTGTTTCCAGAAACCATTAATAACCTGTAAAACTGCAAACACAAAAAACACAAAGATGTAGATGTAATTTTTGTTTTGTTTTTTGTTTTTTTCTTCTTCTTTTTTTGAGCAAGTGAGCTGCCTCCATCAAGATTTTCAACCCACCAGCTTGCCTTGGGTCCCTCAAAGAGGTTTTCACCCATGGATCTTTATTATTTTTTTTTCTTTTTTTCTTTTTTTTTTCTTTTTCACTTTCCTTCTCTACTTGAAAAAAAAAAAAAACCTTTTTCAAGTATAGGAATACTTCCAATGGAGCCATGTACACATCAAGATGACAGATAAAATCATGTGCGCACTTGGAATACATGCTTTGACATATACCTGATTATGAGAGATGATTTTCTTTGACTGGGATTGTATCAAGTATTATTGGAGAAGAGTGTGTTGCTGCAACTTATTGACTGTTTGGAACCATATGTCAATATAGTTGTGATGCCCTTGGTTCACTTGTTGAGTTGGATCACCTTGGATGTCCTCTTCTATTATGGCAGTCAAATCTTCCTCTTTTTTCTAATTGTTATCTTGAACACATGGAGGAAATGCTGGTAAGCATGGGGGAACTTTCTCAACATCTGATTCTGATATCTACTCTTCATCAAGTGAAACCCTCGATATTTTGATCTCCTCATTTGGATCTTCTTCTTCTTGATGCTGTCCTTCATTGAAATTAAGAAAATATCTTCTTTTCAATACCTTTATTGAACTAAGATGCATACCATTTAGATCAAGAGGATATGTTTGGTAGTGTTGTCCCTCCTCAACATTGTAAGTGAGCTAAGATACTTCATGGTGTGGGTTTGGAAATGGTTGTACGGGTGATTGAGTGGAGGTGGATATATGAGATGGATGTAGTTGAGGATGTGGCTGTGGTGGAGGTGGATGGTAGGGATATCATGGAGTTGGGTATGGAGGATATTGAGGGAAATATTGAGGATGTTGAGGATTTTCCCAATAAGGACCTTGCCAACCATGTTTCCAAGATTGGTTTTGGGGTTGAGATGGCCAAGGTTTCCAAGGAGGGAGTGTTTCCCAATTAGTTTGAGATGGATGTTAATAAGCTTGAAATTGTGAAGTGGGTCCTTGCATCATATCAAGTTGACTAGGCTACCAGGGTATCCTTGGAGTTACATAACATAGCTTCTTTGGTGATTTCCTTGCTCCATTGTCGCTTTGGTAAAATTCTTTAAACCTGGGGAATGATGAACAACATTTAGCAGCACATGATTCTGCATGGATAACAAAAATATCAACATCTTATTTTTGCTCATTTTTCATTCTTAAAATTTCTACTTGTTCACTTAGATTGCTTAGAATTTCTGTTTTAAAGTTGTCAAGAAAATTTCCAAGTTCATCTTGCCTTAACAATGTTGACGCTGGCTTACTTATTCTTTCCCTTCCTCTTGATATGCGCTTGCATATTTCACAAATTTCTTCAAATGATAATTGATATACATCTTCTTTACTCGTGAGATTAAGAAGATTAATCCACTCATCCCTAATTGTTCTAAGTAAGAGGATTTTTAGTGTGTCAAATCGTAAATGATGCAATTTCTTCCTCTTAACATTATACATGAACCTCTCTATTAGATCCTCGAGCCTCTCATCTTCTTCTTGGTTCATTATAAAAATTTATTCTCTAAGATCACGATCTTTGTATTTTTATAGAAATACCTTTTGCATATCATTCCATGATATTACTGAATTATTAGCTAGATTCATGAACCATTTAAGAGCGCTATCCTTCAATGTTGCAAGAAACAATCTCAATTTTTGAGTGTGTGATAAGTATGCATAAGACCTAAAAATTATCTCAAATTCAAAGAGAAATGTTTCCGGATCCTCTTTCCTCATACCATGGAAGTTGGGAAGAAAAGATGGAGGGATGTTCTTCATATCTACATTTATGTCCATATCTTGAATGGGAAACCCAATAAGATCTTCTTCATTTTCATCATATCCATCCATCTATTCTACCTTCAAAAGTGTATGGTGACATGGTTCTTACTACACCACGTGGTGAAGTGCGGGGGTTGGTATTGGAGAAGTATTTAAAAAAAAAAATCCCGAGTATCCCTACTCCTATGAGGCATGAAAATCAAATATTTTTGTATTTTTTTTAATATTTCTGAAATGGAATGAAAAGAAAGGAAAGCAGAAAATAATGCTAAAAACAAAATCAAAGCATCTACTAGACACCTCCCGGCAACGACGCCAAAAAGTAGTGAGCCCTGGTATTGCACCAAGGGTGCTGTAACTCCCAAGGGTTGCCCTACTTCACTTCATAAACCCGGGGTTCGTACAAAATTCAAGGAGACAATGCTATATACACAGTAGATCAATTCTGTTCATGTCATCCTCTTCTGCTTTACGAAAGGATGCTATTTCTAAGGGTTCTCAGTGAAGTTTGTCACACTTCAATGAAACTAAAATAAGTTGCAGAAAGGAAATAATAGCAAGGAAACCAAATTGAATTTATGAAAATAAATGATAGGAAGGAAAATAATCTAAATTGCTGAAAAGAAATGGAAGAAAGGAAACTAAATTAAATTACAAAAAGGAAACTAAATTAAATTGCAGAAATGAAACTAACTTAAACCACACTTAACTTGGCCAATTGGCTAAACACACCCTACTCTATAAATCATGCTCCTATCTATGAAACTATTCAAGACCTAATTCTAATTTGAAGAGGTGTTTCCCATAGTTTGGAGGAAAAAAAGGGCTAAAGAGGCTAATGGAGGGCTTAACACATGAAACAAGGTTTAGAAGTGGAAAGAGGGGGTTTAAACCTTATTAAAACTTCATTATAGCGCAAAAATGATTTGGAGCGGAATGTTTTGAAAATTGTGATGGCAGAGAAGTAAAAGTACAGTTTGGGAGCGGAAGCGAAGTGTGATTTGTGAAAAGGTAAAATCTACAAAGTGCGAAGTGCGACAAGGTAAACATTGTGATTTTTGATGTGGTAAATGTTGCAAAGTGCAATATGCGATATCACAATATCATAATCGGCTGTTGGAAGTGGTAAATGTTAATGAAAACTAATTAAACAGTGTGAAGCGTGAATTGCGATGGGTGACGTGGCTATGGGACCGACGGCAGAGCGAGATTGCAATCAGTGGATCGGAGCAGTAAGTATTAAAATAAGAAAACGAAAAACACTACGAAGTGCGATTGCGATGTACGGTAGCGGGAGAATCGAGAAGAAAAGGGTAGAGGTAAAACTTTAAATATTTTCAAGTTTTTTTGCGTTAAAAAGGTAAAGGTGAGGTGAAAAGGAAAAATCGCTGAGATGTTGAAGAACGAAAAAAGGAAAGGGAAGGGGTTCTGCAATGGATGAGATGTGATAATCGGGAAAGTCCAAGGTAAAATATCACAGGTAAAAATTTAATGGTTTCTACGAATAAAAAGGGTACGATAGCTGATATGAAGAGAAAAGGGAAATGGAGCATAACAGAGGTGTTTGGAAGCATAACACAAAGATGGAAAATGAAGCGGGAAAGCAAGGGTGAAATTCTTCGCAACTTTAATACTGTTCCTGCAAACAAATATGTGGATTCATGCATGGGAAAATAGAAAAGAATGCATGATAAAAATAGTGAACAAAAATAAAATTTTTGGCCTATGGGAAAGCCTACCACCCTCAAGATCTATTGACAAAGATGAGAAGGGAAGTCTAGATCCATATCTTTTAGAGTTTTATCCTCCATTCTATTAAGAAAATGAAAACCTACAACAATGATTCAAAACAACAACTTGAAACTATCAGAAGCAAGATTAACTAAATTACAGAAACAAAAAATAACTAATGGACAGAAAGAAACTAGTTAAATGAAATAAAGGAAAAGATAGTAACAATAGAGAAGCTGAGGCACATGGATTGGGCCCTAACCCACGAGCCTAACTATCTGAAACTTAAATCAGTAAAATGAAATCATTCTTCTCATTTCATAAAAGAATAACCTCATACATCTCTGAAAGTTTGATCACTGAGTAAAATAATGAAAATCTCAATATCTTGCAACAAAGTTCCAACTAGAATCGACTATAATCCCCTTCCTAACTCTAGCTTTTCTCTATTTATTCTATAGAGTAGCTACCAAAATCTCCCTAGAAAATAGTGATTGATTCCACTTGACTCTGAGTAAACAAAAATCGAATGCACTCCCCTTTGAGTTGCTTGGCTGCCTCTGGAACTCGAATTGCTGGAGGGAATCTTTGGGGTGATTGAGTCTACTTGACTCCAAGTATACAAAGATTTATTTCACTCCTCTTTGAGTTGCTTGGTTGCCTCTGGAACTCAAATTGTTGGAGAGAATCTTTGGGGTGATTGAGTCCACTTGACTCCAAGTAAACAAAGACTGAGTTCACTCCTCCAAGTCTTTATGCTAAAATCCTTATAAAAATGCTTAATAATTCATGATTTTTTGCACTCAACCTCATATTAGGCACTCAAAGTATGTTAGCCTTAATCACCAGCTATAATAGCATCATAAAACCAAATAATAATAAAAATGAAAGAAAAAGAGATCTAAGAAGGAAAAAAGGTGACCATAAACCCTCCAAATATTTCTAATGATGGAGCTCATCAGTGAGATTTGTTGATAATCCGAAGACTGTCTTTGCTGATCTTTTGCTGAAAATTCTATATAAATTCAGAACCTGAAATTTTGGACAGACCAAGCAAGGTAAACCTTGCTTTCGGTCTTGAATTCAGGTTATAATGGATGATTTGGAAAATGTTGGATTGGCACGGGCCCGTGGGACAACGACCCAACAAATTAAATGCACAACGGGCATTTGGCAGGGGTTGATGTGATTGGATGGAGGGGACAGGTAGGAAAATACGTGGCACAATGACACAAGGCAATGGCTAGTCCAACGGTTGGTGGGTGTGGTGGTTTGGCTTGCAACAGAAAAAAATTTTGGGGGGGGAGGGGGGGGTGATGGTGGTGTATGGTATAGGAGAGGGGGGGGGGGTGCGAATTACTCCAGGGGTGACATGTTGTAGAAGCGACGGTATTGCATACCACCCATTTCGAACCCCCCCCCAGTTGTTAAAGTTTGGAGGATGAAAGGGGGGGGGGGGGGGGGGAAGTATTACGAACTGTCAGATGTGGAGTGAGGGATGGTTAATTCGGATGGGATGTGTGATGTGAGGGTGGGGTTGGGAATTAATGGATGGCGAGGGTAATGTAGGACTTTAGGATAAAAGAAAAATATGAGTGTTTAGGGATTAGGAATAAGGTGTAATTCACATTTTCAGGACTTAGGATAAAATTAAGGCATAGGGTATGCCTTAATAAATATTTTGAATACAATTTAATCCCAAAACCTTAGAACATAGCCCTGTTCCAACAATTAGAGCATAAACACTCTTTTATTTAGATTTTCTTCTTGGCCTATATGAGATATGAAATTTTGATGATGTACCTTGTAGGATAAATTTCATATTTTCCTTCCATTCTTTCTCCTCAACATCTCTACCTACCAAGACTACGAATTTAACATTTTTCTTCTTTTTGTAGGGTACATTTGGGCTTGCAAACCCTGAATCATCTCTTTCTTTAAGAACTCTATCCAACATCTATCCCTGATTTCTCCTACTGGTCCAGATTAAATTGTTGAACCAATTTCATTTCTACCTAATCTACTAATATGCCAAGATTAAATAGTTTGGAAAATCCTCATTTCCTAACATATCAACAAAAATTCAAAATTGAACAATCATGCTTAGACTATATGATTGAAAAAACCTTTCTAAAGAGTAGTGGCATTTTGATTTGCAGAAATTTCAAAGCTATTCATTTTTGTGGGTTTTTCTTTTCCTTTTTTACACCCTCTTTTCCTTCTTCTTTTTATTTCTTTTTCTATAATTTGGAAATGATTTGAATATTGAAATTTATATACAATATGGAAATTTTCAAGTAAGAAATAATCAATCACCTTGTGATATTGTAAATTACAGGACTCTAACAGTGGCTCCAGATGGGGATGGCACTTCTCCTTAGGGAAATTTTCAAGAACACCAAGACCAATAGCCTTGTATACTCTTTCTCTACAATGTTTTCAATGAATTTTCTCTTGCCGTTTTTTAGCACAAAAAGCTAGCCTTTAAAAAGGATCCAAACTAAAAATTGTGGTATATACAATGGAGTGGGGATTTTCTCTACACTTAGGAAAATTGGGGATTTTCTCTACACTTAGGAAAATTAATGCTTCAACATCCTTCCATTGAAAGGACCTCTAGGCAGCTCTGTTCCATCAATCTCTTGCAGAAAAAATGCATTGTTTCCCCTGAAAGAATTAAAAATATATGGGCCCTTCCATAGGTTGTCAAACTTGCCATGTTTCCCTTTATCTTCTCTTTTGGAATCCCATCTTAGTGCTTTATCTCCAATATTAAAATCATTTTCCTTTGTTCTTTTGTCAAATATCTTCTTTATATTTTCTTGCACAACCTGAGTTCTGTTGTAAAATTCTTCTATGGACTGTTGTAGCTGAATGGTCTGGTTTATCCTTCTTTGTACATCATTCTCTTTGGCTTGTATCTCTTGAATGATTTTCATGGCTGGAAATACTAATGAGGTTGGGAAAATTGAATCCATCCCATATAACAATTGATATGGTGACATGCCAATTGATTTCTTAGTTGTTAGTCTATCAGCCCACAATGCATGCACCAGTTTGTTGTGCTAGGATTTCTTGTTGTCTTCTAGCAGCTTCTTGATGATATTGACTAAGCTCTTGTTGGAGGATTCATCTAGTCCATTACCTTGAGGGTAATAGGCCGTTGAATTTCCCAAGGAGATGCGATACTTGTGACAAAAATCCACCATTTTCTTGTAATTAAAATCAGAAGCATTATTTGTGATGATTTTTCTAGGGAAACCAAATCTGGACAAGATATTGGCTTCAAGGAATTTGATAATCACTGAGTCAGTAGCAGTTCTAGAAGGGATAGCTTCTATCCAATTGGTGTAATAGTCTGTGGTAGTAAGGATCCATTTATGCTGGGTAGAGGATGAGGGATGAATTTCTCTAATGAAGTCTAAAACCCATTGTTGAAAAGGAGCCTCAACAGAATTTGGCTGTAAGGAAAAGGGCAACAAATTTCTTTTTCCTTCAAAATATTGGCATTTGTGACAGGTAGCTACCATTTTGTGGATATCTGGGAAAAGAGTAGCCCAATAGAAGCTAGCTCTAAGGACCTTGTTAGCAGTGGCTTTCCAGTAAAGATGGCCTCCATAGTCCCCTTCATGGAATTCCTGCATAGCCCTATCTTTATCCTCCTTGAGTAAAAAATTAAGCAATATGCCCCTAGCATCTTTCCAATATAAGGAATTTTCTAGGATGTAAAATTTGACAACTTTCAATTTCAAGAATCTAGCTTTAGTTTTGGACAAACCAAGATGATAATTTAAAATAAATAAAACATATAATCTATCTGCGTACCAGGGAGAATTTAGGAATGCTTCCTCAATAGGTGGAGTCGCCGTCTCCTCTTGTTCATCCAGTGAATGGATCATGTTGATATCCAATGCTTGAAAATTGGTTTCAGCCATCAATTTGGCTAATCCTTGTCCTTTGATCAATTTGGTAGGTCTAATATCCAAATCATACTCTAGGATAAAAACAATCCATTTGCCTCTCTTTCCATCAGGATTCTGCATTAGGATGTCCTTGAAAACTGTGTTGGGCACAAAAGTAATGACATGTCAATGTAATATATAAACTCTGAAATCGTTCAGTGCTTTGACAAAGCAAAGGCCTAATTTTCCATGATATTATACTTTAAAGGTGCATCCCTCAAAGCTTGGTTGAAAAATTCTATGGGCTACTCTTGTCCTTCCTTGTCTTTCTGCAACAATACAACAACAATAGTATGTTCTGATGCAAAGGAAAAAATGATGAAATCCTTGGTGAAATCAGGGATGATCAGAACTGGTGCTTTAGTGAGTGCCTGCTTTACCAAGTCAAAGTATTTTTTTGCCTCCATTTTCCACTTAATTCTTGAATCTCTTTTAAGCATGTTGGTGAGGTCTCTTAGAATTTCTGCAAGGTTTGGTATAAACCTTCTCAAAAAATTGATTTTTCGAATGAAGGATTGGATCTCTTTGATGTTCATGGGATGAATAATTTGGAGGATGCCCTCAATTATTTTGGGATCAATTTTGATTCCTTCTTCAGATATAATGTGGCCTAGAAGCTTTCCTTCTTCAAGGCCAAACAACGATTTCTTGGGATTCAAAGATAGTCTGAACCTTCTGCACTTCTAAAAAAATCTTCTTAAATGGTCTAGATGTTCTTTATCAGTTTTTGAATATACTATAGTATCATCAAGGTAGATCACAATGAAAAGGATGATTTATTCTAAAAAATAAATTCCATTGTTCTCTAGAAAGTGGCACAAACGTTGATCAATCCAATAGGCATTTTCACATACATGAAGGTCCCCCAAGGAGTAGTAAAATTTGTTTTGTGTTGATCATCGGGATGCACCAACACTTGATTATACCTTGAAAAACCATCTAACAAAGAAATCCTTCAGGAACCCACCACCCTTTGCAATAGGTGGTCCATTTTTGGTAAAGGGTAGTTGTCTTTAAGTGATACTTTGTTCAAATTTTTAAAGTTAATGCAAAGCCTGATTTCACTTGTTTTCTTTCTTACAGGCACAAAATTGGATACCCATTCAGAATATCTGATTCGAAATATCATTTTGGCATCATACATCTTCCTGATATCCTTCTCAATCAAGGGCATTAGGACAGGATTTATTCTACGCAGTTTTTGTTTGAAAGGTTTCTGGTCTTCCTTGACTAGAATATTGTGCTGTATAATACTAGTATCATAAGATTTCAGATCTTCATAGCTCCAAGAAAACACATCAATGAACTCCTTAAACAAAGAAATGTCTTTATGTTTTGTAGTCACTGGCAGTGTATTTGATAACTTTATCATCTTAGGATCTTGTTCACTACCTAAATTGCATTCTTCAATGTTTACCTCTGTAGGTTCTATCTTTGGTTTTTTGGCCACATCATTGAAATCAAACAACTCCTCTAAAGGGTTGAAGTCCTCTAGGTAGGATGTTATCTTTGAATTGTAGTAATTCAAATTCATATTTTTCTGGGTCTTTGTGTATCTATGTTCTTTGAATATTTTCATTTGCTGAAATATTGATATCAGAGTCATGAGGTGGTTCATCGATACTTATTTTTTCTTCAGTGGGACAATATTATTCATAATCTAGGTCCAAGTTGGAATATTCAAACTCACCTTTGGACTGCAGGGTATTCTCAATTTTTTTGTCATTACCAAATTCTTGCCAATATCTCATGTTATCAGGGAATATTGGGCAGTGTTTAATCTGCATTGTGTATTTCTTGCTGGGATGAGGTAATTGACATGTGCTTGCTGAAAATGCTAAGCCATTCACAAGGATATTTGTATTCCTTGGAATTGCAGCAAGATCATATTCTTCAAATGATTTTAGGAGGTCAAGGGAATAATTCCTATATTCTATCAATCTAGGATGTTTGGTTGAGTATTATCCCTTGATTTGTCTAATAACCAGCTCAGAGTCCCCATGAACAGAAATTATTTTGGCTCCTAATCTTGTTAGCAATTGTAAACCCAAAAGGAGTGCCTCATATTCTGCTATGTTGATGGTGCATTGAAAATTTAGTTTGTAAGAATGAACCTTTGCGTCATTATTTCCAGTGTTGTAGACCCACACCCCTGCTCCTGAACCTGCTTTTCCATAAGAGCCATCAAAGCTCATGTTCCAAAAAGGCTCAGCTTCAGCCTTGTGTCGTACAACCTCCATTTTCCCTTCTTGCTATTTTTCGTGGTCTTTTTCTTCTCCAGCTACTTGTGCATTACTATCTCCATCATTTTAAAGAATGAACAAGTCAAGGTCAGAATGGATAGAGTAAAGTGAGTAGTTATATGGTTTCTCTTGACTTCTCACCATGTATTTCATTAAAGTTTCCCTATACAGTCTTCTTTGTTGGCCAAACATTGGTATGGTAGCATAAGTCATATCCATTTGGAGGGTCCCTTGTAGCTTGGCTCCCCATGAGCGTGATAAAAGCATGCCATACTTAGGAGGGATGTCAACCACTACTATATCCATCACTAGACTCTTTTCTGGTATCTGAGCTAAAGTAATACAGAGATCTTCAATGAGGCCTAGGCGTTTAACCTTGCCGGAGTCAAATGAGTACAAATATTTGTAGGGTCTAGTTATCTCAAGGCCAAACTTTTCCATAACAACCTTTGGCATAAGGTTATGTGATGCACCTGAATTGAACATGGCATTATGGAGGATTTTATCATGAACATTCAAACTGACATAAAATGGGGGAACAACTCCCTCCTAGGATTTCCCATCTACTTCTGGCCCAAACAAAAGTTCAGGTTTATCATCATTCAGATTGACAGTATCAATAATTTCTCCTATGTTCAGTACCTTTAGGACCCGAGACCTGTACACATCCTTATTTACCAATTCAGTAAGAGGAATAGAGATTTTTAATTTGGAAATTTCATTCTCAATGCTGAATGGTGTTTGTATTTCAAGCACATTTGAACAATAAATCTTCTCAAGCACTATTTTTGCAATAATCTTAGCTTGTTGACTTGTAGTGGGGATATCAACTTGAGTAGTTTTGACAAGGCTGATAGCTGGTTTACTAGTGTTGTTTCCTATATTATTCTTTCCTGGGATGTTTACAACTTTATTTGAACTTTCTGTTGTTTTCTTGGGATCAGTTTATGGGACCTTTTTCATAGGGTTTTCAACATTCTTTTTCCTGGAGTTATCAAATTTCTTCTTGCTTCTAAGGTTATGTTGTTTATGTACTTCCATGATGGCATTCTCAAACCCTTTTTTATGATCCTCAGAATCTTCAGATTCTACTTCAGTTTAAGTCAGAGCAAATAAAATTTGCTCTTCTTCAGTAAGGATAACATAATCCTCTTCATTAATTACCATTATATTAATATGAATTTCTTCCATTTCTTGGACGACTCCCTCATCTTCATCTTGGAATGGAGGCCTAATTTGCTGGTCAGGGCCTCTTTGTTCTCTTTGTATTATTTGAGGGGGATTTCTTCTAAGGTTTTGATTTTTGTTTTGAGGATTTGGCTGATTTTCCCTATGAATAACTCTCTCATTCAGGCTGATCCTCTCCATAATTCTCTCCATAGTTCTAACCAAGTTATCAATCTTAGCATTAGACATGGAAGCTGCTAGTTCTTCCCTTATAGTAACTCACTTATCAGTTTTCATTCTAGCCCTCTTTGCAAGAAGGCTGGCTTCTACACTTACTGCATCCCTCTGTATTTCCTCCAATGTAGCAGGATCTCTCTCTCTAAGATGATAAGCCATTTTTGGATCAAAACCATCTGGGAACTTAACTAGGGCCAAGCCTTGTAGGGGTTTCATGTGAGAAGGAAGTGTGTTATAAACACTTTTGAATCTAGTGTAGTAGTCTTGGACACTTTCTCCAGTATTCCTCTTGATGTTTTCATATTTTGACAAGATTTGAAGAGGGTTTTTCTTAACTTCCCATCTATTTATGAATAGCTGGTGAAAAGCAGGGAGGTCATGGATACTATTAGGAGTCAAGCATTTAAACCATTTCCTCACTTCTCCTCCCAAAATTTGAGCAAACATCCTCAAATTGACACTTTCATCATGTATCTGTTGAAGGTCAAAACAATCATTCATTCTATCAACATGCTGTTGAGCAGTTACAGGACCAGTCCCATCAAATTGTGGAATTTTGGACTGATAATCCTGTGGAATGGGTATAATAGGTGGTGGAAGCACCAATGGAGCATATCTGGCTACCATGATTGGTGGTGGGGGAACCCAAGGGGGATTTATGAGAGGAGTGTTGACAAGGGGAGGTGGAGGATTAAATGGAGGAAGGTGGACAATGGGTGTATGTGTGGTGGTTTGGACACTCTGGTGAAGGATGTTCAAGGAAGTAGTAGGGGTTGTAGAATCATCTGGACAGGTTGATTAAGGATGAGCATACTTGGAAATAAAAGAGGGAGTTGTTGTATTAAGGGAAAACAATTCTACATTTTGCTGAAGGTAAGAATCATCAACAACTGATGTGAGTGCTGCTACCAGATCTTGAAGGGAGTCAAAGTGTTGGAGAAGCTGAAGGTCATCTTGGGTGGATGTGTAGGCTTCCCCAACTGGACTCTGTTATAGGATAGATGGGTCAAAAATTGTTTGGGTTGTCCAATTTTGATATTTGGTCCTGAATAAGCTTCATTCAAAATGTAAATCGAACTGGATGTCCTGCAAGGTTACAAGGTTTCCAAGGAGGGAACTTGCTCTATGAAGGGATTTGCTATCAGTTTGACTCATAGTTCTAGAGTTTTTTCTTAGGATTTTCTCTAGATTTTCAACTATTGAGAGGAGGATTTGGGTCAAGATGAGATATAGTAAAGATTCTTTTGGGAGCCAAAATTTAGACCTAGAGCACAAATAGGCTGAGTATTTTGCAAAAAGCTGAAAAACCAATCCTGGGAAGTACTTTATCATATAATTTTTTGACCGAGGCTTGTGAGTTCGACTGAAATGTTAAGCTTTTCAATAATTCCCTAGTATGTTTGCCATTATTTTGTGGCCCTTGTTGAATTTTGCAACAAGAAAAAGTGAAATTGGCATTCGGAAACAACATCCTTGATCCTAGTGAAAATTAAGCACCTACACTAGGTGGGGCCCACACAGGCTATTTTTAGGTGGATGTCTACTTATATATACATGAGAAAATTATATTTATAGATGCATGTCTATTTATAGATGTATGTGCAAGCTCTATTTATAGATTGCATGTCTATTTATAGATGCATGTCAACTATTATTATCCCTTAATATTAGTTGGACAATAAACTGTAATCTATTCTCAATGTGGACTTGGAAATAGTTAATTGAAGTGGAAAATCAGTTAGCTAAGTGAATTTCGAGTTAAGAGGTTGGTTGGTGGGACATGCAGAGTGACTTGATTTGCAACTGAGTGATTCTAGTTGTAACAGAGTTGGAAGTGCAGTGGTACATGAGTTGTGCAAGTTGTAAATCAGTTTAATTCAGTTAAGTGAGTTAAAGTTAATTATGCTAGTTATAACTGCAGATACACTAGTGAGAGATCAAGTGAATGAAATATTAATTAATTCACATGCAGTGATCTCACATGCAACTGATGTTTTTACTATTATTAAATGCATGCATGTCAGATCCAGTGGAGACCCAGTTGAGACAAGGTGAAAGGGAAGTGTAACTATCAGTTGTGTTATTAGTAGGCTACCTAGGTGTAGTTATAACACCATAGGATGCCCATGATACTCAACACAATTAAGGAAGTCTGAAATTATTTGTGATTAAGGATTGCATTCATCAGGAACTGCGTGAGCAAGGAAGGCTATCTGGAGGCAGTAAATTGGCTATGTATTTGCCAATTTTTGTATGACAATGTGAGAAAATTAGCTGATGTACTGAGAGCTCTTGTGATTAGATTTTTGTATGTAATTGTTTCATGATTCATTGTAGAATATACAATATATGATAGAGGGGTTTTGAGAAGCAAGCTTTCCTCATGAATATCTGGTGTTGTGGTTTTGATCTATTCTTCTTTGCTTCATGTGATTGGCAATTGTGCTGTTTTTAATTTGCAAAATATTTGTAGAAGCGATTCAGTATTTAAATTTAGTACAATTTTAGATCGGTTGAATCCAATATATACATGCATGTTGTAAATTTTCTACATGGTATCAGAGTTGTGTTATAAATTTTCTACATGGTATGAGAGCAGGAATTATTTGGGTGCGCGAGTTTGCAGAGAATATCTGAAAGTTTTGATGCAAAAATTTTAGAAAAAAATAGCATATTTGGATTCCTTGTGAAAAAATACCCAAATTGAAAAAAAAACGGTCGAATTGAAGCACAGATGAGGGAGATATCATTGATTTAAAAGCAGCTCTTTTTTGTTAGAAAATTTTGCGACGGTGGGACAATTACAATGTGCGTGAGCCAAGAACCTACATGCACTGAGGTAAAAAATGCAAGATTTGAGGATCAAAGAAGAGGTTAGTGACTTGGTGGTTGAGAGGGTGCCTCTCAACATGGAGCTTGAGAAGCAGTCTCAATAGGTTGTGGAGCAACCACAACTGGAGATGCAGAAGAATCTCTATAGATTTGATGCAGATACGGTTTCTACAGAGCTTCCTACCATTGGGAAGTGTGATAAATCCATGAAATTGACCCTTGAGAGGGAGCTGGATTTGCATGGAGGTGATAATGAACCTCAAGATGTGGAGCAGCCACATGCAGAGGATCATGGAGTGGGAGCAACCACTCATGCAGAGAAATTTCGAGCCAGATGGGCAGAGGGAGTGCATGTAGCTATAGCACTATGTGAGAGGTGGGGCGACATGCATGAATAATCCCAAGAAGAAATTTTGGGTAGGATTCATTGAGATGGTGTGGATCTCATGGTTTTAACCTGGCTACGAGGAGCCTATAGGTTTTAACCCTGTACAGAAATTATCTGCAAACGAATCTTAAAAACAGAAAATAAACAATAGCGAGAGCATAAAACATAAAACATATATACATAGAGATTTTCCCCTGGATCCCAAATTGGGACGCCCAGCTTGATTTTTCATTATATTCCTCTTAGTGTTACAACACATATATATACATGCCGAAGCATACATAAACCCCAATCCATTAACCATGGATTAGAACATAACCGTAGTTCCCTTGACCGGATCTACAAAATACCAGGGGTTGAAAACCATGATGCCCCAAAAGCATGTGAAAACCCATGCAAAAAACCATGGGCGGGTCCGCCCACTGAAAAATAGGGTCTGTGGGTGTGTGACTAGTCGTGGAAAGAATATTACACATACCCAACAAAGCCCATATAGCAGTAGTAGAAGGATTAGTTGGATTGATGCAGTTAGATGTCGTGAGGACATCAAATCAAAGTGGTAGTGTCAGATATTGGAGCACAGATCAGAGTTGGTAGCAAGTGTAGAGTGCATGGATGCAGGTGTCAACAACGCAGTGGATCCTAAAGACATGCACAGTAGCTAGTAAAAGTCAAAATACTTTGATGACATATGCATTATACTGATTTAGTTGTTTGGAGGCTATTAAGTTTCAGAAATGTTGCATGCAAAGGTTGCATGTGCAAGAAACACTAGAGAAGTGTTGCATGCAAAGGTTGCATGGCGCATGCATGGAGTTGCATGGCACATGCATGGAGTTGCATGTCGCATGCAAAGACATTCCTTTCTTGTTGAGAGGGAGTGTTGAAGTTTGCAACAAGAAACAATGAAATTGGCATCTGGAAACAACATCCTTGATCCTAGTGAAAATTAAGCACCTACACTAGGTGAGGCCCACACAGACTATTGTTAGGTGGATGACTATTTATAGATGCATGAGAAAATTCTATTTATAGATGCATGTCTATTTATAGATGTATGTGCAAGTTCTATTTATAGATGCATGTCGACTATTATTATCCCTTAATACTAGTTGGACAATAAACTGTAATCTATTCTCAATGTGGTCTTGGAAATAGTTAATTGAAGTGGAAAATCAGTTAGCTAAGTGAATTTCGAGTTAAGAGGTTGGTTGGTGGGACATATAGAGTGAATTTAGGGAAACTGAGTGATTCTAGTTGTAATAGAGTTGGAAGTGTAGTGGTGCATGAGTTGTGCAATTTGTAAATAAATTTAACTTAGTTAAGTGAGTTAAAGTCAGTTGTGCTAGTTGTAACTACAAATACATGAGTAAGAGATCAAGTGAATTAAATATTAATTAACTCACATGTAGTGATCTCACATGCAACTGATTTTTTACTGTTATTAACTGCATGCATTTCAAATCCAGTGGAGACCCAGTTGAGACAAGGTGAAAGGAAAGTGTAACTATCAGTTGTGATATTAGCAGGCTACCCAGGTGTAGTTATAACACCACATGATGCCCATGATACTCAGTGCAGTTGAGGAAGGCTGAAATTATTTGTGATTAAGGATTGCATTCATCAGGAACTGTGTGAGCAAGGCAGGCTTTCTGGAGGCAGAAATTGGTTGTGTATTTGCCAATTTTTGTATGATAGTGTGACACAATTAGCTGATGTAATGAGAGCTCTTGTGATTAGATTTTTGCATGTAAATGTTTCATGATTCCTTGTGGAATATACAATATATGATAGAGGATTTTTGAGCACCAAGATTTCCCCAAGAATATCTGGTGTTTTGGTTTTGATCTATTCTTCTTTGCTTCATGTGATTGGCAATTGTGTTGTTTTTAATTCCGCAAAATATTTGTAAAAGCGATTCAATATTTAACTTTAGTACATTGTTATATCGGGTGAATCCAAGATATACATGCATGTTGTATAATTTCTACATCCCTATCATTTATAAGATTGGAAAGAATAAAATATAAAGGACAACATCAAACCAAATTGGAATCTAGGACCTAGCCTTCCTAGACTCAGAGAGGGATCTTTCTGTTTATGATTTACTTTTATCTTAATATTGTGAATGATGATTTTAGGCTAGTTACATTGATTTCGGGAATTGGTGGTTTGGAGTGATTGTTTTGGTTGGATGAGTGTATCTACAGAAACTAATCCTATGGGCTACGGAGCCATAAAAGGCTGGTTTGTTGCATCAACTTTTCAAGAGCATCACAGGGAAAGCTAGTTGTGCTAATTGGATCTTTAAGGCAGTGTGAATTATGATATGGAGGAAATAGTAATGTTCAGTGATGATTAAAGAGAAGTTAAGAATTCTTTTACCAAACTTCAGAAGAAAACATTTAGATGGTAAACACAGACAGAATTAAGGTGCTCCAACAGCAAATCTTAATCTAAAATTTCTATTTTACAATCAGATAAATAGGTGAACAACATGGAAAACAATGGAAACATTTAATATAGAGAAGTAACACATCACCATTTAACACAACTCAAGTATCCTGTAAAACAGTCTCTTATTATTGATGTCCAACTTCAAAAAATTACAGAACTCTAATACAATAGGTTCTTACAATACAGGGTCCAACCCCTGATACTGCCAATGCATGTATTATTTAACTAAAAACTACATCGGTTGCCCTATCTAATTCTGTAACTTTTCATTAATTACAACTAAGAAAAAACTAGACAAGTGTGGCCATGCAAGGCTAGGAAAAAATATCTCTGGCAAAACACTGCTTGTGGAATTAACTCTGGCAGCTCTTCATGAATCTAAAAGTAAGCTGAAAGTGGGTGAGGTGGTCACAAAGAGGAAACAATGAGTGGCTCTGACATATGGCTCTAATTTTTGGACCGCATTTGCTAGATCATTAAATATGATGCGGTGCTGGCACTTTTCATCGATCAGTGGCTGTTTTGATGTGTTCACTGTGCCCTTTCAATCTTGGTACATACAAAATTTGTCCCACTCTTTCTTACCTGGAATTCTCGTCCCTACGACCTACCGATACACTTCATCCACCTCTGTATATTTTCTTGATTTGGGCGGATTGTTCCACGAACAACTTCATTAACTCAACCTTCTGTGACTCATTTTCTTCAATGCCCTTTGCCAAGGGGTCTTCTGTTGCTGACATTTTAAGTTGTTTCCTGAGATGCTATGTCAGAATTATTTTTCTTCAAAATCTCCTCCATAACCTGGAGATTAGTTGGTTCATACCCAATCTTCACTATCAGATCCTCCAAAGCTTTGATCCTTGAGTCTTTAGCCATAGCAGAAATTTTCTCCATCTTGCGTTGTGATTGGGTCATTAGGGGAATTTTGAGGTCTAAAATGGGCCTCCTAAGGAAAATATAAATAATGGTGGAAATAATAAAATAAGATTTGATGACATCATCAAATTTTAGAGGGAAAAAAAGAAAAAACTACTTTTTAAACTCATATTTTCAACTTATCTCCCAAATTGTTTACTCAAATTTCGACGGGAGTACTCATTGGATGCAAAATTTATTTACTCATCCAAGGAGTACCCATGTTTCATACTTTTGATGGGTCCTACTACACTAAAAATGAGAAATACATGAAAAAAATGATTGTAATCACCTTTTTTATGTATTTCTCATTTTTTGTGTAGCAGGGTCCATCAAAAGTATGTAATATGGGTACTCTTTGGATGAGGAATTAAATTTTGCATCCAATGAGTACTCCCTCTTAAAATTTGAGTAAAAACTTTATGAGATAAGTTGAAAATACGAGTTGAAAAAGTAGTTTTGTTATTTTATTATTTTGTAATCTTTTTACACTCTTACTTAAAAATTGGTGAATCATCCCCCATGGTTGGCATCATCATCTTGAATCCTATTGGTTATTATAAAGTTTAATTTTGTTGTACATTTTTCTTAGGAGGCCCATTTTAGACCTCAAAATTCCCCTAATGATTGGCTAAAGATACCTGGAGTTTTGACAAGCTCATGTCAGTGCTTGTCAAAGTGGAGGCCACCATCTCTCCGGTCTGCTTGTGTAGTTCCATTTGGTCAATAGGGTGGATGTCCTTGGTACTGAACTCAAATGATGCCTTCTTATAGTCTTATGCTCCTTGAGGATGTGGAACTAGGGCTTCTAGAAATTCCATCTGCATCCTCCATTTTTCAGTATCAAAGGCAGAAAACAACCTGGTTTTTGAACTTGAGGTCTGCTTCCAAAATTGGTTGTAGGTGTTAGTATTTAGCACTTCGTTCCTCAACTTTATCTCTCTGGATGTGTCAAAAATTGATTTTTCTTGGCCTTATATGGCAGGCCTGGAAGTAGATGTATGCAGACCCTATTGCTGAGTAGAAAATGTGGCTAAAGATGTAGGGGAGGCCATTGTTTGACCACCTGCTAGAGATGACCTAGGGGTGTCTATGATGTGAATCACAGTCTGCTACTCTGATTTACATCCTTGATCGATATCCATGTGAATTCTGGCCATCTTCCTATATTTTAGTTTGAATTATTTTCTAGAGGTATCAGTCACCGAAGGTGACTGATCGTCTCTTGGCCTCTTGCTCCCTATTTCTCTCTCTTGATCTTTCCCCTTGTATTCTTTATCTTCTGCACCCTTACTTTCTTGTGGGTTTGGGGTTTGGATGCCTGAGGTGGAAATCACCTACTCTTCATCTTCTTGCAGGGTGTTGGTCACCCCTTCTGCTTGATTTTCATACTTCTCAATTGCAGGCTTGTGTGTGTGGAAATAGGGTGTTGACCTATTTTCCAATCTCTTCTTGGAGATGATCCCTACAGGGTCATAAGACCAAGTGAAACTATAGCTGAAACCCATCCCCTTCAGTATCTTATCGGCCTCCTCCCCTGCTACTCTGTTGTTATAGATGAAAGGCCCAATTTGTGTCTTTATTTTGACCTGGGAGTTATTCTTTACAGAGACAAAGTGAAGCTCATCTGTATGTATCATTTGCCTTATATACTCCAGTGCAAAGACCTTCATGGAGACGAACTTTGGCAGTTTGTAGGGGGCTAACTCACACCCATAGACTCGGATCTCTAGATAATTTTGGTACAAGTACTAATTAGTTGTCTTTACCTGATCTGTCAGTTGCATAGTTTTCCTGATTGCTTCATTTACCCTTGGTTCCGCTACACTGCTAAGTGTGATGATGGCTAGATGCACATATAAATCCACAAAATATTTGTAGGTGTAGTTTTTCTAGTCTTTTAGACGTATTAGAGTGGTACAAAAGATGATAGATTGAGGCTCATAATCTTCATTGACCTTGGTCATATGAAATTGTAACTTGCTGGATTGGAAATAAACGAACATATAAACCAATATACAAGTGTATTTCAATACCTCCTCTGTATTAAAATTTAAGAATTGGTCATGTATAGCATCAGCCAGGAATTGGGCATAATTGAACATGGCTGAGGGCTTGGACTCTGATGAAAGGATTGATAAAAATCCTATGATAGCCTCATCAACCCATAGGTTGTGTGATACCCTAGAAGATATGAAAAGACAGTGACTATATGTTGGGTCATGTCAGGGAAATATAAGAAGGATATGGAGAGTTCTTTATAGGCATTGGGGCATTAGTGGCCATGAAGAGTTGCAAATTTTTGGCTCTGCTGGCAAAGTCAAGCTTATGATATAATTCCCTAAGGGCTTCATATGAAAAAGGGATGGGGTTCTCAACAATGGGGGCCTGCATTATATGCTGAATGGATTGGGAATTTATGGAAAACAAACACTAGTACAAATGGCCTATTAGTTACTAAAAAAACGACTAAAATTTGCATATAAACGACTATTTTTCAATCGGTGACCAATAGTAGCCAATTTACAGTATCTTATAACGTGACCAACTTTTGGTCGTTTTTAGCTTAGTCATTAATTGGTTATCTCAATTTTGTTATCTGGTTGTATATTTGGTCATTGATTTGGTCACTAATTTGGTCATTAATTTAGTCACTGATTTAGTCATTCATTTAGTTATTCATTTAGTCATTGATTTGGTCTTTGATTTGGTCATTAATTGTCACAATTAATGACCAAATATACAACAAAATATATTACTATATGATCACCCAAGAAAACCAATTAATGACCAAAGAAATATGGCCAATATGTTGGTCATGTTATAAGATACTATAAATTAGCTACTAATAGTCATATATATGCAAATTTTAGTCATCGTTTGAAACCAATTAATGACCAAAGAAATATGACTAAATTTTAGTCGTGTTATAAGATATTGTAAATTATCTACTAATAGTTGTATATATGCAAAATTTAGTAATCATTTGTAGTCACAAATTTATCATTTGCAGTAGCCATTTATTCATTATATAAACGACTAATTTAGTAGTTTATATTCATTTCATTTACTTTCACTAATAATAATTATAAATGACTAATTTAGTCGTATATTCATTTTATTTGTGTTCATTATTATTCAACATAAATTAATTTGTATGATTTAAAAAATTTCATACAATGTGCATGTTCATCTAATATGAAAACACAAAGATGCATATTTTAATTACAATACTAACAAACATCAAGTGTAACTATAAATAATTTAAACCACATAAATTATATTATATGAAATGTTAAAGTATTACAATATGAATTTCCAACTTAATACTAGTTGGACTACAATTTACACATAAAATAATGTTTCATCACTTCAAAACATTATCGTTATGTTGTCAAGGCATTACAGGTGAATTCAACAACTCTGAAGACTTTATCATCAGTCTTTATATGTGTGTCTTATGCAAGAATTTGGCTCTAAGGGTATCACCTGACCAATTCTCCTCTCTCCTTTTGCATTTGTCGCTCCAATAATGTTATTTCTCTCCTCTTTTTTCAATTCATACTTCTTACCATCAATACTGATTTCATTTTATGAAAACAAAAGAAAATACAATGTAGTGTAAGACATGAAAGACAATGAACACTATAATATAACATAAATTAGACTATAAATAGTTTATACAACATATACCTTAACATCAACAATGTCAAAGCAATTTTCCTTCAGCATCAATTTTTGCAAAATAAATGTAACGTTGTTCTTTCCCATTTCTCAACACGCTACATACGATAAATTGAAAATCACATAAAACCAAGAGCAAACCCTTTTCTAACCAAAACAAACAAACAAACAGTGTCTCTAATAAAACTTCATTATAATATTAGCAAATGAAAAGAGAAGTGGACCATTTGTGTTGTTTGACTTTGCCTATTTTTGTTATGAAAGTGCTTGAGCTTCAGGAACAAACAAATGTGAGCACGACCTAAAAACTAACCAACCATTCACTTGTCAACATGAGAGATCACAGATAAACTACAAAATTGATCAGGCATTAAAATTGTGAGCAGAATACCTTGAAATTTTCTTCTTGAGAAATATCTCAAAATCCCCTCGTTTCTAATAAGCTTCCTAGCTATGTACCTCCATCCTTGCTTTCCCTTGCTATATCTTGAATAAAGAATATCCCTTCAACAACTAGTTTTGCGAGAATCCTACCAAGTAACTCAAGAGCCTTGGGTGCATCAATAGTAGCATCCTCCAATGAAAATAGTACAGTCTCCAACCTAGAAACATCAAAATTATATATAGTTATAATTCATAATCACACATGACCATAGACTGTAGCAGTATTGAAATAAACTCAAACTTGAATGATATCAAACACAAAATTTCAATTTTGTGGTTTATATGATAGCCATTTGATAATAGCTCACTCAACATTGATGCTTAAGGCAGTATTTGGTGTCTTTTTTATGTGGCAAATTTTCCAATGGTACTAGATGTTTTGACCTTTTCTGTTTGGATCTAAGCTGAATATGAATATGTATTGGATTTTTGTTTTAAATGAAAACATAGGTTCTTCTTTTTCCTTTTCTGTTTTTCTCCCTTTACATATATATGTTGTGAATTTGCATAATTTTAAACAAAATAAACAGTCATGTTAATATGTTTTAACATATTTCCATTTTAAATAAACAATTTTAAAATTTTTAGCTAGAGTTTTGGATTAAGTTCAATTTGAACCAAATAAGAGAGTGGAATTAGTCACAATTTTACTAATATACTAATACTGATAACCATAAAAGTGTCTTTTTGAGTTGCCTATATCTAATGGATGATAAAAGAATCCTTTACACAGGTATCACATAGGAATGTTAACCAGAAATAATTTTGGTATAAAATAGGAATGTTGACGACATTACAACATCTCTACAATGTTGATGATTGAATTATGTGAATGAGGATGGAAGGCGATCTGAGATTATTTTCACTAAGGGTTTCTGAATGGCTCGGTGATCAGGGATGACACAATATGGAGGGGGCTCTAACACACACTGCAGCATTGCACTCCCATGGACGATCACATCTGTTAGCCCTGTAGTAGGGTTCTTGCTGAGACCGCCTTCACCTCCTATAGTAGCCTCCCGATTTTCACACATCCCTTATTGCCTTTCACTGTCACACTTTCTACGGAGCACGCTCTTCTGCAACCATCGATTGACCTGCATCAAATTCCATGGAGGATGAGTTGCTAGATTATTCCCCAGACCCATTGGAGGACAAGCTGTTGAATTATTCCTTGGACCCATTGGAGGGCTTGCCGATCTGGTCCACTCCGTGACACTCCTTTTCTTTTTAATCCATGCAGGCACCTCCCGCATTTGCAGTTTTTCTAAATGGATCTAGGGTTTCCACCTGGCCTCATTTTTCTTTGGAGGGATATTCTTCCCTAGCCTACCACTCTGATTCTCCACCATCTGCATTTCTGGAGTGATTCCCCCCCTTCCTGTAGTTGATCTGGTGCTATCTGTGCCGTTGTCCCTTGCATCTCACCATTTTCTGACATCCCTCCTATTTTCGTGGTCCTCCCCAGGATATCTTCTCCTCCCTTGATCCTATACCTTCGTTTCCCGCTTTTGCACCACCTTTACATCCTATGAACTTGCCCCCAGCTAAACCCTTGTGAATGAAACCAAGCCACCCTCCATCTGGGTGTTTTGTAGGAACTCTCTCTATTGATATGCCCTCACATTCAATCGAGACGATCGAGAAACCTACCTCAGACTTAGCAGGGGAGAAACCCTCCCTTGGATCTCAACCGCGCTCATCCAGGAAGTCGGGATGTGTTAAGAAAGGTTATAAGGGTATCAACCTCGCATTCAGAGACCAACACAGGATGGGCGATGTACTTGACACGGTGAAGAGGGTTTTGGTCGGACACATTCGGGGCCAGAAATACAACATGGAGCGAATTCGGCTATGGACTATAGAGATCTGGGGATAGTTTTTTGATGCTTTACCCTCTGCCATCATTCTCCCCAAATGATGGTTCACACTCAGTTTCAGTCGGTCGGAACCCCTGCAATGGGTACTTGCCCACTATTGGCACATAGAACAAGCCCCAGTCTTGTTGAAGAGATGGAGCCCTTTATTCGACCCTGAGCAAGAGCACTTGGGTGCTGGACCCATCTGGGTTTGATTACCTGGGATACCTATGCACTTTTTGTCTAAGGATACCTTCACATACATTGGAAATTCTCTTGGGTCCTATCCTGATCATGAAAAATATTATATTGCAACTGGTATCATGACCATGGCTTGGATTTTGGTACATTTGGAGGGCTTGGAAGAGTCCATTACATTGCGAGGGAAGAAATTTACCCAGATCCAGCCCCTGGAATACGAAGGTGTGCCTTACCAATGTAGAAGATGTCACGAGGTCGGGCATCCCTATAAGGACTACCCACTCCTACAGAAGAAGGCTCCACAGTCCCTGCCAACTGAATTTGTTCCTGTATCAACTCCACAGGCACAGGCGCCCACTCGAAAGACTTCTCAGCGTGGTCAACCCCCTTGGGCCAGTGTTTCGAATGAAGCCCCTACTTCTCATCCACCTCGTCCCCCTTCACCACGCATTACCTGCTCCAGAGCAGCTGCCGTATAGCCATCTGTGGGTATTACTTCACTCCCTTACTCTACTTATGATTTTTTTGATGTATCTACTGTTATTCAATCATTGGTCTTCTCTGTATCTGGGTTGACATTCCCCTCCTCTCCTCTCCCTTCATCTGTGATCCCTCCCTCTATACCTTTTCCCACTCTCCCCCTCTCCTCTGAGGCCTCATCTGACTCTACGAGAAGCCACTCATACTTTCTCAGATCCCTCTCTAAGCTATCTACATCCCCCCTGCGGATTAGCTATTGTTCCCCCCCCAAGATAGGGGTATCTTCTCATGGTCACAAATCATATATTTCTAAAGCCATTGTCCAAGCCAATGGATGTCAAAGAACTCTCAATCGGGTCCTTAGAGCACAGAAAGCCCATGCATTTGTTCCCTCATGATTATTCTCTCCTTCAATTGACATGGCCTTGCAAGTCAAGCCAAAAAACTCGCACTCCGTCATCTATTTGAATCCACCCCTTCTAATATTATTTTTCTCCAAGAGACTCTTGGCCCTAAATCATCAATTGTCAATATTCTTCAAGGCATGCGCCCTGGTTGGAAATTTCATGGCCTGGATGATCATGGTCGATCGGGCGGAGTTGCACTAGGCATCAATCCCCGGTCAATAAATCTCCTTGCTATCTGGGGAGGAGAGGGATACTTGGGGGCCGACATACAATCGATTGAATTCTGATCTCCCTTTCACATCTTCAACATATATGGGTTGTGCTATAATCGAATTTCATTATGGGATCATTTCCTCAACCTCCCCCTCATGAATCATGACAGGCTCATACTCGGTGGCGACCTCAATTTATCTCTCGGTCAGGCTGAATCATGGGGAAATTCCACTCAATTTGATCCACTATCTGAATAGATTCAAACCCTCATTGAAATGCACCGGCTTGTGGACATCTCGTCCCAAAAACTACAACCTACTTGGCACAATAAGAGGATAGGACAAGCCTCCCTTTCCAGATGATTGGACAAATTCTTGGTCCATGAGGAAATTCTTGCCCATTTCCCCAACTATCGGCAGTCGGTTGGACAAGGGGGACTCTCTAATCACTCTCCCATTTTTATGGAACTTTTTGGACGCACATCAAAGCTAAGGGCATCCTTCAAATTCAATGCTACATGGCTTGAGGATGCATCCTATGTTGAACTTGCCACTCAGTACTGGACTACCCATATAGGACCACCGGACCTAGATCCCTCTACTCTCTTCACCTACTAGATGAAAGTGGTTAAGAGGCTCACCAGGGTTTGGGAAAAGGAGAAGCGCATTTGGGATGAACAAACTCTTCAATATATTGAAGAGGAACTCGCTACAATGATTTCGTATGACCATCAGGGATTTGAAACGAATGAATCAAAGGTGCGCATCTACTTGCTGGAATTTGAGCGCAATAAGATCCTGAAGTCCTGTGAAGAGACATGGTGCCTCCGAAGTAGGGCCATCTGGCTAAAATATGGGGATGAGAACACTAACCAAGCATTCACTTGTCAACATGAGAGATCACAGATAAACTACAAAATTGATCAGGCATTAAAATTGTGAGAAGACTACCTTGAAATTTTATTCTTGAGAAATACCTCAAAATCCCCTTGTTTCTAATAAGCTTCCTCGCTATGTACCTCCATCCTTGATTGCCCTTGATATATCTTCAATAAATAATATCCCTTCAACAACCAGTTTTGCGAGAATCCTACCAAGTAACTCAAGAGCCTTGGGCGCATCAATAGTAGCATCCTCCAATGAAAATAGTACAGTCTCCAACCTAGAAACATCAAAATTATATAACATTATAATTCATAATCGCACATGACCATAGACTGTAGAAGTCTTGAAATAAACTCAAACTTGAATAAGAACAAACACAAAATTTCAAACTACCCTTCAGTAAATTGTCCCTGATTTAGCAAGAAAGGCTTGAACTTGCATAAATATGTATGTAGAATCCCCAAAATATCAATTTCAACATCTTTCTTGACAAAAGAATCTAATATCCAAAGCAAAATCTCCTCTATGAATCCACATTGTAGAAGATGTAGGATATCCAATAGAGGAAGCATGAGAATTCTACCTGCTTTAGCCAAAATTCTTGATGCTTGTGCTAATATATATCTGGAGAATAGCAACCAGGTTCAAATGGACAGTTGTTAAGTCCCTATATTAATAGTGTAGTCCCTTATTATGCTAGTGTAGCCCCCCTTATTGTCATTTTTGTACCCCTGTAAACTCAATATTGTTATTATTGTGCCCTTACATTATTATTGTTAGGTCGGCTAGGATTACATTCTGGCCCCATGGACTCCTATATATAGAAAGGAGATTTTATCATTTGTATCATCCAAGAATTTTTCATTTATGTAATGTATTGGAGGTTTCCCCCTCAAAGTGGCTTATTTCTAAGGTGTTGATATCTCTTTTCTTCTATTTTTGGAGTTGGTTTCACAACATTTGGTATCAGAGATTGGGATTCTAGGGTTTCGTTGCTCCAAACAGGTCATTGTGGCATTTTCGCTATAAATTTTTTTCTACAAAGGTTCATAAGCTAAATTTTTTAGAGTGCGAAGTCAAAATCCCGAGGAACATCATCGCAAAATTTCAGAGCTCGGTTCGCAATATTTGCAGAGATATGATCTTTGGAAGTTAGGTCTATTTGCAGGCTCCTTAATTTCACTTAAACAGGTTATCGCGGAGTTTTTGTTATAAAGTTTTTTCTACGAAGGTGCAGAAGCTGAAATGTTTAGATCATGAAGTTGAAATCCTGAGGAAAATTTTCGCGAACGTTCAGAGCTTGGTTCGCAATATTTTTGAAAATATGATCTGTGGAAGTTAGATATTTTTTAGGCTCCCAAATTTCATCTCAAAGCGTTGGTCATGGGAAAATATTCATAACTCACTCTCTGAGCATCGGATTGGAATTATGTAAAAATTTACTAGAAGTATACGGACTTTAGTTACCTTTCTATAAATTTCAGAGCCAAAGGAGCAACCAGTGACACGTGGCAAGCCATACAAGTTCACTCTACTGAACCAGTCCATAATTAGGTCATTGTGGGAGATTGGAAATAAATTTTCCTTGAAGAATCCAAATCAGGTCAGACTTGTGGCATTCGAAAGAGAATTCAAAGGGCTACGTTATGCCAAATTTCAGATATTGAAGATCTGAAATAACAGATATAATTTAGTTTCAATATCGAGCTCCTCAAAATCAAGAAAAAGGTGTGTATTTGGTTTTTAAAATTGAATAACGTTTGTTTGAAAAAGATGTTTGAAGTGATTCCAAGGGCATATTTTAGAAATTTTATTAGTATTGGGTTCTATAATGCCTCCGAAAAATAATTCCATACCCATTAAGCCCTCAAAAAGCTATACTATGACACATGAAGAGGAAGAATTGCAGTATGAGATATCAAAATTAGTACCAAGTGCAACAAATTTCGATCTTACGAAGAGCAACTGAAGATGACATAGATGGTTTAAAAGCAGAAATTGAGGATAAGTTGGATGGTTTTAAGGATCAAATAATAGATATTATGGATGATAAATTAGTGGAATATCACATCGAGCATCAACAACAAGTTCTCCAACTCTTAAGGATAACCTAACTTTGGTGCAAAATATAATGAAATAACAGGAAGATCAACATCACATTGAAAGAAGTTCTGAAATAGTCACAAAAACAAGAAATCGACAAGTACTATCAATTTCAAAGTATCTCATCAAGTGCAAGAAATTTCCTGTAGAAGATTCCACATGGGAGGATGAGAATTTTATACAGAAGCATTAAGAAATAATCAAGCGTTGAGGACAACACTTGTTTGAAGGAGAGGGGCATGTTAAGTCCCTATATTAATAGTGTAGTCCCTTATTATGTTAGTGTAGCCCCCCTTATTGTTATTGTTGTACCCCTGTAAACCCCATATTGTTATTATTGTGCCCTTACATTATTATTGTTAGGTCGGCTAGTATTACATTGTGGCCCCATGGACTCCTATATATAGAAAGGAGGTTTTATCATTTTTATCATCCAAGAATTGTTCATTCATGTAATGTATTGGAGGTTGCCCCCTCGAAGTGGCTTATTTCTAAGGCGTTGATATCTATTTTCTTCTATTTTTGGAGCTGGTTTCACAATAATAGTAAACCCAAATGTTACACTTCTTTTGCACCTTCTTTAGCATTTTTTGCTTGGTCTAAGCAAGCCCGATAAAAATCTGCAACACTTTCTTTATGGTGCATCAGATCCCATTTAACTGCATCTCTGTCATAGCCTGTATGTGTTTCTACATGGAATTCAGAAGGAAGTGGCTTGCCAGGTATGATTCTATCTTGTGCAAAAATAATATCAAACTATGCATCAGGCTTTAATTGCACCATTTTAAGCTAGGATTCTCCAAACCCTTGCTTCCCTTGGACAAATTGAAGTAACAAAGAAACAAAATAACTCATTAAAAAATAACACACCTGGGAAAAGGTGGAAAAGAAAACAGATGTTAAAACAAAACACTTTGAATTTTAACAGTTCTTCACTGCAAAATTCTAAATTCCATTCTCCAGCACATAAGTAATAAAATTGTTAAATTTAGCAACATAACAATAACCTTAAATATGATGAAAAAAGGAACCTAGAGAAATTGTCAGGAAACCATAATCCCCAAGTCATAAACTTAAAAATAGATAAGACTTCTGTATGAATACTTTGTAAAACACGCTTAGTTCAAGACATAATGCAGTGAAGAAGACAAAATAATTTGGTGATGCTAACCTAGTAGTCAAAATCCCAAGAAATCAAAAGCAAAAACACCAAACTAAGATTGCCCATATATTCATTACCGATCTCAGGTCCATCCTCCAACATCTTTCCACTATCCTCGCTTGAAGCTATGGGAGGTAATGAGAATCCAACTTCCTCCAACATAGGGCCCCAATGAGTCTCCAATAATTTTTCCACCATCTCTGTTACAATTCTTTTCACTTTCTTTAGCATTTTTTGCTTGGTCTAAGCAAGCATGGCAACAATCTGCAACACTTTCTTTATGGTGAATCAGACCCCATTTAACTACAGCTTTGTCATAGTCTGTATGTGGTTCTGCATGGAATTAAGAAGGAAGTGGCCTGCCAGGTATGGTAACATCTTCTGCAGAAATAATATCAAAATATGCACCAGGCTTTAATTGCACCATTTTAAGCTAGGATTCTCCAAACCCTTGCTTCCCTTGGACAAATTAAAGTAACAAATAAACAAAATAACTCATTAAAAAATAACACACCTGGGGAAAGGTGGAAAAGAAAACATATGTTAGTACATGAAAATACTTTGAATTTTAACAGTTCTTCACTGAAAAATGCTAAATTCCATTCTCCAACGCGTAAGAAATCAAATTTTTAAATTGAGCAACATAAAAATAACCTTAAATATGCTGAAAAAAGAAACCTAGAGAAATTGTCAGGAAACCATAATCCTCAAGTCATAAACTTAAAAATAGATAAGACTGCTATATGAATACTTTGTAAAACACGATCAGTTCAACACATAGTTCAGTGAAGATGACAAAATAGTTTGGTGATGCTAACCTAGTAGTCAAAATCCCAAGAAATCAAAAGTGAAAACACCAAAATAAGATTGCCCATATATTCATTACCGATCTCAGGTCCATCCTCCAACATTTTTCCACTATCCTTGCTTGAAGCTTCGGGAGGTAATGAGAATCCAACTTCCTCCAACATAGGGCCCCAGTGAGTTTCCAATACTTTTGCCACCATCTCTGTTCATGGGAACCCAAATACGTAATGTATAAACACACGCCCAAATTTGGGAGCTATGGACCAAAAGGAGAAGGGAGGAAAAGTACCCGATGTCACAAAAAAATAGTATGCCACCACAACTAACGGACAAGCCATAAGCTGAAGTCACACATAAGCTAAATAGAAAAAATGCATACCAATATCTCTGGCTTGTGTGGAGGAATTCACACTGGCTTTCATTGCTTCACATTTCTTAGCTTCTTCAAGCTTTTTCGTCTGCCATTCTTCAAGGGCTATCACTTAAAAAAATTCAAAAATTAACAACATATTGATGTAACTGCCAAATTATAAAACAACCAATATTTAACAGTCAATATTTTGCATTGTTACTGAACTGGGTAACACTTTAATTTTACATTATTACTCAACTAGTGGGTTAACAATTTATAACTTTTGAGGAATCCAAAGCTATAAAGTTCTTGAGTTTTATATAATGAGAAAATGTATGAGCTCCCACATGTCAATTTTTAGAAGCTATGTGAATGGTGGAATATATGCTAGAGCAATCATAACATATGGCAGAGGTTGAGCCCTCCCTCCTATTCCCTTTCCAAGACCTCCCTCAGGACCAAGAGTCATCACACTCCTAAATAATTTTTTTTTCGTAATCTCATAGTAAATTAAATGTATAATAGAGTTCTTTCCACGCAACCTGGTGAGATAATCCATCTCTTGACAGAAACTGTATGTAGTATAATAGTCACGGCCTTGTAGATTGATTGCATAATTGGTACAGTCTGATGATATAACTTTGTGTACTTCATTGCTACCACCACTACCTATCTTACCTAGCTTTGATAGAGTTTATTATTAACCCAAAATAATGCATCTGGATCATTCTGTTTTTTGCGAATGCTAGATGTTTCTCTGTTGGTACCAGCCTTCTCAAAGTTAATTTGAAAAGAAGACACTCGGACAGATTTTTTTAATCCACTTGATAGTTCAGGATCTTGACCTCTCCCTTCATTTTCTTTGGGCACTACATGAGGCTCTTGAGAAATTCCTTGTTCTACTGACTTGGTTTCAATGAGGGGCTCTTGAGACACTCTTTATTCTACTGACTTGGTCTCAACTCGAGGCTATTGAAACCTTGCATTGATTGGTTATTCAATTAAACATCTACCATTGTTTTCTTCTGTAGAGGAATTCTGTCCTCTGGTCATACAGAGGTCCTGATCTATAGATAATGATGCCAAAGGTCCAAATGTACATTAGATTGATGCCATGCTATGGCTTGCAAATGTTGAAGTTGTGGATGGAAAAATAGATGTGCACGGACCTAAAGAGTTGCATGCATCATTATGTAAATTCCTTGAATAATTTCCCAAAACATAATGAGGATCTGGAAGCTTCAAATTTCCACTAATTGGTTCTTGTAGTGCTTCTCTCTTACCGGCTGAGCCTGGATCCTAACATAGACCATGATTTTAGATAGAGAATAACGGTGTGGGTGCAGACATGCCCTGGACTAAATTTGGATTAGTAGCAACAAATGCTGACGTTGTGCATAATGAAAATTCAGGTACAGACAGAATTGAAGAGTTAATGAGCACCTGAAATAAAATTCATATCGAGAAAACAACATTAACACAAATATGATCACAGAAGACACTGTCTGTGAAAATATTACCCATATTTTTCTAACTAAAGATCCGATTAGGAACACCACAAGTTGACTTTAACCCCTAAGGATGGCACAAAAGCATCGCTCTCACCTTGTTAGAAAACTTGAAGGCATGCCTGAAATGGGTCAGAGTATCAACTAGTGTTCTCTTCTCCACCGTAAGACTCAGCAACTCATGAATTACTGCACAATCATGCTTCTCAGCCTCCATCGAATTTTGAGATAAAGATATCTTGTCGAATTTAAATTACTTGTAGGCTCATGCAATCAAATAGAGCTTGACTGATATTACAGAATATAAGTTAGTTGAAACTTGAAACTTGTTTTTATAAGTGGAGTAAAGCTGCTAATTTTCATAGATTCTTGGGAGTTTGAGTAGAAAGAAATCATTAATATAGGTGACACAATGATTCATTTAATGTCTATGGAGTAGAAGATCAATGTCCAGGAAAGGATGAATGTGAGAAGAAATTCCAGGATTGTTTGGTTAGCATAATATTACAGGTCTTCAAGCGATGTAAAAAATATGTCCTTTGTGCACAAAGATTTTTCAAGTGGGTGTAGAGGATCCTCGAAAACTTAATCATTCCATCAAAGTTGGCCCTGCATTGTCTTTTGTCTCTCTCTTTTCTACTTCGTCAAGCCAATGTTTCAGGATCACACCTTTGGTGGGAATGCCATATGGGCCGTCTTGGTTGTGGCATTGGTCTTTGAATTCACTATATGTGATTATCTATTAAAATATTTCCTCTCTGCTTTATATTAATTTGAAATATTTTAAGTTTTATAATATTTAGAAATTTGTAATGAGTTAATTTTAGTATTAAAATGTCCAAATTCCTCATTACTTTGCTATGTTAAAACCTGCCTGATATTGCTAATATGGTGCTTTTCAAAGATTTTAATTTTCTCAAAGATTTTTCCCAGCAATTGTTGGAATAGTCCTTACTTGTGATATAAAAAAAAAGGAATTTATATTAAAATCTCTAAATTCCTCATTACCTCTTGAACTTTTATGTCATATCTTCCTTAGCTTAGACACCTTCTTATTATCTGATTTCTTTACAACCTCGCTCCTTAATGTCTTCGTACAATCTCAACATTAGGTTTAGTTCTTCCTTAATCCAACCATTACCACATGTGTGCCCTTCTTGCTTTTAGGGAAGACCTGTGATGGGAAAGTTGCATTTAGTCCAATGATATAACTTTGTGTACTTCGTTTCTACCACCACTGCCTATCTTACCTAGTTTTGATAGAGTTTATTATCAACCCGAAAGAATGCATCTGGATCATACTGTTTTTTGCAACTGTTAGATGTTTCTCTATTGGCACCAGCCTTCTCAAATTTAATTTGAAAATAAGACACTTGGACAGATTTTTTTAATCCACTTGCTAGTTCAAGATCTTGACCTCTCTCTTCATTTTCTTTGGGCACTACATGAGGCTCTTGAGAAATTCCTTGTTCTACTGACTTGGTTTCAACGAGGGTCTCTTGAAACACTCTTTATTCTGCTGACTTGGTCTCAACTTGAGGCTATTGAAACCTTGCATTGCTTGGTTCTTTAATTAAGCATCTAAAATTGTTTTCTTCCGTAGAGGCAATATGTCCTCTGGACATACAGAGGCCTTGATCTATAGATAATGATTCCAAAGGTCCAAATGTACGTTGGATTGATACCATGCTCTGGCTTGCAAATTTTGAAGTTGTGGATGGAAAAATAGATGTGCGTAGACCTGAAGAGTTGCATGCATCAATATGTAAATTCCTTGACGAATTTCCCAAAACAGAATGAGTATCTGGAAGCTTCAAATTTCCACTTGATTATTGTAGTGCTCCTCTCTTACCAGCTGAGCTTGGATCCTAACATAGACCATGATTTTGGATAGAGAATAACGGTGTGGGTGCAGACATGCCCTGGACTAAAGTTGGATTAGTAGAACAAATGTTGACGCTGTGCATGATGAAAATTCAGGTACAAACATAATTGAAGAGTTAAAGAGCACCTAAAATAAAATTCATATCTAGAAAACAACATTAACACAAATATGATCACATAAGACACTATCTGTTAAAATATTACCCATATTTTTCTAACTAAAGATTCGATTAGAAACACCAAAATTTGACTTTAACCCCTAAGGATTGCGCAAAAGCATCGCTCTCACCTTGTTAGAAAACCTGAAGGCATGCCTGAAATGGGTCAGAGTATCAACCAGTGTTCTCTTCTCCACCGTAAGACTCAGTAGCACAATCACAAGCATGCTTCTCTGCCTCCATCGAATTATGAGATAGAGCGAGCTTGGCGAATTTAAATTACTTGTAGGTTCATGCAATCAAATAGAGCTTGACTGATATTACAGAATATAAGTTAGTTGAAACTTGAAACTTGTTAGTTGAAACTTGAAATTGTTAATATATGTGACACGATGATTCACTCAATGTCTATGGAGTAGAAGATCAATGTCGAGGAAAGGATGAATGTGAGAAGAAATTCCAGGATTGTCTGGCTAGCATAATATTACAGGCCTTCAAGAGATGTAAAAAATCTACCCTTTGTGCACGAAGATTTGTCAAGTGGGTGCAAAGGATCCTCGAACACTTATCCATTCCATCAAAGTTGGCCCTTCATTGTCTTTTTTGTCTCTCTTTTCTACTTTGCCAGGCTAATGTTTTAGGATCACACCTTTGGTGGGAATGCCATATGGACCATCTTGGCTGTGGTGTTGGTCTCTGAATTCACTGTATGTGATTATCTATTAAAATATTTCCTCTCTTCTTTATCTAAATTTGAAATATTTTAGATTTTATAATATTTATAAATTTGTAATCAGTTAAGTTTAGTATTAAAATCTCCAAATTCCTCATTACTTTACTATGTTAAAACCTGCCTGCTATTTCTAATACGGTGCTTTTCGAAGATTTTAATTTTCTCACAGATTTTTCCACCACAGCATTCTGTCATACTTGCTAACCAACTACCTCCCCATAACTAAAAGGCTCTACAAAAATGATGCAAGACATCGGTGCAACATAATTCATAAACTTTTTAGAAATATAACTTGCTACAAAAGATGGCTTTAGAGATCCAACGTTGTCCTATGCATCCTACTATGTTTATTACCTCCTAGACTGCCTCGTTGAACCAAAAAGGAATCACTTCCACCTCCAAAAACTTGCTAATCATCATTAGGACATAATAGGTTTCTCCCTCCTAAACCTCTACTAAAAGGCCCCTAAGACCTCGAGGGACCATGCATCATCACAAGGTTCACATCTCAGTCCACTAATATTTTCCAATGTGACAAAATGCAGACTCCATAGGCCTTGCAGGACTCTCATTATATCCAACAAAAACACCCTTCAAATTGAAGTGTTTCAATTTAGTTCATTTCTCCTAAAAAATATGAATATATATATAGGACAACACAAAAAGTGTGATACTCAGGATTTATCATTGATGAAATCTTCCTTTGGTGTTTTTTCCTTCAATACCTAGAGAGGAAACTTGTTTAGGATGTAGACAGTTGTACCACATGCCTCTACCCAAAGGAGCATAAGAAAATCTAGGTCATGAACCATAGCCTCAGTTGTCTCAGTCTAAAGCATTTGTTTTTGGAAAAAAGTGATGCTGGATCACAATCATCCTTTAAAAAAAAAGTACTGGTATATCCACTATTTTGACAAGGTTTAAAATTGAAGACATCATTTAAAACACTTCTGGAATAGTAGATTTCCAACTATACCTATTTACCAGCTAGCCTATAGATATGAAGAGCCTTAATATCATCATGGCATTGCATTTCAAATAACTACAGTTAAACAATTGCAGTCATCAGTAGCTACAGATTAGAGATGATTAAGATGCTAATTGAACATACTAAACCATAACATTCTCTACCTTGTCAGCAAGGTTGATGGTGGCATAATTAATTGCAGTATAAAGTTTAATTCTCTCCCTTGAAACCTACAACATTGTACAAAAGACAAATAAGTATCCCCATCATAAAGTATAACATCAACTTTAGCAAGTGAAACCTCTTTCTTCATGCAAGACAACAAAGGAAATTTAACCACCAAAGAGTGAAGATTCTACAAACCACTGTGAGTGCATACTCTATCACATGACATAGCTACCCTTTCCAGCTACACATAATTAGATAACAACATTAGCTCACCCATACACAACATTATGTAGTGCTTTCAATCCAAAATCACACTAAAATGACATATAACTCAAAAAGTCTAAAGAACATATAATAAGTAAACAACCTACAAAATCAGAGTTACTGTTCATTTAACAATGTTGGCTCCTATGTAATACCTGACACCCCATTAGATGATAAAGATATTGCTGCAAAGGTGGCATTTCTAGAAATTTAGGAGTGTCTAGTTCCCCAGTTCTCTGCAACAAAAATATGTCTATCGATTGGAATTTTCCTTTTTTTGTCCATAACATGTTGAGCATAAGGTTTAATATAAGCAAAGGAAATAACTAAAGCTATCGGGTGCCCAAAAAGAAAATGCAAACAATGTATGTACTAGAGAATATAAAATAGTTGATCTAAGAAAACAATTTGCCCAAATTTACACATACAAAACAAAGGTACACTAGAATCAGAATGATTTATCCGTGTAATACTAGTAAGAAAGCCTCAATTTTAAGTCTCTGCACCATTTTTCTAAGATATTAGGAAACATTTTTAGTGCACTCCAAGAAAAATGAGAAGGAAATATATCACTACACTTAATAGGAAAGTTTGACACACAAAGTCCTCTGTCCACAAAAACTATATCAAACCTAGAAAATTTTCAATTTTCTTCAAAATAAATGGATCCTTTTGTTAGAAATAATGGTCATATTTAGAACTTAGACATATAATAAAGTATCACTAATAAAGGAATGTAATAATGAGGAATTTAATATAGTAATTAATGTAGTGATTATTACTTGGTTATTTGGGAATTACAGTGTACTCCTCTCCTAGTGACACATTGCATCTAATGAAGGAATGAACCCACCTTTTCTCATTTTAAATGTGCATTCCTGTCCACACATGTGTGTAAAAATAAAATGGTATGAGAGAATTTTTTGGGAGAAGAAAATTATGTTGGTGAAGGAGCCAAGGGAATTCTATGCCTAGTGAAGGCACTGAGGGGCAGATATAACAACTCAAATTGGACAAAAGATAACAAAGTGTTAATTTTAGGCAACTAGGTCCAAACTCCATGTTGTGATGCTTAGATGACGATGCCAATATTTTTATTGGATTCCTCTTTTGGAGAGGTGCATGATAGGTGCAAGATTGATCTAAAGATCTTCTTGATCAAATGAGTAGAACTTTTATTTTGAATTGATTCCACTTATGTACAAGGTCAGCCAGAATTGTAACGTAGGCTTGGAGCCCCAACAGATGTGTCACACACCCTCTGAGATGGATATATATTGGTCAACGTTGGAGGTCATTTTCACCATCACTCATCACATACTTCTCTCTTGTATCTGATTGGTTCGATCACACATTTGGAGGCTTCTATTCTCTCACACGTGAGGAAACAACAACTAGGTTTTTCTGATTTGATCTAGGGTTTCAACAAAGATTTTAATAACGTTGAATTTGGTCAATGCTTGGTCAACTTGACCTCAAACTCTCCCAAAATTCCGATTTCTACAGTTCACATTCTTTGGCACAAAAACCAAGGCTGGATGTTGACCTTTGACCTTACTGCATTGACTTTCTGTTGCTACTATTCTACGATGACCATTGACTGGACAACATTGACTTTCGTTGACATTGGGCTAACTGTTGTAGAGTTGTCTTGAGGGTTGTGTGACACATTCTGGTTCGTTGACCGTGAGGAGACTTTGCTGGTTGAAGCATCCTATTGACTGCCGTAACGCACCGCAACTCATATAGTTTGCTGATCAAGTTAAGTGTATTTTTTGGCTTGTCTTCCGTCGATCTATTGGTATGTTCTATCAGCATTTTACTTTTATGTTTATGTGATTGCTATTTGATATCAGGTTTAAAGTAAATTTGCATCAAGCATAGAACATCTATGAAAATTTACGTGGTATCAGAGCTAAGGTTAAGACAAAGCTCAAGTTTGTATTGAGAGCAATCACCAAAGAAGTAGTACTTGTCAAGTACTCATGGGTACCTCAAATTATAATGGCTTCAAAGTTGATGACAAATTGACTGGCAAGTCTGAATTTCATGCTTGGAAGATTTCTTTGGATTTTATCTTGGAAGATAAAGATGTCATGGACTATGTGCAGGGTGAAATCCAAGAGCCTCCATCATCTGCACATGTTGCCACCAAGACGAATTATAGAAAAGGAGAAATCAAAGCTAAGCTGATCATCCGATATTCCATCCATAAAATTTTGGTTTCCTACATCTCTGAGCTAGGCACATCTAAGGAGATGTATGATAAGTTGGTCAATATGTTCAGGGCCAACAATGAAAATCAATTTATTTTCTTTAAAAACCAATTGAATAATCTCAAGAAAGGCAGGGATGAATCCATTCAATATTATTTCCTGAAGTTGAATGAAATCAAGAATAATCTTCTTGCCATTGGGGAAACAATAGCTGATCGAGAAATGGTTCTCAACGCACTTGGAGGTCTCCACTATAAATGGCATGTATTCATTATTAACATTCTCAATAATAATGTAATTCCTAATTTTGACGAAGTATTGTTGATATGCACTCAAGAGGAAACAAGAATGATGGAATATGAAAATGGAGGTAATGCTACCTTAACTACTTGTGCTAAAAAGAAGAACAATGGTGGTCCAAGGAACCATGGAAGAGAAGGGGCCCAATAAAAGAAAGGAAGATGTTACAAATGTAACAATCTTGGCCAATATTCTAGAGAATTCCCTAATAGAAGGGATTCTCTTGGGGATGATGACAACAACAATAGGGGGAATGATAATCAAAGGAACAACAGGTTCAAAGGAAAAAGGAAGGCTCCCTCTAGTCGAAATGGAAATGGGAAACCTTTCAAAAGGTCAAGAAATTCCAAGTATGAAGAATTTAATGTTGTTGATGATAAAAGAAATGAATTAATTATTGTATATGCCCTCTCTGCTGCATCTCCACCCGGCACCTTGGATATCTAGTTGATTGATAGTGGTGCTTCAAGGCATCTCACTGGGTTTAAAGAAGCTCTCTCTGATTTGATTGAGAAGGATAATAATCTAAAGATTATCCTTGGAGATAATGCCACCTATCTCATGAAAGGGATAGGGACTGTGACCCTCTACTTATCTCAAGGTCAAGTCCTTCACTTGTAAGATGTATTGTATGTACCTGATTTGAAGAAGAACCTTGTGTCTATTTCGGCCATGGAAGACAAAGGTTTCAAGGTGGTATTCATCGATGGAAAGGTATGCATATGGAAGAAGAGTTTCAAGGAAGCTCTCATGATTGGGTTTAGAGTTGATACACTCTACCAAGTTGGAGGAAGTCCTCTGGGAGCTATGACATGTGATAAAATTCTTCAAAGCGAATCATGGCACTAGAGGTATGGACACCTTCATTACACAACCCTCCCTGAAGCATAGAAGGTGGTGTCAGGGATGCCTGAATTCAAAATTGATCATGAAGGTGTATGTCAATGTTGTGCTGAAACAGAAGTGGATAAATGCCACAATGTTACCTTTGATGAAGATTCTTCCCTCAGGAAAGTGATAAATCTTCCGAGCTATGAGGAAGATCATGATGTAAGATCTGGGAATCAGGAAGAACCGAAGGATGAGATGATGCCTGATGTTGAAGGACTGATGGTCCCCATTGATCCACCTCCTTCAATGAAGAGAAGACCCTCATGGTTTCAGGATACTCTTGAGGATGCTGAGATACATATGACCCCAAGGGGGACATTTCATGAAAGCAAGAAGCCGAATGGATACCAAGGGTATCTAGCAGCCATGAGTACAATTGTACAATCTGAGCCTGGATATTTTGAAGAAGTCATAAAGCATCAAGTCTGGAAGGGTGCTATGCACGAAGAGTATGAGTCCATTATGAAGAATTATGTCTGGGATGTGGTTTCGAGACCAGAGGACAAAGTTGTTGTCACCTTCAAATGGCTCTATAAGATCAAGCATGGATCTGACGGTAGTGCTAAAAAGTTCAAGGCAAGATTTGTTGCCCGAGGCTTCTCTCAAAAGGAAGGCATAGACTATGATGATATATTTGCACTTGTGGCTCGATATACCACAATTGAATCTATTATTTCCCTTGCTGCTATGCAAGGATGGAGTCTTCATCAGATGGATGTGAAGACCACTTTTCTGCATGGTTCGATAAAGGAAGAGGTATATGTGGAGCAACCTTTGGGGTTAAAAGTTTAGGATAGAGACTCTCATGTATGCAAGTTGAAGAAAGCCCTCTATGGGTTGAAACAAGCCCCCAGGGCTTGGTACAAGAGGATATATAGCTACCTGGTGATGCTAGACTTCACTTGTAGTAATGTTGATCCGAACCTTTACTTTAAGGTTGATAGAGAAAAGCCTCTCATTCTAGTTATATATGTAAATAATCTCTTCCTAACAGGTGTTGACCCTCTTATTTATCAGTGTAAGAGGGATCTCACTTCTGAGTTCAAGATGAAGGACCTAGGATTGATGCATTACTTCCTAGGCTTGGAGGTCTGGCAGAGACCTGGCAAGATTTTCCTCTCTTAAGAAAAATTCATTGTGAAGCTGCTGGAAAGATTTGGAATGGTGGAATGTAAGTCTGCGTCGACACTGATGGAACTCAACTTTAAGAATTTGAGGGGAAACGTTGTTGGGCCTACGCTAGAAAATCCTACCAAGTATCGACAACTCGCAGGGGCCCTGATGTTATTAGGAAAAATTCGTCCAGACGTATGTTATGCAGTGAACACTTTGAGTCAACACATGGTTGATCCTCATAACATTCATTGGGTTGGTGCCAAGAAAATCTTGAGATATATTAGGGCACGATTGACCATGGGCTGAGATACACTGTTGGGAGTTTGAGACTCCGTGGATATTCTGATGTTCATTGGGGTA
Organism: Pinus albicaulis; assembly: GCA_034641835.2. Classification (NCBI taxonomy): domain Eukaryota; kingdom Viridiplantae; phylum Streptophyta; class Pinopsida; order Pinales; family Pinaceae; genus Pinus; species Pinus albicaulis. Next base: position 122,038,702 of record CM076578.1, read on the forward strand.
GCAGTGTGGTGGATTGCAAGAGCACATCTGGATGCTGCTTCCCACTTGGGTCTGATTCGAGCAAGAAGTAGAAGTCTGTGGCTTTGAGCACCACTGAGGCCAAATATATTGCAGCATGTATGACCTGTTGTGAAGCTACTTGGTTGCAAAATATCTTTAGTGATTTGTTCGAGCATATGCTAGATACCATCATTATCCTTTGCGATAACTAGAGGGGGATTTTTTTGTCAGAGAATCTCAGGTTCCATGATCGATCCAAGCATGTTGATATTCGGTACCATTTTATCCTAGATTTGGTACATTGAGGCACTGTAAGGATCGATCATATAGGAACTGATGAGCAGGTCGCAGATATTCTCACAGAGCACTTGGGGAAGGTCATGCTTCTAACCTTTCGTGAGAATCTTGGAATCGTGGAATGACCCTATGCTGAGGGTCATGTTGGACGATGAGCTCTAGGAGCTCCAGGGGGCTTTGGGGATAGCTTCTTGGAGCTATAAGCAATCACAGGGCTAGGCTTGCCGAACCTTGTTGGTGCACTTCTGCCCCACCGTTATGATATTGAGTTGGTTCACCTCTCTTTGATTTGTGCCCCGTATGCATCCTACCCATGGAGTCCCAGACTCATGGGAAGTACCTCTCATCTTGGCTAATGAGATGGGAAAAATTAGAGACCAGTAGCAAGATTGATGGATGCATCGAATATTTTCGTACTCTCTATGTCTAGGATGGCACGTGTCCAACCACTTGATCTGGGATCAAGTTTAGTGAGGTTTTGGACCTCCAACTGACTTCGGGTCAGTTAAACCAACTTTAGGTTGTTATGTGACTCCTTTGAGTCCTATAGAGGTTTCAGACCTCTGAGCTGATTTTGTCAGCCGGGAGTGATGTCTTTGTGACTCACCTTTTGTTCTGAAATAAATAAGCCAGCAAATCAAGTTACGGTGGGATGATGCATGATGTTTGGATGGCACAGGTGGATGGAGTTCTCCCTGGTTGAGAGGAAGTGTTAATTTTGGGAAACTAGGTCCAAACTCCATGTTGTGATGCTCAAATTACGATGCCAATATTTTTATTGGTTTCCTCTTTCGGAGAGGTGCAAGGTTGATCAAAATATCATCTTGATCGGATGAGCAGAACATTTATTTTGAATTAATTCCACTTATGTGCAAGGTCAGCCAGAATTATAATGTAATCTTGGAGCCCCAACAGATGTGTCACACACCCTCTCAGATGGATATATATTGGTCAATGTTGGAGGTCATTTTCACCATCACTCATCACATACTTCTCTCTTGTATCTGATTGGCCTGCTCACACATTTGGAGGCTTCTCTTCTCTCACACGTGGGAAAACAATAGCTAGGGTTTTCTGATCTGATATAGGGTTTTAGGGTAGCTTTGACAAGCATTGACTTTGGTCAACGCTTGGTCAACTTGACCTCAAATTCTCCCAAAATTCTGATTTCTACAGTCTGCATTCTTTGGCACCAAAAATGAGGTTGGACGTTGACCTTTGACCTTAATGTGTTGACTTTCTGTTGCTGTTGTTCTACATTGACTTGACATTGTTGACTTTTGTTGACTTTGGGTTGACTGTTGTAGAGTTGTCTTGAGGGTTGTGTGACAAATTTTGGTTGGCTAATAGTGAGGAGAATTTGCTGGTTGAAGCATCCTATTGACTGCTATAACACACCACAATGCATATGTTTTTTTGATCAAGTTAAGTGTATTCTTTGGCTTGTCTTCCATCAATCTATTGGTATGTTCTATCAACATTTTACTTTTATGTTTATGTGATTTCTATTTTATATCGGGTTTAAAGTAAAGTTGCATCAAGCATAGAACATCTACGAAAATTTACACAAAGGCAAGCCATCCTGGAGTGAGTCAAAGGGACCATGTATATGTATGCAATAAAACTGTGAGAACTGTGGGAATTCATAGCACAAGGAAAACGCACAAAAATATTACAGAAGGCAGGCCAAAGAATCATATAATTGATGATATCAAATCAATTTCTCGACTCATGGAGTGACACTAAGTGTAGAAAACCTTCCTTTTGTGAATCCTGTCATCACATGGGTAGATATTATCTGCTGAATAACCAAAGAATCAAGTCAAAGATGTAGTGAGTGAGTGGGTAGTTGCCAACAGAGATTTCAAAAGGTATAGCTTATGTTCACGGTAGAACCTCTGAATCGAAGTAATTAAGCCACCAAAAGAGAAGCCAACATGTAGCAGAGGATAATGAAGAGCATTGATAGCTGCCATAAAAATTTTAACTAGTCACCACCTAGAAAATTTGTGAATTTGAGCTACCAAAGCTGCTAAATAGAAGATGCACTTATTAGGCATTTAATATAGTATTAAATGTGGTTGTTATTAGTTAGGTATTTGGGAGATATGCAGTGTACTCCTGTTCTCCTTCTATGTAATGACTCAATGAGACATCACATCATCTAATGAGTTAATGAATCCACTCTTTCTCATTCTACTATGTATTCATGTCCACGTACATGTGTGCAAAAAAAATACATTTTAGAAATGCAAGTGTGGATTTGTGCAGACTGTTTCTAGAGAAAGGATGGATACTCATTCATGTCGAGTGCAGCGATTCTTATAATATTTTAATATTTTCACTCCCACCAGAAGACTTCATTGCTTTAACTAGTGATGGAGATGTTCATGAGTGGAGTGGACTCATGCTGTACCAAATTATGTCACTGCAGTATATAATGTGCCAGCTACCCCATTGTATGGACATGGTCCTTGCATTCCACATGGTGATAAGTTGAGGTAGTATATATTGGGGCTGATATGTGTGCTATAATTACAGATGGTGGTTGAGTGCATACTTGGAAGACTACGATGAATGGTGGTATTATAGGAATGGTAGTTCCAGAGAAGGAATATTTGACACCACAAGCCACAAGGATACTACGACTGTTAATATAGGTTTGTACCTTGGTTTCTGCAAAGCACAATCTCTGTATTAGATTTATTGGTTTTATATTTTTAATGTATGTATATTGTTGTTATACTCTCTGAAGGAACTGTAAATTCTCAGAGGTTTTTGCTTACCATTATATCTGTGGGGTTGTAGACACGAAAGACGTTGGCTTCGATGCAATTGTCTTTTCTATGTACTTGGGGTTTAGATAACAATAATATTAATTATGTTTCAGGTCTCAAGACTGCCACAAAATTAATATGTGTAACAGGATCCTTGATAGTAGTTTTCAAGAAGAAAACCAGAGGTTGAATGGGACTAAAGAAGAAAACCAAAGGTCGAATGGACTAAGGAAGAAACTAGTGGTGCATCATCCTGGGGTTCTAATTTTTTTTTTTACTCCAGAGATAAAACTTTTGGAGTAGACCTAGTTTTCTATTCGAGAAACAACATGTTAATGAATATTTCTTTAAAAAGGAATAATTATTAGAAAATTTCTAGAGCTTGGGAAATAACAAACAAAATGCAACTTCGATGTCTTCAATAAATTATATAGCCTCCTAAGGTATATGTTCATACCGATTCCCTACAGACCGATGAAGCTCTTGGGGTATCTCTAACATACTCATCCATTGCAGAAATGAATGATGCAGGGGTTATTCATTTAGTAATTTGATTCACACCCTCTGCCAAAAGTTGGGCCAAACATTTCAAACCATACTGCACCAAAGCTTCGTGAAGCCATAGGGACAGATCCGCCAATCCATCGCTCTACTACATAATTCTAGATAAAAACCCTCAAAACCTCAGCAATTTCAATTCCACTTTAGTTCAAAAACCAAAGGTAGATAAAATGGCTCCAAAGCCCAGGAAATGCGTGGATTTTTTATGCCATATATTTACATTAACCTGTAAAATGTGCTTTACTCTCTGTTTTTGGTTTCTTTCTGACTTGGTCTTGGTTTCCAATAATTGAATTGTGCCACACAGTAGGAGAAAAAGGAATTTGGAAATGTTGTAGGGCAATATACCAGTTATTTTCATTTTTGAAGCTTTTGTTTTTTTTTCCCTCCATCATTTTGATTTTTCCCTCCACCAATTTAATTTGGGTTTAGATATTGACTAGTATTTAATTTTTTAAATATCGATGAAGTTGTCAATTTGAAGAGAATTTTTTTATTTTTTCTTGAAAAAATATATCTATATATATATGTGTGTGTGTGTGTGTGTGTGTGTGTGTTTTAAAATAAGAAAATGAAAAAATAGATTAATTTATCTTTTAAGTTATTTTTAAGATTTATAATGTTTGTATAAATTTTCTAGAAATTTTTCACTTTTCTTTTAAGTGAATAATATTATGATTATATTTTTAAACATTAGTTTCATTGAAAATATTTTTAAACATACACTTTTATATCAAAGCATAAGAATATATAGAAATATATTTATAATTAATTTGTGATTAATTTGGTTATAATTCTTTTTAACCTGTATTCACAAATGTGGAAAAATATTTTGTGAGTATTTTCGCATGGAAAATAAGTGTTAGCTAAACAATTTGTTATTACTGTTGATGGGTATTTGGCTAGTTTTACACTATCAAATGCCTAGTTCAAATCTCTTGAGTAAGGTGCGCCAGTCCACACTAACAAGTTTATTGTGGATGCCATCCATGAATGTGGGGAAGCAACCCCTTTGTCTCTAAATTTTAACACTGCATAAAGATCCAAAGACCCCCTTTATCTCTGAATCCATTTGCAATGTCAAAATTTAGTGAAATGTAACACTTTAATATCAAAATTGCAATGTTCCATTTCTGTAGTGACACAATTAAAAATGACTAAATCATATACTTCTTGTACTTTTTTGTTGGTCATATTTTTATTCTTGGACTACAGTATTCATTTACGTTAATCATTTTTAATTTTGTGACTTATTATCTAGTCATATATTTTATTCATAGACTACATTGGTCATTTAAGTTAGTCGTTTTTAGTTGGGTCCCTTATTATCTAGTCGTTTATTTTATCCTTGGACTAAATTAGTTGTTTAAGTTAGTTGTTTTTAGTTGGGTCACATATTATCTAGTCGTTTATTTTATCCCTAGACTAAATTAGTCATTTAAGTTAGTCGTTTTTAGTTGGGTCACCTAAAATTGTTCAAATTTAGTAGTAATTCACTTGAAATAGTTGTGGTGACTAACATTTTTAGTCACCTAGTCACTAATTTCATCATTTTCTACTAGTGAAAATCTCTCCAGTTGGGGTTGTTGATCATATTAGCCCCCTCTGTCTAAAATTTTGTCAAGCAGACCCATAAAACCATTCGAAACCCTCTCCTTTAGCCTTGAAAGTCAATGTTTGGGCCTGAAAAACTCAGTCTCCACCTATCGTTGCCTTCTCTTGACCTAGAAATTACATAAAAAAGGCAGCAAATTCATACCCGAAAATATAAAAAGGCCCAGCCCCTTTCGGTCTTGAGCCCCTCAAGTTTTCGCTCCATATAACCGAGGCGCTCGACCTAGTGCTAAGCTCTATAGGCGCTTATCGAACAAATATTGGGCGTTCTCCGAGCCGTCGATCTGAATAGATCGGATGACGATCATTCATCTCTATCGTACTCATAACCCACCAGCCTGCCGTTCGATCAAATGATGAAATCAACGGTTCGCTGCCCGTCCGCCATGGTGGTCCCCGCGCCCAAAAACGTTGTTCTAAAACTGCCCGGTATTCATCGCACCGCCTTTGGGCGGAGGGCGGTAATTCTCGTTGGGCCAGCGATTCCATACGTTGTCTTCCACACGTCCCAACGTACGGTCCCAATACCGCCCTTTATCGCGCGTTATCGTTCGGTCGAAGTCACACAGCGATATTCATCACCGCCGTCCGATCTAAGAGCCTTCATCCAACGGCCATCGTGCTCTGAAGCTGCACGAGCATTAACAAAAGTCAATTTGCACCCCTGGCCCACTTGTCTATCGCCTCCGACGCTCTTTCTACCGTCAATCTCCTCCTGAGATCGAATGGTTAGGATTTGTTCACCCCTCACTTTGACCCAGTCTCCCTCCACATCATCATCCCACGTGTTATCACATTTCTTCCTCTGCCATTTATATTTTTCATTCATACGTTAGATTCCAATGTTTTTCTCTGGTCAACTCGTCCACCATTCCTCCGCTGCATTTTTTCCGCCACCCTACGTTGTTTCACCATATCACATTTTACATGACCGCTTCCATTAACCTCGCCATCATACCCCACTGTGTTCACAGCTCCATGCATGGTTTTCTTTAACAAGTTTGTGGGTTTTGCAGATTAACAACGATAGAAGGTGGCTAATACTCACAGCCTCCATTACAGAGGCCACGAGCACGTCAAAGGACGATGATTCAGAGGCAAAATTCATGAAGAAAGATTTGGGAAGCTGTCACAACACCGCTTGCATTAACAGAGTAGGGTAGAAAAACATCCAAACCCTCTGAAGTTATTCAAAGCGCAAATTTTTGCAGATGAAGTCATTAATGTTGCGGCAAAGAGTATCAATGGAAGATCCAGGAATTCAGTGTCCAATATTGAAGATTTTGAATCTTAATTCAAGATTTAGAAGACAGAGGATACAACGCACAAAAAAAATACCCTTCAGGTTTTATTTCAGCTGAATTTTCTTTCAAGAAAGGACAGAATGTTGGTATGGACATCCCTATATCACGCTCCTTTAGAGATTTTCACCTAGTACATTTATTTCAATTAGCAGGCAGCAGAGTAGAAACAACACAGCGCCGTCAAGCAATATGGGTGGGCACTTCTCTACCATTTTTTTTTAATGATACAATTATATGTTCATCACCTACCTCTTTTACTCGGTTCTAGGGTTTTCTCCTATAAAAACCATAAAGAAATACATTGTAAGGGTTCCAGATTTTTATCAGAAAATTATGCAGTGAAAGGCATTTTGTATACATTTTGTAGAACTTTTGTATGAAGGCTCAGAGCCCATAGGGTCTCAGTGAGGAGGAGTTCCATCTGTCAAAGAGGATTCTGGTCTTTGATATTTCAAAGTCTGTAACTCTCTTTTATACGTTATTTAATATATCATTTCATCTCATCCATCTTTCCTGTATCATGTTTTGGAATGCGAGTGGCTCACTGATTTTTGGTATGGATTCATCCTAGTTGATGCCCATGCTCGGATCAGTCAAGCGCTTTAAATATGGCTCATGCATGATATTCTGTTCCATTATTCAGCTAACCATACTTCTGCTATATTAGTTACTTTGGGGAGGGTACTTTTAAAATGCTATTATCATGTATGGATTCTTAGATTGGTAAGCCCATGCATGGTGGTATTGTATATTTGGGTATTAGCTTAATGTAACTAATATCTTCTCGATATTTATTTCACTACATACACCTACTGATAATTTATGTCTGTGAGGTATTTCTGAATCGGCCCGCTTTGCAGTAAACTGTCTCTGAATTGTCTGTTGCTTTTGTATCATAGTTCTGCATCTTGTCTCTGCAACATCTCTTTTCCTGTGTCAGTTTCTAAGAGTTTGGTCCCATTCTATTTTATTTCCCTGTTTATAGGAGATAGCATGTGAGCTGAAGCTGACAACTTCACACATTATATTATATGCTCCTTGCTGTGCTAACATGTCCTAGGCACTGGTCTATCACAACTCTAGGCTGTCTGTAGGAGCGACAACATATTTCTGGCACCGTTGTTGGGAAAGAATTTAAGAACATCATAATCCCTGGGCCTCGACAAAATTATATTCACTCTCTAAATAAGGTGAGCACAGAGAGTTGAGAGTTGTATATCCCTCACCTTGGTGACTCCACACTTGTTATTTGATATATCTATTTGTAGTCCTGGCTCCTCATAGGCCACACCTAAGGTCAGATTCATCTAAGCCAAAGACACCTTCAGTGTCTGACCCTAAATAGATTATACATAGAAGAAATTGGAGAGAAAGGAAATCAACCCGTTCCCAAACTCCTGAAGTGTCCATAGAAGATTTTCCTTCCTCCTCCTCTCAATATTCTCAGTTGCAAATTCCCGACTCCACTGTGGGAGATACTGATTATTATTACTCAGACAGTCCACCCCGACAGGGTATCAGAAATAAAAACAGTCTTCATCCTACTCCTGAGGTTGAAGAGGTCAAGGAAGTAACCGAAGTATCTGCTGTTAATAGACCTTTTTTCCCCTCAACCCCTCAAGCTGCAGTTTAGTATATTCCTATCATTGTTCATACTCCAATTCCTCCTCTTCCTACTCTGACCCATCAAAATATTGCACTACCTCCACCTCCTCCAATGGCTAATGTTCCGACATTTTTTATGAATAAATATGCTCCCCTGGAATTACCTCAGGTGTTGAATGATATGCCCCAGGATTATTTGAAGGTCTTTCCCAGATTCAATGGAGAAAATGAAATCGATGCTCATAACATCTTGATACTTTCTGCTCTTTTGCAGAGAACTTTAATGTTGAACATCTAGATGTGGTCTTAAGACTGTTTGTGCAGTCTCTTTATGGTGAAGCTCGAAAATGGTTTAAGACATTGGCTGGTCGTTCTATCACCACTTGGGATAACATGGAAGACACTTTCCTAAGGAAATGGGGAGAGAAGAAAGATCATGGTAATCCTCTCATTGAGTTCAATACATTAAAGGAAAGACACAATGAAGGAGTGCCAGAGTTTATCAAGAGATTTAATAAATTGTATCTGAGTCTCCCGGTTGATATGAAACCCCATCAAATTGCTGCTAAAGTTGTTTTTGTAGCAGCCTTTGATTCAGAATTTGGTTTCTCTCTCAGAGAAAGAAAGCCTGCTACTCTGGATGATGCTCAGGCAGATGCACTAGAGTTGGAAGCAAACTTTGCCTCCACTGGAAAATTAAAAGGAAAATCAGAACAAGATTCCAGAAGAAGGGGAAAAGAGGAGGTGTACTTCTAATCAGGACAGAGACTCAGAAAAAATGGAAGAAATGAGAAAATTAATTAAGAAAATGGTTAAGCTTGAACTTGAAGCCAAGAATTCAGCCTTCAGGAATTTTTAGAATTCTCCAAACAGAGGTTACAATCCTCAATATAGGAAACCACCCTTGCAAATATTGCCAAGGGAAGCAAAGGAGCAACAGGATCAAGTGCCACACCCATTGTACCTGCAAGGTCCAGTAGATGACTCCACTGAGGACATTGCCTATAGGTTGGAGGATGCAAATCTTGCCTTTTCAAATAGTGATGGAGAAGAATGCCCATTACAAGTGAATGATGAAGCTGGGTGCTCATTGCAAGAAGAAGAAGCAGAATTTGATCATTATTGTAAACAATTTGATGATTTCAAGCAAGCACATTTTAGTAGAAGATATGATCTTAGATATTTTAGAAAGAGGACTCGTACCCAAGAGCAAGAAGAAGAGCTACCCCAGGAGGAAGCACCTACTCAAAAGGAGGATACAATGCAGAAAGCCACAGACAAAGGTAAGGGCCCTCTAAAGAAACCTTTGCAGTCTAATGATCAAATTCCCTCTTCTTCCAAGGTAGTCATTCCTCCTAATACCGAATCTATGTCAAAAGAAGTCAAGCCCTCAGCTGAAAATAAAGAACCCAAAGAGGTTGTGATAGAAAAATCCCCTCCTGCTTTCAGTCTGCAAAAGGAACTAGAAAAAGTCAAAATCCCAGTCCCCTTGACTGAACTGTTGAAACGGCCAGCATATCAATCTCAAGTCACATCTTTCATGCTCCCTCCTGAAGCACCAATAATCCCAGATATCCTCAACCTTCAAGAAGAGAGACTCATGGTAGTTTTTGGCCCACATGTTGAGGAGATAGATCCTTCTACTCCTCCCTTCTATGTGTCTCTAGTAATCCATGACCTGCTATTACATAATTGCATGCTAGATTCTGGAGCTTCCCATAATCTTATGCCTCTGTCAGTCATGGAACAACTAGGTTTAAAAATCACACGTCCATAAAAAGACCTCTACTCATTTGACTCCAAAAGAGTTAAATGCTTGGGGATGATCAAGGATTTGGTGGTCAATTTAGCCCAAATCCTAGAAAAAAGTGTGGTAATGGACATAGTGGCGGCTGACATTCCAGCTTGCTTTGGCATGTTGCTGTCAAGCTCCTGGGGAACAAAAATTGTCGAATCAATTAAAATGGCTTTAACATATGCCACTATCCCAGTTTTTGGTGGCCAAGAGAGGAGGTTGTACAAGGAGACTAGATTTCTCAAGATGGTGACAAAGGCTGACAATTCTGTGAATTCACCAGTCTACAGTAAAGAAGGAGATTTTTCATGCTTGGTGCTGGAAGAAGATCAAGATTACACTCATGAACCATCCTTCTACCAGATAAGGAGTGAGCAGCCCTCAGAGAACATGGAAGCATAAATATGGACACTACATTTTGATGGAGCAAATTCTAAAGAAGGTAATGGAGCTGGAGTGCTACTGATTTCTCCTGCAGGCAGATGGATCCCTCTGTCTTTTAAAATAGAATATGAAGCCACAACTAATGTGGTTGAATATGAAGCACTGCTGTTGGGATTGCAGATAGCCAAGAATATGAATATACAAATTTTAAAAGTTTTGGGAGATTCAGAACTAGTAGTCAGACAAGTCAAGAATCAATGTCAAACCAAGCATCCTAGACTAAGAGCTTATAGGAATGAAGTTTGGGACATGGTAGAAAAATTCTTTATGGCGTTCAATATCCAGTTCATGCCCCGAGAACAGAATAGGATGGTTGATTCCCTTGCTGTAGCTGCTAGCACATTTCGACCACCTCACAACCCTCTTTTAAGATATGAAGTAGAGGTGCGTTATCGGCCTTCAATCCCAGACAATATCAAGCACTGGCAGGTGTTTGAGGATGAGGAATAGATGAAAATATTCCTGGAAACAGTGGGAGAATTCTCCAATATGGATATTGATGATGCAGAAGAGGTTAAGTCTGAAAATACTTCAGAAAGAAATTGGGAGGAGAAAGTGGCAGGTAATAAAGTGTTGCAGTTAAAGGGAAACATAATACCTAGAGGGTTGGTGCCTCTAGAAAGATTATTTGACAAGAATGACGTCCCATTGCAGCCAAGCAAAGTGGTAGAAGAGAATCAGGTAGAAGACCTAAATTTGGGTACTCAGGTTGAACCCAAAACTGTTAAACTGTCCAAGAAGATCCCCAGAGAATATAGAAAGCTATATCAGAAGTTATTTTAGTCTTACAAAGATGTGTTTGCATGGTCCTATCATGACTTGAAAACTTTTGATATCAGTATAATGCAACACAAAATTCCATTGAAGGTAGATGCAAAACCCCATAAGCAGAAGCTCAGACAAATCAATCCCCTGCTACTGCCTTCTATCGAGAAAGAAATCAAGAAGTTTCTAAAAGCCAAAATAATCATGCCATTGAGGTATTCTGAATGGGTGGCAAACCTTGTCCTTGTACGCAAGAAGAATGGAGAAATAAGGTTGTGTGTGGATTTCAGAAATTTAAACAGAGCATCCTTAAAGGATAATTATCCACTTCCCAAAATGGATTACATCCTGCAGAAGGTGGTTGGATCTTCCAGGATGTCAATGATGGATGGATTCTCTGGTTATAATCAGGTAGCTGTAATTCCAGAAGATCAAAAGAAGACTGTTTTCACCACACCATGGGGTGCATTTATGTATGCCAGGATGCCTTTTGGATTGATAAACGCAGGGGCCACTTTTCATAGGGAAATGGACATTGCTTTTGTCGAGGAGCAGGATAAATTCTTGGTGGTATACCTCGATGATATCACTGTGTTTTCCAAGAATGATGCTGAGCACATTGAACATCTGCGGAGAACTTTTGAGAAATGCAGAAGGTTTGGTCTTTCCCTTAATCCTCAAAAGTCTTTATTTGCATTAGAAGAGGGAAAAATTCTAGGCCATATTGTGACAAAGGATGGGGTGAAGATATATCCTAAAAGGGTAGAGGTCATAAACAATATTGCTTTCCCCAGAAATAAGAAAGAAGTACAAGTATTCCTTGGGCGCATAAATTTCTTAAGAAGGTTTATCCCTAACTATGTTGAGATAGTTAGGCATATAAAAGATATGCTAAAGAAGGATAATGAGGTAAAGTAGTCACAAGAATCATGGGAGGAATTTACCAAGATAAAGAATGCTTTCGCAAAAGCCCCTGTGTTGGCTGGACCAGATTATGATAAACCTTTCATGATTTTCTCTTTTGCATCCCCTCATACAATAACAAGAGTTTTATTGCAGAAAAATGAGGAAGGATATGAGCAGCCTATTTCCTTTTTCAGTCAGGTGCTCCGGGATGCAGAATTGAAATATAACATATTGGAAAAGCAAGCATACGCCCTAGTGAAATCCATCAAAGAATTTCGTGTATATATCTTACAATCCCACATCATTGCATTTGTGCCTGCAGCTGCTGTAAAAGATATCCTTATTCAGGGGGATAGTGAAGGAAAAAGGGGCAGGTGGATTGCTAGAATACAGGAGTATGATTAAGACATTCGCCCTACTAAGCTAATCAAAGGACAAGGGCTTGCCAAAATGTTATCAGAATCAAACTATCAAGCCCTAGGAATAAATTTGTCTATTATAGCAGGTGAGGAATCTGAGGAGAAAGAAGAACGACATGGAATTGGAGTAGCTACCCTAGAAACACATATAAAGTACCTCACCAGTCTGTGGTACAAAGAGATAGTAGAATATCTCCTTACACTCAGTTGCCCCCAAGTTGTGATAAGACTAAGTACAAAGCACTGAGATTAAAATAACAGAAGTACATAGTCGCCAATGGTCGGCTATACTGGTGAGACCCTTCAGGTATCCTACTTCTGTGTCTCACGGAAAATGAAGTGGAGAGTATTATTGCAGAATTTCATGAAGGGATCTGTGGAGGTCACTACAGCTGGAGGGCCACAGCTCATAAAATTTTGAAAGCTGGCTTCTATTGGCCAAAGCTTTTTGGGGATTTTTTTTCCAGGGTAAGAGCATGTGATAAATGTCAGAAATTTGTTGAGAAACAAAAATCTGTACCGTTCCCCCTTATTCCAGTGCATGTAGATGAACCATTCAAACAATGGGGTATTGATTTTAAAGGTGAGATACATCCCCCATCAAGTGGTCAACATAATTGGATTCTAATGGCCACTGATTATTTCACTAAATGGGTGGAAGCCATACCTTCAAGGAATGCTACAGATAGTGTGATCATAAATTTCATGGAAGAAAACATCATATCCAGGTTTGGCTATCCTGCTAGGATAGTGACTGATAATGCACAGGCCTTCAAGTCTGCAAAATTTATAAATTTCTGCTAGCAATACAATATCATACTTAGTCACTCTACAACTTACTATCCACAAGGAAATGGCTTGGCAGAGTCTTCAAATAAAACTCTGGTGAGGGCCTTGAAGATAACTATCAATGAAAATCAGAAGAATTTGGATTCCCAACTAAAATTTGCTCTATAGGCTAATAGAATCACCAGCAAAATAGCAAAAGGGAAATCTCCCTATGAATTGGTATATGGACGAGCAACAATTTTTCCTGTACAACTAGCCTTACCAGTGGCCCGCTTCATGCAAGAAAGCTAGGAGGAACCTAATGATATGATCAGGAGAATCAATCAATTGGTGGAATTAGAAGAAACATGGGGCCAAGTAAATCAGAGATTAATAGAATATCAAGAGAAAATGAAACACATTTTTGATCAACACGCAAAAGACAGGAAGCTGCAGGTTGGTGATTTGGTGCTCAGGGGAGATATCTGGAGGGCTGAGAAAGGTAAACATGGCAAATTTGACCCCCTCTGGTTTGGTCCATTCCAAATTGTGGAACAGGGGGGCAATAATACTTTCAGGTTGGAGAATTTACAGGGTGACTTGCTGGATGCCCCTGTAAATGGTCATTTTCTCAAGCCCTACTTTCAGTTCTGATTCAGGCAAAGGCAGCCTGATGTATCATATTGTATGATAGTTTCCTTTTTGTTTTGTGTTCAAATAATGTCGGTGTTATGATGAACGATAAAGTGAAAAATGGAGGTGCTGGAGAGCAGAGTCTACATACATGATGATCCGAGGGTCTGCGAGTTCTCGACACATCCAGGAATGAACGTGTCATCCCCGATTGGAGCCAATTTTGATCATATTAGCCCCCCTCTCTAAAATTTTGTCAAGCAGCCCCATAAAACCATTCGAAACCCTCTCCTTTAGCCTTGAAAGTCCATGTTTGGGCCTGAAAAAATCAGTATCCACCTATCGTTGCCTTCTCTTGGCCTCGAAATTACATAAAAAAGGCCGCAAATTCATACCCGAAAATATAAAAAGGCCCAGCCCCTTTCGGTCTTGAGCCCCTCAAGTTTTCGCTCCATATAACCCAGGCGCTCGACCTAGTGCTAAGCTCTATAGGCGCTTATCAAATAAATATTGGGCATTCTCCGAGATGTCGATCTGAATAGATCGGACGAAGGTCATTCATCTCTGTCGTACTCATAACCCACCAGCCTGTCGTCTGATCAAATGATGAAATCAACGGTTCGCTTCCCGTCTGCCATGGTGGTCCCCGCACCCAAAAACGCTATTCCAAAACTGCCCGGTATTCATCACACCACCTTTGGGCAGAGGGCGGTAATTCTCGTTGGGCTAGTGATTCCATACGTTTTCTGCCACGCGTCCCAGCATACGGCCCCAATACTGCCCTCCATCGCGCATTATCGTTCGGTCGAAGTCACGCAGCGATATTCATCACCGCCGTCCGATCTGAGAGCCTTCATCCAACGGCCATCGTGCTCCGAATCTGCACGAGCATTAACACAAGTCAATTTGTGCCCCTGGCCCACCTGTCTATCACCTCTGATGCTCTTTCTACCATCGATCTGTTGAAAATGCAACAAGATGATGGAGCTTAGTGAAATGAAGTCGCCTTCACTAAGTGGGCCCGCAGGCTATTTTTGGCGCAAAGTCTATTTTTAGACTATGTCTATTTTTAGACATATGGAGCATAGTCTAGGAGTTGCAGTATGCTATTCTTGGATGATTGGTCAAGTTGGTAAAAATAGATGGACCTCTATTTTTAGACATACAGGTCGAAGTCTATTTTTAGACTGCCTGTCTAAAAATAGGTCAGTCAAATATTATTAGCCCTTAATAATATTTGGACTCTAAACTTCAGTTTATTCTCTTACAACACTTCAGTTGGAGCTACAGATGTAGCCCATGCACCTGACAGAAGGAATTACGCTATTCCTAGGGGTTTCGTGAGCTCATGCATGGTTGACTTTAGTTAGAACTCAAGTGGCGGAGTTTGGTGGAGTTGATGAGACAGTTGGTGGAGTTGTGTTCGGTTTAACTTAGTTGAACTAGTTGTGTTTAGTTTAACTGGCTAATACACTAGTAATGAGTGGAGTGAATTAAATATTATTTAATTCATTAATTATTAACTCATTATTCAACTCAAGAACACATCAGTTTACTACAGTGCATGGACAGTTCAGTGAAGACCAGTGGAAGAGTTAGATGAAAGGGTGAGTTTGCTATTAGTTGCGACAATAGTTGTGCATGATATTTGCACATGAATTGGAGGAGACTGCCAATGATGATTGCGCAGTTGAAGCCAAGGAGATTCGAACTTGGATCTCTCATTCAACCAACCTGGATTGCGCAATAGAGGCAGAGAATTAGTGGATGAGTTTTGAACCTGTGACTTGTTCAAAACTGAGCTAGTTTGTGTGTAACTTTTGGAGACAGTACTGAGTACTTGTGAGGAGTATTGTACTGAGATTGTTACATGTTCTCTTCTATTATAATATACAAAATAGCTAGAGGTTTTCAGCTATAAGCTTTCCCCATTACATATTTTGTTTATGTGCGCATGCGACTGTTTCTATTTCCGCATATTGATGATCGATTGTAGAAGAGGTTATGTGTTATACATGAATTTGAATTAGTGTATGATCAGGATAATCTCAATGTATAAATCTTCATTATTCATCAAATTTCTACATGGTATCGAAGCGAATTGATCATCGGGATCTATTACAGTGATTACAATTTTATTTCGGTAGACAGAGTCTGTATCGGGCCAGGTAGCCTCTAGATCCATCCTTTCTTTGAAAGGTGATATATCCAGTAAATGCCCATACAGTCAATCTCTGTGCTAGAAATAATTTGTTCTCATAGATCCAGAAGTAGTTGAGTTTTGAGCTTGGAATTCGAATTTTGCGGCAGATTGTTTTCTTGGTGCCAGAGTTGAAAATGTCTTTCAACGGTTTGCGACTCGAATATGCCCTTGAAGGTAGTTCGAATTATGTTGCATGGAAAGATCGGATGGAGGCGGTATTAGAAGATAATGGGCTGAAGGAGTTCATAGATATGGATGTCCAAAAGCCTACTGATCCTGCTGAAGTTGAGGCTTGGCAAAAGAAGATGGCGAAATGTCGAAGGATTCTGTTGGAGGGCGTAAAGGATCACATTGTATCCAGCCTGCATGGAAAAGCTTCTCCATATTTGATGTGGAAAGCGTTGACAGTTCTATTCCAGAGTAAGAGCGACCAAAGGAAGCTAGCGCTCAAGGATAAGCTCAGAAAAATTAAGATGGAGAAAGGCGACAGTATCGCCAAGTACCTCACGAAGTTCGCTCAATGCAGAGATGAGCTGGGAAGTGTGGGGGTGACTGTCGAAGAAGAGGATATGGTAGACCTGGCTCTCTTGGTCTTCTGAAAAGTTGGCATGCATATCAAGATAGTGTCAATGGTCGGGAGAAGTTGCCGGGATGGGAGCGACTTTGGGCGGATCTCATGCAAGAGGAGATAAGGAGGACTACCGGGGACGGATCTTCATCAAAGGTATCTGATGAAGAAAATTGCGCTTTGGCTGCCAAAGCAAAGAAGGGGAAGAGCAAGAAAGCTTCTCAGTCTGGTGCGAAAGGCAAGAAGCAAGACATGTCCAAGGTGAAGTGTTTTCACTGTCACCAGCACGGACACTATGCCACAAATTGTCCGCAGAAGAAGAAAAATAAGAAGTCTGCTGGATCTGCAGCGGGAGAGGCATTGGCCTCCCAGTTTGAACTGGATTTTTCACTGATTGCATGCTTGGTCTCAAGTGTGATGGGATCAGTATGGTTCTTGGACAGTGGTGTGTCATTTCACATGACAGGAGATCGAGATCTGTTTTCAGATCTGGAGGAAAAAGATCTTGGAGTGCACATCGAGATGGGCGATGATGGTAGATACAGTGCGACCGGTATCGGTACCATTTCCTTTGAGAGGGAGTCTGGTAAACCCTTCGTATTGAAGGAAGTTTTGCATGTTCTAGGATTGATGAAGAATCTGATCTCTGTGGCGATGTTGGAAGACAAGGGGTATGATGTGGTCTTCAGCGAAGGAAAAGCCTTCATGTGTAGTAAGACAACTGGAGAGACCCGGAAGATAGGGGTTCGAGTCAAGAACCTTTATCAGTTGCAAATAGATGGCTGCGGAGCAATGGCATGCAAGGCGGGAGAAGTGGTGAGCCGGGATGATGATGGCGAGTTGTGGCACAGGAGATTGGGCCACCTTCACCATGGAGCTTTGAAGATACTGCAACAGATTTCTATTGGGCTTCCTAAGGGCACTCTTACGCAGTCAAATCAGTGCAAGGGGTGTACCTTGGGAAAATATGTGAAAGCCACCTTTCACGAGAAGGGTAGTCGCACCACGACGATCCTTGAGAGAGTTCACACATACGTGTGTGGTCCTTTATCTGTAGCTTCGATAGCAAAGCACAAGTACTATGTGATCTTTGTTGATGATTTCTCTCAGAAGTGCTGGATCTTCTTCATGCGGAAGAAGAGCGAGACATATTCAAAGTTATGTTAATTCAAGGCAATGGTTGAGAAGGAATCGGGGAAGCATGTGAAGGCTCTTAGGAGCGACAATGGTGGTGAATTCATCTCTACTGAATTCAAAGACTTTTGCAGTGCAGAAGGGATTCGGAGAGAGCTCATCGCACCCCATAACCCACAGCAGAACGGGGTTGCTGAGCGGAAGAACAGAACGATCGTGGGTGCTGCACGGGCGATGTTGCATGATCAGGGCCTACCCCTTCACTTGTGGGTTGAGGCATGCAACACTGCAGTGTATGTGAAGAACCATTGTCCTCACAAGATACTTGGCATGAATACACCGGAGGAGGCGTTTTCTGGCAAGAGGCCTGACATTTCTCATTTGAGGATTTTTGGCTCACCTGTCTACATGCATGTGACGAAGGACGCCAGAAAGAAGCTGGATCCGACCGCAGAGGTTGGAATATTTGTGGGGTACACTGATACACCTCACAACTATCGTGTGTATTTGCCAGACAGTCGCAAGACTGTTGTGCGACGGGATATCAAATTTCAGGAGGAGAAAGCCATGCAGTGTTTGCTTGAGAGGGAGCCACACTTGCATGCAGAAGAGGAGCTATTAGTTCCTAAGGAGGAGCTTCCGGATGTGGATCAACCACAAGAGGAAGTTCATGAAGTGGAAGAGACCACTCATGCAGCGCCAACCATCAGAGGGCGCAAGCGCACTACAGAAGCTGAGCGACAGGCTCGAGATGCAGAGAAGGTTGTAGGACCACCTACAGCACAGCGCAGACAGAGGCAGTCACCGGACCGGTACACTGGATACATGGCTCTTATGAGAAAATGTGTCGTGACAGAACCATCCTCTTTCGAGGAAGCTGTGGAGGAACCCGTATGGGTGGATGCCATGGTGGAAGAGTATGATTCTATTGTCAGAAACAATGCATGGGAGATTGTCCCAAGACCGGAGGGGAAATCAGTGGTGGGTTCACGATGGATCTACAAAGTGAAGCAGGCGGCTGACGGGAGCGTGGAGAAGTACAAGGCAAGATTTGTTGCCCGTGGCTTCTCACAGATCGAGGGGATCGATTATGAGGAGACCTTTGCACCTGTCGCAAGGTACTCTTCCATACGGATGATCCTAGATCTCTCAGTGCAGATGGGATGGCACATCCATCAAATGGATGTGAAGACTGTGTTCCTCAACGGAGTCATTGAGGAGGAGGTGTACATAGAGCAGCCTGAAGGTTTCGAGATCTTTAGCAGTGAGTCGCATGTTTTCCGACTCAAGAGTGCACTATACGGGCTGAAGCAAGCACCTCGTGCTTGGTACACACGGATAGACAGTTATTTCACCGGACTTGGATTCTCCAAGAGTGAGGCGGATCTTAACCTGTACCAGATTGTGGTGGAGGGGAAGTTGCTAATCATTTTACTGTATGTAGATGATCTAATTTTGACGGGTGATGAGCTGTTGATAGTTTCATGCAAGGAGGATCTTGCTAGAGAGTTTGAGATTAAGGACTTGGGCCTACTTCATTATTTCATGGGATTGGAGATTTGGTAGTGCAGTGGAGGACTGTTTGTTTCTCAGGGTAAGTATGCCCGGGAGATACTGGAGAGGTTCAACATGCATGGATGCAAGCCTCTTGATACTCCTCTTCCTGGTGGTTGGAGGAAGGAGGATGCTACTTCAGCGGAGGTAGTGGATGCCACTGTCTATTGACAGTTGGTGGGGTCGCTTATGTATCTGGTCAATACACGACCCGATATATGCTATGCTGTTAACTAGCTTTCGCAAGCTATGGTTAAGCCTACCAATCTCTTCTAGAAGGCAGGCAAGCATGTATCGCGTTATCTTAGTGGCACATCGGGATATGGTCTATGGTACAGACAGGAGGTTGGAGCGAAGCTTAGTGGCTTCACTGATGCAGATTGGGCAGGGAGCCCAATGGATCAAAAGAGCACATATGGAGGAGTTTTCAGCATAGGGTCGACAACAGTTTCCTGGTACAGCAGGAAGCAGAGATCCATGGCACTCAGTTCAGCAGAGGCCGAGTACATGGCAGCAAGCTTGGCTGCATGCGAGGCTATTTGGATGAGGAAGATCCTTGTCGGATTGTTCGGGTCGCATTTGGAGCATACTGTGATTTATTGTGATAACTAGAATTGCATTAAACTCTCGACTAATCCAGTATTTCATGATAGATCCAAACACATCGACATCAGGTACCATCATATCAGAGATTGTGTTCAGCGGAGAATCATGTTACTTTCATATGTTCCCACGGAGGATCAGGATGCTGACATCTTGACGAAGGCGCTCACCAGGAGCAAGTTCGAATTCCACAGAGGCAGGATAGGGGTTGCAGATAATCCATATATTGTTGAGAGGGAGTGTTGAAAATGCAACAAGATGATGGAGCTTAGTGAAATGAAGTTGCCTTCACTAAGTGGGCCCGCAGGCTATTTTTGGCGCAAAGTCTATTTTTAGACTATGTCTATTTTAGACATATGGAGCATGGTCTAGGAGTTGCAGTATGCTATTCTTGGATGATTGGTCGAGTTGGTAAAAATAGATGGACCTCTATTTTTAGACATACAGGTCGAAGTCTATTTTTAGACTACCTGTCTAAAAATAGTTCAGTAAAATATTATTAGCCCTTAATAATATTTGGACTCTAAACTTCAGTTTATTCTCTTACAGCACTTCAGTTGGAGCTACGGATGTGGCTCATGCATCTGACAGAAGGAATTACGCTATTCCTTGGGGTTTGGTGAGCTCATGCATGGTTGACTTCAGTGGCAGAGTTTGGTGGAGTTGATGAGATAGTTGGTGGAGTTGTGTTCGGTTTAACTTAGTTGAACTAGTTGTGTTTAGTTTAACTAGCTAATACACTAGTGATGAGTTGAGTGAATTAAATATTATTTAATTCAATAATTATTAACTCATTATTCAACTCAAGAACACATCAGTTCACTATAGTGCATGGACAGTTTAGTGGAGAGCAGTGGAAGAGGTAGATGAAAGGGTGAGTTTGCTATTAGTTGCGAAAGCAGTTGTGCATGAGATTTGCACAAGCATTGGAGGAGATTGCCAATGATGATTGTGCAGTTGAAGCCAAGGAGATTCGAACTTGGATCTCTTATTGAACCAACTTGGATTGCGCAATAGAGGCAGGCAATTAGTGGATGAGTTTTGAACCTGTGACTTGTTCAAAACTGAGCTAGTTTGTGTGTAACTTTTGGAGAAAGTACTGAGTACTTGTGAGGAGTATTGTACTGAGATTGTTACATGTTCTCTTCTACTATAATATACAAAATAGCTGGGGGTTTTCAGCTATAAGCTTTCCCCATTACATATTGTGTTTATGTGCGCATGCGACTGTTTCTATTTCCGCAAATTGTTGATCAATTGTAGAAGAGGTTATGTGTTATTCATGAATTCGAATTAGTGTATGATTAGGATAATCTCAGTGGATAAATCTTCATTATTCAGCAAATTTCTACACATTATCATTGAATAATTTATGTAAGGGTACAGTCGAATTGAACCACCAACCTCCTGCATGGCAGGTGCTCCTCCAATGTCCTAGCACCCTTTAAACAATTATGTGAGGAGTTATGGCAATCCTTGAAATTGTATAATAGCCATTGATTTTTAAAAAAATTTCAACACATAATGGCATAATCGTTGTAAAATATATAATCATGCAAGCCCTTATTTTTAACTTAATAAAAAAACAACTCAATGGAGTTAGTTCAGTGTGACACCCTTGTACCTTGAATTGCACAAAAACTAATGATAAACAATAATATACAAACAAATTAATCTTGTCATAAAAATAAAATTAACTAGAATTAGCACAAGCAATACAACCACCACCCAAAGAGCTACACCAGCTTGCTAGTAGGCATTGATGACACATATGATGTACAAAATAAGCCATGACTGCATCGTCAACTCATTCAAGAAAGATTTGGCACTCTCCTCATTCACTGTTACTAATTTATATGACCACTTCTTCAATGTAAGATTTTGAAGGTACAGAACTAGAATCTCCATTAACACGCATTTGGCTTCCTAGAAGAAAACACCTCGTCCACTTATACATATCAAATAATGGTTGTATATCACCCCAGTTTTTGATAGATTGGAAATTAGAACAAATTCCATGCCATCTTATTTGAATTAGAACAATGTTGTGTATCACCCCAGCTGTTTGTAACTTGGAAATTAGAACAAATTCTAACATATCACTACTCATAACACAATTAAAAAAACTCTTGATCTTTGGGGCTCAACATAATGTTTTTCAATAAAAATAATTTTACAAAGGAAAATAAAAATCATTTTACGAAGGACATTCTAAAGTAGAACTTACCTCATGACAATGAAAGGACGTTCACAATTGGCACAACTTCAAAGGAAATTCCATAATAGATGCATAATTTTGAAGATATTTGCCTTGTTCAAAAAATTGATCAAATTGTACCTGTAAATAGAAATAATCACCATAGATTTTTTAAGTCAAACCAAAATCACAAAAAAAAAATGAATCGAAACTATTATTATATTTCCTTTCCATGGATGAGAGAAGTGTTTGCCTTAGATCTTTTATACAAAGCTATATAAAATTCGCTCTCAACTTTAGTAAACTCACACTCAATCACTTGTACATCAGTAGGAAGAAGAACAAGAATTGGTTTGAATATTCATGAAAAAATATTAGAAATCACTCAAAGGGACCGGACATCAAAAGCCAGATGAAAGCCCAATTCTACATTCATACCTTCCCTCTTTGCAATATTTTTTTTTGTCCTTCACAATGTCAAGGGCCTCAAGTTAGCTTGAAATAATTTCAAACCAGGTTAATCACCTTCCTCAAAGGGTTTTTTAATTACTTTATCCCACCTGGACACCACAAGGTATCGAATAACAAGAAAGTATCAATTTCTGCTGAAAAAAAAAACAAAATCAGACAAAGGAAAAAATTGTACATGGTACTGACTATCAAAGCATCTAGTGTGCTAAATGTCACAACATTTTTTTATGAACCAAAGGTAGATTATTTGATCTTACAGGTTGTAGAATAAATTTACGTTCAAGGAAGAAATCTGTGCGTAAAAAAGGGCATAAGAAAACTAGTAGTGTAGACAATGCTCTTCAAATCATCTACATAGCAGAGAACTGCAAGGGCATCAACTCATAGGTATTTTTTTCTTTGAAATTCAGATTCAAAGAGACTTATTACACTAAAATGTAAACATGGACACACATACAGTAAAATATGGAGAAGCATAGTGTCAGAAACCTTCAGAGATGGGAAGGAAAATTGCAACTACATTTGATTAGCATCAATTTATGGGTTGTTGTAAGCAAACTTTCAGACATGGGAAGTAAAAATGCAACTACATTTGATGAGCATCAAGGTATTGGTTGTTGTAAGAAGTACAGAAACCAGAACTTACTAAACATGAACTAATTTAATGGTTTTTGAACATTAAGAGATGGAAAATCAAAATCAATTATTGAGGGTCAGAATTCAGATACTCAACTTTATTATCTAGATCTATCTAAAAATTCAAAGAAAATATTAGAAGAATTAAGCAAACTTTTTGGATAAAGGCTCACAATTTAATGTTTATTTTAAATAAGTGAATTTTTTCATTCAAAATGAGAAAAGAAACGATGTCCAACAATTTTATTGCATCAAGGCATTAATACAACTGCTAGAGGTGCATAAAAAGTTAGATAAAAATGATGCCTAGTCAAATTTATTAAAAAGACCACCCAAAAAAATAACAATGATAAATAATAATAAAATGTTGCAACCTTCAAACCATACTCATGATTCATAAAAACATTAAAATAAAATAAAGACAAATCCAACAACCAACAATGTATGTTGTGAATTTATAAATATTGGAATCCTTATTACAACCAAAACAAATTTTCAAGTATATATGCATCCCTTGTGCATTGATGTATTCATTATTTGTCATGAAAATTTAGTTAGCTTGTGGTGTCTCCAAGTGGTCATTACAGTTGTCCAAAGGCAGCCAAGGGGCATCTTAATTGCATCCCATGAACCAAACACAGACCATTTGATAATTAGAACATGGTTATCATCCATAAAAGTGTTTCATCTTCTAACTATGAGAATGGTTCCACCGAAAAGCACCACAAAGTTTGTACCAAAAACCTTCCACAAGGTAATGAACTACTCCTAATGACATTACAATGGATATTTATGTCGATTGAGAACTATGGTGATTTTAACATGTTCAAAAAACAAAAACTCCTGATTGTTCCACCCACTAGATTCTGCCAGGCCATTTCGAGGGCCTGGATTAAGAAGTCGAGGAGCCAGATGGTGGCACTCTCCAAGCCCCTAAACCCTAACACAGGTTTTTTTTCTATTTTAGCTACAAGAAGAGTTACACTTGATATTGTGTCCCATGGCCCCTAGCTCTCTAAGATCACCTTAGTGTTGTTATCTTCATAGATGAGAGTTTCTCACTCAAATAGTCTGCCCAACTATGTTGTTCTGAGTGGGTTGAATAACCCAACTTGCAAATTTTCAACTGTCAAAAAATTGCACAATTTCCAGATTTGATTTTCAGCCATATATGCTCTTCATGCATTTTTATTTACAGCTCTATATGTCTTGAACATTTGACATAAGTAAAAGGAATTTTTTTTAAATGAGTTGACATTATCATTGAAGAATCCAAGGGTTGGTTTGTGGCTGCTATATTTTTTGTTTCACTATTGTTCTAACTACTGCCAGAGTGAATAATCAGATCTGGTTTATGTGGGATAAGTTTCCCTAAACGGCTGAAACTTATTTAGATAGTTTGGTATCTTTTCTCCTTGGATTGCATAGGGCTGTCAGAAAATGAAATATTGTATCTTTTCCACTATTGTCTTATACTCTATTTCATAACATCCATAAGACTAAAAAATGACATGGTTAAGATTCAACAAAAGTCTAGTCAAAGAGATGAAATTTATGTTTTGCATTAATTGTCATTGTCCATTCATGTGGAAACTTTAACACTAATGCCATGTGGCCCGACTATGAATGCCTTGGTAAACAAAACATATTACTACATCTAAACTGGATTGACCTGATCACTTGAAAAAATTCCCTTCATTATTGACGATTCTATTCCACATAACTCAAACTATAATTGATTGTCAAATAAGGAATATGAAAGAATTCAGTTAGACTAGTAGATAAATAGCCTTGCTTCAGTGCTGTTATCATCATGGATGAGAGTTTCTCAGCCAAATAATCTGCCCAACTATGTTGTTCTGAGTGGGTTGAATAACCCAACCTGCCTATGCAGTTTCAAGGCTTTCTAGATCGCATTTATGTGCCTATTGTTGCATTATCCATCAAATTATTTCAAGGAAGTTCTCTAAATTAGGGTTGGGGAAAAAGTTATTAAACATCAAATGAGTTACATTAACCTCCAAAATCCCTATTTTAGGTGCCAAATACTTAGCCATAGAATTCAGGATTTCCCCATTATGGTTAGACCTAATGCCCCAACTTCTCTATTGATTCTACTCCCCAGCACCAAGCTCAAAATGTCTCTCAAGGTAATAACAAAGGTAGGTTCATGTCACCTGAAAGAAGTAGAACCCTTAAAGAAATAAAGTGGCCACTATAACAGTGTCAATTGTTGGCAAGCTTGTAGTTTTAGCAAATGGGAAATATTGGAAATGACCCAAGGCTCCTAATATGGGCAATTAGATACAAATTTATAGGCTTAAAGGCATGGATTCACCGAAACCTTACAAGGTAAGAGAATATGGACTACATCACTACCAATCCATAATGATAATGACCTCATTAATTTCAAGAAGGTATGCAACCCTGTATAAAATTCATAGTTCATAACATTAGAATTATGATCCCTATTTTCCATATTTTGTGATTACAGAAGTTAACTGTTTTTTTACTTCAAATGGTCCTAAATTCTATTTCCAATTTGGTCATATTGTTTCTAGTCATATGGATTCCAAGAGGAAGACTGTCACTTTAGTTTCTACCAGCCTTGCTTTAGTTTTGGGGTGGGGCACAAACCCATTATAGAGTTGAATGTTCAACCTTGGTAACATTTATACACCTACTGATTCTAAGGAAAAATTAATTTCAGAACTGGATGGCTGACAAGCTGGCTGATTCTCAGTGGCTAGTTTGTAGGAACTCCAACAAAGTTGAACTCTAGATGATAATTAAGGTGTGTTTCCTATCAGAATTCCCTAGAGAGAAAAGGTCACTAAGTGTTTAAATCATGCGAGATAAAAAAGGATCAAATAGAACCAACAACGCACCCTAAATCATCAAAAAACACAAAAAACGCAAAGAGAAGAGAAGATCATGAACAAGAGAAAACCACGTGCAACTAAAGAATTGGGCATAAGAGAGCACTTATCTCCTGATCAAACAATGTATTTGTACAATATTTGTACACACTAACGTGGAACGCCCTCCCTAAGAGGAGTTACAAGCCCGTTAATCTATATTGGTCTCAACCACCTAGATATAATATAATTGGCCTTTTGAATTATTTTGAATATGACATTGTGACTAGCAACCTTCAACCATAAAACAAAATATAGCAACACTACAGGAAACAAAGCACACTTTCAGAAGAAATATGTAGTAACATACAATTAATCACTCTTCACATAGGCATTCCTAGCCAAAGACAATTTTTTGTCAATTCTCTATGCTCCTCTATAGACAAACCATGTCCATAAATCATAAGAAGGGGAAAGTAGCTATATGAAGCATCTATGCACAGATAAATGTAGATATGAACAAGGTAAACATTGAATAGTAAATTACTCATTGTACATTCCAACTCTCCAAGCCTCTGCAGAGGAATAGGAGCTCCTAAAATATGGTGGGGAATCATCTGATAACATATGAATAATAGTCAACAGATCAGTAGAATACACTAGAGAAAATATGGTGCTAGGGTATATTTAATTAACCACAAAACCATAACTAAAGAAGAGCTCAATGTCAACATCAGAGATTTTGATAAAAAATACAAATCATTGTAGAAAAAATACTCTAAAATGTAAAGAAGGCTCCAAATTACCCCTAAATAGCCATCTAAAGGTTGATTATTGACGTAAAATGGCATAACAGCTGGTGGCATATTTACTACTGCATCATGAAATCAAAATTGATTAGTTATATTAGTTATTGCAAGGTTGAAAAATATGGCAATGGGAAAGTTTAACAAAATCCAACATCCATACTTCTCTAATCAAGCTAAAACTTACATATCCTATCAGGATGATTTTATTAGCAATTTGATCCAAATTTGCAGCTACACAAAAGATTAAACCATGGGTAAAATCAACGAGTAAACTTTGTATAAAAAATATTTTAATCAACCAGTAAGATTTCAATAAAACATAAACTTTTTTTAAACTAAAACTACAATAATATTATCAATCCACTTACTCATACATATATAATGACACAAATAATAATTTTAGAGTTCCCTTCATGATTTGATAAAAGAAAGGCATCACATTGTAAAATCACCTCCCTGTTTTGACATAAAATCGGCAATCTGTCTCACCCTGCAAAATCATAGGATCCACAATAATTAGAGAAAAACAAAACCAAAGAATTCTCAAAAGTCAATAATAACATTAACATAAATCCCAAACAATCTCAATACAAAACCACAAGTATACACACAGAAGGCAATGAAGCCAACCAGATTCCAATAAATTACATCAAGCATAACACATAAGGGAAGTCCAACCTAGGTTTTCATCATTGGAGAGATCTAGAAAAAACTAATAACCATATAAAAAAGTAACTCAAGGTGACTTTGAAATGACATAAATTTAATTCGCAATTACTGATGACAGACTCCTTTATCCATACATTAAGAAATAGATAAATCAAAACAAATATTCACAGGTCCAATTGGTAAGCCCTTGGAATTGTGCATGATAGCAAGCTTTATAGGTGTGACCATTGTTTTCCCAATTACAACTCTAGAAACCCCTTGTTCCTATGTTCCTACAGTTACAGCAGCATCCCCATCCTCTTTGTGCTCTGATATTTTTAAAGACTCCCCTTTTTTCTTTGGAAGATCAAAATTACACTTGGCACCATACCTGCAAAAACCTCTCTTAACAAAAAACTGAGATCCACAACAAGAAATTCAGTAAACCAATAGTTCCAAAAGAAAAAATATAATCCGATTAGAAACAACTGTAGAACATGAAAACACAAAACTCATCACTGAGTATCTTATAACGCACTTAGGCTCGCCAGGCCTCTCTAGTAGTGAAACAGCATTAGGTTTGACCTGCAAAGGAAAGAGCATATAAATTTAAGGATTGATTACATATCATATTAAATGGAAGACAAAAAATAAAGGATGAAAACACAAACTAACTTGAGTACCTCACTTCCATCAACATTCTCCTATGATTTTAAGGTTGCCAACCTATATTTTGGATGGTGGAACTTGCATTTTGAACCAAATTTGCAGATGCTAGTCTTCATATAGTACTGAGTCAATAATATGAAAATCAACAACCCAACAAAAATGTAAATTAAAAAACATCAAAAGAAATAAAAATTTATAAACAAAAGCTAAATTACAACAATATGAGAAGGATGTCAACTAAGAGAAAATTTTAAAATTGGCAACTAGGGCCAAATTCCACTATGGTCTTCTCAGTTAACAGAGATAATAATCTCACTGAATTCCTCTTCTAGAGAGGACCAAAATTGATATAAATATTGTCTAATTTGGACAAGGAAAAGTATTCATTAACTCAAATGAAATTGCATAAGGCATAACATTATAAAGGTGGGAAAATTTGAAAATTGAAAATTTGAATTTCACTCCACGAGTAATCAAGTTGGGCTACCCAAGAAGGATAAAAATAACCTATCCTTGGCTCATCAATACTCATTATTATTGTCTCTGAAGTAGCTGCAGAAGAAGGTGATTTCCAGCAAAGGAGATGGACGCAACATTGGGTTCTATTTAGTCATCTGTAAGGGACGAGTTCCACGGGATGGAGGATGAGTTTATTTAGGGCATATTTATGATTTTTTAAGGAATTCTATCCCCTTCAGGTCTGAAGCTTCTAGCCACAGGTGTTAAGGCATTTACTATTACGAAACCCTCCTTTAGCAAGATGAGTTCTACAGGAAGAAGGCCGATGTTGTTGGAAGCCTAGTCTGGATCATTTGAGGCAGAATTCTCCTCTTCTTGTTAACCGCGGTCATGAATTAGAATCCTCTGGGTTCCGCTCTATTTTTTATGGTGCTTTAGAAGCTTGATTGAGTTGTTTTCATATCTAGTAAGAGCATGTTGGACGAAGATTATTTCAATGCTAGAATATGTGCCCTAACCAAGACATAAATCCTCATCAAACTAGATCCATCATCATCAATAGTGAAGGTTGCACAAATAATCTGGTTCGATTATCCTTCTAAGGATCACTTTTTTTAAATTTAGATGATCACCGATTAAGGCAAGGGTTTTTGACAGCTAAAGACAGAACAAAAGATTTGATAGGTTACTTCTTTGTGATTTGGAGAAGTGGCATTTCTGGCAAGTCAACTTTGACTCTATCATTGTAATCTGTCTCTCTCTCTCTCTCTCTCTGCCAAATATTTGATACTATATAAGAAGAATTGATAAAGGTTTTCCCCATATTGGGGTTTTTCCCTGGCCAGGGCCAATTTCAGTGCTTTCTTGTCTTGGATTGTCTTTTGCATGTGATTTCTTACGATCTTTAGATAATTACTGTCAGTGGATAATAGTTATGTGATTGTTATTGTTATAAATGGAATTAATATTGGGCTCATTAAAGTAATTATCCTAATAAAATATCATGTTAACCTAAATTAACATGGTATGAGAGCTTAGGTGAGGACAAGCCCAAGAAAGAGAAAGATCAATCACGTATAAGATTTTCAAAAAGTCTCTGTGATCTCCTTCCTCTGGAAATTTGAAGGTTTAGAAGAAATGTTGCTGAATTCTCGTAGCCTTCAGTTGTAATGATGGAGAGGTTAGATCTCTGTTTTCAAGTATCATACAAGGTCAAGATTTATGTCTATATTACCTACAATATGAAATTATTCTGAAGCTGAGACCTTAAGAAGACTGATTCACAACTAAAATTTCTTTCAGGGCTCCTATCAAAATAAAAAATGCAACCCGAACTCAGTAATGGATGAAACAGGCATAAAGGAGTAGCCACAACTGAGGATTCAGACATGTGGTTTTTTCGAAGAATTGGAGGGTTGGAAAGAGTTGCCAAATACAAAGATTACATATGTAACTGGGAAAAAAAAAAGGTCACTTTGTAAGGCTTCATCACAAGGAATGGTATGTACATTATAATGATTATTAATCATGATTTTTGAAAAGTGTTTCCATGAGAAGCTAGCATTTGTTTTGGATCTGGAAATATTAAGAAAGGTATAATCTCTGTGGACTTCGTTGAAGCTGAAAATCAGCACTTGAATTAGTAAATTCTTCCAGAGTATGCCTACGATATTTTCTCGAAACATTGGTGACCTAATATTCTCCATACATCCGCTTGATTTAAGATATTTCAAGGAAGTTAAATTTTCATCATTCTTAAACCAATGATTCAAGGTATGGATGTCCTTCACGGCCAGTAGAGAAGTTATCTAATCACTTCTATGGCCATCTCTGAGGACCGACTCCTGTGAGCAAATCCAAACATCCAAAACTTACTAGTTGATGCTGGCATCAAGCATTTATATATAGTGTCCTTTGGAACCAATCGTTGTT
This sequence comes from Pinus albicaulis, assembly GCA_034641835.2. Classification (NCBI taxonomy): domain Eukaryota; kingdom Viridiplantae; phylum Streptophyta; class Pinopsida; order Pinales; family Pinaceae; genus Pinus; species Pinus albicaulis. Next base: position 122,069,331 of record CM076578.1, read on the forward strand.
CTCCAAAATTTGACAATGCAAATTTTAGAGGTTCGTTTTCTTAATTATTATTAACATATATTAAGTAAATTTCAATGCCTATAATTGGATCAACTATTAGTAGCTTATTCGCTTACTTGAAGTCCCAGCCAGGCCTACATTTAAATCTACCATGTCTCCTAAAGGTCTTTTATTAAATATGAGAATTAAACTTTAAATCTATACTCAATGGCATTCTCTTCAAAATAGTCGTTGAATTCTTGTAATATAAGAGCAGTCCAACAGTAAATAATGTCATCATGTGTTATCAAAATTTCTACGTCATCAAGTATGAATCTCTTACGGCAGGAGTAGGCTTAGGAAGAGTTTCCCTTCATCCTACAGTGGGGCTTCATAATCAACAAGTGCTAATATTTCTTCTCTTTAGATTGATTATGGAATCAATATCAAAATCCAAATCTAATCCAAGTATCGCTTCATATGGATTGTTCTCATCTACAACCTCAATTACCTCAAAATCTTCCATGGTGAGAACTCCTTCAATGTCTACTACTATACTAGGAAATATTCCCATAGGAATTATCTTTTGCTGATTATCCATTATTAATTGGATAAGTGACCATTGTAACTAAAATTTTTCCATGCACTCCCATGTCTGTTTAGGAAATATATTGGCATAAAATCCCAAATCCAGGATTACCTGATCCATGTCGTAGTCTAGAATCTGTGCAGTTAATCTCATTTATCTGCCTGTCCTCTTCTTATGCTGACACAAATTATTTACTACGTGCATCTCACTACGCGACTCTTCTCTTCTAGCATAGGAGTCTATGAATGCCTAGATACTTTTGACAACTTTTTGGTCTCTCAATAACTTCATGCGGGTCTGCAAAAATGATATCAATATGGTTGGATCAAATTCCTTCATCATAGTCACTATTTTTTTGGTGTTCTTATGTGGTTTTAACTTCTTTTGAGTCTGTGGTTGTGTTCTATATGTCTAACATCTGGGGTCCATGAAGCTCTTATACGCCTCCAAAGATGTCTCTTTTTCTCTTTGCATATTGAACCCAGTGTTCTTATCCGCAACCTTTCTAGCCCATGTGTCCTCCATAGGATTTTTTCCTCTTGCGTTATCTTCTCCTGTGGTTGCGCCACTTCAGGTTACTATGTTAATACTAGGCTCTTCTTCGCGCATCTTCGCAGTCATCATCTATAAGTCTTGTGTAGGCTTCTGATTTCTTTTCTCATGCATATTTTCTATCAGAACAAGACAATCTTCTATTGCATGATCAAAAGCTCTACAATACTTGTACTTTTAAGAGGGGTTGTATAATTCTAACAGTCCCTCGTGAAGTGTCCTGCTTCACCGCAGTTGTACCATATAATTTGACCATTGCCTTGACCAAAGCCTCCTCCTTGTCCTTGTCTTCGGACATGGAATCCTTTGTGCCCTGCTGGTGGACCATGATCTTCATGTGCCCAACCTTCAACTTTCATTTTGTATGCACCCACAGTGTGCTCTATCATTAAGTCATAACTGCGACAATTTTTCTCCTCATGCCCTACTGAACTAGATAACTTACAAAAAATCTACTCTGGGTTCTCCACATTTTCCTGCAATAAGTAGCATTATTTCGTGCCATGTTGACCTGAAATTTTACATAGGTCACACCATACACTTGACCCAAGGTTCAACGGATTATGTTCATTAGTGGCCAAATAATATCTATAGATAGGACACTGATATTTATAATGGCCCTCTACTTTTCATTTTATACACTAGAATTCTGAGTGAATTTAAGACCAAAGCTCTTTAAACTTCTTTAGATGTTGCAAGTCCAAATGCATTACTGCTAATTGGCTTTGAGTCTACTATACTCCTACATGGGTATTTGCGACCAATGAAGCTTCCAACTTCATAGCAATTTCCAAAGCCTGAGCCTTTGTTAAGATCTTTTTTTGTGTCAAAGGTAACATGATATGTGACAATAGCGGAACTATAAACCACTCCCGATACTTCTCATCGGGAGTTTCGAAGTTCACTTTTCCTAGTAGAATATTGATTTAGTTTCGAAGTTCACTTTGATCTAATTCCCACACAACTTCAATTATTGATTTCTTGATCTCCTTTATCTTCGTAATACACTGTGACTATGATTTTGGCTTCTTAAATTTGGCATTCAGAGATGATTTTGTCTCATCCAATGTGGTCGCTGGATGTGTCGCAGAGTACTTCATATATCATGCCAATGCCCTTTCCTGCAACGTCGTGACAATATGTGCCTTCTTCATGTCATCATCTGGGTTAAGAACATATAACTGTTGTGAACATCTTGATTTTATCTCGAAATCACGATTTTTGGCCTAGCATATTTTTTCTGATTTTTACCAATATTTTTATGGTATCTTCATTTTGTCAATATTTTTCAACTTTTACCAATATTCTCTTGATTTTTAAGATTTTTTGGTTTTCCGGACACTTCCCATTTTATCCCGATGCATCTCGATGAAAATATTCGTAAATACATATATATATATATATATATATATATATATATATATATATATATATATATATATATATATATATATAAAATAAGTTTAAAATAATATTGATAATTTATCTTTAATTTAAATATTGATCTCTACATTAGTAATATTACAATAATAAAAATCATATATATATAGACCTATAAATTTATTTTTCTAATTGTAATTTAAAGTATATATATATATATATATATATATATAATTTTTTGAAATTTGTAATTTCATGGGAGTTGAGGTTTAACATTTAAAAATATATATATTTATAGAAAATATTTTATATCAAGAGATTCCTATGGATATATGTTTTCTACTAATAGTTTAATGTATAAAATGTGAATTATATATATATATATATATATATATATATATATATGTGTGTGTGTGTGTGTGTGTGTGTGTGTGTGTGTGTGTGTGACCATTCTTATATTATTAATATATTTTTTTATATGGAGTTGATGTGTAAAGTTTTAAATATTAATTAAAAAAATTATAGAGAGAGAGAGTTCTTATTCCGTTAATAGATTTTTGTAAGGATATTTGCAATTCATTCATTTTTCAATATGCAGTTGACATGTAATATTTTAAATATTGATAAAAAAATTGTATATAGAGAACATTTAAAAAAATATTCATAAGAAAAATAATTTTATAGATATAGAGAGAGTCCTACATGCTTTCTAATAATATTTTATTAATTAAATTATTTTAATAGAGATTATATATATACATATCTTATTCCATTAAGAGTCCTTTTATAAATATTTGTAATTCATATGGAGTTGACATGGAACATTTAAAAAAATATTTATAACAAAAGTAATTTTATATAAAAGAGAATCCTATGAATATATATTTTCTACTTACATTTTATAATTATAAGTATAATATTCGAATATCAACTATGTATATAAAACAAAACAAATATCAATTTATATGTGTTAAAAAAGTGTAATATATATATATATATATATATATATATATATATATATATATATATGGGGGGGTTTTATAGATATATGTTTTCTACTAACATTTTAAAGTATAGAATAGAGAGATTTATTATTCCATTAATAATTTTTTTGGGAAATTTTTTAATTCATATGGAATTGACATATAATTAATATATATATATATATATATTAATTTTATATAAAAAGAGAGTGTGTTTTCTACTCACATTTTAATGTAGAGAATATCAATTAAAATAGAATATTTCAATATTAAATATATATATAAAACAAAATAATATATATTTGTGTTTGTTTTTTTGTTATATATATATATATATATATATATATATATATATATATATATATATATATATATATATATATATACTAAAATTAATTTTTATTTTATTAATAGTTTTTTAAAATATATTTGTACTTCATTCATTTATTAATATAGAGTTGACACACACACATATATATTATTTTTGTTATGTGTGGGTGAGATTTTTATTATTAATATTTGAAATGTTACATAGTAACTTCATATTAAAAAAATAATAAATTATAAAACTCTTTAAAATCTTATTTAATGTATATATTATTTTGAAATATTATTTTATGCAAATTTAAAAACTATTTTTTTATTTCATTATTTTTTTTCTAAGTTAAGGTAATATATTAACAAAAGAAATATTGTACAGCGTGCCGAAGCCTATTATTTTCTCAGTAAAGTGGCAATCTTGACAAAAAACCAAAGAGAAAGACTTCCCTCATAGAGGGAAACCAGCCTTGATCAGTTTTCTAAATGTTTCCCATGCAGGGGTACCATAGATTGATGTTTCTGAAGTTTACAGCTGTCAAAATATGAGTTATGAACTGATACTACAAAATACTCAAAAAAAAGCTCGAGAGTATGGGCCAAAACTAAACAGGAAAACCAAACCAAGAAGGAGTGTCTACCCATCAGGTGGTTCTTCCACTACTCTGCACCAAAGTGCATCCGGGTCGCCATCTTTCTTGAATAGGTCCATGATGGAAGTGACCACCAGCCAGGAGGGTGGTGGAACTCCTTGCGCCATAATCACATCATGAGTCATGCTCTCTTGCCCAGGATCGCCTTGCGCCATTTCCACATCCTGATTCCCACTCACTTGACCTTGCATTTCCTTTCTCGACGAGTGCACAAACCCTCCCTGCTGGTTTGAGGTCTGGGCATCATCTTTGCACAGACCCACCGGACTCGAATTGTGAGCATCCTCCTGGGGCTCTTCGCGGAAGACCACTGTAATAGAGGTAGTGACTCGAGGGAAATTGAGTGAGCAGTTGAAAGAAAAGTGCGCTGTTTGAGGCGTTGGACAAGGCGGTGCAGAGAGATTTTGAGGCTCCTGGGAGCCCAGGCATTGGCCAGAGTGATTCATGAGACCCCTCCTATTTCTGATCTAGCGGCCTGAATGTGAAGACGAATCTGAGCTGGCGCTGGAGGTGGAGGGATTGCACTAGGGTTGGCGTCTGCTGCTACCCTTGCGGCACCTCATCCTTTGATGAAGGCGAGGCATAGGCACGGTCTCGACAGAGGGATCAAGAAGCGATGGAAGAGCAGCACTAACAGAGGCCTGAAGTAAACGAATGTTCAGAGAGACCGAAGCAAACATACAGAGCCCAGAATGTGAGAAGTAGAGATTGTCTCCAAGGTCCAGACAGCAGCTCAACGGACTACATTTTCCAGTAACCGTGCGCACACTGGGGAGCCCTGCATTCGGGGAGCACCATTGTTTCATCAGATGAGAAGCAATAGCAGAACCAGAGCAACTCTCCATAATTTCAATCCAAATGAACCTGCATCGTAATACCCCCGACATTAAACCCCCATTAATAAGAGCCAAAATTCGATGCATAGCGTCGCACGCGAGATCGCACAGAGGCGTGGAGTCGGGATTGCAAATAGTGCCAGGAGTAAATGCAGTCGAACAGTTTGCAGCTGGAGTTAAATGCCAAATGCCACCCGCATTTTGGGTGGGCAGGTGTCTCCACGTCGTGCCACACCCAAGTCCCATCGATTTAAAACTTGTCCTCCTCACCCGCATCCGGGAGCTTTGCATCACTTTGGACCAATGTTTTGTATTCCTGTTTCTGATCATGATTCTGAATTATTTCGAGAGTACCTGTAAGAAGATTGTGCACACTATCCACTCCCATGTTGGCTAGTAGATCAGCAACCTTGTTTCCTTCCCGTTTGATATTCTTGAACAGGAGTGCTCGGTTTTTGTGGAGCCACTATTCTATAGCCTCCAATCGTGTCTCAAGTCTCCAACTGTTGGCGATTTTGTGCGCATGAGCCCCATTTAGGAGCTGATTGGCCATGTTGATTAGAATTTGGGAGTCCCGTTCAATCACCAGAGGGTGAAACCTTTTTTATTTCATTATTATACTCATTACTAGAAATAATATTTTAAATTAAGTTAATTTGGTTTACTTAAAAAAAAAAACTTTATAGAATATACTTAATTATAAAAAAAATTTGAGAGTGGAAACTTCTGTGATCCATATCATATTATAATAAATCTGCCGGTAAACCACGTAGGAAATTATAGAGCGACTATACATATATATAATGCAGAGAAACACAATTGTCAAAACCTATAATGAATGAAAAAATAGATATTAAAGAAATATTAAAAATAAATATTACACATTTTATAAAATAAAATCCATAAAAATATAAAAATTTACATTGAAAATGACAAACACCATAAATGATCAAAAATAAATAAATAGAAGAAAACAAAATTAAACATAATCATAAAAAATAATATAAAATAATAAAATAATAAATAAAAACTAAATAAATAAATATAAAATAACTTATTAAGAATAAATAAATAAATAAGCGAAAGTATAAATAAAAAAAATATTACTAAGTAAAATATGATTTCCCAAAAAAATTATTTTAAAATAAAAAGCTTATAATTTAAATATTTTTAATATATTAAAAAAAATATATCTAAAATTTTAAAATGTATTTTCTAATTATCATATTCTTAACATTAATTTTTTTTTTTTTTTTAATATATTCTCAAACAAAAATATACATATAATTAATTGGGGTTATTTAAGATATTAAATAAAATAGGTGTTATCTGCTTAAACGCAACAAGTTCATATTGACTAGTATGTCGGCTATGACTCTGTCTTAAATTAAATTAACTAGAAATGCTATCATATATATAATGTAGAGAAATGAAATTGTCAAAAACTATAATGAATGAAAAAAATGACCCTTACAACCAATATAGTTGGATTGAGATTACTGACATTAATGATAAAAATACCTATATAGCAATCTGCTATTCTCCCCCCATTAATTCTAACTTCTATAAGAAAAAGAATCTAGATAAAAATAGTCCTTACAATGGTTTAGAGGATGATATTTCTAGCCTAAGGAATGAAGTTAATGTCCTTTTAATGGGTCACTTTAATGCTTGAACTTCAAGCAACCAAGCTATTCTTCTAAGCAATCATTCCAACCCCAATCCTCTTTGGTTAGACGAATACCTTACTTTGGCTAGCCGGTACAAAAGGAGCTTTGATAGAAATTAAAAACTAAATTGCTTCCTTTATCTAGTATAGAAAACATAGATGACCTCTATCATAATTTTAGTACAACCCTTTCATATTCTATTAACAAGTTCTCAATTGAAGTCTCAAGTAATGAAATAGATAGCAAAACCAACCCATGGTATGACAAATATTGTAAAAGTGTGAGGAGAGAAATTAAGGAAGCTCTTGATGAATCTCTCAAAATTAACAACATAAAAATCTACAAAGCCCTAACTAAAAGGAAAAAAAGACAATATATTCATAAAAGATAAGATAATCTCTTACACCTCTCTAAGGTGGCTCCTAAGAAATTTTGGCGGCAGATTCTAACTAGGAAAACTAAAGATAATAATAAAAATTTCTTTACACGAGTGGAATTCCTATCTTAGAAAGATTTATGAATCTCCAAATGCCAAGGATTTCAAAACCCTTCTCACAGCAAAAGAAGTTTTCTCATTATAAGACATTGATTTTTGGGTTAAATGCCCGGAAAATTGGAAATCTAAAGACATTGAAGATTACTGGGTGGAAATCTTAAAAATTGGAGGTCCTGTCCTCATCCCCCACATCCACAAGCTTTTCAACCAAGCAATCAAGCAAGGGTTCCCTAAACCTTGGACTCAGAGCCTCATTATCCTTATTTTTAAAAGTGGGGATACAAATAACCCCTCTAATTATCGAACAATTATGATCAACCCTTTCTTAGCCAAGTTATATGATATTATTTTGGAAAAGAAGTTGAGCATTTGGCTTGAAAGTGAAGGTAAGCGAGATAAAGGCCAAGTGGGATTTAGAAGGCAACACTCAACAACGGACCACCTCGTTACGCTTAGGATCATTGTGGAAGAATGCCGCAATGATAAATCCAATCTCTTATGTTGCTTTGTGGACTTTAGAAAGGCTTTCAATACAGTTCCTAGAAATAACCTATGAAATAGATTAGAAGAGCTAAATGTTCCTCTCGAGCTAAGAGCAGCTCCTACAAGGTTATACGAGAATGTAATTGCCAATTTAAAGAGAAATGAGGGGTGGTCGAAAGATATTAAGTGTAATATCATAGTTAAACAAGGTTTCCCCCTCTCGCCTACCCAATTTGGCATTTACATTGACAAGCTAGAAGGTTGTTTAGAAGAAGCACGATGTGTTGGCACGATCTTAGCTGGGATAGTCATCATCCTTCTTCTCTATGCTGACGATATTGTTCTTCTTGCAAGGTGCCCATCTGATATTGATAAGAAACTTAAACTTCTTAAGGATTTCTGCTCTGCCATGAGTATGTCTGTTAACACTCACAAAACAAAAGTTATGATTATCAAATCCAAGAAGGACACTTATGCTAATTTTATGTATGACAATAGTAACTTTGAGGAAATGTCTTCTTACAAGTACCTAGCAATTCATATTTGTTGAACATGTAATCCTCTATGGGTAGATGTGGAAGACGAAGAGTCATAAAGGAGTCCAAGTGACTTTGGAAGATGAATCCAAGAGTGACACCATTGTATTATAAATGTACATCTATGTGTAATAAAGATGCAACGAATGCCTATCTTTCCGCAAAATTTCCGCGTCATTTTGTAGCATTCAAAGATTTTCTGGCAGTCAGCCATATTTGCGCATTCAAAAAATCTTTGGGTAAAGATTCATAAATTAGTTTCTGTGAAGAGCAAAGATTTTGCATCTTAAACTCGCAGGTTTTTCACGCTTCTACCATTCTCGTACCCAAAAGAAAATTCTCAATTTTTCCCGTATGTTCGTATATACTTTATTTCTCGTATTGATTGGAGAGCTGCTGGAAAATATTGTTTAAAGTGGGTTTCTGAAAAATTCTGGGTTTTTTACTGAAAAAATCTGCAAATTCTGCTGTATATTTTTGAAATTCTGGAAACTTCTCCAATCCTCTGTTGTGAAAATATTTTACTAGTTAAATTTCTGCAACTCACCCACCAATTTTGGTTTTCTGCAATTTCTCTCATGTTTGCCAATTCTACTATTACAGTTATCCTTCTCCTCATTCAAAAATAAAAAATAAATAAATAAATAAAAATAAAAATAAAAATACAAAAAAAAATTCTGAAGCAGTGGTGCCTCTTGGCCCTCGCAGCTTGCTGCACCCTCCCCACAGCACCCTACCTGACCCTCCCTACCCAACCTGCTACACGCGTCCCCCGCCCGTTCCCACGGCCCTAGGATGTCCCAACCCACAACTCCCCCTTCTACCCGACCCCCTCACTACTCACAACACACTCTGCTCCCCCGCCTCACCCCTCACTCTCCCCTGCCCAGCCCCCTCACTCTCCGCCCTCCCCCGCCTCACCCACCACCCCCTTCTCCCCAAAAAAATATTTTAATATAAAAAGCTTAAAATGTAAATATTTTTAATATATTAAAAAAATATATCTAAAATTTTAAAATGTATTTTCTAATTATCATATTCTTAACATTAATTTTTTTTTATTTAATATATTCTCAAACAAATATATACATATAATTAATTGGGGTTATTTAAGATAGTTAAATAAAATGGGTGTTATCTTCTCAAACACAACAAGTTCATATTGACTAGTATGTCGTCTATGACTCTATCTTAGATTAAATTAACTAGAAATGATATCATATATATAATGTAGAGAAATGAATTTGTCAAAACCTATAATGAATGACAAAAAAACGACCCTTACAACCAATATAGTTGGATTGAGATTACTGACATTAATGATAAAAAATACCTACATAGAAATCTATTATTCCCCCCCCATTAATTCTAACTTCTATAAGAAAAAGAATCTAGATAAAAATAGTCCTTACAATGGTTTAGAGAGTGATATTTCTAGCCTAAGGAATGAAGTTAATGTCCTTTTAATGGGTGAATTTAATGCTCGAACTTCAAGCAACCAAGCTATTCTTCTAAGCAATCATTCCAACCCCAATCCTCTTTGGTTAGACGAATACCTTACTTTGGCTAGCCGGTACAAAAGGAGCTTTGAAGACCTCGGGGATAATTTGTTTGGGTCGGAGCTAGTAAAGCTCTGTAGTGCTTAGGATCTCATAATTTCCAATGGTCTAAAGAAGTGGCCTAATTCTAGCAAGATGACCTACATCCATGGGCTTGGTAGGAGTGTGGTAGACAATGTTATTTCCAATCTCCATTTATACAACGAAATAATAAATTTTGACATCTTAGATAACCACGAGCCTGACTCTGATCATAGGAATTTACCCATAACTCTGAATTTTATCATGCATAGAGATCCCATAGAAGATAATCCTTATAGTCAAAAGAACTTAATCTTTGATAGAAATAAAAACGATCTCTTTCTAAATGAATTAAAAACTAATTTTCTTCCTTTATCTAGTATAGACAACATAGATGACCTCTATCATAGTTTTACTATAACCCTTTCATATTATATTAAAAAGTTCTGAATTGAAGTCTCAAGTAATGAAAGAAATATAAAAACCAACCCATTGTATGACAAAGATTGTAAGAGTGCAAGGAGAGAAATTAAGGAAGCTATTGATGAATCTCTCAAAATTAACAAGATAAAAATCTCCAAAGCCATAACTAAAAGGAAAAAAAGGCAATTTAATCGTAAAAGATAAGAGAATCTCTTACACCTCTCTAAGGTGGCTCCTAAGAAATTCTGGCGGCAGATTCTAACTAGGAAAACTAAAGATAATAATAAAAATTGCTTTACACGACTGGAATTCCTATCTTAAAAAGCTTTATGAATCTTCAAATGCCAGGGATTTTGAAACCCTTCTCAGAGTGAAAGAAGTTTTCTCATTAGAAGACATTGATTTTGGGGTTAAATGCATGGAAAATGGGAAAGCTAAAGACATTGAAGGTTATTGGGTGGAAATCTTAAAAATTGGAGGTCCTGTCCTCATCCCCCACATCCACAAGCTTTTCAACCAAGCAGTCAAGCAAGGGTTGCCTAAACCTTGGACTCAAAGCCTCATTATCCTTATTTTTAAAAGTGGGGATACAAATAACCCCTCTAATTATCGAACACTTATGATCAACCCTCTCTTAGCCAAGTTATATGGTATTATTTTGGAAAAGAAGTTGAGCATTTGGCTTGAAAGTGAAGGTAAGCGAGCTAAAGGCCATGTGGGATTTAGAAGGCAGCAGTCAACAACGGACCACCTCGTTGTGCTTAGGACCATTGTGGAAGAATGTCGCAATGATAAATCTAATCTCTTATGTTGCTTTGTGGACTTTAGAAAGGCTTTCGATACTGTTCCTAGAAATAAGCTATGAAATAGAGTAGAAGAGCTAAATGTTCCTCTCGAGCTAAGAGCGGCTGCTACAAGGTTATATGAGAATGTAATTGCCAAGTTAAAGAGAAATGAGGGGTGGTTGAAAGATATTAAGTGTAATATCAAAGTTAAACAAGGTTTCCCCCTCTCCCCTACCCTATTTGGCATTTACATTGACAAGCTAGAAGGTTGTTTAGAGGAAGCAGGATGTGTTGGCACGATCTTAGCTGGGATAGTCATCATCCTTCTTCTCTATGCTGACGATATTGTTCTTCTCACAAGGTGCCCATCTGATCTTGATAAGAAACTTAAAGTTCTTAAGGATTTCTGCTCTACCATGAGTATGTCTGTTAACACTCACAAAACAAAAGTTATGATTATCAAATCCAAGAAGGACACTTACGCTAATTTTATGTATGACAATAGTAACTTGGAGGAAATGTCTTCTTACAAGTACCTAGAAATTCATATTTGTTGAACACCTGACCCTCTATGGGTAGGTGTGGAAGACAAAGAGTCACAAAGGAGTCCAAGTGACCTTGGAAGATGAATCCAAGAGTCACACCATTGTATTATAAATGTACATCTATGTGTAATAAAGATGCAACGAATGCCTATCTTTCTATTGTGTGTGTTGTGTGTGTTTATCTTTCTCCATACACCATGTGTGTGTTTAACATGGTATCAGAGTTGATACATTCATAACCAGCTCAACCTTGAGTGAGCCATTTGTTTTTGTGGCCTGCGTATATCTGCAAAATTCTGGTCATTTTTGTAGCATTCAAATATTTTTTGCAGCAGTCATCTTTGTAGCATTCAAAAAATATTTTGTAGCATTCAAAAATTAGTTTTGTGAAGAGCAGCGTTTTGCATCTTAAACTCTACAAGTTTTTCACTGCTCCTGCCATTCTGCAATTCTGAAAAGAGAAATTCTAAATTTTTCCTGCAATTTCTGCTACCTACTTTTATTTCTGCACATTGGAGAGCTGCTGGAAAATATTGTTTAAAGTGGGTTTTTGAAAATTTCTGGGTTTTTTACTGAAAAATCTGCAAACTCTGCTGTATATTTGTGAAATTCTGGAAACTTCTCCAATCCTCTGCTGTGAAAATATTTTACTAGTTAAATTTCTGCAACTCACCCACCAGTTTTGGTTTTCTGCAATTTCTCTCATGTCTGCCAATTCTACTATTACAATTATCCTTCTCCTCATTCAAAAAAATAAAAACAAAAAAATAAATAAAAATTAAAATTAAAATAAAAAAAATAATTCTGAAGCAGCGGTGCCTCTCGGCCCTCGCGGCCTGCTGCGCCCTCCCCACACCACCTTACCCGACCCTCCCTTTTGCACGGCCCTCGGCTGTCCCAACCCATACCTCCCCCCTCTACCTGACCTCCTCCCTACTCACAACACACTCTGCTCCCCTGCCTCACCCCTCGCTCTCCCCTGCCCAGCCCCCTCGCTCTCCCCCCTCTCCCTTATGACCCTCCCCCGCCTCACCCACCGCCCCCTTCTCCCTTACCCCCTTGTAAACACTCCCCTCTCCAGCCCCTATCCCCCTCCCCTCCGCTCAACCCTCCCTCACGGCTTACAACCGTCCCTCCCCTTACCCCCTCACATACGCTGCCTACCCACTACGCCCCTCCCTTACCTCCCCTCTGCATGTCGCTTCAACTCACAGCCTCTCTCATCACTCAACCCACCACCCCCGCTCCAAACAACGCCCCCCCACATCCCTTCCATCTTCATCCTCGACCCCTCACCATCCCCCTCCCCCTTACGACTCAGACCCTCCCCTCTCACGATACCTGCTCACCCCCGTCCACTCCCTCACTCATCCCTCCCTGCCCTTCCCAATGCTCCCCATCCCACTTGACTTTTTTTAATTCAGTCTTTCAAATTTTTAAAATTTTTTAAAGTTTTTTACAGTTTTACCTCCCCTAGTTAAAACTTTCCTTAGGTGATACCTTCCCCATAAATCACCTCCCCCAGTAAACACCTCCCTCAGTTAATACCTTTTTTTCCCTATTTTTTTTTTTCAAAATAGAAAAACAAAAAAAAAACAGAGGAAATGGCATATCAATAAATAGTAAATTTCCTACATATAGGAGAAAAGTGAACCTTGTGGTGTATAACTTGTGGCATATATAGAAGGGTGACTTTATCAAAGTGTTTGACAATGTGAAGACAAGTTGCAAATTGGTCATCATTTTCAAAACAGTAGTGGCATTCATAGCTTGACCATACACAGTTTCTGATTTTTGGAGTTTCTCTTAATATTTATTGTGAAACAGTACAGCAAGATCAAACATCAAAGTGTTTGAATCTCCTTCTTTTGTTGAGTTGAGTTGTTGTTGGTGTAAAACAACTGTTTGAAGAAGAGAGAAACCAGCTGCCTTAAAGGGTTATTGCATAGCGTCTTTTGCTGCACAATATTTGCAGAATTGTACTCACATTGTGAGTGGATATTGCTTATTTGTTCATAGTTGCAATCAGTGTTTGCTTCTTTGTTCATAGTTGCAATGAGTTGTTGGAAAATTGTTGATGTCAGTCATTGTTGCTTGCCACTTAGACAGCCAAGTCTATACCTTTAGGTCCTCCATAATTTGAGCAGCAAAGTTTGTTCTTTGGGAATTCCATAATTGGAAGTTCTTTGATGACATTTGTATTCTTTTGAAAGTAAGTTGAATGACATTGTAAACTGGTGCATTATCAGTTGAAGCCGACACCCTTTATTTCTTAATCCTAATTTGTTGAGAAAAATGGCTAAAATCAACGAGGCATTAGAGTTATTGAATAACCTCATTCATTCCAATGTTCATGATATGGTGAAAATGAGCAAGAGTTCTCTTCTTAATATTCAAACTTGCTTACAAGATGCACAAGACAAGATTGAGTTTTTTCAGTTGGAGTCTCAGCTTCAGCAAGATAAACTTCAGCAAAAGAGTCACCATTCTAAACCTGTTTCTGTTCAGAAGATTGAGAAGGACTCCCATCAACAGCAAGAAGATAAATTTGCAGTTGATTCACATTCAGTTCCTTGTACAGGAGCAGATTTACATGCAGATGCAACAGTTCAGTCTGCACTTCCCAAGCCCATCATCAGACCTTGGGAAGAGCTTGTCCATAACAAACACAGAACTGGTCTTGGATATGACAAGGATGTGTCTTTTCATATTCCGGACTACTCCAAGCCCATCAAATTTCAGAGTGCCAGATTTCTTTATGATAGTTCACCTGCAGTTGTTCTAGATCCTGCTTCACTTCTAGAACAACAACAACAAATTGTAAAATGCCAACACTATGATCGAGTTGGCCATATGAAAGATCATTGTTTTGATCTTCATCCATGCAATCACTGTGGTCAGAACACTCATTCTTCACATAGATGCTTCAGAAACAAGCCTCCTACAAGAACAAAGATTCATCTTGGATGGATTGCTTCTTGGCAATGGGCATCAGCAGCCAAGAAGATGTTTAAGTCACATGTCAGAACTTGTTCTTAAATATTGAACAATCTTGCAGTTGATTTTTCGCCATCATCTCACCTTGTACCTTACAGGGGGGAAAATGGTGGTCATATACAAGCTTCGAATTCAGATCAAGCGAGCCTGAGCCACAACCTGTCATTGCATATTCAGAGTTGTAGCCAGAGAGATAGTAGTTCAAGTGAGCCTGAGCCACAATTCATCATTCCAGATTCAGAGTTGTAGCCAGAGACATGGATGCCCATGAGCATACCTTTGGTTGATGGACAACCTTAAACCATCCTCTTTCATAACACTTCATCTAGCATAAGACTTTAGCTTCTTGCCAGTTTTGGTTGAGTTCCAGGAATTTCATCAAGCATTACAGTGTTGGTGGTCATCCTTAAACCATAATAGGTTGTAGACTTCCCTTATTTAGGTTGAAGGTCTCCCTTTTTATGAGGGACAATTTCTCTAGCAGAAGCCCTTAGCTTCTTGCCAGTTTTGGAAGAGTTCGGGGAACTGCAATAAGCGTTGCGTTCCAGTGTTGGTGGTCATCCTTAAACCACCTCTTTTTGACAACATTTCAGAGAGATGATTCAGCCTAAGTGCTACCATGCATACTTTGCAGATTTGTATTACAACTCTCTTCTTGGACTCACACATACCCCTTCGAATTAAGGGGGGGAATGTTGAACACCTAATCCTTTATGGGTAGGTGTGGAAGAAGAAGAGTCACAAAGGAGTCCAAGTGACCTTGGAAGATGAATCCAAGAGTCATGCCATTGTATTATAAATGTACATATATGTGTAATAAAGATGCAACAAATGCCTATCTTTCTATTGTGTGTGTTGTGTGTGTTTATCTTTCTCCATACACCATGTGTGTGTTTAACATTATTCATCAACTATAGCATTCAGAAAAGGATTAATGGGGGGTGGAAAGATTATTTTGGTCTTGAAAATAATTGTAAAACAACAAACCTCGTAATGTGGGATAGAAAGAAGTTCATCTTTGAAAATTTAGTTCATCTTTGGGGTTGCAACATCTCTAGAGAATCCTGGAGAAAGATTGAGCAAATCCAGAAGCGTTTTATAATGTATAACCTTAAAATTAAAAGCAATACACCCTATCCTATTCTCTTTATAGAAGTGGGTATTTCCCCTATCGAGAGCCTAGCTATGACTAGGCTTCTGTTGTACAAGCGCAAGCTCAATAGCATAGGATACCATAGACTTCCTAAGCTAGCTTTAAATTCCAGCCAAAACCACCTAAGGCTTAAACGAGGTTGGTATAAAGACACTGGGGCTTCGTTAAACCATTGGGAGATATATGAGAATTTTGCATTGCAAAACATCAATAACATTAAAAAAATTGTTACTTCTAAGTTAAAAGAAAAAATGTGGTGTAAGAAAGATGTAGTAGCTAAAAGAAAATTCTGGTATTATAAGGAGGTCATCAACCCCACCTTAGAAAATAAAAAGTATCTCTTTGTTTTAACTAGCTCAAAGAATAAAATTAATATAGCCAAGATTAGAACGAACACTCATGAGCTCCATAGTGAAACAGGTCGTTGGATAATTCCTAAAACACCATGGATGGAAAGGATCTGCCATCTCTGTGAGAATATGAACATCAAGGATGAAAATCACTTCCTCTTAGAGTGCCCCACGTACAACCACATTAGAGCTCAATTTCATAATATTTGTTGCAACACTGACCTTCCTAGCCTTTTAAGATGTCAAAATTATAGTGAGCTCGGGAGGCTTCTCTCCAAGCTTTTTGAGCATAGGAATAAAATCTTAAATCAAATTAAGTAACTCTTTTCTTTAGGTATGATAGACCAAATATTGGTCTGAGTGGACGTTAACCATCATCATCATCATAACATATATTTTTTAAAAATAAAATAAAACTACAAGTAAACAATCATATAAATCTAATAAATTTGGAGAAGAAAAATAGGGAGCTAAAATAAAATAGGGAGCTCGATTTGTTGCCAAGTTGAATTGTATTTGAAACTATTTTTTAATGAATTGATGTTTGAGTTCAAGAAAATTTAGTATATTTATTATTATTATTATTATTATTATTATGCAATTTTAAGGTTACTGTAAAGCCAGACATCAAATTGGTGTAATAGATTTTTTTGTTTGTGGGACAAGGGACCACCTCGATTTGACTGCTAAGTCTATAAAAACATACATATTCTACCTTACTGATTTTAAACCTGTAACCTCTTGTTTTAAAACTATAACCTCTTAAAAGGAAACACATATTCTTACCCATTAAACCCATTATAAATAAGCTACACTTCTTTCTTTAAACCATGCAGTGAAGACAGTGAAGACATCTAAAGGGTTCAATATGGGTTTTTATAACTTGCTTCAGAGTTTGGCAACAATGGTAACCTGTAGAGGATTTACGGCAAAAACAACTATTATCAGATTAATCGTGATTCTCGTATTCCTCGGGATATTGTTTCAAAATAGTGGAATATTGCCTCGGGCACCCTATCCGTTCACCATCATTGGGAATATCCATCAATTGAGATTTCCTTCCCACCGCTATATTAAGGACCATTCTGACAAATATTGTCCATCATGTTTCTGCGCTTCGGCTTTGTCCCTACCATTGTCGTTTCTTAGTCTGAGAGAGCCAAACTATTTCTGAAAACTCATGATCCGAAATTCCAGCCGACCTCCAAAGGCTGCAGGAAAATAATTCGTCTACAATTTCAAAAGTATAGCGTTGAGTCCTTATGGCGATCACTAGAGGAAAATGAGAAAATTATGCGTCTTAGAACTACTGACACCCAGTAGAATAGAGTCCTTCAAGCACCTTTGACAATAAGAAGTCTCTACCGGGATGCATTAAATTTGGGAAAAGAGTGAGAAGGGCACAATACCCCTCAATGTGGCCAAGTACATACCTACCCTCACCTCCAATATAATCTGGCAAATACTGGCCAGTCACAATTTTTCTGAGAATGAATTGGGGGCCAATGAAAAAGGATTCAAGAATCTGATACTGCTCTGGGACAATTTAATATCAGCTACTTCATCCCTTATTTGGATTGGCTTGATTTGCAAGGTGTCTGGGGTCGCCTGAAGAAAGCTAATAGACGATTCAATGCTTTCGCTGAGAAATTAATAGAGGATCGTGTTCATCATCGCCTCCTAACAACGACATCCGATGGCCAGGAAGTGGCAGGATGCACTCCTTGGGATTGCTTAGACCTATAAAAACACACACAAAAATAACACGGGAAAAAATGAAAGCTGTTCTATTTGTATGTCTGCAGGCCATCAACCTTTCTATTCGAACTCTCAACCTAAAATGATTCAATCAAACTATTTTCTATGGATTTTTTGTTTTGTTTCTTCCATTATGATTGTAGAAATTAGACTAGTCATAATGTTGGGAATTTAGCTCCAACTAATTCTCAAATATAAATATCTAATTTTTCCGGAATTTGTATATGTGTGTAACACATGTTCACTGCAAGAACAGACACGATGACGACTACACTAGAATGGAAAACAAGTAAGATGCTCAGACATCCTTCTGTAATGAAGACACTGCAGGGGGAAATTGAATCAGTTGTTGGCAAACGTTGAAAATTAGAAGAATCGGATCTGACATCCATGAAATACCTCCATTGTGTGGTGAAAGAGGCACTATGGTTATACCCACGGTTGCCTTTGGCACTTCCCGATTAGTCAGCAGAGGCTGTCACAGTAGGAGAATACTATATTCCTAAGAAAATGATGCTACTAGGTAATTTGTGGGCAGCAGGAAGGGATCCAGCTGTGTGGGGGAAGATGCTTCAGAATTTAGGCCGGAGAGATTTATGGGTGAAGAATATATAGATTTAATAGGTCAATCTGACTTCAAAATCCTTCCGTTCAGTTGAGGTAGGCGAGGATGCCCAGGAACTACCATAGATATTCCTATGGTTGAGCTTTTATTGAGTCACCTGGTTCATGTCTTTTATCGGAGAGTTGAACAATATGGAACTAAGTTGGATATGAAGAAGCGTCTGCAATGTCGTATACACATAGATGGTACAGAGAAACAATTAAATCAACTAAAAACTAATTCTAAACTAACAGTTAATTCTAAAGTAACATTTAACGGATTAATGATTAAATATTTTCAGATTTTCTCTTAATCTTGAGGGTTATATTGTTTTAGGTCTAATTTTTAAAATTGAAATTTAAAATTAATTTTTTCTAGTGGTTTGGTGAAGATACCCGCTAACTGATCCTTGAAATCACAAAATTTGAGAACAATATCACAATTTTTTACGAGTTCACTAATAAAGTGAAAACGCATTTTGAAGATATCCGCTAACTGATCCTTGGAATCACAAAATTTGAGAACAATATCACAATTTTTTATGATTTCACTAATAAAGTGAAAATGAGTTTTGATATGTTTGCTCTTTTGATGAAATACATTGTTCTTGAACAAGGAAATAGTGGAAGTGCTGTCACAAAGGATTGATATAGGTTCATTTTCTGTATAACCGAAGTCAGAGAGAAGTATCTTCAACCATACAACTTGACATGATGCCGAGTTTACTGCAACGTACTCGGCTTCTGTTAAAGATAACGGAACAATGGGCTACTTTTTGGATGACCAGGAGATCAAGTTTCTGCCAAATAGAAAAGCATATCCAAAAGTGATTTTCTGATCATCAATAATCTTGCATAATCACTGTCTGTATAACCAACAAGCTTACTTTTTGTAGAGGCTGCATGTGAAAAAACATATGAAGATGTACCTGCAATGTATCTTAACACCATTTTTCTAGCTTTCCAATGCTAGTATTTAGGAGATTCCATAAACTTGGAAATATAACTAGCTGCAAATACTATATCAGGTCTAGCAGTAGTTAGATACATAGTACTACCAGCAAGTTTCTTATACAAAGTTGAATTAACAATAGTACCCACATCATCTTTACTTAACTTTGTACCAACTTCAATAAGAGTATCCACCGGTTTACACCTGTCCATCTTAAACCTTTTCAAAATGTTAGTAGCATACTTCTGTTGACCCATGAAAATACCATCATGTGTTTGTTTAACTTCGATACCTAAGAAGTATCTCATTAATCCAAGATCTATCATTTCAAATTCGTTTTTCATAACAGCTTTAAATTTATCTAGCAACTCTAAATTCATCTAAATTATGTCATCAACATAAAGACACAGTATCAACATATTACCTTGATGATCATTCTTGATATACAAAGTGGGTTGATGGTCACTTCTTCTGAAACCATTATTCAGTAAGTAATGGTCTATTAGGCTGTACCAAGCTCTTGGAGCTTGCTTATGGCCATACAATGCTTTCTTCAACATGTAAACCTTATGTTTTTTGTTTTTTATTTCAAAAATGGGTGGCTTATCAACATACACTTCTTCATTCAAAACACCATTCAAAAAAGAAGAATTTACATCCATCTGGTAAATAAACCACTTGTTTTGTGCTGCAATAGCTAATACAAATCGAATAGTATCAATTCTTGCTACAGGTGCAAATGTTTCACCATAATCTATGCCAGGTTGTTGTGAAAAGCCTTTGGAAACTAATCTTGCTTTGTGCTTATCAAATTCACCTCACTCATTTAAGTTAGTTTTAAAAATGCATTTGACACCTATAAATTTTTTATCATCAGGTAGATCAACCAAATCCCAAGTTTGATTTCTTTCAATAGCATCGATTTCACTATTCATTGCATCTACCCATTCTTTATCCTTTATAGCCTCTTCAAAACAATTTTGTTAAAATGAAATAAATGCAAAATTTACAATATCATCAACATCGTCTTATGCAAAAATATCACCTAAGTTTCTTATTTTAGGATTATCAGAATTAGACTCAAAAGATGATGAACCGCTACTACTTGATGAACTTCTACTGGTTTTATCTTGAAACTGTAATATTGGAGTGCTAGTTGTAGAAGTTTGATGTTAATCTAACAAAATAAAAGGATTAGGACAAGTGTTGTTCTCCATTTCATTCCAAGATTTGTCTTCCAGAAATTTCACATCTTGACTTATGACAAAATTATTAGTTATAGGATTAAACAATCTATATGCTTAAGATTAATCACTATACCTTATAAAGATATACTTTTCGCTCCTATCATGAAGTTTTTTTATTAATTTTTCTAGGACATGAGGGAAAGAAATACAACCAAATACATGAAAGTGTGAAACAATTACCTTTTATCCACTCCATGCTTCTTCAGGTACAAAAATTTGAACACTGGAAGTTGGCGATCTATTCAAAATATATACTGAACATGCAACTGCTTCAACCTAGAAATATTTAGACAAATTTCGTGCTTTGAGAAAACTTCGAGCCATATTCATAATTGTCTGATTCTTTATTTCCACGACTCCATTCTGCTGTAGAGTATAACTCGTTGTTGTTTGTTTTTTAATACCATGTTGTTTACAAATATCAATGAATTTGTTAGATTCATACTCACCTCCTTTATCAGACCTGAGAACTTTAATAAAATTTCCACTTTGTTTTTCAGCCTCGACTTTGAACTCCTTGAACTTGGAAAATGTTTTGGATTTGTATTTGATGAAATACGCCCAAATTTTCCTGCTAAATTCATCAATAAAAGTAAGAAAATAGAGATTGCGAGAAACTGATTTTGCTTGCATTGGACCGCAAAAATCTATATGCACTAAGTCTAGTTGTTCTTTGGCTCTATTAGAGGCTGATACAAAACTATCTTGCTTATGTTTACCCATTATACAACTCTTACAAGAAGATATGTGGTCAAAAAAAGTAGGAAAACCTTTCACCATAGACTGTCTTTGCAACAAACTCATAATTTTGATAGGTAAATGACCATATCACAAATGCCCCAGATCAGAGTCATTTGTCATTGAAACATTATGTACATACAACTTCTCACTTTTCATTTTTAATTGGTTTTACCTATTTTTTTTCATAGGAATCTTTTGCAACAAGAGACCTATGTTGATCATAAATGGTGCAAATAGTGTTGTGAAAGCTAACATCATAACCATGTGCATCTAACTGACCAACACTCAAAAAATTATGCTTGAAATTGGGTACATAATAAACATCATAGATATTCTTCACAACATTGTGTTTGGTTAAGACAGGTACAACACCATTTCCTGACGCTTTAACATGGCAATCATCCGATGTTTCACATTCAATTTTTCTGACATTGGCTCTTTTTCTACTTAAAACATACTGTAATTTTCGACATTGAAACTTATAATAGCCATATTGTTTGCAATAGTAACATTGAATATTTTATTTATCTATCCACCTACGACCATGATCAGTTTGAGACTGATCCGAATGTGTTTGAGTTACTTGTGATCTATCATCAAACCGAGATTGTCATCTTCCTTTTCGTCTCTTGCCACGAAAGCATGATCTAAAGTACTAATATCCAAATTAATTCTTCCTTCATGAGCCATCGAGTTAATTCTTCCACAAACAATTGTGTTAATTCTATTGACTTAAAAACAATAGCTATCATGTCAATTTTTTTAGGAAAATATCTAATAACTTTTTCAACAATTCTTTGATCTTCTAGTTCTTCACCATTCATCCGAAGTTGATTAACAACACCCATAAATTTAGACATGAACTGATCAATTGTTTCTGCTTCAGTCATTTTAAGTGCATCAAATTGTGTTCTGAGAGCTTGTAGTTTTACCATCTTTACTTTATCATTACCTTGATAAGAAACCTTAAGTATATCCCATATTGATTTAGAAGTCTTAGAAGTAGTGATGTTAGGAAAAATAGAGCCATCTAAGGAATTTAAAATGCAGGACTTTGCTCTACCTTCTTTCTTTTTCAGTTTATCAAATTGGTTTCTTTGAGCAGCACTCATTCCAGCAATTATATTTGCATCAGATTCAGTGAACCCCAATTCTATAGTTTCCCAAAATATAAACCTTGTAAACCTGCTTGCATTTTAAGGCTCCAAAAATCATATTTTCTTCCACTAAATAGAGGCGTAGGAATGGAGAACTGAGTTGTCGAAGTCATCTTTGAAGGAATCATAAATTTGACTCAAAACAAAACTTTTTAATGACATCAAAAATAGCTAATAGGACACTCTCTTCCTAAATATTCTATCAACAATAATATTCTTTGATTCTAGAACACAGTACACAACTGTCACATCAGAAGGAAACTACCTCATTCAATTGCAAAAAAAAAAGTCTCGTATGAGATGATGAGAAGTATGAGAATCTGGTTCCAACAAGGTGATTTAACGAATCTTTTGGATATGAGCACGAAAAAGGAATAAGGAAAAAAAATACGTAGAATTTAAGATGAAGAGGTTTGCTATTAGAATAACGAAAAATGGGCTCCTGGAAATGAAAAATGGGCTCGTGGCTCCTATCTTAATAGATATAAAATCATTCCCCAAAAAATAGATTACAAATTGATATAACCAATACTTCGTGCGTAATTGTGTGCAAAAACCATTTTCCTGAACATAAATTACCTTTTGAATGCAGATGACAAGAAGGATTTGCTTGTCCTCTTCACATACACAGAGTCTTTCAAATGTAATAGTGACAGTTATGCCCCATTCTCTTCGGCTTGGCTGGAATTCAAATCGTGAGTGTCCCTTTCTCTTTTCAAAAGTTGAGGGAGGCAAGGTTCCTTTCGAACACAACAATGGTGATAGTTACATCGTCCTCTTCATGAGTGTCTATGATTCAGCACCAGCAGAATCCAAATCATGACTCTCGAACGCAGTAGCGGAATCTAAATCGTGATGGTCCCTTTCTCTTCCTTCAATGAGTTCTACTTCTTCAGCACTACACAACTCTCTTCAACGAACATTGTGAAGATACACTCACACTCTCACGAACTGTCAGAGCAACCTGCTCTGATACCATGACAGATTTAGACAAGAAGAGAGAAGAATTCAAAACCGATCCTTGAAAGCACACACACACTGTGATTATTTTATTATGAGAAATGTATATATACAGGTAGATGGTCAGCTATGGAGAAACAATTAAACCAATTGAAAACTAATTCTAAACTAACAGTACCTCTCTTTGCTTTTCCGAGGTTGAGACTCCCTGATTACCAGCTTTAATATCCATATACTTTCTATGACAGGCCACAGATGATTTTCATTATCGATCTTTTGGAGAGGGTGCAAAATAAATTGTTTGTAAAACTTTATCATATTAGTAAAAAGTTTGTTCGCAGTGCCGGTCAGATGAAATTTATAGTTGTTTGTATGTTAAAGTAGAGAAAATTAGTGTAGTCTGTTCACTTTAAAAGAGTTGTGATGTTTCGTCACAGAAATGAAAGTTCATCCATATATATATTCTAGTAATTGAAGCTGTGTCATCTGCAAAATGCGATTTCATTGATTTATCCAAATACAAAATATCAAATTTAACGAGTAGAATATAATACCCATACATTAAATACAAAATCCAAATCCAAAACATAACATATTACCCAAAATCCAAAGATAGCATATACTACCCATACATTAATAAATGAATAAATTAATATTTATTGCTTGACTTAAGCATTCTAGTGACTAATTCAAGAAATGTATCGTACAAATATAAACAACTCTAAATATTCTAAATGGAGGCTCTGCCCATGGCCAAGAATTCGTATGTGCATAGCCATGGTATACAACTGCGTGTTAAACCACCAGCCATCATCCGTAACTTCTTCGTGGACTTATCTATAGTGTTACCTCTGCCATCGCTGTGAGAAAAGTCGGTATATGAATCGCACAAATTTATCTAGTTAAAAAATGGCTACAACGCACCAGAATTTCCTTCTTCATGGAATTATCTATAGTGATACCACTGTCATCCATGTGAGAAAAGTCGGTATATGAATCACACCAATTTATCTGGTTAAATAATGGTTATCGTGGAACAGAAGTTCCGCTGGAAGACTCTTCCTTTTTTATCATTATTATAACTGTGCTTTTCCTATTTAAAATATTCATTTTCTTTTGGAGTAGAAAAATTTGTTGGAATAAATATTGGCATAAAATCCCAAATCCTGGATTCCCTGATCCATGTCGTAGTCCCCAATCTCTGTAGTTAATCTCATTTCTCTGCTTGTCCTCTTCTTATGCCGATGCAAATTATTTACTGCGTGCGTCTCACTACGCAACTCTTCTCTTCTAGCACAGCAGTCTATCAATGGCTAGATACTTTTCACAACCTTCTGGTCTCTCAATAACTTCATTCAGGTCTGCAAAAATGATTTCAATATGGTTGGATCAAATTCCTTCGTCATAGTCATGATTTTGTTGGTGTTCTTCTGAGGTATCAACCTCTTTTGAATCTGCGGTTACATCCTATATGTCGAATATCTGGGGTCCATGAAACTCTTCTTCATCTCCAAAGATGTCTCCTTTTCTCTTTTCATATTGAACCCAATGTTCTTATCCCCAAACTTTCTGGCCCATGTGTCCTCCATAGGATTTTTTCCTGTTGTGTTATCTTCTCCTGTGGCTGCACCACTTCAGGTTACTATGTTAACATTAGGCTCTTCTTCGCACATCTCCGCAGTCATTGTGTGTAAGTTCTACGTAGGCTTATGATTTCTTTCTCATGCATATTTTCTGTCAGAAGAGGACAATATTCTATTACATGATCAAAAACTCTAAAATACCTGCAAGTGGGGGCTGTAGAATTCTAACAATCGCTCATGAAGTGCCTTTCTTTACCGCAGTTGTAACATATAATTTGACCACTTCCTTGACCAAAGCCTCCTCTTCGTCCTCATCCTCGGCCTTCGAATCCTTCACACCGTGCTGGTGGACCATGATCTTCATGCACCCACCCTTCTACTTTCATTATGTATGCACCCGTAGTCTTCTCTATCATTAAGTCATAACTGTGAAAATTCTGCTCCTCGTTCACTACTGAGCTACAAAATTTACAAAAATGTTTCTACACATTTTTCTACAATAAGTAGCATTTCTTCGTATGATGTTGACCTAAAATTTTACATAGGTCACACCAGACACTCGACCCAAGTTTCAACAGATTAGGCCCGCTAGTGGCCAAATAATCTCTATAGATAGGACACTGATCTTTACAATGGCCCTCTCTTTGCATTTTTTACACTAGAATTACGAGCGAATTTATGACCTAAATTTTTTACCTTTCTTCAAATCTTGTAACTCCAAAAACATTGCTACTAATTGGCTTTGAATATACTATACCCCTACATGGGTATTTGTGACCGACGAAGCTTCCAAATTCATAGAAATTTCCAAAGCCTCAGGCTGTGTTGATATCGTTTGTTGTGTCAAAGGTAACCTCAGATGTGGAAATAGAGGAACTATAAACCACTTCCTATGCTTCTCATAGGGAATTTAGCAGTTCAATTGTCCTAGTAGCACCTTGAACCTTTGATCTAATTCCCACACAGATTCAGGTATTGATTGCTTTATCTCCTTTATCTTCATAATACACTACGAGTGTGATTTTGGCTTTTTAAATTCAACATTCAACGATGATTTTGTCTCATCCAATGTGGTTGCTCAATGCATCGCAGAGTACTTCATATACCATGCCAGTGCCCGTTCGTGAAGCGTCGTGACAAGATGTGCCTTCTTCATGTCATCATCTGTGTTAAGAACATATAAGCATTTCGAACATCTTGATTTTATCTTGAAATCACGATTGTTTTCGCCTAGCCATTTTTTCTGAATTTCACCATTATTTTTATGGTATCTTCATTTTGTCAATGTTTTTCAATTTTTAATGATATTCTCTTGATTTTTACATTTTTTTGGTTTTCCGAACCCTTACCAATTTTCTCTCGATAGAGAGGTTCCACATATATATATATATATATCCTATTAATAGGTTTTTTTTTGTAATTTTTAATTCAGAGGGAGTTTATAGCAAAAATATATTTAGATAAAGAGAGAGTGCTATGGATATATGTTTTCTACTAGTAGTTTAATGTATAAAATGTGAATTAATTATATATGTGTGTGTGGGGATTATATATAATATATATATATATATAAAGATACCATTCTTATACTATTAATATATATTCTGGATGAGTTGTAATTGATTCACTTTTTATATGGAGTTGATCTATAAAGTTTTAAATATTTAAAAAAATATATATATAGAGAGATAGTTTTTATTCAGTTAATAGATTTTTCTAAGGATATTTGCAATTCATTCGTTTTTTAATATGTAGTTGACTTGTATATAGAGAACCTTTAAAAAAATATTCATAAGAAAAATAATTTTATAGATATGGAGAGAGCCCTACATGCTTTCTAATAACAATTTAAAGTATATATAACATTTTTTTAATTAAATTTTTTTAATAGAGATTATATATATAGAGATATTATTACATTAAGAGTCCTTTTATAAATATTTATAATTCATATGGAGTTGATATGAAACATTTAAAAAAATATTTATAACAAAACTAATTTTATATAAAAGAGAATCCTATGAATAAATGTTTTCTACTGACATTTTAATATATAAAATGTAAATTATAAATACAATATTTGAATATCAACTATATATATAAAACAAAACAAACATCAATTTCTATATTTAAAATATATATATATATATATATATATATATATATATATATATATATATATATATATATATATATATATGTCGCATTGCAAAACATTAAGATATTTAAGATAAAATGTGGTGTGAGAAAGATCTAGCCGCTAAAAGAAAATTAAGATATTATAAGGAGGTCATCAACCCCACCCTAGAAGATCAAAAGTATCTCCGTGTTTTAACTAGCTCAAAGAAGAAAATTAATATATCCAAGATTAGAATGAAATCTCATGAGCTCCATAGTGAAACAGGTCGTTGGAGTGTTCCTAAAACACCATGGATAGAAATGATCTGATCTGCCATCTCTATGAGAATATGAACATCGAGGATGAAAATCAGTTCCTCTTAGAGTGCTCGCGGACAACCACATTAGAGCTCAATTTAATAATATTTGTTGCAATACTGACCTTCCTAACCTTTTAAGATGTCAAAATTATAGTGAGCTCGGGAGCCTTCTCTCCAACCTTTTTGAGCATAGGAATACAACCTTAAATTAAACTAAATAACTCTTTTCTTTAGGTCCGATAGACCAAATATTTGTCTCAGTGGACATAAACCATCATCATCACCATATATATATATACCCTACAAGTAATTTTATAGATATTTAGAGAGCGTTATCGATATATGTTTTCTACTAACCTTTTAATGTAGAGAATATCAATCAAAATAGAATATTTTGAATATCAAATATATATATTTAAAACAAAAGAATATATATTATTGTTTGTTTTTGGTTATATATATATATATATATATAATTTTTATTCTATCGATAGTTTTATTATAAAGAGATTTGTAATTCATTCATTTATTAATATAGAGTTGAGAGAGACACACACACACATATATTATTTTTGTTATATGCATGTGAGATATTTTTATTATTAATATTTAAAATTTTAAATAACAACTTCATATTAAAACAAAAAAAATTTATAAATCTACTTAAAATCCTATTTAATGTAATAAGAATTATATATATATATATACATAATTGACTTTGAAATATATTTTTATAATTGATATTCTGCCATTAAAATATTAATTCATATCTCTATAAAAATAGAAAACCGGAGATTTATAAAGATTTTCATAGTAGGAATTGTAGTCGCTTAAAGGAATTATATTATATTTTTTACTTTAACCAATTAACATTTTCCTCCTAAACTTTTTAAGGTCCAATTTAGAAATGTGGAATAATTACTTTCATTTTAAAGATTCATTAGAAGCATTCCTCATAGATTTTTTAACAATTTAATCCTTATTATCCAATTAAGGGTTAGGTATTTTTATTATTGAACTTGCCAATGGAAGTATAAAGTGTTAATTTACATTTGTCCAAAAAACATGCTTTGATTATCAAAATTTTATTTCTTAAGGATTTTATACACAAAGTTTAGGATTAGAGTTCAAAGGCATTCAAGAAGTTGAAATTCTTTTTAATTCAAATTATAGATATCTAAAATCACATAACCCATTATTAATATTGAAATTGCAGAATCCACTACCAAGCCTACAAATGCAAGTCATATAATTGGAGTTTAGAGACTTATTACACCACTACAAACTATTGTAGATATATATATATATATATATATATATATATATATATATATATATATATAATTGAGTTTTTGGTCAAAACCAATATTATTTGGGTTTGAGAAAAAAAAATTGCATAAATTTCCATAGTTCAACCTTACACATTAAAATTCAATATTTTTCTTACAATTTTTTAATTTATTTTTCTCATACATGATTGGCTATAAAAAAATGAACATGTTATTGCTAAGTAGCTCTATTAACCAGCCAAGAGTACATATTTGACATATATGGTCTCACTATACCCTTGATATCCATTGGTGAAGTAAATTGGATACGAAAATTGGATGTCACATTTGCATGTGGATTACATAGAGTTGGTATCAATGTATGCTCCGTTTTCATATTGACCTTCAATATGCTTTATGAGAACCATACATGATGATGATGCTGGTGGTGGACAAAATATTGGTCTAAGCGGAGGTTGTCATCATCATCATATATTTTTTCCATATATTTCTATGAATGTATAGTTGCTTTCTGTATATTTTTAAATTATTTAAAGTTGTGGTTATCATGGAGTACAAGTTTTGAGTATCTATTAAAGTTCAATTTTACAACTCATTAGAGGTGTCTTTTACATTTAAATTATAAATAATGAGTTGTCTTTTACATTTAAATTATAATATATTTATTTTAAATGAGAAAATAAGACTTATTAATGGTAAATGTAAAATATATAGATATACATTTTTTTTATTATAAATATTTTTGTAATTTGCATGATTGATTTATTTTTTAATCAAAATTGATATTATCTACTATCATATATATTTTCATATTATTTAAGTTGGTGGTTATGGTTGAGTATAAGTTTTGAACACCTATAAAAGTTCCTTTTTGTAATTTAAAAGAGGTGTTTATTTTTTTATTTCAAATTAAAATGAGAACTATATGTTTAATTAAATATTTCAAAATATAAGATGTGTATCCTAAATTAATAGGTAGCATTTGTTAACATTAAATACATAAAATTAATTTTTGTTTTATTATAAATATTTTTAATAAAAATAAGTTAAAAAAATTATTTATATTTTAATATATTGTCGAGAATATAAACTTCTGTGATATAAATCTATAATTGAAATATTTTTTTCCGAGAAATCACATCATAAAACAATTTCCTAATAAAATCTAGTATCCTAACAATTAATTTATTTTGTCCTAATAAAGACTAGTATCCTAACAATAATATATGAGATTATTTTTCCCAATAAAGACTAGTATCCTAACAATTAATTTATTTCAGGTGAATCTATGAAATTTTTATCCTATTAAATGCTACTATCCAAACAATTGATTTATTTTCCTGTAAATCTATAAAATATCCACATAATACATTTAACAAATCTAAGGCCCAATTAATACAAGGTTTATATGAGGGTGTATATTTATTTAACATATTTAAATTAACTAGCAAAGAGTAGCTACTACATAGTACTTGTTTTATGGGTTCTAACTCATAGAGCTTAATTTTGTAAATCAAAATTAGCATAACAAAAATTAAAATGACAAACACATAGAGATTAGAAATATGGTTTTTAAATTAATAGACTTGGATTTTTAAAATAAATATAAAAATAATGTTTGGTTTCATTAATTTAAAATATAATATTCAAATTTTCAAAAATAATTGTTGGAAAAAAGAAAAAAGAGTGAATATTAGTTAATTTCAAAATAAAGTGTTTTTTTTTTTTAAATTTTCATCTAATAGCAGATAAATGTCTTCAGGATTAACCACATCATTAACGAGTTAATGTGGTTAATCCTCACAAGAAGATGAAAAATTCTAAGGATCTTCCTAATGATGTGATTAATCCCAAAGACATTTATCTACATTATGGATCACAAAATCTTAGATCTAACATTTTTCATCTTATTAAATCAAAATCTCAAAATATTTGTTACTATATCTATTAACTCAATAAAAATTAGATAAATCTTAAAACACTTCTCTAAATATTATTAAAACAAAAATATAAAATTCTAAAAAAATCCAAATAATTCCTTAAATAGGTAATTGTTTATGCAAATTTAAAAACTATTTTTTTTTCATAATTATAATAATTATTAAAAACAATATTTTAAACTTAATTTAATTGAATTGGATTTACCTAAAAAAAAACTTTGTCAAAAACACTTAACTATAAAAAAAAACTTATAATTTAATTATAAATGATTTAAAAATATATATTTAAAATTTAAAATTTTATTTTTTATTTAACATTTAAACAATTGATATACTCGCTAACAAAAATACAAATATATAATTAATTGAAGTTATTTAAGATAATTGGATAGAATGGGTGTTATCCGCTCAAACGCAACAGGTTCATATTGACTAGCATGCTAGCCATGACTCTGGCCTAAATTGCCTAAATTAAATTAAGTGGAAATGGTATCCTTTATGAATACTAACATATATTTTTCCAAAAAAACTACAACAATCATATAAATTTTGGGAAAAAAATGGGGAGCTCGATTTGTTGCCAAGTTGCATTGTATCTGGCACGATCTTTAAATGAACCGAGCTTCCCAGTTCAGGACAGCTATGACTGTGGCCTGAATTAAATTAAATAGAAATGGTGTCCTTTACGAATACTAACATATATTCTTTCAAAAAAAACTACAACAGGTCAACAATCATATAAATGTTGGAAGAAAAAAAGGGTGCTCGATTTGTTGCCAAGTTGCATTGTATTTGGCTCGATATTTGAACGAAGTGAGAGATTTTCGGTTCGGTACAGTTTAGCATATTTATAATTATTATTATGTAATTTTAAAGTTATTGTCAAGTTAGATATCAAATTGGTGTAATAGACTTTTTTTTGTTTGTGAGACAAGGGATTATTTCTGTTCAATGATTTGACTACTAAATTTACAAAAACATACATATTCTACTTCTATGATTTTAAACCTATAATCTATTAAGAAAAAAATACATACTCTTAAAAAGAAATACATATTCTTAATCATTAGACCCATTATAAATGAGCTACACCTCTTTCTTTAAACCCGGGGTAAGACATCTAAAGGGTTCAGTATGGGTTTTGATAACTTGCTTCAGACTTGGGCAACATTGATAACCTGTAGAGAAGTTACGGCGTCAACGACTATTGTCATATTAATCGTGATTCTCATATTCCTCGGGATATTGTTGTTGCAAAAGAGTCGAAGATTGCCTCCAGGACCCTATCCATTCCCCATCATTGGGAATCTCCATCAATTGATATTGCCTGCCAACCATTATATTAAGGACCTTTCTGACAAATATGGTCCCATCATGCTTCTGTGCTTTGGCTCTGTCCCTACCATTGTCGTTTCTTCGTCTGAGAGCGCCAAACTATTTCTGAAAACTCATGATCTGAAATTTTCCAGCCGACCTCCAATGGCTGTAGGAAAATACTTCTCCTACAATTTCATAAAGGATAGTATGTCTATGGTAGCTGTGTAAACCACCTATATATTTCAGCAAAGTGTCTTGACTTTGTAAGTCTACCCCTAATAAGAGTGCTCTTCTCCTAAACTCTTGGGTGTAGTCTTGTACATTTTGTCCCTTAAGTTGTCTGAAATTTTGCCAATTCATGATAGCCTTTTGTAAATGAGCTAATGGATAAAATTGTTGTTTAATTGCAGTAATGAAATCAACCCATGGTAAAGTGATCTTACCATGCTTTCTAATCTTCGCCTTGGTTTTGGATTCCCACCAAACCAGTACTGCACCATCCATTCTCAAATAAGCTAGCTGAATTTTGGTGTCATCATCATGAAGGTTCTGTATCCTCAATTAAACCTCCAACTGTCTTATCCAATTGTCAAATTTTTCTACATTGACTTCACCATTAAATATAGGACATTCAAACTTAACATCAAGTTTTAAAAATGGACTTTTACCAGTGTTCTTAGACTTGTGAGATTGGCTCACTAAAGTTGAAAATGACGATGTAGAGGAAGAGGATGAAGATGGGGATGGTGGATCACCATTTCCTACATATACTTTCTTTGAATTGTCTTCATTTTTCTTTCCTCCTGAAGAACCCTCTCCTTCCTTGTGATTTTTAGACCCTTCTCCTTCAAGCCTTTTATTCCTTTCTTGGTAGAGTATCCTCACCATTTCAGTCATGTCTAGGAATGCCTTTCTGAACACCCTTTCTTCCTCTTTGGGATCAATGTCTTCAGAAATTTCTCCTTCTCTTGAAGACATTCTTATGGCTTCTTCTACTTCTCTTTGAGGTGAAATTTAAGGTGGAGATAATGACACTCTTGCCCTCCTTGATTGAGGATTAATTTGAGCTCTCACCAATTGACCTTCTCCTCTCTTGAGCTTAGGCTTAGCAAGCATCAAAAACCTTGTAAATAGTCAAATAAACCTTTGCACAAGAACTATGCAGAGTAAAACTATAGCTTTGATACCAAATTAATCTTAATGGATGATATTTTTTATGCTATGCAAAGTATCCAAACTGATATTATAAAGTGTGTTAAAAGTTTTCCATGAATTGCAGGTTAAACAATTAGTTATGGTTATGTTTATGAGGTTTCTATGTGAGGATTGATTCAATAATTTAACTGTTTAATATTGAACAACAGAAATGAACAGAAATAAAACTTCACAAACACATTACACAACACATTTTTGACGCATTTCACCCCTCCTAGGCTACATCTGCCGGTCCAAGGCTCCCCAATGGCATGTCCTTATTGTATTAATTTTCTCAAAATGGATGTACAAGTGAAAATAGGCCTCAATAGGAAAAAATAACTATAAATTCAGCTTCAAAAGGTATGAAATAGCCAGAAATGGCTTTTCATTTACACTAAACAGTTAAAGAGAGCCCAATACACTCCCTTCTCCATGATGGCCCTTATGGCTCCTTCATATTCCTTGAAGAAAACACTATTGTAGATCACCTCTATTCGACTTGAAACCTATTCCAAACTTCTTAGAATGCTCAAAAGACCCAAAATTGACTATTTTTGTACCTTGTTTGGTTGAAAACTGAAGAAGTTATGGCAAAAACAAATTTTTGCCCTGTGTCCCCCAAAATCCTCCTCCAAAACTGGAGGAACTCTAGTTAGCGCCCCAAATTAGGCTGAATCTCCGAAAATAGTGGACAATGCCCAAAATTGGTGGACTTTTTAGTGTGGCATTGAATTTTGGGTGGGGTGGTCACATGACCCACCCCCGCCAGAATCGTCGGACTTTAACCTCACGTTAACCACTTCCCAACCATTATATTTAATATTATTTAAGGCGCTTATGACATGGGCCCATCCTAACCGCGTGGTAACCACAACCATCAGAGATTGGCATATGGTCATGGGCAGTTGGGTCACATGGGGTCGGGCTAACTTTCCGCCGGTTCAAACTATTTTAAGCCACGGTTCTGGGACCCGGTCACGATGCGATGGGGCTTAGCCTTGAGGGCTAGCTCGAAACCTTTATTAAACCATTCCAAATGAGCCAAAAACATGTTCAGAGTGCCCGACTCATTCAACCAATTGCCACGGGTGGGCCGGTCGGGTCGGCCCTGCTCGAACTATCGGAGTTAGGGTTTCGAATCCCATAACCTATAAAGTTTTTGCTTTACCTTCAACCTTTAAACACGGGGCCACATGGCAACCTCCCGAGGTGGGCCACATGGCACCCTCAGATAAGTTGTCCAAAAACATAAAAATTTTAACTTTTGCCGTATATTTTTTTTTATATAAAGATGGCATAGTCAAAGTAAGTCAAAGTCTGTTTTTGGAGTTTAGTAGACGATTTCAAACCTCAATAACTTTTGCATACGACCTCGGTTTGAGAACCGTTCATGGTGCCGAACACGCGATGTGAGGCCTTTCTGGTCATTTAGATTTGAACCACTTCTGAGAACTTTCATTTTTGAGGAAATTTCTTAACTTGGACATGATCTCCTGATAATTGAAACAGAGGAAGAAGGAGAATTTGATGGTTGGTCAACAACAAATGAAGGTATGGAAAGCTATGTAAAGTTTCCAAATTCTACCCAAATTGAAATTGTTGAGTTATATAGAAAATTAGATCTTCAAAGAAGAAAGTTGCAAAAGCAGAGGATCAATACTTAGGATAAATTTTTGAAAGAGAAAGACAAAGAAATTGTCATGAATTACAGTCATGAAAAATAGGGTAAGGATGTAAGAATGATTCAGCAAATCAATGGAGCTCATTATTGTGAACCAGAGCAGGGATTCATTCATGAAACAGATGATATGGAGGAGAGAGTCGCTGACAATATCATTGAGAATTCAAAGCAGCATACTGAGATGTTGCCAGAGGAGGATGAGACATTGAGGTCTTGTATTTTTAATATTGATAATTCATGTGTTAATGCAGGTAAAGGAGGACAGGAAATGGAAAATATCAGTAAACCTAATGAAAAGGAACTATGTTAGCTGAAAACATAGTGAAGGATCATCATTCTATCATGGTGATTAGCACAATGGAGATTACCCTAGAATCTAGAAAGAAAGACAGTGAAAATTTTCTGAGTCCTGAAAGAGACTTAGAGCTGTAAAGACGAAGATTTAGGTGATCTGGTTCATTAATTGATACCATTGGGTATTGTGATTTTTAAATTGATAATATGACTATGTTTATAGATGTTGGAAAAGGCAATCCATCTCTTGGAGTTGTCTTGAATGAAGTTGAGAATTTTCAAACAAGTTATGTTGAAGAGTGTCTTTTTGATGAAGATCAAGATGAATTGTTATGACAAAAGGAACTCATAAATTCCAAAGAAGGTGAAATAGTCATGTCTCATATGAAGGCACTTGTTATTGTTGAAGAAAAGGAGGAATTGGCTTGTCTGATTGACCAAGAGAACATTGTAGGGACGGAACCTCGAAGCTACATCATTGGTGGAGAATCAGAATTATATTCGATAGAGAATGAAGATACGAGTGTTTTAAGAAGTTGAATTGACTATCGGAAATAGTCAAGGAGGTGAAGGACAATCATCGAGGATTGTCGAAGGAATAAGAAGAAAGTTATGCTGAAAGCTGAATTGTAACATATTGATGATATGATTGAGAGGAGACAAGTACAAAGGAAGTGGTTGAAATACTTGCTGGAAAGATTTGAGCAAAAGAAAGGAATTGTATATAATAACGTGGAAATGTTTGAAGTATTTGGAGTAATATCTACAACAATATTTGAAGTAATGTAAAAAATAACAACATTTGTAGCAATAAATGGAGTAATTCAAAGTAAATAAAAATATAAATTGAAGATGATTGGACAAAGGGTAGAAACAAATGGCGAGTGGTTACCGGACGGGAAGATAACCTAGACATAGAAATTGAAAGCATAAGAAGGTTGATGATGAAGGTGTCTCGAAGAAGACAACAACAAGAAAGAAAAGCAACAACATCAAGGAAAAAGAAAATAACAGGGATGTGAAAGCATAATTAGTGGAAAATTACAACATAAGGTATGGAGACTTAGAGAACAAAGACAAATTAACAACCGAAGAAATATTACAAAAACAAAGTAGGTATGGAGACCTAGAGAACAATGACAAATACCAAACCGAAGAAATATTACAAAAACAAACTATGGGATCCGGGAGGACAAAGGTTGGAAGCACATGATTAGGAGATCATGATTATTTTCTACTTTGGGAGTGCGATGCGAGGGAGCATATGGCTTAGAAATTTCATTATATTTGAGTAGACATAGGGGTCTTATGATTTCAAGGAAGTTGGTTTCCTATATATGTAATTATTAATGTTGTGAGTGGTTTTAATGAGAGATATTTAGAATAAAGACTAATTAAATATTGAGAGTAATTTTGTAAATGTTCTCAAATGTTGGAGAACATGAGAAATTTAAGCTAGTTAAGAGTTCATAAGGATTGAGAGATTTAGGAATTAATTTTAAGTTTTAGATTAGGAATTGGTTTCATGAATTTGGGGTTTTGAAAGGATCCTTAGGGATTAGTTGAGTAAAAAAAGGACTTAGAGGATATTCAGGATTTTGTTGAACAAGGTTTGGATCTAAACCAGAATTGGTTGTAGAGTCCATTTGTATAAATTATAAGCCTCAAAGGCATGAAGAGATAGAAAACGCAAAGTAGGATTTAATTATCAGATCAATTATTTAAGGCTTTTATTGTAGCCTAGAGGCGAGTGCGAAGAAAGAGGTCACTAATTCGAATATTAGGCCGATAGAGAATTCTTATGTAAATATTGAAAGTTAATACATAGAATTCAATTTTAAGAGTTCGTATGTCATTTTTTATTTTATATTGTATATAGTGAATAATTGATTTGTAATTTATCATAGGTTTGCATAATATATGTGTATACGCCAAGAATAAGCCGCACCAAGGAGCTTTGAGACATCATGAATAAAAGCGTAGTGGTAGTTCTTTGATGAAAATGGTTTTGGATCATTTGAGAAGACTCAGCGAAAGTGAGAATTAGGCATTTAGAACCTTATCAAGTTTGAACAGATTTGAGAAGAGACAGAGGTCTGATTTTTTGAATTCAATTCAACATTTTAAATTAAATGATCTCAACCGATCACAGAATAGAACCACACACATTAAAACACACACAGTGATAGAGGGAATGTTGGATCATTCAGATCGATGGAGAACAAACGATGGGAATTATATCGAGGGAGCGAAAAAAGAGATTGTATTTCGATGGTGGTCAATGATTACGAACACATATCGAGAGGATATAACCTTTGATTTGTGATAATTAAAAGTTCTTTTATGCGTATTGGGAGCGAGTGAAATTAGTTTGCAATGTAAAATTTCAATTCGCACGAGATAGAAATGTTACAAAGTGTTACAATCCATAAGTGACGAACGTGCGATACTAAAGAATAAGTCTTAATTCGAAATATGCGATGAGAATTTGATAGATAGAAAAGGTTTGGGATTAAGAATGTATCGACGAAAATGGGGGAAGAGGTATTCAAAAAGGCGGTAATATTATATCGCAGAGCCAAGAAGAGGTAAGTGATATTGTGTGAGACCATGCGATTAGCTTCCGAGAGTGATGCGTGGTATTATAAAACCACTTTTTATCGCACATTAATCTTCATCTTAATCGATACGGTGATGGAATGTGGAGGACATTGGATCGAAGCGTGACGAAGATCGACGGTGAAAATATGTATGGTTAATAGTGTGGGCCTAGATATAATATTATGTCGACATTTGGATTTGTAACAAAAAATACAAACCTAGGTAAATATTTCATTTAAGCGAGGATTATATACATGTTGGCATATTGTTTAACCCATAGTCGAAAGCTTAGTTAAATGTTTTTATTAAGTGGATAAGTATATGATTTTATAACCATAGGTTTGAAAAAGGAGATAGAGATCCGCTAAGGAAATTTAGCATAAGGAGGGTGTGCTATCCTGGGACTAAGGTTAATACATGCATTTTTATGCACTATGTGGGTATATGTGGCTATGGCTACATCACAATTTGAAGGAGGAACGATTGTTCGGGACCCCGGGAGGAACTTGTATGAAATCAAGGCATCGAGGTTGTAAAGTCACTCTTTTTCATTCAAGATAATACATATAGATCTCCCTTTTTCTCATTGGGTTGTTCTTGTGCTTATTTGAATAATTCAATACTTAGACTCCTTGATAACTAATTTAGATTCTTTGTTCTTAATTATTATATGTTGCGAGTGCTTTTAATTCTTTTTTCTAGTCTTTGATTGCAAGTTCCGATTCATTTGAAGAAGACTCTTTAGAGCCCTTTGGATAAAAGGATGCACCCGAAAGTCAAATTTCAAGGTAGGATCACGTCCTCTTTCTTTGTCTATAATAATTCTGATTTGCAAATGATATAGAGAAAACTATTTACAAATGGATGTTTATTTATAGCTATCCATAGGATACTAAGGATATCTCTCTTGTCCGCAAGATGGATTTATCCGCATAACACCCCTCCTTCGTGGAGTATCCAAGAACTTGACATCCCTGCTTGTGTCATCTCTATCTGAACTGTGCCCACTATGGGGTCTACTTCCATAGGCCCCAGTAGTCATATCCTCCGATGCCTGCTTCATTTTTTCATTATCTGCTTTGCAAATCCTTATGTCATCCTTCAAACTCCTCAATGTGTCTGCTAAGTTAGAAGATTTCCCAACACCATGCTACTCATTTGATTCATAGGGGAAATCTTTGTAGTCTACCATCTTGTTAGTCATATTTTATCTCTTCTTCCTGCAAGTTATATTATGTCGGATAAACAAAATCATAAAAAAAAACATCGTACCTTAGTATAGCTCGGAGAAGATATCTCATCTTCAAGATTGACTAGATTAGCACAATACATACATATATATATATATATATATATATATATATAAAACATAATCACATAAACATATAAATATTTTTTCAGACCCATTATCCGATTATCAATGCATGATTATGTTGACCACATACAATGACTTCATGCACAACAACAATCATCTAGTCAAAGTATGCATAACAAAATACAAACACTTATTTACATAACAGATGCATGGCCAGACATAAAGTCACAAAAAATACTTTCAACAAAGACACCATCAAATTTCACATGGCAACACCACTACAATCATAACCAATGTGATGCATACACAACAAGAACATAGGTCAAAAGCACAAGGACATAAATGCAAGCGACATGTACATACGACAACACATCATCCAAGGGGAACAGAAACGGACATCACCCAAGGAAAATGGAACCATGCTTTGATACCACTCTATAACACCCTCCTCCCACATCTACCCGAAGTAACCGACCAACCAGGGGAAAACATGCAAAAAATAAGTTACTATGATATTATTCAACTCCCTATATATCGGTTAAGGAAGTGGAACCCGACGAAACACAACTCGATCGACATTTTCCACTTGCAACGGAACCCCCGGGGAGCCATCCAACCCATCCAGGGTGACCAACCCTTCGAGACAAAAATGAAATTTTTATTCATCAAAGCCTTAATCGATCCCTTGGCATGTGAATTATTGCGACTTAGAACTTCCGGTCGCTTGCACAATAAGGCATGCTCGTGACTAGGGACTTTTCGAGGTAGTTACTGTGCCAACGGCTCCGGATTTTGAGCTACTTTTTAAGTCCAGACACTCGTGCTACTATCCCAAAACTCGATCAAACTTCCAGAAAATTAAAAGTAACATCAAAAGAATGATAAAAATGTAAATACTTGAACGAGGACTTGAGTGGACCCGTACTAGCCATAACATCCATTTCGTCAAACATGTCACAAATATGTATTCTACAAGTTAAAACAATAAACATGAGCACAAGGGTCTCACAATAATCTGAGAATCACTAAGAAGCATTGATGCCTCATCATAATAACTTGCATTACCATCTATTAAGCCATATAGTCATTGTAAATTCGGTGATTAACCAAAACATAATGAGAGCCATACATTATCTTTTCATAAAAATCAATCATAACCAACATATAACCAAAAGAAATACTAGGGATATAACAACGAT
Organism: Pinus albicaulis; assembly: GCA_034641835.2. Lineage (NCBI taxonomy): Eukaryota > Viridiplantae > Streptophyta > Pinopsida > Pinales > Pinaceae > Pinus > Pinus albicaulis. The sequence continues at coordinate 122,109,911 of CM076578.1, forward strand.
ATAAGACACATATAAAAAATTATATTTACCCATAAAATACCAAGGATAAAGCACTCTCATTGATGATTTCATAGGATGACTAGGTATGGGACTTCCATGAACCACCCGACTATAAGCTAGGATGAACCAAATCTTTGTTTCCAGCCATCGACCCTCATGCCGATTCCAAGCATGAATGTGTGATCTCGGAGAAAAAAATCAATCAAAACCAAACCTCGGGATTCCCAAGGCAAAACCACCTCAACCCTCAATCAAAGTGATTCCACTTCACGGTTGAACATCACTAACCATCACCATATTGGTATCTATCGAGGTTTTCTAGGGCTCCAACACGTTTGTTCCAACCAGGGGGCTTCTAGGGATGAGTAACTCAACACACGAGCTGTTGGCGAGCTTCCACAAACATTTTTCCAGCCGGGGCTTCGGGACTAGTAAATCAACCCACCAAGGGCTTCCTAAGCATTTGTCCAACCAAGGCTTCTAGGAACTAATAACTTAACCCACAACCCGAAAGGCACAGAAAACCAACCCGAGAAAATAAAAAGTAAAACCACAACAACATGGCTATCTAGGGAAATAGAAAGGCTAGGCAAAACCACTCGTCAATCCATGCAATCCCCACATGCCATTGACAAATCATAACCAAATAACCACATGCATGCAAAAACTAGTAAGAGAACCATACATGAAACTCGGTCACTGCAAGAAAAACCCACTATAGCTATTGATCTCAATGTCCTCTTGTGCTTTCTTGCTTTTCCTTTGCCTTATTGCTCCAAATCCAAAGTATCCCACGGTCCTCGAAGAGTCTTTGTAAAAAAACTCAAAGATTCCAATACTACGAGAGAGAATATAATGAGAGCTCCAAAAGCCCCGAGGCGAAAAACGTTTTTTGCAAAATCTAACAACCGATCCTCATAAGACTTTTTATCAATGAGGCCTCTAATTTCTTCATTTTTTCACATTATTTTCCTTCATTTTCCTCCTCACATGCAACCTGTGACCTTTCACCTCTCTTTTCTCCTATTTTCCATTATTTTCATAAATGAAATGCCAATAAATGCGTCATGCCTTTCCAAAGCCTTGTCCATTTCCTTTGCCAATTTACATAACCATTAATAAACCAAAATGAACACTCACTAGGATGTTTTTTGCGCAACATTCAACTTGGAATATGTGTCACATGACCAAGGTCTTATTTTACCTTTATTAAATTTTACATGGATTTTTGACCAGGGGTTGTTACAACTTGTTTCTACACGGTAACTTCAACCTTCAATTCTTCATCAAACATGGAAGTTTCCATATTTCCACAATTAATCCTTATTTCGAGAAAGAGACCACAAAATTTCATCAAAATAATTTTCATCCACTTTGTGGTTATATATCCGAGTATGCATGTTCTCATTAGAGATTTCAACTTCACCAAATTCATCATTTGTTGTTGGATTCATGAGAGATGCACATTCGACTCTACAAAACATTACTTCATATGAAACAAATTTCCTTGTTATTCTCAAACTTAAATGCTTCAAACTACGATGCAAGAGGCCATCATAAACTACATTCATACCAACTAGATCACACACGTTATTCACTTCTTTATTGGAAGCTTCACCATCATCAACAAGGATTGTTTTTGGATTCACCAATTCACTACTCACTTTTTCAGTCACCATCCACATGTGTCTCATTAGAGTGGGATTCACCATCATCTTCACCATCCATGTTACAATGGGATTCTCGAGAATTTATATGTTCTTACTCTACCTCACACATAGGGGGCTTTCAACTTCTCACTCTGCAATTTTTTATGTGTCTTCTTCATCCATATGCATGTCTGCATGATGTGTTTCAATTTTATATTATTTATGACCATCATCCACATTTGAGTAGGGATTATCCAAGCTCCCTTTTCCTCTGAGAGTCTTTCTCATTTAATATCGATACTTTAGTTAACTTTCTATTCATTCTTCAACGGGATGTAACATAATTTGTTGTTTTATGTCACTTCCTTTATATAAAATACTACTTCCAGGATCTTCCATGCTTCTAGGAAGATGTATATTTTGCTACCTTACACAAGGACTTCTCATCCAATGCATGTTTTATAAGACCCAATACTAAGATATTACATACTTCATCACATGGTTTGTTAGGCCGATACTCAATCAAATATTTACATCGAAGAAAAGTTTTCATTTTGATAGTTTCTAAAGAAAATAAAAAATTTTACTAGTAAATTTTGGAATTGTTATCGGATTTATCTCGATCCATTCATCCTCGATTTTTTCTACTTTTTCTATTTGTATTTTATATGCCTCGACTGTGGAGATAACCTCTATGAGATCTTCAAAACACTTTTGTCTCTTCCTCTTCATTTATTTTCTTGGTTTGCTTCATTCTTACTTTGTGACCCATGGTTGTATTCTTTCTTTTTGTCTTCTACCTTATTTCCTTATTGTGTTAGCCTTATAGAAATTAACATCACATACACTTGATTATCTTTAAAAATAAACATTTTAACCTTCACTTTAAAGGTGGTTCCCAACAACTACTATGAAATTTTCGCTAAGTTCTTCTATGCATATTCTTATGGAGGCTCATGGCAACAACTTACGGTGGAGACTCCTTCTTTGGTTAGTGGTGGTGGCTCTTTCCTCTTGATATGGTGGTGGATCTATAGGATACTCACCCTAATATTTTAGTAGTTTAGTTTACAAACTCTTAATGAGCTCTAGTTTCTACTTATGGACCAATGGATGAAAAGTTTGTTTTTGCAGGACTATTCACAATAACCAAGGATCTTAGTGGAAGTAGCTCATGACCTTCTTAACTTGTTTTGGTGCTTTAAAACCTTGCTAAACCTTACTCTGATACCACTTTTTATTTAGATGCAAATATAAACATGCAAAACACAAGACAAATTAGTACATAAGCTTCATGAATAAATAAGTTATATTCATTAATTATTCTCTCATATACATCCACCGAATTGTTTTTATTCTCTCTTCTTACTTCACATTATAATAACCCAACCATGAGTATATAAGCACTAAAATTTCTAAATATGGAATCATGCAAACTCTAACTTTCTTTTCTTCATGCAAACTATGGCTTGACGCTTTAACTAAACTTTTTCGAACTTCACTTTAACATAAATTGACATTTTTTTTCCTTCACTTAGCTTTTCTTGACAAGCCAATACATTTTTTCAAATTTGACTCAATTGACTTCTAATATTATACTTAATTAGACTTAAGTTGATTTCCTTCACTTAATTTAACTCTTCATACATTGCATCCATACAACGGTATTTACTATTTCTATCAAGTGAAACAATTTTGATCTATCACAAAGTCGCGATCGATAATTGTAAATGGAATAGGAAATAGGGTGAAAGGTTTGTATGAATTGTGTGCTCTTATAATTTAAATTGTTATACAAGACTACGGTTCACTTGATTGTAACACATTTCAATATTTGACAACTTTTAGGCCGATTAGGTTGTCCATTCTCTAAGATTACTTTTATTCATATCATTTTCATATTGGTTATGTTAACGCATAATTGTATGGAATTATTATCTACATACTTAAATAAGTGTTAAAGATATGAATTTTAATGATCGTGAAATATAAAAAGTGAGGTGTAGTATATAATCACATAGTTTCAGATTAACAAAATCGATGAGATGAAATGAGTCATATGCACCACAAACCTATAGTGATGGGCCATCTGGGTGCGCTAAGCGAGTCGCCGATATGAGTGACTATTGGGGCTTGGCAATGGATTTTTAGGTTAAATTAAAGTTTATGCAAGAGTACTCTTTCAACCACCTTCACAATTTGTTTACATATATCTCTATTAAGTGAGGAAGATAAACCATATAATCGTTATTCGCTAGTTTGAAATTATATCAATTACTAATATAACTTGGTTTCTTAATAATGCATTCATGATAATGATATAAATTACTAATATTACTTGGTTTCTTAATAAGGTATTCATAGTTTTGAAATTAAGAGATGAAAATCTTTACCAACAGCTTAATACCTAAAAATAAATTAATATAAAAAGTATTAAACTGCATATCTATCTATCTATCTATATATATATTAGTATAAAGCTTTTTTTACAATAAGAAAAAATTTAAATACTAAAATTTTATATAAGAAATAATTAAATTGTTGTTACTTATCTCTTTGATATATTTGTTCAACAGTGAAAATAAAATTTAGATGTGACTATAAGAAATATACAAGAATCAAAATTTTGATTTTTCATTTAGAAAGAAAATAATGAAGGTTTAAAATGCATATATGGATGAATTTGTATTTTTTTTACTTTATTTCTTTATATATAGTTTTGATATATATATATATATATATATATATATATATATATATATATATATATATATAACAATTAAGAAAATATTTATAGTTATAGTTATATTTTTTTTATAGTTATATTGTGTTTAATTTCTTGCAAATTTATATCAAAATTTAGTTGAAGTAATTTAAATTTTTTCACATATTTAAAAAAATAAACAATTTTAGTTCATGGAATGTAACTCATTTGACAATCACCATGTTATGAAGTATTATGTTAAAACATGAGATTCAAAGTTAAATCCCCTTGAGTGGCCAACCAAAAAATAATATTTTTTTATCTATTTATTTATTATATTTTTAGAATGTGGTTTAGTGAAAAAGGAAAAATATAATATAAAAGAAATAAAATTGACATGATCAAATTTCATGCGGTTTGAATATCTATTTTCAAAAAATTAAAAATATAATTATCCACTATCCACACATGGAATTTTTAGTGAAAATAATGAAGGTTTACAATCGATATATGGATGAATTTGTATTTTTTATTTTATTTATTTATGTATAGTTTTGATATATATATATATATATATATATATATATATATATATATATATATATATATATATATATATATATATATATAGATAACAATGGAGAGAGAAAAAAAGTTTAGTTGAAGTAATTTAAACTTTTTTCACATATTTAAAAAAAATAAACAATTTTAGTTCATAGAATATAAGTCATTTGACAATCACCTTGTTATGAAGTATTGCTAATGGTTTTGTCTTAATTGCTAATTGTCTTAAATGATTTTCTTCTTAATTTTGATTGGCTTAAGTTTCCATTGTCTTAAATATAAAGTTTTATATTAAAATATTTTGGTCTCAAACTGCTTTTCTCTTAAATATAAAGTTTTTGTCTTAAAATACTTTTGTCTCAAACTACTTTTGTCATAAAATATTTTTTGTCTCAAACTTCTTCTATCTTAAATATAAATTTTTCTCTTAAAATATTTGGCTCAAACTATTCTTGTCTTAAATATAAAGTTTTGTCTTAAATTGTTTTTTGTCTTAAAATATTTTTGTCTCAAATTGTTTTTTGTCTTAAATATAAAGGTTTGTCTCAAACTACTTTTGTCTCACACTAATTTTTTCTTAAATTTTATATTTAATACAATTCAATTGATATTAAATTTTAATGTAAAATAGCTAAAATAAAAAGTGACTTTTTAAGACAAAAGATTTCTTGTCTTAAACAAATGTCTTAAAAAATGCATTTAGTGTAGTAGTGTCACTTTAAAAAGAGTTGTGATGTTTCAGTCTCTGAATTGAAATTCCGTGTATTTGCTAGTAATTACAGTGATGTCGTGCTACGAAATGCGATTTCATTGATTTATCCAAATACAAAATATCCAACTAGTAGCATATACTAACCATACATTAAATACAAGATCCAAATCCAACTAATAGCATATACTACCCATACGGTAATAGATGAATAACTTAATATTTATTTCCTTTAGATCAAAATCCAAAATTAGAAGGTGTTAAGATTCAGCTATAATTGTTAGAGTTAGGATTTATTAGAGGTCGTTAGTCCATGCCCCAAAACATATGGGGAGCCACTGAACCCAATTTCCAACAATATTCCCCCACTAATTTGCCCCAAAACATATTGAGAGCCTTGAACCCAATTTTCAACGAGTCTTCCCCACTAACTCTAGACGTGTCCTTCTCATACCACTTGTTGGAATCAAGATTGCAATTAGATCAAAATAAGTAGGTGTTATACTACTGCTACAATCGTCGGAAGTTAAGATCCACTAGAGGTGGTTAGTCCATGTCACTAAACACGAGAGGAACTCTTAGGTGTTAGAAAATTTCCGGAATTAGGATCCCCTAGAGGTGAATAGTCTATGTCACTAAACAAACAAAGAACGCTGAAACCAATGTCCAAAAAAACTTAGTTGTATCCACCAAGATGACATAAGATTGTGTGGTTTATCGGGATAATGATATTTGATTGTCATTTTCAAAAGGTGAGATTCAATTGTAAGATGAGCGATAATGTTTTGTGATTTCAAATTATTTATATTTTCTATAGTTAAAATGTATCTATGACCCGTAGTTCCATGGAAAAAAAATAGGACAAGTTGTGAAAAACTTCCACAATATGCACACCTTTATAATTTTTAAAGGTTAATTAGTTTCGAGTCACCGGTGAAATTTAGTTGAAGATCCTCCAGATTGCACGGGGGTCTTAGCATAGCAATTACCAGGACGAAATATTTAAGGTTTCGTTAGAGCTACTTTTAGCTGAACTGACTAGCTATTGTTTGAACTTACTTATTATCTTTGTCAAGACAAAATAGACGGTCTTCATATTATTTGAGAGTTAATACAAGTATTTTTTATGGCGAGAGGACCTTTCCTTTAGGTAACGTGGCCAAATTTTAAATTTCGTTTTTCAAATTTTTAAATTTCGGCTTACGACTTTCTGCTTTGTTTAAGTTTTAGAAATATAAATTCATAGTACATAAGTTTTAGGAATTTGCATTCATAGGAATGTCCTTTACTTAGAAGGAAATCCTTACATAATTCTCTCTTAGATCCTACCAAGCATGAAATTTTTTTAGTAAAATGGATGTTCACCCTACAAGATTCTATCCTAATGACCTAAGATCAGGCATCCCTTTATGTCCCCCATAATTATTGCATTAAAGGTACATTAGTAAAGAGCAACAAATTTTGAATGGATAATTCTTTGTGTTGAGTTTAATGGCTAGTATAGGAGATTTTTGTTGATCAAGTTTTGTAATTTTTTTCATCATACTCGTGAGAAATTTCTCCAACCATTTTCTTAATCTCCTTCATCTTAGTGATGTTTTGTTGTTCAATGTTTAGCCTCTAGAACTTAGATATAAATATCACCTTTAATTAGGTTAATGCCTTAGCTACACCCTAGGGATAAATATATATGAACTTCATGCACCATTACGAAGCTTCCCCCACAATGTGGTTAGGTACTTTATCAACTTATAAACTAGCACTACAATCCTTTTCACCCTCCAACTGAATCCACATAAGAATCAATGCATTTTTTCATCACCGTCACCCTTCATCAAGTTATTGGAACTACTATAACGATATCGTTGGTTGGGTTGTTCATGACCATGATAAAACCTCATGGACATGTTTGAATAATTAGGCCTACTCCCCCACTGAACTAAAATTAAAAACATAACATATGCCACTTCTACTTGTATTCCCACCATTTTGTTTTCACTACTACTATATCCCAAACTACTACGAAAAGGGTGCTTTCAAGTCAAAAGTAGAATAAAAAGTTGGGATTACCTCTAAGATTTTAAAATTCATATGGTGGTTGGTTTTGATTGGATCCACTTTTCTTAGGATATATGATGTCTACTACTTGACCTTCCTTTAGCTCAAACTATTAGAACAAATTATTCAGTGTTTCTGCTTCTTTCTTTTTGATGATATCTCTCTCCATACGCTAATCAATACCTTACAAACTGAGGCTTCCTTTTAGACAATCATGCTCCATCTAACTAAACCTGCTCACCTCCTTGTGCCATCACTTTTTTTTTCTTCCAAATTTCCAGACATGTTCTCCCCACCTATTCTTCTCTCCAAGCTCTTTCCAGTTATTAAATCCCCCTATTTGAACAAATGTTTGATATTCTCTTCACACCTTTGAAAACTGTTGAACTCTTTTTCTTGTGCCTCAATGTTTCCATCATCACTAATACCCATTTTCTTTACCAAAGTATTGTGATAAACCCCCTTCGTTCTATTCACCCATCACTTCTTAATTATTGCATTTTGATTAAAATCCTATTTTTCCTCTTTAATACACGTGCTTCCTCCATGGCACCTTATTCCCTTACTTATTCAATATCATTCAATCCATTCTAGGTCACCTCCAATCATTAGTGCTTACGCTTCCACGGTTTGCTTACACTTCCATGGTTGGAGAACTAAAAAAATACATAAGTTGGGTACATTAAATAACAATGCTCAAATAGTCAAGAACTGATAACTTTTCCTTATTATAATATATTTACGAATGGGTTTTCTCATGCCAATTAATAATTTGGTTAAATATCAATAATGCTAACAAAATTCCTTCCGAACAATAACAAACACAAGAAAAAACATACCAATCCAATATAGATTTTCCATTTGACCTTCCATATAAGCCAACAATGACAATCATATTTCTTTTAATGGGAAAAAGCTACAAGAAATTACTATCCCAAATGCATGTGAATAGGAGGAAAATACCAAAGATAAAATATATCGGGTTTGTTTTGGTTGGGTTGTTTTTTTTCTTTTTATTTTTCTTTTTCTTTTTTATGGAAGGTGATAATATGAATTTTTCACTTCCATGCCCCTGCTTGACCCATCCCTCGATTTAGATCCAAATTCGATGTATTACCGAGATAATTCCAGTGAATAATCCTCATTGTTGTATAGATCATTCAACCAGGACTTCGGTTGTTTTTCTTGTGGCCCAGAGTAGGCTTTCCAAGTTGTAGTTCAATTGTCTTTCCTATGGGACAGAGGAGGATTTCTAGGATGGACTTCGGTTGTTTTGTCTGTGGCATAGAGCAGGGTTTCCAAGTTTACAATTGTGATTCATTTAGAGAAACATTTCTAAGGGAATTCAACAATGGCAGTATTGGTGTTGTGGAGATCTTATTCTAATGTAATATTTTTTCCCTCGTGGGTGAGGTTTCAAATCCATAGTACCCGCCCAATAAGGTCATGATCTGGGATGATCATTAGAGCCATTTTCCTAGGGAATTATCCTTCAATTCTGAGGTTTGAGTCATGAAGCTAGCACGGGATGGATTATGGTGGTGTTGGAGAAAAATATTTGTGTACAATTTCATGGATTTGAAGCTCGTGGATCATATTGAGATGATGGAAAACCCTAAGGGTTTGTGTGTTGTTTCTCATGCTCCAAATAGGTTAGTTTTGGCCTTCTCAAGCTTGCAACATGGGCAGATGAGAGTCGAGCACCATGGTCTCAAGAGAACCAGATTTGTAACTGCCCATGACTCTCACATCGCTTGCTTTGTTCTCACCTTGATGACAACCTCCTTGCGATTACTAGTACAAAGGGGACTCTTATAAGGCTCTTCAGCACCCTAGACAGAACTCGATTGCAAGAGGTAGTACCAATGTATCAAGAGATACCAATGTATCCTCGTAGGCCACCCCCTTTAACAATAGTAAAACCCATGTCCTTTACCTATAAGTAACTCCTTCCATAATTCTCTCTTACATCCTACCAAGCATGAAATTGTTTAGCAAAATGGATGTTCACGCTACAATATTCTATCTCCATGGCCTAAGATAATACATCCCTCTATGTCACCCATGACTATTGCATTAATGATAAATTATTAAAGAGAAACAAAATTTGAATGGATCATTCTTTGTGTTGAGTATCATGGATAGTATAAGAGAGTTTTTTGATCAAGTTTTGCAATTTTTAATCATACTCCCGAGAAATTTCTCCAACCATTTTCTTAATCTCCTTCAGCTTAGTGATTTTTTTTTGTTCAATGTTTATCCTCTAGAACTTGCCTATAAATACCACCTTTAATTTTTCCAAGGCCTTAGCAACACCCTAGGGATAAATCTGTATGAAATTCATGCACCATTAGAGAATATTCCCCTACAATGTGGTTAGGAACTTTATCAACATAGAAACTTGCACTACAATCCTTTTCGCCCTCTAGATGAATCCGCATAAGAACCAATGTTGTTTTTCATCACCATCACCTTTCATAAAGTTCTTGGAACTACTATAACCATATTTTTTTTTGGATTGTTCACCAAGATAAAAAAATTGTAGACGTGTTTGAAGAATGAGGCCTACTCCCCCACTTGAACTAAAATTCAAACATAACATATGCCATTTCTACTTGTATTCCCACCTTCCTTTTTTTTTCACTACTACTATATCCCAAAATACTAATAAAAGGTACTTTCAAGTCAAAGGTAGAATAAAAAGTTGGGATTACCTCTAGCCTTTTAAAATTCATAGGGTGGTTAGTTTTTATTAGATCCAATTTTATTAGGCTATAGCATGTCCACTACTTGACCTTCCTCTAGCTCAAAGAATTAGAACACATTACTAAGTGTTTCTTCCTCTTCTTTATTTGTGATGAGATCTCTCTCCATAGATTAATCAATACATTACAAACTAAGGCTTCCTTTGAGACAGTTATGATCCATCTAACTGAACGTGCTCACCTCCTTGCGACATCACTTATTTATTCTCTTCTAAATTTCTTGACATATTATCCCCACCTATTATTTTCTCCAAGCTCTTTCCAATTATTAAATCCCCCTATTTGAACAATTTTTTGTTATTCTCTTGACACCTTTGAAACCTTTTGAACTCTTTTACTTGTGCCTCTTTGTTTCCATCCTCACTAATACTCATTTTCATTACCACACTATTTATGATGAATCCCCTTCGTTATATTCATCCACCACTTCTTAATTATTGCATTTTGATTTAAATCCTATTTTCTCCTCTTTAATGCATGTGCTTCCTCCATGGAACCTTACTCCCTTAGTTATTTAATATGAGTCAATCCATTCTAGGTCACCTCCAAGCATTTGTTCTTACACTTCCATAGTTGGAGAACTAAAAGACACATAATCCTCTTCCACCACAAAATTATTTATCCATGTCACGGTCTCCTTAACCAACATTTTATAAGCTCATTTATTGAACTACTCCTCTTCTATTGATTTTAAAGAACTAGTTCAACTCTACTACAATCTCAATATTCTAACTCTTGAGACTTTCTGATCGAACTACATACAACAAAAAAGAATTATGGGCATTCCATTAGATCTCTCTTCTTATGTTCGAAGCCTCTACCATGGGTGATAAATCAAGATCATCTACGTTTTCCATTTATGTTATTATTGCTTCATTAGGCGAGGGTTTTTCCTTATTTTCCATATTATATAGAAGACATATGGTACAACTATATTTTACCTATTAATCAATGTTATGGCAATGCTAAGTTATGTACCTTTCAAAACCCTAATTTGTAGATTATCTTGATTGTTGATCATTGTCGTGATATATCTCTAAAACTTGTGCCCTTCTAAATTTGAAATTCCCTTATTTTCCCCTTCATCAATCTTGTGAATGTTAATTTTATGTCACTTTTATATTGTTTAACTTATTTGTAATGGGCATATAATGAAAACACTACTACAAAAAATACCTTTAGGAGCGGTTTAGGTCTGTGAAAATCTCACATAGTTATTTTTCAACATCTCACCATCACTTAAAAGATCAAATCAATAAACATCAGTTGCCACTAGATTCATCTAATTTAAAAAATCTAACATACTCCTTTTGCACTATTTACAAGATCAAACATAACTATATAAACTGCATACATGAAATAGCAATGCTAAACTATTCAAAAACTTATAAATTTTCCTAATAATATAATTCTTCATTAATTTTATCATGCCGAATAATAAATTTCTTAAATATCAATAATGCTAACAAAATTCCTTCCAAACAATAAAAAACACAAACAATAACATACAATTCCAATATAAATTCCACTTGACCTTTCATATAAACCAAAAATCACAATTACTGATAAACAAAACAACAATGAAAATTAATGACAATAGTATTCTTTTAATAACCAAAAGCTACAAGAAATTTTTATCCCTCATGCAAGTGAATATGAGAGAAAGAAAAAAGATCAAATATCTCGACAGGACTCTTGAATAATGTATATCCAGTGCTCACATTTGATTCTGATATTCGATGATATTCAATTATTATCACATTTGATGTTTGAGATTCTTGAACAAACAACAACTATAGAATGATATTAAATATTAATTTAAAAAAATAAAGCTTGAATTGTCACAAGATGAAAGATGTTTGTATATTAAGGTTGTTTTTGGGTTTGGTTGTTTTATTTTTCTTTTAAAGTGATAATACAATTTTTTCACCACCCAACAATAGGACTACCCCTGTTGACCCATATCTTGATCCGAAAATTCGTTGTCTTCGTAGATACTGCCAGTGAATAATACCCATTTCTCTAGGTATCGTTCAACCAGGATTTTAGCTATTTTTCTTGTGGCTTAGAGTAGGGTTTCCAGGTTGGATTTCAACTATTTTTCCTATGGCATACAATAGGTTTTCTAGGATGGACTTCGCTTGTTCTTTCTGTGGCACATAACAAGGTTTCAAGGTTTACAACTATTGATCCGGATTTTATGCAGGAACGCAACAAAATATAGAAATAACCATGAACATAGAGATGCAGCGGAAATAATGCTTCATTTCATTAATATCAAATAACAGAAATATGCTTACAGGCATAATGGGAATAAAATAGCTAGGGTGCTGGTAGCGAATCTCTGAGAAGAGATGTGACGGCTACAAACCTCTGAACTGTGTTACAATGAGGCTCAAGGGCCTATTTATTGTTGAGAAACAATGTAGAATATGAAACGTCCAAAAACCTAACCGTAGGAGAGGAGGCGCCAAAACTGTGGGCGCCCGTTTGGGTAAATTGGTGGTTCAACTTCCCGGGGGCATAACTTTGGCACCCGATCTCCGTTTTACGCGCTCAATAGCTCGTTAGAAAGATCTATCCGAGGACTACAACTGTCGGGACAAATTTTATCAAAAAAAATTCTGGCGCTTTCATACCCAAAAAACGTCGTTTAGGGCCTCAAAACGGCTCTGGAAGTTCAGGACCCGAAAAACTGCTAAAAATAGTAAGTTTTGTTGCAACTTGAAAATTGAAAGAACCGAAGATGGGGGTTCAAATGGAATAGGTGGGTGGCCACCAATATCCACCTGGATCATTAAGCCCCCAAAACGGCTCCGAGAGTGGAGGACCCGAAACCCTGCTAAAAATAGTAAGTTGTGCTGAATGTGAAAATCTGCAAGAATTGATGGTGCTGGTCCAAATGGAATAGGTGGGTGGCCACCGATATCCACCTGGATCATTCCTCCCTCCTTAGGAAGCAATGGTCCCCATTGCGTTGAGATCCTCCATGAGATGAGGCAAATTCTGTTGAACTGAGTATTAGATGTGTTGAAGATGTCATGGACCTGTGGGTGGACATGCTGGATGCGTTTAGTAAATTTGGTTTCTTTATCAGCCTCATACAGTACATGTTTGGATTCTGTATGTGTAGTTGCAAGATGTATGGCAACATCAGGTGGTGGTGCATTGGGAGTCAGATCAATGGAGTGCTTGTCCTGACAGTGTAGAGGAACCTCTATGAGTGAGGAGAAATTCTCATCGTATTCCTCCATGACTTTGTCCATCTGCTGCAGCCGTGAAAGGGAGCCATGTTTCGAGGTTGTGGCCACAATATTCTTCTTTCCCTGTGAGCGAGTCGTAAGGAAAATGAATTTCCCCGAACCGGAAACAACCCCACCAAGGCGAATGGTGCAAGACAAAGAGATGGCAGAGTGCTGGCATTTCGTCCTCCGTATCCCTACGTTATTTCCCAAAGTAATAATAACAGCACGAGGCCTAGACTCATACACAGCATGTCGCATCCACAAGTATGGTTGGCCCAATAATACATCAGCTACATCAAGAGGAGCAACATCACACAATACCTCATCCGTGAATGGCTTGATACTGTATGGAAGTCGGCACTGCTGGCGGATGCGAAGATCTCTCCCTGGGTGGAGCCACCCGATGGTATACGACTGCGGGTGTGCTATGGTTGGTAGGCCGAGCCGCTTCACGACGTCTGCTGAAATGAGGTTCTTTTGGCTTCCGCTATCGACGAGAAACTGCAGCGGAGAACCCTTCACCCACATCTGCGACTGGAAGAGGCGCTCCCCCTCCTCTGGATCCTCTGGACCCTCCTTCTGGATCTTGGTGGTGGCAACAATGGCACTGGGATCCGCGTCAATGATCTGCTTCCCTTTGTCATTGCCTTTGTCTGGTTCTAACTCAGGATCAGAAAATGCATCTGATTCGGGTGCCTTTAGTTCAGCCCTTGAACAGCCCATGGCCCGACACTTGCTTGTGTCATGAGTGGGTTCGTTAAGGAAATTCCACACCATCAGTGTCTTTCGGATTTTATGGGTGTTGTTCCGAGTCGCATACGTGGCCTGCCTCTCTCGTTTTCCATTTTGGCACCTTTCGCATTCGCAAATCAAAGTCTTGCTTCTTCTCGCTAAATTTCCGCCGATCTGCGGCATAGCGATAAGTTGTGCTGCCGACAATGTCGAGGAACCCATTTCCTCCGAGGAGAAAGGCGCCAGCATACCCAAGTACCACCAAATGTCTCTCCTAATCTTTAATACCCAACTTTGTGCACCGTGTATGCGGGAACAGACCTGTCATTGCAGACATCTTGATCCTTTTGTTGCCGCAGCGTGGTCCATTGGATGTATTTGTCCTCATAGCTCCCCACAGGGTAATATTGTTCCTTGATGTTGTCTCGAAACGAATTCCAAGTGGGTGTGGTCGAGAATAGAGAGGGTTCCCCTTCACCCTCTTGCTCATGGTAGGTTTCCCACCAGTCTTTGACATGGGGGGCGGCTTTGAGGAGTGCAAAAATAATCTTTTCTCGGTCAGAGAAGTCATGGACCGAGAAATACCCTTCCAACAAATTTAACCATCTGTCTACAGCGTCTGCATCTATTTTTCCTCCAAATATAGGAATGTCAAAGTTTACCCTCAGACTTTGGAAGGAGTGTTTCTCCAGAGGGTCGTTAGCGTACGTGCCCATATGTGTGAAATGCTACGATTTTGAGATACTTATCCATCATCGCGTTCCTTTGTTCTTCGAGGGCCTCCTCGAGCAACATTTTGATAGGATCTCCTGCTCCCTCATCTTTCTTTTCGTCCCCCATGGGCGTCCGTCGAGGTTTGCGAGGCTGATCTTGCAAAGGTTCCACCAGATCAAGCCCTAGCTCCTTATACCCCGACCGCGTTGGGGACATGCAAAGAAACAAAGAAAGAGCAGCATCTGCCCTCCGATACCACCGATCCGGATTTATGCAGAACGCAACGGCACAGGAATGAATATAATGACAGAGACAATGAAATAATGCTTCTATTTCATTATTTACAATGTGGAATATGCTACAGGCACACGGGGAATAAATAGGGTGCTGGTAGCGAATCTCTGAGAAGAGATGTGGTGGCTACAGACCTCTGAACCGTGTTACAATGAGGCTCGAGGGCCTATTTATTGTTGAGAAACAATGTAGAATCTGAAACGTCCAAAAACCTAACCGTAGGAGATGAGGCGCCAAAATTGTGGGCGCTCGTTTGGGTAAATTGGTGGTTCAACTTCCCGGGGGCATAACTTTGGCACCCGATCTCCGTTTGACGCACTCAATAGCAAGAAAGATCTATCCAGACAAGAATCGTCGACGAATTTTACCTAAAATTACGTAGCTATTTTCACACCAAAAAACGTCGTTAAAATTAAAAACGCTCCTGGTTCAGACCAAAAACTCAAAAATATGCTTTGTTGCAACTTGAAATTGAATGACCGAAGATGAATTAAATGAGTAGGGTACAACAATATCCACCTAGATCATTAAGCCCCCAAAACGGCTCCGAGAGTGGAGGACCCGAAAACCTACTAAAAATAATAAGTTGTGCTGAATGTGAAAAGATGCAAGAATTGATGGTGCTGGTCCAAATGGAATAGGTGGGTGGCCACCGATATCCACCTGGATCAACTATGGCCTCAGGAGAACCAGATTCATAATTTCCCATTACTCTCGCATCACATACTTTGCGCTCACCCTTCATGGCAGCCTCCTTCTGACTTCTAGTAGAAAGGGGACTCTTATAAGGATCTTCAACACCCTTGACACCACTCGATTGTAAGAGGTATGCTTGAATATCTATCTAGTATGTTTGAAACATTTATGTTGGCCATTAAAATCCCCATCAATCCTTAGTTAAATCCTCATGATTTGAAGCATTGATGTTAAAATAAAACTTATTTCGTCGACAAGGGTTAATTAGGATGGCCTTATTAATGATCTTATGTATTATTTATAATTGATTGATCAATTGAGGAATTGTTCCATGCGTGTGGGATAGTAGTGTTAATATATTTTTTGTCTCTCTAAATTCAGACAGTTGGGAATTTTTTATATCAGGGCATTATACACCCTCGGGGTCTCTAATATTTCGTTTTCTTCCAGTAACCCTCGCAAAGCTAGTAGACATAGTTACAAAGGCATAAGCAGCTCCTACTATGTTTTTTTTCCTATGTTGTGGCTCTGCCACAGGCCCCACATACTGAGTCTCCTCTTCCTTAGTAGGGTTAGTCATATCTCCCACTCATGGGAAACCACTTTCTAATTTGAGTACTCCAACGATTACTCCCACTCGAAATTTGAGTAAACCCTTAGGGAGATAAGTTGAAAATACGAGTTGAAAATTTAGTTTTATTATTTTATTATTTGTTAATATTTTTACTCTTTTTACTCCAAAAATGGTGAATCATCCCCCATGCTTGACATCATCATCTCGAATCCTATTGGTTCTCATAAAGTTTATTTTGGTTGTGCATTTTTCTTAGGAGGCCCATTTTAGACCTCAAAATTCCCCTAATTTCTGTTTTAAAAACTTGAGGGAGGCAAGGCTCTTTTCAGACGTAGCAGTGGTGATAGTTAAGTCGTCCTCTTCATGAGTGTTACTCCTTCAGCACCAGCGGCATCCAAATCGTGACTCTTGAACACAGCAGCGGAATCCAAATCATGAGGGTCCCTTTCTCTTCCTTCAACACGTGTTACTTCTTTAGGACTACAAAACTCTCTTCAATGAACACTGTGAAGACACTCTCACACTCTCATAAAATGGCAGAGCAACCTACTCTAATACCATGACAGATCTAGACAAGAAGAGAGAAGAATTCAAAATTGATTGTTGAAAGCACACACACACCATGATTATTTTATTATGAGAAATATATATACACGGAGATGGTCATTTACAGAGAAACAGTTAAACCAACTAAAAAATAATTCTAAACTAACAGTTAATCGACTAATGATTAAATATTTTAAGAGTACCGCTCTTTGATTTTTCGAGGTAAAGACTCCCTGATTACGAAATTTAATATCCATATACTTTCTATGACATTCCACAAATGATTTTTATCAACGAACTTTTATAGAGGCCGCAAAATAAATTGTTTATAAAACTTTATCATATGTAATTATCCTGTTACCCATAGTTTCCTTATTAGTAAAAATTTCATTCGCAGTGTCAATCAGATGAAATTTAGAGTTGTTCATGATGTTACAATAGAGAAAATGAATGTAATCTCTTCACTTTAAAAGAGGCGTGATTTTTCGTCTCTAAAATGAAATTTCATCCATATATATATTCTAGTAATTGCAGTTGTGTCGTCTCCAAAATGCGATTTCATTGATTTTTCGAAATACGAAATGTGATTTCATTGATTTATCCAAATACAAAATACAAAATTTAACGAGTGCCATATATTACCCATACATTAAATACAAAATCCAAATCCAACAAATAACATATTACCCAAAATACAACGAATAGCATATACTGCCCATACATTAATAAATTAATAGATTAAGATTTCATTCCTGACTTAAGCATTCCAGTGACTACATCGAGAAATTGATCGTACAAATATAAACAACTCTAAATCTTCTAATGGAGAATTTTTCCAGGGCTAGACATTCGTATGTGCATAGCCACGGTAGCCCACTTTGTGTTAGACCACCAACCATCATCTGTAACTTCTTCGTGGACTTATCTATAATGCTACCTCTGTCGTCCCTGTGAGAAAATTCATTATATGAATGGCACTAGTTTATCTGGGTAAATAATGGTTACAACGCATTAGAATTTCATTCTTCATGGACTTATCTATAGTGCTACCTCTGTCGTCCCTGTCAGAAAATTCGGTATATGAATCGCACTAGTTTATCTAGTTAAATAATGGTTGCAGTGCATGAGAAGTTCCACTGGAAGACTCTTCCTTTTTTATCGTTATTATAATTTTGTTTTTCCTATTTAAAATATTCGTTTTCTTTTGGAGTAGCAGAATTTGCTGGAATCACTATTGGCATAAAATCACAAATCCAGGATTACCTGAACCATAATGTAGTCCCCAAACTGTGTAGTTAATCTCATTTCTATGTTTTCCATCTTCTTATAATGATGCAAATTATTTACTACATGTGTCTCATTGCGCAATTATTCTCTCCTAGCGCATGAGTCTACCTGTGCCTAGAGAATTTTCACAACCTTCTGCTCTCTCAATAACTTCATGCATGTCTACAAAAAGGATTTCAATATGGTTGGATCAAATTCCTTTGTCATAATCACGATGTTGTTGGTTTTATTCTTAGGTGTAAACTTATTTTGGGTCTGTGGTTGCATCCTATATGTCAAGGATCTGGGGTCCATGAAAGTATTCTTCACCTCAAAATATGTGTCCTTTTCTCTTTTGATATTGAACCCAATGTTCATATCCACAACCTTTCTGGCCCATGTGTCCTCCATAGGATTTTTTCCTTCTACGTTATCTTCTCTTGTGGCTGCACCACTTCTGGTTACTGTGTTAACAATAGGCTCTTCTTCGCTCATCTCCGCATTCATTATCTGTAAGTTCCGCGTAGGTTCATGATTTCTTTCTCATGCATATTTTCTATTAGAACATGACAATCTTCTATTACATGATCAAAATCTCGACAATACCTGCAATAGGGGGTTGTATAATTCTAACAGTCCCTCATGAAGTGTCCTGCTTCATCACAGTTTTAACATATAATTTTACCACTTCCTCGACCAAAGCCTCCTCCTCGTCCTCATCCTCATCCTCATCCTTGTAATCCTTTGCGCCCTACTGGTGTTCCATTATCTTCATGCATGCACCCTTCCACTTTCATTTAGTATGCACCCATAGTCTGCTCTATCATTAAGTCATAACTATGACAATTCTTCTCCTCGTGCCCTACTGAGATAAAGAACTTACAAAAAAAATATTTCGGGTTTTGCACATTTTTCTGCAATAAATAGCATTCTTTCAGGTGATGTTACCCTGAAATTATTACATAGGTCACAGCATACACTCGACCAAAATTTCAATGGATTAGGTGTGCTAGTGGGAAAATAATCTCTATAGATAGGACACTGATCTTTATAATGGTCGTCTCTTTGCATTTTATCCACTAGAATTCTGAGCGAATTTATGACCAAAATGCTTTACCCTTCTTCAGATCTTTCAAGTTAAAATACATTGCTGCTAATTAGCTTTCAATCTACTATACCCCTACATGGGTATTTATGACCGACGAAGCTTCCAACTTCATAGAAATTTCCAAAGCCTCAACCTATGTTGAGATCTTTTGTTGTTTCAAAGGTAACCTAATATGTGGCAATAGATGAATTATAAACCACTCCCTATGCTTCTCATGAGGAATTTGGAAATTCACTTGTCTTAGTAGCATCGTCAACCTTTAATCTAATTCCCACACAGATTTAGTTATTTATTGCTTGATCTCCTTTATCTTCGTAATACAATATCACTATGATTTTGGATTCCTAAATTTGGCATTCAACAATGATTTTGTCTCATCCAATGTCGTTTCTCGATGCGTCGCGAAGTACTTCATATACCATGCCAGCGCCCTTTCCTGCAGTGTAGTGACAAGATGTGCCTTCTTCATGTCATGATTTGTGTTAAGAACATATAAGTGTTGCGAACATCTTGATTTTATCTCGAAATCATGATTTTTTGGCCTAGCGTATTTTTTCTGATTTTTACTAATATTTTTATGGTATCTTCATTTTTTCAATGTTTTTCAATTTTTACCAATATTCTCTTGATTTTTATGATTTTTTGGGTTTCCGGACCCTTGTCGATTTTATCTCAATACATATGTTCGAAACACACACACACACATATATAAAGAAACTAAGATTTATTATTCCATTAATAAGTTTTCTAAAATAATATTAATAATTCGTTCAATTTTAAATACAGACTTAACACATAACATACACAAAATTATATATATATATATATATCCTATTAATAGGCTTTTTGGAAATTTGTAATTTAGATGGAGTTGAGGTTTAACATTTAAAATATATATATTTATAGCAAAAATATTCTTACATAAAGAGAGAGTCTTATGGATATATGTTCTCTACTAGTAGTTTAATGTATATATATATATATATATATATATATATATATATATATATATAATAGGAAAATTATAGAGAGAGTTCTTATTCAGTTAATAGATTTTTCTAAGGAGATTTACAATTCATTCATTTTTTAATATGAATATGAAATATAATATTTTAAATATTGATAAAAAATTTATATATAGAAAACATTTAAAAAAAATACATGAGACAAATAAGTTTATAGATATAGAGTCCTACATGCTTTCTAATAACATTTTAAAGTATATATAACATTTTATTAATTAAAACTTTTTAATATTGATTATATATATATATATATATATATATATATATATATATATATATATCTTATTCCATTAAGATTCCTTTTATAAATATTTGTAATTCATATAGAGTTGAAATGAAACATTTAAAAAAATATTTATAACAAAAATAATTTTATATAAAAGAAAATCTTATGAATATATGTTTTCTACTAATATTTTAATGTATAAAATATAAATTATAAATATAATATTTGAATATTAACTATGTATATAAAACAAAACAAATATCAATTTATGTGTTAAAAATTTTCAATATATATATATATATATATAAGTAATCTTATAGATATTTAGAAATTCATATAGATATATATGTTATACTAACATTTTATAGTGTAGAATAGAGAGATTTCTTATTCCATTAATAATTTTTTTGGGAAAAAATTGTAATTGATATGGAATTGAAACAGGTCGTTGGATAGTTCCTAAAACACCATGGATGGAAAGGATCTTCCATCTCTGTGAGAATATGAACATCGAGGATGAAAATCACTTCCTCTTAGAGTCCCCCGAGTACAACCACATTAGAGCTCAATTTCATAATCTCTGTTACAATACTGACCTTCCTAGCCTTTTAAGATGTCAAAATTATAGTGAGCTCGGGAGGCTTCTCTTCAAGCATTTTGAGCATAGGAATAAAATCTTAAATTAAACTAAATAACTCTTTTCTTTAGGTCCAATAGACAAAATATTGGTCTGAGTGGACGCTAACCATCATCATCATCATCATCATAATTATCTATATATATATATAAGACCCTGCCCCAGTCTCCTCATCTGAGGGCTAGAAGATTTAGTTTGTTAGATTTTGATGGTTTTTAGTTAGTTATGAACTTTTATTATCTGTTATGATTGTACAAACTACAGTAGTTGAACAGGTAGTGCAAGAGAACTTTAGACGTAAGAGACAATTTCAGTACTGGGATGCACATCATGCTTTTAGATGGCCAACAGACGTGGTTTCCCTCGGGCAGGTTGAGATCAAAGACTGATTTTTATATTTTGTAGCCTATCTTTTAAATATAAATAGAAATGGCAAGGTCCCACCGAATTTACAAAAAAAAAAAAATTATATATATATATATATATTTTATAAGAATATTAATTTTATATAAATAGCCAATATGTTTTCTATTAACATTTTAATATAGAGAATATCAATCACAACATAATATTTCAATATCAGATATATATATAAAACAAATATATATATAGGTGTGTGTGTGTGTGTTTTTTTTATATATATATATAAAATTAAGTTTGATTCTATTATTAAAAAAATATCAGATATATATATAAAACAAATATATATATGTGTGTGTGTGTGTGTTTGTTTTATATATATATAAAATTAAGTTTGATTCTATTATTAGTTTTTTAAAGAGATTTTTTATTCATTAATTTATTAATATAGAGTTGACACATATATATATAGTTATATTTAAGTGAGATATTTTTATTATTATTATATAAAATGTTACATAACGTCTTCATATTAAAAAAATAATAAATAATAAATCTCTTTAAAATCCTATATAATGTAATAAGAATTATATATATACATATATATATAATATATATATATATATATATGACTTTGAAATATATTTTTATAATTGATATTCTGCTATTAAAATAGTAATTCATGTCTCAATAAAAATAAAAAATAAGAGATTTATAAAGTTTTTTAAAGTAGGAATTGTAGTCCCTTAAAGGAATTATATTATATTTTTTAGTTTTACAAATTAAAATTTTCCTCCTAAACTTCTTAAGATCCAATTTATATTTGTGCAATAACTACTTTCATTTTAAAGATTTATTACAAGCATCTTCATATATTTTTTAACAATTTAAGACTCGTTATCATAAGAAGGGTTGGTATTTTTATTATTGAAATTGCCATTGGAAATATAAAGTGTTGTCTTAAAATTATGATAGAGGTTTTTAATGTTGTCTTTATAAGTTAGGAGTTTCAAATCCCTTATAAATCATTGAACAAGCCATTGGATTTACAGCTATCCAAAAAACATGATTTGATTATCAAAATTTTCTTTCTTAGGGATTTTATACATAATAGAATTAGGGTTAAAATACATTCAAGAAGTTGAAATTCTCTTTAATTCAAATCATGGATATCTGAAATCACATAATCCACTATCAATATTCAAATTGCATAATCTACTACCAAGCCTATAGATGCAAGTCATATAATTAGAGTTTAGAGACTTATTACACCATTACAAACTATTAAATATAAAGAAATACAAAGCACACACAAACACACACACACACATATATATTCAAAAACATATTATTTGGGTTTGAGCAAAAAAAAATTGCATAAATTTCCGTAGTTCAACCTTACACATTAAAATTAAATATTTTTCTTTTACAATTTTTTAATTTATTTTTCTCAAACATGAATGGCTATAAAATCAACATGTTATTGCTAAGTGGCTCTAATAATGAGCCAAGAGTACATATTTGACATATATGGTATCACTGTGAGCATGATATCTATTGGTGTACATTTGTGTTTGCAAAAAAGATAAAATCTAGAGAGGTGAAATCCAATATGTACAATTATTTTAATATTGTTTGCAATTTGAAAGCATGATATCTATTGGTGTACATTTGTGTTTGCAAAAAGATAAAATCTAGAGAGGTGAAAGCCAATATGTACAATTATTTTAATATTGTTTGCAATTTGACAAGTATTAAGTAAAAAATGACGAAAATTGGATACTCAAATTGGATGTCCATACTCAAATTCGATGTCCCATTTGCGTGTGGATTACATACTGTTGGTGTTAATCCATGCTCCATTTTTATATTTTCCTTCAATATGTTTCATCAAAATCATATATGATGATGATGATGGTGGTTAATGTCCACTAAGGACAAACTTTAGTCTATCGGACCTAAATTTAACTCTCCAAATTTAAAGACACTTTTCTTATATTAATTATTATTATTAAGAATATCTTTATGTTTTTTAATATATATATATATATATATATTTCTATGAATGTATAGTTGTTTCATTTTTAAATAAAAATTAAAGTCTTCTCATAACAAGTACATATTTTCAAATTATTTAAAGTAATGGTTATCATGGAGTACAAGTTTTTAGTATCTATCAAAATTGAATGTTACAACTTATTAGAGGTGTCTTTTACATTTTAATTATAAGATATTTATTTTAAATGAGAAAGTAAGACTTATTAATTCTAAATATAAAAGCTATATATATACATTTACTTAATTATAAATATTTTTGTAATTTGTATCATTGATTTATTTTCATATTATTTAAGTTTTTGGTTATGGTTGAGTATAAGTAGTGAACACCTACAAAAGTGACATTTTGTAATTTAAAAAAGGTGTTTTTTTTTCCAAATTAAAATGAAAGCTTTAATTTTTATTAAATATTTCAAAATATGAGATGCTTATTCCAATTTTATAGATAGGATCTGTTAACATTAAATACATCAAAAAAATTAAATTATTATAAATATTTTTAATAATAATAGGTTAAGATACTATTTATATGTTAATATATTTTTGAGAGTGTAAATTTGTGTGATCAAAATCTGTAATTAAAATAAATTTTTACGGGAAACTTAAATAAACAATCAAACACACACACGACATAAAACATGAGACAAAGGATTTAACATGGTTCACCCAACCAATCTGGGCTACGTCCTCCAAACAGAGGTATCGGCAGTCTTATTTCTAAACAGGAGATTTACAACAGTAGAGTTTCTCATCCGCACTTCTCTTCCTCTCACCTCACATCCCTCATGCACATTTGCCTCTACAGGCTTACATTTTATTACTGGGAGTAGAAATAGAATCATAAATTCAATCACAACAAAATTGGATGAAATAACTCCACATCAGGATTAGATGCAGTCAATTTAGCAACAAATCCTATTGTTGTCATATTCATGAGATTTTCTCCAAATTGAAGGTAAAATCACAATTTAACTGGAGCAGTTAATTAGCCCTGACAATTGCTCCCATTATTATTTTTATCTATTTTCCGTGTCAAAAGAAGCCGTACACCATCGTAGCTTCTCTAATAAACCTGTTTCGTGAACATGTTCCATCACTTTTCAGATGTGTGAAATTTGTTTTCAAGAGAGACACTGCTTGATAACCTGCCTTACAAAATGGTACTTTATAGGTATATTCTTTGATTTACTATGATAGGCTGGATTTTTAGCCAAGTGAATTTCACTTTGACTATCACAAAATAACTTAATGTTGTCTTGCAACCTACCAAACTCACCAAACAAACATTTCAACCAAACTGCTTCTTAGCAAGCATGTGAAGCAGCTATGTATTATGCTTCTGTAGTGGATAAATCAACAATGTTTTGTAGCTTTGACATCCTGCTAATAGCTCCACCTGTAAGAGTAAAGAAATATCTTGATGTTGACCTTCTCTTATCCAAATCACCTGCAAAATCAGCGTCAACATATCCACAAACAAATTAACTACTTCTGTTATAAGTGATACAATAATCACTTGTGCCTCTCAGATACCGAAGCACCCATTTCACTGCTGACCAGTGGCCTTTTCCTGGATTTTCCATATACCTACTGACAACCCCAACTGCATGTGAAATATCTGGTCGTGTACAAACCATCGCATACATCAAAAAACCTACTACATTGGCATATGGAATTCGAGACATATATTCATTTTCTTCATTTGTGTTAGGACATAAACTTGAAGAAAGCCTAAAATGGGAAGCTAAAGGGACTGAAATTGGTTTCACATTGTTCATACCAAACCTAAAGAGTATTTTCTCAATATACTTGTTTTTTGATAACCACAGCTTACCATTGCTCTTGTCTCTGAAAATCTCCATACCCAAAATTTGTCTTGCTGCTCCTAGATCTTTCATATGAAACTTCCTAGCCATCTGAGCCTTTAACCTGTTGATCTATGTTATGATTTTGCTTGTTAAAAGCATATCGTCAACATACAACACTAAGATAATGAACATGTCATTACTCAATTTCTTAAAGTAAACACAATGATCATATTCACTTCTTATATAATTTTCACTCATCATAAAAGAATCAAATTTCTTGTACCATTGTCGAGGTGACTGCTTCAGACCATACAATGATTTCTTGAGCCTGCAAACAAATTTCTTGTTGCGATTTTGAACAAACCCTTCCGGTTGTTCCGTGTAAATCTCCTCATCTAAATATCCATGTAAAAATGCAGTTTTAACATCTAGTTGTTGTAATTATAAATCAAGTAAATCAACTAATGTTAACACAATCTGAATTGAAACAATTTTAACAACTGATGAAAATATCTCATGAAATTCAATTCCTGCTTTCTGGGAAAAACCTTTTGCGACTAGCCTTTCTTTGTACCTATCTTCTGTATCATCAACATCTTTTTTCAATTTGTAAACCCATTTACATCCCATAGTTTTCTTATCTTTAGGAAGTTCTACCAGATCCCATGTGGCATTATTGTCTAATGCCTTCATCTCATCCTTCATAGCTTCTTTCCACTTATAACTGTTAAAACCTTCTACAGCTTCCTGATAGCACAAAGGTTCATCATAATTAGTGGTGAAAGTAACTAAAGTAACATAATCATCATACCTTTTAGGAGGACATCTGATTCTCGTGGACCTCCTTAAAGATGTTTCTGGTTCTTCCACAATTTGTTGATTATTATCTGTAGGAACTTGTTCATGATCTGCATCTAAAACTTGTTCATGTGGACTATCATTAGTATTTGAACTGGTTTCAAACTGAATATGTTGAAACTTAGGTACATTTTCCTATTTCAATTTATCATCTACATCTGGATTATCAAGTGAAGATTCATTGAATTTAACATCTCTGTTAATGATGATCTTGTGAGTAGTAGGATCCCACAACCTGTATCCCTTAGTCCCATCACCATATCCAACAAAGATATATCTTTTTGATTTAGACCTACACTGAATAAGTTTTGAGTTACATATGTATTTATAACCAAAAAATTTTGTTGATAATGTAATCAAGGATGCTCTTTCCATACCTCGTGAATTTTCATCTCATTTGCATGGATGTTGATTCATTTATGTACATGTTTAGAGTATCACAACCAGGCTCCTTTGCAAATTATGTTACCACATACTTGCTCTTTCTAAAAGAGTCTTGTTCATGCGTTCAACAACTCCATTTTTAACAGAGCATATGTAGTTCTATATCTTAATCCAAAGAACTCAATAATTATAAAATTCTTGAAGTAAACCTACCACTACGGCCATTGATTATGTTCTTCCAGTGATGTTCTCTACTAATGCTATAAACTGCTTGAAAACTGTGAATACATCAGAATTTATTTTTAACATGTAGACCCATACTTTTCTAGAGCAATCATCAATAAAAGATACAAAATATGATGATCCTCCATATGAGGTTGTAGGAGATGGACCCGAAACATCAGAATGGATATAATTAAGGATTCCCTTAGTAGTATGTTTTCCAGTTTTAAACTTCTGCTTGCTTTGTTTCCCAAATATACAATGTTTGCAGAAATATAACTTAGAAGATTTTAAACTAGGAAGTAACTTACGATCAAATAAAATTTTTAATCCTCTTTCGCTCATGTGGCCCAACCATTGATGCCATAGACGAATAGAATTACTGTCGTTTTCAGATACTGTAGAAGCATGATCTGACTCTGTTCTTCCTTCTAACTGAAAAATATTTCCAACCTTCTTTGCTTTAATTACTAGTAAAATTCCTTTATAAAATTTCATTACTTCACCTTGAATAAAGGTTTTATATCTATTTGTGTCTAGCACTCCTATAGAAAGGATGTTTTTTTTGAGTTCAGGAACGTGTCTTACATCAGTTAATATTTTATTTGTCCCATCGAACATTTTAATCTGGATGCTTCCAATTCCCACAATATTACATGAGACATCATTTCCCATGTAAACCACTCCACCATTGATTGATTTATAAGATTTAAACCACTCTCTAGGAATGCACATGTGATTTGACGCACCAGAATCTAACAACTAATGTTGATCATTATTAGACAAACCATCTGATAACACTTCATCACTCATACCTGAACCGGATGCCGAACCTGTATCTGTTGTGTTTGCTTCTTTCTTTTCTGTCGAAGAGTCTCCTTTGGATGTTTGTTGTCTCTTCCAATAGTCCTTCTTCAAATGTTCTGATTTGCCACAAAACCAACACTTTACCTTACTCTTCTTCCCTTTCGATTTTGACCACGAGTTGTTCTGCTTACTGAAGTTTCTTTCTTTAGAATGACCTCTAACCATCATTGCTTCTGATGTAGAGGTTTTTGAATTTGAATTTTTCCTTGTTTCTTCAGATAACAAAGCTCCAACAACATCATCAAATTCAAGGGTTTCTGATGAACTAAGACTTATAGAAGTAACAAAATGATGCCATGACTCGAGAAATGAGCATAATGAAGTCACAACTTTATCCTCTGAATCAAATTTTACGTCGATACTTTCTAACTGCACCAAGAGAGTATTAAAGGTATTCAAATGATCAGTTATCTTCGTACCTTCCCTCATCCGCAAGATGTACAACTGTCTCTTCAGAAGAATCCTATTGGTTAAGGACTTTGTCATGTACAGCTTTTCAAGCTTTGTCCACAAACCAACAGCAGTTTTCTCTGACACGAGGTTAAACAAAACATCATCCGCCAAAAACAAATGAATGCCACTTAGTTATCTTTCATCGATGTCATTCCATTCGTCATCCATCATGGCGAAAGGTTGTTTCTATTTTCCCAAAAGTGCCTTCGCCACGCCTTGTTGCACGAGTAGCTCATGCATCTTAACTTTCCGGATCTTGAAGTTTTTTTTCCCATTGAACTTCTCGATCTCAAATCGAGCACTCTGATTTTTTGCCATGTTTAACTTAACTTCTTCCTATGGATCCTTAATTTCCTTTTTAATAAAATTAAAAATTTGATAAAATTCCCTTTTTAGAAAAACTAGGCCCTAGGCCCTACCTAATATGATGGCATATTGGCATTTCAATGACATACTAAAATTCAAATCGATGACAATTTCATTAAATCGATACACAATGAATTGATAATCGATTTTACAATTAATCGATTTAAATTAATATAGAAAGGCATTTGAAAAACTCAAATCCAAATCGATTTAAAAAAGTGTATTAATACAAATCGATTTTAAATGGAATTTAAAATGAAAATCGATTTTCCATTTAAAAAAAAAGACACCTCCTTAACATATCACATCTCCCGGTCAAATGGTCCATGTCTTCTCCAGTCAAACGGTCCATGGCCCTGAATTTTGGCCCTCACACGTTAACGCAGCCTTAATGCAGCCTTTCCTTCTGCGTTCACAGGATGACAGCTCACAACTCACAGTCTTATGGTTCAGCACACCCAAACAACTCTCAGACTTTGGCTCTCTGTGCAAATAGCCACGGTCCATGTAGATCTACAGCTCACGGCTTTGTTGTGGCTCCTCCAGACGGACAACAGCTCTCCTCTGTCTCTGCTTACAGCGTTGTGGACTACCTCCAATTAAGAAAATATCGCAGACCTGGCTAAGCTGTTTCTATAGATCATGAAGGGCTTTATCCAGACTCAGCCCTCACAGACTTGGCAGCCTTATCATTTGTGCACAAAAATCCTGCAGAAATGTTGCAGCTCGATCTGCGCACACAAATGAATCGAATGTCACTGCTCCTTCAACACTCCGTAATCACTAATAGCTCATGGTGTTTTCTCATCCTTAAATTTGCATCGCTGCCAATTTACAACAATAAATTTGCAACGTACATAGAGTTCGCACCAGTGTTCCTTGCCAACGACTTAGCAGTAACGCAGACCTGGCTGACATGACCTCACGCACGCACGCAGCTTCACGGTCACATGCAGCAGACCAGGTTTCATCCACAGTAGCCAGATAGACTCAACCTAAATCCTCTGATACCAATTGTTGAGTTAACACAGTGGAAACTTAAGTAAACTATCAAACACACACATAGCATAAAACATGAGACAAAGGATTTAATGTGGTACCAATCTAGACTACGTCCACCAAACAGAGGTATCAATAGTCTTCTTTCTAAATAGGAGATTTACAACAGTAGAGTTTCTCATCTGTGCTTCTCTTCCTCTTACCTCACATCCCTCATGCACATTTGCCTCTACGGGCTTACATTTTATAGCTGGGAGTAGAAACAGAATCATAAATTCAATCACAACAAAATAGGATGCAATATCTCCACATCAGGATTAGATGCAGTCAATTTAGCAAAAAATCCTATTGTTGTCATATTCATGAGATTTTCTCCAAATTTAATATAAGAAATCTCAACAATCTCCACCTTGACAACAATTAGCCTGATACCCTGTTCCATTATTATTTTTATCTTTTCTACAAGCCAAGAGAAGCCAGACACCATCGTAGCTTCTCTAATAAAACTAGTTTCGTGAACATGTCTACACATGTTTCCTTTGTATGCACTTTTTCAAGAGAGACTCCTCGTTCAGTGATAACCTACCTTACAAAATGGTACTTTATAGGTATATGCTTTGATTTACTATGATAGGATGGATTTTTAGCCAAGTGAATTTCACTTTGACTATCACAAAATAACTTAATGTTGTCTTGCAACCTACCAAACTCACCAAACAAACATTTCAACCAAACTGCTTCTTTGCAAGCATGTGAAGCAGCTATGTATTCTGCTTCTGTAGTGGATAAAGCAACAATGTTTTGTAGCTTTGACATCCTGCTAATAGCTCCACCTGTAAGAGTAAAGAAATATCTTGATGTTGACCTTCTCTTATCCAAATCACCTGCAAAATCAGCGTCAACATATCCGCAAACAAATTAACTACTTCTGTTATAAGTGATACAATAATCACTTGTGCCTCTCAGATACCGAAGCACCCATTTCACTACTGACCAGTGGCCTTTTCCTGGATTTTCCATATACCTACTGACAACCCCAACTGCATGTGAAATATCTGGTCGTGTACAAACCATCGCATACATCAAAAAACCTACTACATTGGCATATGGAATTCGAGACATATATTCATTTTCTTCATTTGTGTTAGGACATAAACTTGAAGAAAGCTTAAAATGGGAAGCTAAAGGGACTGAAATTGGTTTCACATTGTTCATACCAAACCTAAAGAGTATTTTCTCAATATACTTGTTTTTTGATAACCACAGCTTACCATTGCTCTTGTCTCTGAAAATCTCCATACCCAAAATCTGTCTTGCTGCTCCTAGATCTTTCATATCAAACTTCCTAGCCATCTGAGCCTTTAACCTGTTGATCTATGTTATGATTTTTCTTGTTAAAAGCATATCGTCAACATACAACACTAAGATAACGAACATGTCATTACTCAATTTCTTAAAGTAAACACAATGATCATATTCACTTCTTATATAATTTTCACTCATCATAAAAGAATCAAATTTCTTGTACCATTTTCGAGGCGACTGCTTCAGACCATACAATGATTTCTTGAGCCTGCAAACAAATTTCTTGTTGCGATTTTGAACAAACCCTTCCGATTGTTCCATGCAAATCTCCTCATCTAAATCTCCATGTAAAAATGCAGTTTTAACATCTAGTTGCTGTAATTCTAAATCAAGTAAAGCAGATAATGCTAACACAATCTGAATTGAAACAATTTTAACAACTGATGAAAATATCTCATGAAAGTCAATTCCTGCTTTCTGAGAAAAACCTTTTGCGACTAGCCTTTCTTTGTCCCTGTCTTCTGTATCATCAACACCCTTTTTCAATTTGTAAACCTATTTACATCCCACAATTTTCCTATCTTTAGGAAGTTCTACCAAATCCCATGTAGCATTCTTGTCTAATGCCTTCATCTCATCCTTCATAGCTTCTTTCCACTTATAACTGTTAGAACCTTCTATAGCTTCCTGATAGCACAAAGGTTCATCATCATTAGTGGTTAAAGTAACTGAAGTAACATAATCATCATACCTTTTAGCAGGACGTCTGATTCTCGTGGACCTCCTTAAAGATGTTTATAGTTCTTCCACAATTTGTTGATTATTATCTGTAGGAACTTCTTCATGATCTGCATCTGAAACTTGTTGATGATCTGCATCTGAAACTTGCTCATCTGGACTATCATCAGTATTTGAACTGGTTTCAAAATGAATATGTTGAAACTTAGGTACATTTTCGTGTTTAAATTTATCATCTACATCTGGATTATCAAGTGAAGATTCATTGAATTTAACATCTTTGTTAATGATGATCTTGTGAGTAGTAGGATCCCACAACCTGTATCCCTTAGTCCCATCACCATATCCAACAAAGATATATCTTTTTGATTTATGATCTAATTTAGAATGCTGATGTTTTAGAATTAGAGCATATGCATCACAACCAAAAACTTTCAGTTTATAATATAATCACAAGGATGACCTTTCCATACCTCTTCAGGAATTTTGCATCCTATTGTAGTTTATGGTGATCGATTTATCAAATATCAAGCCGTAGATACTGCTTCTGTCCATAATTCCTTCTGCAAATTGGCGTTACTAAGCATACTTCTTGCTCTTTCTAAAAGAGTCTTGTTCATGCGTTCAACAACTCCATTTTGCTGAGGAGTATAAGTAGTAGGTCTATGTCTTTCGATCCCAGCGTCCTTGCAATAATTATTAAATTCCTTTGAATTAAACTCACCACCATTGTCAGTTTTTGAACATTTGATGGTTCTTCTAGTGATTTTCTCTACTGATGCTCTAAACTGCTTGAAAACTGTGAATACATCAAAATTTCTTTTTAACATGTAGACCCATACTTTTCTAGAGAAATCATCAATTAAAGATAAAAAATATGACGATCCTCCATATGAGGTTGTAGGAGATGTACTCGAAACATCAGAATGGATATAATCAAGGATTCCCTTAGTAGTATGTTTTCCAGTTTTAAACTTCTGCTTGCTTTGTTTCCCAAATATACAATGTTTGCAGAAATTTAACTTAGAAGATTTTAAACTAGGAAGTAACTTACGATCAAATAAAATTTTTAATCCTCTTTCGCTCATATGGCCCAACCATTGATGCCATAGACGAATAGAATTACTGTCGTTTTCAGATACTGTAGAAGCATGATCTGACTCTGTTCTTCCTTCTAACTGAAAAAGATTTCCAACCTTCTTTGCTTTCATTACTAGTAAAATTCCTTTATAAAATTTCATTACTCCACCTTGAATAAATATTTTATATCCATTTGTGTCTAGCACTCCTAGAGAAGTGAGGTTTTTTCTGAGTTCATGCATGTGTCTTACATCAGTTAATATTTTATTTGTCCCATCAAACATTTTAATCTAGATGCTTCCAATTCCCACAATATTACATGAGACATCATTTCCCATGTAAACCACTCCATCATTGATTGATTTATAAGATTTAAACCACTCTCTATGAATGCACAGGTGATTTGACGCACCAGAATGTAACAACTAATGTTGATCATTATTAGACAAACCAACTGATAACACTTCATCAATCATACCTGAACCGGATGCCGAACCTGTATCTGTTGTGTTTGCTTCTTTCTTTTCTGTCGAAGAGTCTCCTTTGGATGTTTGCTGTCTCTTCCAATAGTCCTTCTTCAAATGTTCTGATTTTCCACAAAACCAACAATTTACCTTACTCTTCTTCCCTTTCGATTTTGACCGCGAGTTGTTCTGCTTACTGAAGTGTCTTTCTTTAGAATGACCTCTAATCATCATTGCTTCTGATGTAGAGGTTTTTGAATTTGACTTTTTCCTTGTTTCTTCAGATAACAAAGCTCCAACAACATCATCAAATTCAAGGGTTTCTGATGAAATAAGACTTATAGAAGTAACAAAATGATCCCATGACTCGGGAAACGATCATAATAAAGTTACAACTTTATCCTCTGAATCAAATTTTACGTCTATACTTTCTAACTACACCAAGAGAGTATTAAAGGTATTCAGATGATCAGTTATCTTCGTACCTTCCTTCATCTGCAAGCTGTACAACTGTCTCTTCAGAAGAATCCTATTGGTTAAGGATTTTGTCATGTACAGCTTTTCAATATTTGTCCACAAACCAGAAACAATTTTCTCTGACATGATGTTAAACAAAACATCATCCTCCAAACACAAACGAATGCCCCTTAGTGCTCTTTCATCGATGTCATTCCATTTGTCATCCGTCATGGCGAAAGGTTGCTTGGATTTTCCCAAAAGTGCCTTCGCCACGCCTTGTTGCACGAGTAGATCATGCATCTTAACTTTCTAGATCTCAAAGTTGTTTTTCCCATTGAACTTCTCGATCTCAAATCAAGCACTCTGAGTTTTTGCCATGTTTAACTTAACTTCTTCCTATGGATCCTTAATTTCCTTTTTAATCAAATTAAAAATTTGATAAAATTCCCTTTTTAGAAAAACTAGGCCCTAGGCCCTACCTAATATGATGGCATATTGGCATTTCAATGGCATACTACAATTCAAATCGATGACAATTTCATTAAATCGATACACAATGAATCGATAATCGATTTTACAATTAATCGATTTAAATTAATACAGAAAGGCATTTGAAAAAATCAAATCCAAATCGATTTAAAAAAGTGTATTAATACAAATCGATTTTAAATGGCATTTAAAATGAAAATCAATTTTTACATTTAAAAAAAAAGACACTGCCTTACCATATCACAGCTCCCGGTCAAATGGTCCATGGCTTCTCCAGTCAAACGGTCCACGACCCTGAATGTTGGCCCTCACACATTAACACAGCCTTAATGCAGCCTTTTCTTCTGCGATCACGGGATGAAAAATCACGGCTCACAGTCTTACGGTTCAACACTCCCAAACGGCTCTCGTACTTTGGCTCTCTGTGAAAATAGCCACGGTCCACATAGATCTGCAGCTCACGGCTTTGCTGTGGCTCCTCCACATGGACAACAGCTCTCCTCTGTCTCTACTTACAACGCTATGGACTATCTCCAATAAGAAAATACCGCGGACCTGGCCAAGTTGTTTCTACAGATAATGAAGGGCTTTATCCAGCCTTAGCCCTCACAGACATGGCAGCCTTATCATCTGCGCACAGCAATCCTGCAAAAATGTTGCAGCTCGATCTCCGCACACAAATGAATCGAATGTCACTGCTCCTTCAATACTCCGTAATCACCAATAGCTCACGGCATTTTTTCATCCAGAAATTTTCATCGCTGCCAATTTACAACAGCAAATTTGCAATGTATGCAGAGTTTGCACCAACGTTCCTTTCCAACGGCTTAGCAGCAACGCAGACCTGGCTGACACGACCTCACGCACGCATGCAGCAGACCAAGTTTCATCCACAGCAGCCACATAGACTCAACCTAAATCCTCTGATACCAATTTTTGAGTTAACACAGTGGAAACTTAAATAAACAATCAAATACACACACAATATAAAACATGAGACAAAGGATTTAACGTGGTTTACCCAACCAATCTGGGCTACGTCCACCAAACAGAGGTATTGACAGTTGCTAGGTCCCTGTATCACTAGTATAGTCCCTTATTATTGTTATTATTGTACCCTTATAACCCCCATTTTGTTATTATTGTTCCCTTAAATTATTATTGTTAGGTCGGCTAGGATTACATTATGGCCCCATGGACTCCTATATATAGAAAGGAGGTTTTGTAAATTGTATCATCCAACAATTATTCATTTATGTAATGTATTGGAGGTTGCCCCGTCGAAGTGGCTTATTTATAAGGTGTTGATATCTCTTTTCTTCTATTTTTGAAGTTGGTTACACAACACTTGGTATCAGAGCTTTGGATTCTAGGGTTTCGCTGCTCCAAACAGGTCATCGTGGATTTTTCGCTATAATTTTTTTTCTACGAAGTTTCAGAAGCTGAAATGTTTAGGGTACGAAGCCAATATCCTGAGGAAGATTTTCTAAAAGTTTCAGAGCTTGGTTCACAATATTTTCGGAGATATGATCTGTGGAAGTTAGGTCTTTTTTCAGGCTCCTAAATAGGTCATTGTGGAATTTGCACTATAACTTTTTTTCTACTAAGGTTCAGAATCAGATATTTTTAGGGTGCGAAGCTGAAAGCCAGAGGAAACTTGTCAAAACATTTCAGAACTTGGTTCACAATATTTCTGGAGATATGATCTGTGGAGCGTAGTACTTTTGTAGGCTCCCGAATTTCATCTCAAAGAGGTGATCGTGGGAAAATATTCATAACTCTCTCTCTGAGAATCGGATTGTAGTGTCGTAAAACGTGGTCGCAAGTACACAAAATGTACTGTCTTAGCTATCAATTTCAGATCCAAAGGAGGAAACAGTGACACGTGTGAAGTCATGCAAGTTCGCTCTACTCAACAAGTCCAAAATTGGGTCATTGTGGGAGATTGGACATAACTTTGTCTTGAAGAATCAAAATTAGATCAGACCTGTGGAATTTGAAAGACGCTTCAGAGGGCTACTACAGGGTTGAATTTCAGATATTGAAGATTTTCAATTATAGAGATAATTCAATTTCAATATCGAGCTCCTCAAAGCAAGTAAAAGGTGTGTATTTTTTTTTCCGAACTGCATAAGTCTTGTTTGAAGAATCAAGTTGAATTGATTGCAAGGGCATATTGTAGAATAGATATCAATATTGGATTTTAAAATGGCCCCTAAAAATAATTCAACAACCATTAAGACTTTAGAAGGCTCTACTATGACTCATGAAGACGAAGAATGGAAACATGACATATAAAAATTACAAGAGCAAGTGCAACAAATTTCGCTCTCGCAAAGAACAACAAAAAATGAAATGGAAGTTTTGAAGAAATGCGTGGAAGCTAAAATGAATGGTTTGGAAGCTAAGATGGATGGCATGGAAGTGGGCATGGAAGCTAAGATGAATGACATGGAAGCTAGGATCGATGAAAAAATGAAAGACAAAATGGAAAACATGAAGAAGGATCTAAAAGTAGACATCGAAGGTTTGGCAAAGTTGATACAAGAAATGTTTCCTAATGGTGAAAAGATAGTAGAGGAAACTCATGATGAGAACAAAACAAATGTTAATCGTGATTTCATAAACTCTACTATTGGAGGGAAGAACCACCATATTCCAAAAATGGATATGAGGAAGTTTGATGGAAAGGATCCTGTAACATGGATACTACAGATGGAGCAATATTTTGATCTCCATAATGTGCAATACACACAAAAGGTACGCATTGCAACTTTACATTTAGAACAAAATACATTTGTATGGTATCGATGGCTTTGCTCCCGTAAAAAAATTGTCACTTGGTCAATTTTTACAGAGGAAATGATAGCACATTATGAGGATACAAAGAGCAACACCTTCTTAGCCAATTGATAAATCTCAAACAAAAGGGTTTAGTGGGGCAGCACATTGAGGACTTCCAAAAATTGAATATAAGGGTAACTGATATTCCAGAGGAACACAGGATTGATCTCTTCATAGGCACTTTAAAGGATCACATCCAACATGAAGTTCGCGTTTTGGAACCTGATTCATTGGAGAAGGCATTCAGGTTGGCAAGAAAAGTTGAATGTAAAATTATGGCGACAAGGAAGCCTACCACTCAATTCTATAAAGAAGGAAGTGTTGCTACGCCTAGATTTGCACAACCTACAAGGTTGACACCACAACAATTGGAAGAAAAAAGAGCAAAAGGGCTTTGCTATAGTTGTGATAGCAAATACACTAAAGGTCATAAGTGTGCTGAGAAGAAATTATTTTACATAGATTGTGAAGAGGAAGAAGAAAATGAATAAGAAGAGGATATACACCAGGAACCAGCCCTAGAAGAGGAAGAAATGAATCTGACCATATCGTGTAATGCACTAGCAGGAATTACCACTCCTCAAACTCTCAAGATAGAAGGACATATCAAGAAGAAAAAGGTAATAGTGTTGATTGATTCAGGTAGCACCCATAATTTTATTCATTGTAACGTAGCCAAGGAATTAAATTGTTTCCTATACCCAGCACCAGAATGTCAAGTGATGGTTGCAAATGGAGGAACTATAAATTGCTCTAGAAAATGCCATAATATCAAGCTAACCATGGTGGAATATGTATTGACTAGTCCAATGCTTTCCATTCCTATGGGAGGTGCTAATGTTGTACTAGGAGTACAATGGTTACAATCTTTGGGGACGGTAGCTTTTAATTTTCAAGAATTTTTCTTGAAATTTTTTTCAGAAGGAAAGGAAGTTGAATTACGAGGTATTGCAGGGAAGCCAGGAAGGATAATAAGCTCTAATGTCATGACAAAGCTTCTAAATAAAGAACAACGAGGTGTAATTGCACAATTATGCTCACTAGAAGTTCCAACATCAAAATCATCTATTCCTGCAGATCTCCAACAAGTATTGGACAATCATTCCAAGGTGTTTGGAACTCCCAAAGGACTCCCACCTATTCGTGATCATGATCATGCTATTCATTTGATTCCAGGAAGTGTTCCTCCAAACATCAGGCCTTATAGATATCCTTACGTCCAAAAGAGCGAAATTGAACGTATGATTGCGGAAATGTTAGAGGCGGGTATAATTCAACCTAGTCAAAGTTCTTTCTCTGCTCCTGTAGTATTGGTACACAAGAAGGATGGATCATGGCAAATGTGTTCGGATTATAGGGAGCTCAATAAGCTCACCATTAAAGATAAATTTCCCATTCCTGTGATTAATGAATTAGTGGATGAATTACATGGAGCAATTTATTTTACCAAGTTGGATCTTCGTTCAGGATATCATCAAATTAGAATGAAGACTGAAGATATTCCAAAAACAACATTTCGAACTCATGAGGTCATTATGAATTTTTGGTCATGCCTTTTGGCCTTACCAATGCACCTTCTACATTTCAAGGGTTGATGAATTCCATTTTCAAACCCTTCCTTAAAAAATTTGTGCTAGTATTTTTTGATGATATACTAATCTACAACAGGTCTTGGAAGGATCATGTTCAACATGTTGACAGGGTGCTCAAACTATTGCGGGAGAAACAATTATATGCAAAAACATCCAAATGTTTCTTTGGAGTACAAGAGGTGGAATATCTGGGTCATATTGTATCTCATGAGGGTGTTAAGGTAGACCCTAACAAAATTAAATCCATTAAGGAATGGAAAGTCCCCACAATCATAAAGCAGTTGCGAGGATTTCTCGGGTTAACAGGGTATTATCGCAAGTTTGTTAAGAATTATGGGAGAATAGCAGCACCTCTAACAACATTATTGAAGAAAGATGCATTTCATGGACTCCTGAAGCAACTAAGGCCTTTGAACATCTTAAAGAGGCAATGTGCCTAGCACCAGTCTTAGCTACGCCAGACTTCACAAAAACCTTTATTGTGGAATGTGATGCCTCAGGAAATGGAATTGGTGTTGTTTAATGCAAGAAGGAAGACCCATTGCTTTTGAAAGTCGTCCAATCAAAGGAAAGTATTTACAGAAACCTATTTATGAGAAGGAAATGTTAGCAATACTGCATGCACTAAAGAAATGGAGAACTTACCTAATGGGAAGACACTTCAAGGTAAAAACTCATCATGATAGTCTTAAACACTTTTTGGAACAAAGACTATCTTCAGAAGAGCAGCAAAAATGGGTCACAAAGATGTTGGGTTATGACTTTGAAATAGTCTACAAAAAAGGAAAGCTTAATGTTGTTGCAGATGCACTCTCAAGAAAGAATGAAGAGGTGGAAGCATTGCTTTGTGCCATTTCTATTATCCAACCGAATTGGATAACCGAAGCAAGAGATGAATGGAAGAAGGACAAAGATGTATGGACACTCATTCAAAAGTTGCAGCAAGATCCTAGTACATCTGATACATTTAGTTGGAAAAATGATTCCTTATGGTGCAAAGATCGCTTATATCTTTGTAAGAATTCCCAACTAAAACAAAAGATTCTTCTGGAATTGCACACTTCTCCTTTAGGAGGACACTCAGGATTTTTAAAAACTTACCACGGGGTGAAGAAAGAATTTTTTTGGGATGGCCTTAAATCTGATATTCGAAAGTTTGTGGCGGAATGTTTGGTTTGCCAACAGAATAAAGTGGAAACAATTAAGACCCCAGGACTTCTACAACCTTTATCCATTCCAGGTCAACGTTGGGAGGAGATTTCGATGGATTTTATCACAGGTTTACCTAAGTCCGAAGGAAAGAGTGTCATCATGGTGGTAGTTGATAGACTTACCAAGTATGCACACTTTTGTGCATTATCTCATCCATTTAAAGAAAGTACGGTTGCTACTACATTTATGGACAGAATTCAAAAGCTACATGGAAGCCCAAGGGTTATTGTGACCGACAGAGATCCCATTTTTACTGGAAATTTTTGGACGGAGTTATTTTCTTGTTTGGGTACTCAATTAGCTCATAGCTCATCTTATCATCCTCAATCTGATGGTCAAACTGAGATAGTAAATAAATATTTGGAAGGATATCTTCGTTGTTTTGTATCTGATAAACAAACACAATGGGTCAAGTGGTTACCTCTCGTTGAATGGTGGTATAACACTTCCTTCCATACTGCGACAAAAATGACCCCATTTATGGCACTTTATGGATATCATCCACCATCCATCACATCATCTTTAAGGGAAAATTCGAAGGTTCAAGCAGTGGAAGATCACATCGAGCATCAGCAAGAAGTTCTCCGACTCTTAAAGGATAACCTGAATTTGGCACAAAATCGAATGAAACAACAGGCAGATCAACATCGTAGCGAGAGAAGTTTTGATGTAGGAGATTGGGTATTTTTACGGCTACAAGCATACAAACAAATGTCCCTCAAGCAAGCAAAGAAGGATAATAAATTATCGCCAAAGTACTATGGTCCTTACAAGGTGTTGCAAAAGATTGGTACTATGGCATACAAATTGGAGCTTCCTGCTTCTTCGCGAGTGCATCCAGTTTTCCATGTTTCATGCTTAAAGAAAGTTATAGGTGAAAATCTTCCAGTTCAAACAATATTTCCAGAACTTGATGAGGAAGGAAAAATCATATTGGAACCTGAAGCGGTCATGGAAACAAGAACTCGTCAGCTACGGAATCGATCAATTTCAGAGTATCTCATCAAGTGGAAGAACTTACCCACTGAAGATTCTACATGGGAGGATGAGAATTTTATACAGAAGCACCCAGAGCTACTCAAGCGTTGAGGACAACACTTTTTTGAGGGAGAGGGGCATGTT
This sequence comes from Pinus albicaulis, assembly GCA_034641835.2. Classification (NCBI taxonomy): domain Eukaryota; kingdom Viridiplantae; phylum Streptophyta; class Pinopsida; order Pinales; family Pinaceae; genus Pinus; species Pinus albicaulis. Next base: position 122,151,103 of record CM076578.1, read on the forward strand.
AGGTCCCTATATCACTAGTATAGTCCCTTATTATTGTTAGTGTAAACCCCTTATTGTTATTATTGTACCCTTGTAACCCCCATTTTGTTATTATTGTGCTCTTAAATTATTATTGTTAGGTCGGCTAGGATTACATTGTGGCCCACTAGGATTACATTATGGCCCCATGGACTCCTATATATAGAAAGGAAGTTTTGTAAATTGTATCATCCAAGAATTGTTCATTTATGTAATGTATTGGAGGTTGCCCCCTCGAAATGGCTTATTTATAAGGCGTTGATATCTCTTTTCTTCTATTTTTGAAGTTGGTTACACAACAACAGTCTTATTTCTAAACAGGAGATTTACAACAACAAAGTTTCTCATCTGCGCTTCTCTTCCTCTTACCTCACATCCCTCATGAACATTTTCCTCTACGGGCTTACATTTTATAGCTGGGAGTAGGAACATAATCATAAATTCAATCACAACAAAATAGGATGTAATAACTCCACATCAAGATTAGATGCAGTCAATTTAGCAACAAATCCTATTTTTGTCATATTCATGAGATTTTCTCCAAATTTAATATAAGAAATCTCAACAAAGACTAGTATCCTAACAATTAGTTTATTTGAGGTGAATCTATGAACTTTTTATCCTATTAAAAATTACTATCCTAACAATTGATTCATTTTCTGGGAAAATCTAAAAACTATTTGCATAATAAATTTAACAAATCTAAGGCCCAATTAATACAAGGTTTATATGAGGTTTTATCTTTATTTAACATATTTAAATTAACTGGAAAAGAGTAGCTACTATATAGTACTTGTTTTATGGGTTGTAACTCATAGAGCTTAATTTTGTAAATCATAATTAGCATAACAAATATTAAAATGACAAACACATAGAGATTAGAAATATGGTTTTTAAATTAATAGATTTGGGTTTTTAAATTAAATATAAAAATAATGTTTGGTTTCATTAATTTAAAAAAAATATTCAAATTTAAAAAAAAATTGTTAAAATTAAAAAAATACAATAAAAAAGATTGAATATTAGTTAATTTCAAAATAAAGTGTTTTTCTTAAATTTTTATAGTAGATAAATGTCTTTCGGATTAATCACATCATTAGAATTTGGTCGGTCAAAGTTTCGTACCAGCTAATATGGTTAATCCTCACTACAAAATGAAAAAGTCCAAAAATCTTCCTAATGATATGATTAATCCGAAATACATGTTTCTACTTTTTAAATCACAAAAATCTTAAATCAAACATTTTTCATCTTATTAAATCTAAATTTCAAAATATTTGTTACCATATCTATTAACTCAACAAAAATTAAATAGATCTTAAAACACTTATCTAAATATTATTAAAACATAAATATAAAATTCTAAAAAATTCCAAATAATTTATTAACTAAGTAATTGTTTATGCAAATATAAAAACTATTTTTTTTTATTTCATTATTATAATCCTTATTAAAAATAATATTTTAAACTTAATTTAATTTGCTTTACCTAAAAAACCTTTGTAAAATATACTTAACTATAAAAAAAAACTTATCTAATTATATATAGTTTAGAAAATTATATTTAAAATTTAAAATTTTATTTTAAATTTAACATTTAAACCATTAATATACTCTAACAAAAATACAAATATATAATTAATTGAGGTTATTTAAGATAATCGGATAGAATTATATAATTAATTGGGGTTATTTAAGATAATCTGATAGAATTGGTGTTATCCGCTCAAACGCATGCTATGACTCTGGCCTAAATTAAATTAAGTAGAAATGGTATCCTTTACGAATACCAATATATATTTTTCAAAAATAACTACAACAGTCATATAAATCTTGGAAAAAAAATGGGGAGCTCGATTTGTTGCCAAGTTGCATTGTATCTGGCACGATCTTTGAATGAACAGAGCTTCCCAGTTCATGACAGCTATGACTGTGGCCTAAATTAAATTAAATAGAAATGGTATATAAATTTTGGAAAAACTACAACTGGTCAACAATCATATAAATTTTGGAAAAAAAGAATGGGTGCTCAATTTGGTGCCAAGTTGCATTGTATCTGGCTAGATCTTTGAATGAATAGAGATTCTTAGTTTAAAACAGTTTTATTATTATTATTATAAGTTTTATTATTATTATTATAAGTTTATTGTCAAGTCAAATATGAAATTGGTGTAATAGATTTTTTTGCTTTTTTGTAAGATAAAAGATTCATTTTGCACAGTAATTTGATTACATATTTTCTTTCTTTCATTTTAAACTTTTAACTTCTTAAGAGAATATATATTCTTAACCATTAAACCCATTATAAATAAGCTACATCTCTTTCTTTAAACCGCAAGTAAGACATCTAAAGGGTTCAATATGGGTTTTGATAACTTGCTTCAAACTTTAGCAACATTGATAACCTGCAAAGAAGTTACGGCGACAACGGCTATTGTCGAATTAATCATGATTCTCGTATTCCTCAGGATATTGTTGTTGCAAAAGAGTGGAAGATTGCCTCCGAGACCCTATCCATTCCCCATCATTGGGAATCTCCATCAATTGAGATTGCCTGCCCACCGTTGTATTAAGGACCTTTCTGACAAATATGGTCCCATCATGCTTCTGCGCTTCGGCTTTGTCCCTACCGTTGTCGTTTTTTCATCTGAGAGCGCCAAACTATTTCTGAAAACTCATGATTTGAAATTTGCCAGCCGACCTCCAACGGCTGCAGGAAAATACTTCATGTACAATCTCAGAGGTTTAGCGTTGAGTCCTTACGGAGAACACTGGAGGCAAATGAGAAAAATATGAGTCTTAGAACTGCTCATAGCCAAGAGAATAGAGTCCTTCAAGCACCTTCGACAAGAAGAAGTGTCTGCCGCGATGCGTTCAATTTGGGAAAAGAGTGAGAAGGGCACAATACCCCTCAATGTGACCAAATCCATCACTACCCTCACCTCCACTATAATTTGGCAAATACTGGCCAATCACAAACATTCTGACAATGAATTGGGTGTCAATGAAAAAGGATTCAAGGATCTGATACACGAGGTGTCAACTGCTCTGGGATAATTTAATATCGGCGACTTCATCCCTTATTTGGATTGGTGATCTACTTGCAGATCTGAAAATTAATGCAGAGACTCACAGAACAAACTATAGACACAAAATTGGAATAACACAGCTCTGGAAACAATACCACAGTCTTTATTATGAGGAAGAGATGAGCATTTTATAACCAATGCCATCATTCTCCTTATTTTTTTATTTTGTAATTACAAAAGATATTTTTAGAAAATCAAATGCATTATTAGATAAAGCAAATACATTGAGATGTTTCCTTCTTTCCTAGAATTTTAGATGTTTCCCTCTTTTCTACTCTTAGATGTTTCCAAGAAAAGAGTGCGCTTTTTCTTGGTTGCCCAAGCAGTAAGAGGTTGCTGATTTTTGTGTCCTTCTTGGTTGCCCAATTCCTCCCTGTTTAGATCAGGAAGCATCCCGACTTCCTCCACCAAATGAGGGAAAGTGCGTTGCAATGTTTCTGCAATCCTCCATTTTTCCTGTGCTAGTGTTTGTCTCTTCCAACCAACCAGATATGAGAAGTATGGCTGCTGGCATGTATTTTGTTTCTTGGAGTCCATAATTGTATCTTTGAGCAGAGGAGGCTGAAAATCTGGTATATTATCGACCAGATGACGGATTGTAATAGATTCCTCAAGGAGAGGTGGTTCAAATAGTTTGAGATTATTAACATTAAACACATCATGGATGCCATGCTGGGAAGGCAAGTCCAAGCAATATGCATTTTCTCCAATGCATTCCAGAACAGTATACGGGCCATATCGCAGAGGGTGCAGCTTATGATGCTGGTCCTTGAAGCGTTGCTTGTCGAACTAGAGCGACACATGGTCTCCACGTTGAAAATACAAGGGTGTTCGCTTCTTGTCATGCCTCTGTTTGGCGTGATCTTCGGCTGCTTGTAAAGCATCAGTTACTTGAACTTGGCGTTGAGAAATGGAGTGTATAAAATGAGGAGCTGATTTTTGTTCCTGTTGTTGATGTGCAGACCCAGAAGGGGTGATCGCCAGTGGCATCTCAGAGGGTGCACTTGGCTGAAACACTGTCTCTCGAGGATCAAGGCGATAAGATGGGGTATTGGGTAAGGAAGAACTATGAATAAGATCGATGTGGTGTTCAACAGAGCGTGCTAGAGGCAACCCTGTGGGTTGGGTGAATACATCTGCAAATTCTTGGAGTAGAGGAGCCATTGTAGGAGGCACTGGATTGGTGAGGTTGTCTGGCTTGACAGGACGAACCAAGCACGAAGAAACACCTTGGTTTGAATTGATTCTCATAATGGGAGCTTTGCTAATAGAAGGTTGAGTTGATGAGCTAGCTGAGGATGTGAGCACATAGGTGTGCCCATTGTGCTGGAAGTGGTATTGGTGATCTATAGCGTGATAAACAATGCGTCTAGCCTCTTGGTATGGAATGCCTAGCAATAAATCGGCACAATCGAGAGGATAAACATCACATACCACAGTATCACGGAAAGGTCCAATAGCAAAGGTGACAGCACAACATTGGGAGATGGTAAGACGAGGACTGTCTTTTTGGACCCAACCGAGCTGATACGGGTGTGGGTGAGGAGTGGTGGGAAGGAAAAGGCATTCAACCAAGTCCTGGGCCACAAGATTCTTTTGACTCCCATTGTCAAGAATAAGTGTGGCCAACTCATGTTTGATTTGAAAATTATGGGTAAACAAAGGCGTAACAGAGGTGTTTGTTGCATTAGCAGTCATGAGGATGAGAGAGGGGTCCACTTTGGTAGGATTTTCAAGAGAAATAGCTGGAAGTTGGGTAGTGGCATTTGGTTGCTCCACCTCTGTAAAAAGAGTCTTGTCAGGGTGTAGATTTTTCAGTACTCGACAATCTGCAGAAGCATGTGAGTTGTTCTTATGAAAAGTACACCAGGGGGTATTGTGAGGTGTGGGGGATGAGGCAAAGGTGACATTAGAAGAACTAGAGGGAGATGGACCATTTTTGGCTTGATGGGATCGAATTGGAGTACCCACTTTGCGTTCTACAGCCAGGGCACGAATAAAGGCCTTGTCTAATGAAGCACTATCAAACAACTCAACTTCGTGTCGGAAAATCATTAGCAAACCAGAATTAAATTTGATAATTAGTACCTCTTCTGGATCGGATATATGGAGTTGAATGTGCAACTTGCAGAAGACATTAATGTAGGCTTGCACTGATTGATTGGGTAGCTGCCGAAGCTGCAACCATTTGGCAAGGAGATTTTGTATATATCCTGGAGGATAGAAGCGTTCTCGTAAGGCCTGGCAAAAGAGATTCGAAGATGTGATAGGCGTCGATCTGGTCTTGGCTTGTTCTCCAAGTTCCACAACCAAGGACATATTCTCAAGATGAGTTTCCCACCATGTTTGTGCTAGGCCTTCCAATTGTAGACCGGCGATCTGAAGTTTCATCTCCTCTTCCATCGTTGGACAGGTTCTAAAATAGTTGGAGACACTGCGGAGCCAAGAATCAACACTCTCACCATTCATTTGCCCTGAGAATTTGGGCAGTTGAAAGCGTGTATCAAGCTGCATTTGCCCTGTAGGACGTTGTTGTTGTTCCAGCGTAATTAGCTCTTGAAGAGCCCTAGCTAAATCATTCACTGGCGAGTCTGCATGGGAGGGCTCTTGATGCTCTTGACGGGGCGACATGATTTTCATCCACTGAATGGAGTTAAATGTATGATTCTTTTAAAAAAAAAAAAAATCTTCGAACAGGTGGATGGCTTCCAAGATCTTATGCTCTGATACCAATTGATCTACTTGCAGATCTGAAAATTAATGCAGAGACTCACAGAACAGACTATAGACACAAAACTGGAATAACACAGCTCTGGAAACAATACCACTTATGAGGAAGAGATGAGCATTTTATAACCAATGCCAGCATTCTCCTTATTTTTTTTTATTTTGTAATTACAAAAGATATTTTCAGAAAAGCAAATGCATTATTAGATAAAGCAAATGCATTATTTTGTTTCCTTCTTTCCTAGATTTTTAGATGTTTCCCTCTTTTCTACTATTAGATGTTTCCAAGGAAAGAGTGCGCTTTTTCTTCGTTGCCCAAGCAGTGAGAGGTTGCTGACTTTTTTGTGTCCTTGGTTGCCCAATTGGCTTGATTTGCAAGGTGTCCGGCGCAGCCTGAAGAAAGCTAGTAGAAGATACGATGCTTTCGCTGAGAAACTAATAGAGGATCATGTTCGTCATCGCCTCCTGACGGCGACATCCGATCGCCATGAAGTGGCTTGCCCTCCTAAAGACTTCATCGATGCGACTCCTTGAGATTGCTGAGACCTATCAAAACATAACACGGGAAACGATCAAAGCTGTTCTATTTGTATGCCAGCTTTTCTATTCGAATTCTCAACCTAAAATGATTCAATCAAACTATTTTCTCTGCATTTTTTCGTTTTGTTTATTCCATTATCATTGTAGAAATTAGACTAGTCATAATGTTTGGAATTTGGCTCCAACTAGTTCTCAGATAAATATATTTAATTTTCCCGGAATTTGTATCTGTGTGTAGGAAATGTTCGCTGCTGGAATGGAAACGACGACGACTACACTAGAATGGGCAATGAGTGAGCTGCTTAGACATCCTCCTGCAATGAAGAAATTACAAAGGGAAATTGAAATGGTTGTTGGTCAACATCGAAAAGTAGAAGAATCGGATCTGGCAGCCATGAAATACCTCCATTGTGTTGTGAAAGAGACACTACGGTTATACCCACCGTTGCCTCTGGCACTTCCCCATCAGTCAACAGAGGCTGTCACAGTAGGAGGATACTATATTCCTAAGAAAACGATGCTACTAGTTAATTTGTGGGCAATAGGAAGGGATCCAACTGTGTGGGGGGCAGATGCTTCAGAATTTAAGCCAGAGAGATTTATGGGGGAAGAATATATAGATTTAACAGGTCAATCGGACTTCGAAATCCTTCCGTTCAGTTCAGGTAGGCGAGGATGCCCACGAACTGCCATGGCTATTCCGATGGTTGAGCTTTTATTGAGTCACCTGGTTCACGTCTTTGATTGGAGAGTTGAAGGAGATGCATCTGAGCTGGATATGAAGGAAGCGTCTGGAACGTCGATCCCAAGAAGTACCGCTCTTTGCTTTTCCGAGGTTGAGACTCCCTGGTTACCAGCTTTAATATATCCATGACACGCCACGGATGATTTTCATCATCGAGCTTTCGGAGAGACCGCAAAATAAATTGTTTGGTTGTAAAACTTTATCATGTGTACCCGTAGTTTCCTTATTAGTAAAAAGTTCCGGTCAGATCAAATTTAGAGCTGTTTTTTTCGTGATGTTACAGTAGAGCGAATGAATGTAGTTTGTTCACTTTAAAAGAGTTGTGATGTTTCGTCTCTGAAATGAAATTTCGTCTATTTTCTAGTAATTGCAGTGGTGTCGTCTGCGAAATGCGATTTCATTGATTTATCCAAATACAAAATATCCAACTAATAGCATATACTA